>JAOWBP010002052.1:70394043-70411927 GCA_028571105.1 Tragopan temminckii
TGCTCATCTTCTCTAGTCTTTGCAAGCTTTTGTAGTACCATCACAGCCAGAGGTGGACCATATCAGCCAACTGCACAATGGAGAGTTAGCCGTTACGCTTCTTCAAGCTCCAGGCACGAAGGAAGAAACATGTCCAAAATGTGCCTGGCTTAACCTGTCCTATCTGCTACTTTTAAAGAAGATGGATTCCATTCCAGAGGAACACACCTGTCTCCATTATTGAACACACTCGTCTGACTGACCTTTGGACAGCCAAAAATTAAGCATGACAAAAACTATTCTCAAACTGTGTGTATATATTCATGAGTAAAGATACATTCTCTTCAAGCTTGTGTTGTTGAATGTGGTAGTTTTATCATCTATTAACCCTTGTAATTGTAAGGGAGCATATCTGAAATGGCACTGACAATTGCAGGATTAGCTGAGCAAGGTTTTCCCCTTCATTGTGATAATATTTTACAGTCTTTGAAACACAGTTCTTCTTTAAGACAGAAAAGGTGAGCGTTCTGCTTGAGTATCTGCTGCTCCGAGGCTGTGACAGATTTTCTATGAACATGATTAAATCTTTGGCTCAGTGTATTCCCATAATGGCACTGCTTGGACAATCTTGGCACAGATGTCCATACTTCAAGAGGATGGGTACCCAGCTGGGACAACACATTTTCTTCTGCCACTGAATGCAAAATCCCATAGTCATTTATTGTTCTTGTTGTAGGATTAGTGGGTAATGGATGCTGACATTTGAAAAGAAATCATCTAGTCAGAAAGAATGTACTATTCTTCCAGTGATTAGATCCATAAGCCTGAAATACAAAAAGTTTAAACAAGCAGGACCAACTTCAGTCGCATATCTTGCTGTAGAAACAAATCTGGTTTCTAGTTCTTTCCCAGTTACATACATAGCTTGTTCCATATAATGTAATAAATAAAATATTGAATCATTTTTGATAGTGGAAAAATCCATGACATGCTGCTATTCATTGAAGAGTGGCATCATTGTCTCTGTGTCTCACACTTGTTTCCAGATATATTTTTCTGATATTACCCTAAATGAAGAAACAGGTATGGTACTGTGAGAGGGAATCAGGCATCACATCTGATCCTTTCAGCAAATATACAAAGATTTTTTGGGTGGGAAGTCATCACCTGAACAACAGTTCTGTCTTCTTGGCAGCAGCAGTGCAGATATCAGGCACTTCAAGTACTGGAGAAGGTTGTAAGGTTACTCATAAATGATGGGAGAAGTTCAGCCATCTCCCATCCTAATGCAGAATGTTCAGGGAGTCTATAGGAGTAGAGAGCAGCTGCAGCACAGTGGAGATCCTCTGTATATTATCACACCTTTGTTCTTTTGTTTAGCATCCAACAAAGCTGTATGAGCCAAACGTATCTCGTAGATTGAATTTCTCCTTAACCTCACTTGCAGGGACCATGTCAAGGATTAAATCTGCACTCTAGAGAGTGGCAGATGCAAATGAGTACTGCCAGCTCACTCAGCTCACCAAGGGCAGTGCAGACACACCAGTGCAATGCAAAACAGAGGTTAATAAGTGCTGTTAAAAGGAAAGGGTATATTAGCCAGGGCTTAGCTCCAGGCTGACAGTCAGTTTTGGCATGTGAGCTGGCTCATGGCTCTTGCTGTGGTCTAGGGGGCATTGCAGGCTCATGCCAGCTTGTAAGAAATCATGTGGACATATCCCACGCTGCTTCTCTGTTGGGACGGTGCAGCAACCAGTTGTGCGGCCATTCCTGAGGGATTTGGAGTTGAAAGGGAGCAGCCAGTGCTTGGCAGGCAGGAAGGTCGAGGTACTGGATAATTAAATTCCTCGTAGGTTTTCCCTTCATGATAATGCTAAATCCAGGGATAAGTTGCCCTGGCAACAGCTCTGGCTACTGTTCTACCCACCCTTGCCTTTATGCCTGTGATTAAATGTACTTCAGTATGTAAATCACCAGCTGAGGCTGGTGGATTTATTTATTTCTTTCACAGAAAATGATGCCCATATTAATTGATAATACAATGCACTTTCATTTCTGTTTGAATAATAAAACAACACATTCACTCTTCTGAGCTCTGTCTTTAACCAACAACATATATTATTCATTGTTTCAAAATGTAATAAAGATACATACTTAATATCTGCTTCCCAATTAAACTTTATGACTGGAGGTTGACTATGGTTATATTTTTTGGCTGTGCTTTTTAATTTTCTTCTAATGCTTCCCCGGGAATTCAAAAGGCAGCTTCAAGCATAAACATGTTGAGTGTTAAAATAGTGTAGTATATTTTATGGTCAAAATGTTATTACACAGATTTGTGGAACTATCAAGTGTGGTGACTGAAGTTAGGCACTGAACTTCCTTCATCTGATTTCTGAAGTAGGCTTCAGTGATCACAGCTTCAGATGAAACCAATGGTACCAGAGATAAGTGGCCTGTTTTTTGTTTTGTTTTGTTTGAGGATTGGTGCCAATTGGCTGGTTGAAAACTGTGGATTCTTGATACCTCTGCAGAGCCAGTCACATTAATTATTATTATTGATCACATTGTGTATTTACTGCAGACACCTCAGGCGTAAATGAGATGTGCAATCATGGATTTATGTCCCTTGCTTTAGTTAGCTCAGATAATAGGTTGGCTTCTTAATAAAAATGATAATTTTGGTCACAGGTGCTGCTTCTTGGATGCAGGCAGGCAAGATGATTAAAATGGTTCCCCAGTGTGGGCTTGTGCAGATGTTTTTACTCTCTCCATTTTGTTCTCCTGGTGGTTATGTTAGTGACAGACAAGACACTTTTCACATCACTGTTAGTTTGTGTGGCTAAGACCCTGGAGATGAAGGTCATCCTCTGCATTGCAGGGGCTGTTCCCTTTGGCCAACAGGCAGGGAACAGCAAGCAGCCAATGGCTATGGGTGCTTGGGGCATGAATAAAATTGTTTTACGTAGCACATGTGCTGTCCTTCAGATTGCAGATATACTGTTCTGCATACAGTGAAGTGAGATGGAGAAATGACTATGTCCATAATTGTTGGCTATTTTCCTTGCCTGTAGCCAGCAAGGACTTTTTCTATCCATTATACAAACCAGGGGATGTGCTGGAAGAAAGACAAATGCAGATACTGCATGCTGTAATGACTAAGGATTCCTGAATAATTAAATGGAGGGAATGCCAGCTTTGCAAAGGCAAAACTCAAGTAAGGAAAATCTACTGGTCAATTCAGATGGAAATGCTGGTGTCATTGTTAAGCACAGTGACAGTGAAAGAGAGATGTCCAGAAGTCCTGATGTTAAGTGCTCCACTTTGCTCAACATGTTCTGAACACTTTCTTTTGCTTTTCCTCTAACATAAGAAGATGGGAAAGGGCTGTTCCTAAGCGTCGTACTCCTACAGATCATTATTTAGGTGTCTCAGTCATTCACTGGAGGAATTTCTCTTTCTCCTGTGGCTGCAAGGAAAGTCTATGGAAATCTGCATCAAAACTTAGCTTAGTAAAGGTATGTGGTATACAGCCTTCCTTTTCTAGCTCCTTAAATTCACCCAGACAAATAGGAATGGGAGGAACTTAATTTGCAGTACACCTGCTGTTTTCATATCTCTAAAACAAAAAGAGTAGAAAACATTTCTAAAGAGCCAGCTGGTTGACTGAACTAGACAGCTATGAGATAACATCTCTGTGGCTGGCTAGCAGCCCTGACTGTAATGCAATTGAGTGTCTAAATGGAGATCTCCAGCAGGTTAAGGAGAAAAGATGTTCCTGTCAGGAATTCTGTGCCAAAAACAATACAGAAATATTCTCAAGTAAAAAGAAAAGAGGACCATGCACCTTCTTTCAACCTAGATTGCTCCAAAAGTAATGCCTCCTATTTTTTTCCATGGTAAATACAATAGTTATAAAGAGCACAAAAACACTGTTTGATAGAGCAAATTCTCAGTTACAAAATACTATTTTTCAGCAAGGGCCCCACCAGTAACTGTGGATCTTTGACAGCAATGAACAAGAGTCTTCATGCCACGCTCATAAAAATCCGCACCAACGGAGCTGATCCACTGTTTCACAGTTGCAATGATGGTGTTGGTGCTAGGAAAATGTTGCCCACTAATTCCATCTTTCATGGACTTGAATTGATGGAAATCAGAAAGTGCCAAATCCAGAATACACAGAGGGTGTGGTAGGGCAGTCTAGCCAAGACTGATGGTCTTCAAATTGGTATAGGGACTGGTGTTATCGTGTTGAAAGAGAAAGGTTGTCTTCTTCTCTGGCCTAAATCTGGAAGTTTGAGCTTTCAGCTTAGTCAGTGTCATGATGTAAAGGTAAGAGTTAATGGCTTGTCTGGGTTCCAGGAAATTCAGGAAGGACAGTGCGCATCCGCTTACCCTCTGAGGTCTGTGTCTTGAACTCTTTTTTTGATCGGGAATTCATATGTTGTCACTCCATGGACTGCCGTTTTGATTCCAGCTCATAGTGGTGACTCCACGTCTCATCACCAGTAATGATGTGATACATGAAACTGTAGCCTTCGGCCTTCTATTAGTTCAACAGATCCTGAAAAACTTGCATGCAGTGTTTCTGTTCCTGTCTGCGCATTTGTGGGATTCACCAGGCACAAAATTTGCGATATTCCAATGTTATCACTATAATTACTAATGCACTGAAGCTGATATTCAGCTCTGTACACAGTTCTGGATTCATAATCCACCGATTTGCATAGATGCGCTAATCATGACACTCTTCATTTCACAATGCGACAGATGTGCATGGCCATCCAGGACGTAGTATGTCTTTCACACTGCTGTCTCCACTGGTTAAATGCACCACCCACCACCCCACTGTGCTAACATCCACTGTTTGATCTTCATAAATATTCAGAAAGTGTTGATGAATGTCACAGGGTGCCATTTTTTTCCACATAAATAAATTCAGTGACTCCACCTTTTTTTTCATACGTACTTCCATGTCAGGTGCCATTCTGTCAGACTGCCCCTCTGCTGCCGTCTGTCACACAGCATTATATGTAATGGGATATTGGTGGGAAGGTTCAACCTCTACTGCCATACCAACAACATCTGCCTTTGATCTCATGGGTGAACATAATAAAACAGGAGACATTACTTGTAGAATGGTAGTAAGAAATTTGAATTTAAGTTTAAATAGACTTCTTACTATGAGAGACCACAGATCTGTAATTAGTGGGTATGGACATGAATGTATGGAAATCAAGATGGAGCTCACGAAGATTCTGAAAAAAGGAAACACCGAAATATCTCCCAAGTAAAGGAGGAAAAAAAGGCATTCCGGAAATGAGATGTGCTGCCATGATAAGAGTAGTAGATTTCTGTTTTCTGGATCACTTATTTTCTTCCTAAGGAGGGAGCAGAATGATGAACTTTGAATTCTCCTTGCTAAAGGAGCAGCCAGTTTTCTATGGAAAGAGGCTATTTCCAGAGGGAGTTGAATTAATAACAAAGTTGATAAAGATGAGAACTTAGCATAAAATTGAAGCATTTTGAGAACGAGATGGATGAAAATTTCAAGAGATACAGGGAGAGGAAAATCTTTGACTAGTGTTGTCCCAGTAACTGGGAGATTGAAAAACATTAAGAATCTGAAACTTTGTCAGAATGTAATAAGAATTTGGTCATTTATAAAGCCTGATAAGAAGGTCTGTGTGACTGAAAATTAGAAGAAAACCACAGTGGAATACTGAAAGGCAACAGCTATTTCACTTAAAAGTTCCCAGATCATTCACAACTTGGCAGTCTCTGCAACAGATCACCAAGCCGAGGCAGCGTGCAGAATGACGAAAATCTTTTACAGCAAGGGAAGAGCTGCGCTAACATTTAGGGTGGGAGACTGCACCAAAGTATGTTTGAGTTCTTGTGCTAAAACAGATGTTCTTCACTTTTATGTTTTAACAGACATTTAACAGATATTTTCCTAACTCAAAAAGCTTCATATCTGATTTGGACGGACACCATTTTAACAGATTTAGAGAAACAGATCACAAAACTGAAAGACAGGGATTTCTTAGGTACAGTGATTTTTACTTGATTACACTTGCAAGCAAAATAGTAGAACTAAGATCAATGGCGTAAAATAGAAACTTGATGTCTTAAAACTTTCTGTTTCACATGTGTGAAAACAGGAGGTTAAAGAGTTGAGGAAAAAACAATCAACAGGTTGAAGAATTATTCTTGAAAATGGCTGCTGAGCAGTTCACTGGATGGTTCAAAACCTTTTTCTGAAAGAGAAATAGAAGGCTTTGCCATGTACAAAACCAAACCAGAACTACCAGAAGCTTGGATCACAGGGAAAGTGAAAGGATTGTATAAAAACCTCCTTAACTTTCTACTCTGAGCATGGCCCCACACTTCTCATTGACTATTTGTGCAGATTTCCCATCCTCCAGCTGGTCTTAGCAGGAGATGAGGCAACCTGATATAAGGAAGTGACCCCCTCTGTGGCAGATAACCCAGTGTTGCACTTGAGACAATGTACTGGCTTATGTCGGGGGATTTAAATTGCTTGGCTTAATTATAGGGGGTGATATTTACTGGTATAGGTGAGGTAATAAACACCTTTTGCAGGTGTTTAAAATGCAGGGTGTGGGAGTGAAGGTCTCCGGGTAAACATATGATATGTTTTTAAGTATATTTCTCACTTGAAGTGATTTATTCATGCAAGTGTTGGCTGGAGCAGAGCTGATAATCAGCTTGCAGTTGTAAACAAAGAGAATGATAAAATGGGGAAAATCTTTATCATTGGAAGGTGGACTCCAAATTTCTACTCAAAATATTCAACTCTTATTTTTCATTGAAGTAAAAAAAATAAATCAGGAATTTATTAAAAGTAGTTGATGCTGATGCTTCTGTCAATTTTAACTAAGACAGGATATTTTGATTTAAAAATGGAGCACAATGGAATCTGCATTGCACATAGCACTGAAACTGATTTAGAAACTTTTAACTGTTGGTATGTAATGTAAATGGAAGATGTGTTTCCATTATGAAGATGTAACTTCAGTAGGATCCTGCACTGTTGGCCCCCCACTGTACAGATCTTTTGTCAATGATTTATAAAAAGCATAAATTTGATCAAGTTGCTCCACATAATAATGAAGAAGTCAGGGCACAGTAACAAAACTGCTTGCAAATGCACGTAAGCAAGTACCTTGCATTTCAGTGCCAATAAGTGTAGTCTATCACAGTATTTCTGTAGATTCTACCATAATGAAAAAATAATAAGAGTAACAATCTAACAATCTACTGGTACAATTTATTAAGAGCTTTGATGAAGTTTTTATTGCAGAAATCTCTAGCATCAAGACTTCAGTCATTTTCTAATACCAATACTTTTGTTCAGACAGAGTTAATTCAAGAAAATGTTATGGTTTTTGTCATGTAGTTGTTAAATTAAACATTGCAGTGTTTCCTTTTGGCTTCATAATTTATGAATCCAGTCTTAAAACTTAGCACAATAACTTCATGGGATAACTAAATTTCACACGTAATCTTATTCATAAAATATATGCAACTCTTGCAAAAATTATTCTTAAATGAAACCTTCTGAAATGCTGCTGTTTGCCTCACACATTTCTGCCTTACTGAAACAGCCATGATTTAATATGCCCATGGAGCCTTCAAAATTACACTCTTAATTCTCCCTCTTGACAATGAGTAAGCCACATGATGAATAGTTGAATTACCAGCCTTTAGAAGCTGCTTTCCTTCTCCGTTACTTCTGCTTAGTGCAGATTCTTGAAGAACCAGAGAAATAGGTGGTCAGCAGAGGACTTGTAGAGAACAAGCAGTAGGATAGATCCAGGTGTCAAGTGATGATAGAAGGGCAGAAAGAGTATGGTATGGGGCAGCCAGATAAAGAAAGCAACAACCTTATTTACTTTGTGTACATATGCTGAGCTGTTACTCCTGATGTTTTCTTTCAAGGAATCAAAGGCATTGGAGGGCCCAGTGCAGCATCATACTCTGAGTTCCAAGGTTCATAGTTTAATAGCGGAGGAAAGAAGAGGTAGAGCTAAGAAGAAGAAGAAGCAGATTTTTTTCAGAGTGCTTGGTTCTGGTTTCTGGGATATTTGCATACATATTACATTTTTGGACTTTGCCATACAGTCATCTCAGAGCTTGATTCAGAATTCACTGTGAAAAACACTAGTAGTGTAAGGTCTCCGGAGCAGAAATTAGTTTCTGGAAACCTAGAATATCTGCATGGTCTGATATCATAGGAAAATTGAGTTGGAGGCATTCACAACACAGAATGAACATACAAAATATTTCTTCTTGTAATACACTTTTATTGCAGTTACATTCTGTGATTTCTGAATCCTTCTTTCTTTCCCTTCAGAGCAGTATCAGTTTTTCTCAGTGAGGCTCTTAGCTGAGGTTATAGGCTGTAAAAAGAAGTTTAGTGCAAAAATCAGCATCTTACTAAGATTTAACTGGGAAACAAACTCAGGCATGCTGCTTTTTCTCCAGGCTGTTAAGCAGAGAAAAATACATGCTGCTGTCGTGGAGCTGCATCCTCTCTGTTTCAGTTGGGTTTGTATTGCTTAGGTGTTATGAAGACAAATAGCTGGGTTCTATGAGAAACTCTTTTTGTTTGCTGCCTGGGCCAGTGAACTGTCAAAGCTACAGTGCACCTTTCCAACTGTGAGCTAGTTGTGTTGTCTACAAGCTCAGGGGAGGAAACATTACTGGAGTGGTACTGACACTTTCAAATATCTACCATGTAATGATAGCACATCTTTTACGCAGTATCCACAGGTCTGCATGGGCCTCTTTAAGTGATGCTAATCCACTGACATTTTTTCTTTCCCTTTTTTTTCTAATAGTTGAACCCTACCCACCAAGGCTGTTAGTTCAACTAACGACAACTGTCCAGCTGCTAGTGAACTCTCAGTGTCTCACGCAGAATCACAGAATGGCCTGGGTTGGAAGGGACCTCAAGGATCATGAATCTCCAACTCCCTGCCACAAGCAGGGCCACCAACCTCCACATTTAATACTAGACCAGGCTGCCCAGGGACCCATCCAGTCTGGCCTTGAACACCTCCAGGGACGGGGCATCCACAACATCTCTGGGCAGCCTGTTCCAGCACCTCACCACTCACAGTAAAGAACCTCCCCCTGACATCCAATCTAAATCTTCCCTCAATCAACTTAAAACCATTTCCCCTTGTCCTGATGTTATCTACCCTTTCAGAGAGTCTCAATAAATACGTCTTAAATTAAAGTTTTCAACTGAAAAGTATCTGGCATTACACTTCTTGTGCAAGTTTTTTCTCCAAACCCCTCAGAAGTTCTGAAGAGAAATGCTAAACTTCCACACTCAGAAGTTAAGGAAACGTCTGGGATTTGAGCGTGATGATCTTCAAGGTCCCTTCAAACCTAAGCCATTCCATGATTCAATGATTAAGTGATGATGAAAAAATATCATCTTCTCCGCAATCCAAAAATCAGAAAATGGCAGATCATGAGGGGTTTGCTGCCCCACTTTAATTTGAGAAGATGGCCTCCAGCATAGGGGGATTGTCAAATGTTAATAAACTTTCCAAAAACTTTAATATGCATGCACTCACTATTTCATGGGTAAGTTTCTGGCATGCTGTAGCGTTGCCATTTTCTCTCTGTATAGAGACACTCCTGACTTTGTTTTTCTTTTACAAAACTTCCTACACTTGGGCATTAGGCCCTTGATGACCTTCTTCAGGAAGTTTAAATTCTTATTCCTTTATTAGTACTCTCAAATGCTAGTTTCAATCTCTGAGATAATTAATTTCATTTACAAGCGCAGCCATCCCTTTTGTTTTTCTATTCAGACACATCTTTGTGCTTTTCACTCTTCTTTCCCTTTGCAGTTACACTCCCTCATGGGCTCCTTCTCTGCAAAACATTGTTTCCACTGTTTGGATGAAAACTGCCCCACCTGGGTAGGCTTTTTATGCCTCAAAATGACAATTGCATGTCACAAAGGGAAAAGCTTCCTTCTTTTTTCTTTATATTAGCTCTCCAATCATTTAGTGAAGTCCCTATTCTGTCCTCTCCCTCTTTTGCTGTGAATGAGTAGTCCGCAATACTGCAGAGGTTACTTTCACAAAAGTCGTCCTCACCCTTTGTCCTCCAGCTTATATTAGTTCCTCTTTGTCTGACTGTAGACCAGATCTGGTAAGCCTAGGGCCTTAAAGTAGGATTTTTTTTTTTTTTTTTTTCTCATGCTGCTTTTTTATATCATTACTTAGGATATTACTGCTGCATTTGCTTTACTGGACCTTATTTTTTTTCTACCCTGAGGCACCTCTGTACAGTTCTGACAGGCTTCTTGCATCACTACAGACACAAACAAAACATTTTGTTGTCACCATTCAGCCTGTCGGGAACCCCCATGCACTGCTTGCTCAAGCGGGGATAACAAGACCATCAATCAAAATGAAAGACAACAGCGAAGATAAGGGCATGCAGCTAATAAAATTACTTCCTTTTTACATAAGGCAAAATCTCATGGCATACACTACTACAGAAATATTGTTGCAGTTAAGTGATTAACCTCTTCCAATGTAGTGGGTTTTATGGACAACGGGAATATAAGGATTTTTAAGTGGGGACTGTGAAAGAGAGTGAGCTCCTCAAGTCAACCTCGTAGCCAGAAGAACTGAACACCTTCTGTGTCAGAATTCAGTTTGCCCCATCAGGATCCTGTGATGGCCATATTCCTAGCCCAGCTGGAAGGAGAGAGCTGTCACCTATTGAAATGTCTTTGTGACTTCCCAAGCCGATGTTCTCTGTTTCTTCTCTGGCCAGGAGCAGAAAAGTTTGACCCCCATCTTCTTTCAGGTAGCTATAGAGAGTAGAGGTCCTCCTAATGTGGAAGAAAGCTTCCTGTCCGATAGGTCATGGTAAGTTCATCATTCTTTTGCAGGTATGTAACTGATATATTTTTTTGACTATTGAGACTTTTCCATTTTACAAAATCATTTCATTAGAGGTGTCTTCTGCAAATCCCTTCAAGATTGCCAGGTGCCTAATCCCTTCATATCATTGCTAAGTGCTCTTCTTCCTTTACCCGAAGGCTGTTTTGTGCATTAAGGGATTCTTTGCATCTTCCCACTACCCTCAGATGGATGCCTAATGCTTATTTAATACAGAAAGCAAGTTCAAGAGTGACTGCAGAAAAATCATAGTAGGGTTGACAGTTATGGCCCCTGTAACAGCCACAAAGGGAATGAGGCATACCTAACTGACTGATTGTTATACATAGAAAATCTTCGGCCATCATAGATCATTGGTCTGCAGTTCCACTCTCATTTTTCACTAGTAATTGTTAGTGTTATTTGACATTCCATCTTCCAATTTGCTGTGATAATGGACTCAAGGCTGACAAAGTGATGAAATACAGCTTATCTCGGTTTTATTTGTGCTCTGAATAAAACACTGGCGGACACAAATGTCTTTCACAGAAAGTACTGATGCACTTCATGATCGTTCAGTATCTTTGCTCTTCAGAGGGCTGATTCTATGGCCCAGGTTTTTACTATATGCCACTACTGAAATGAGAACAAATTTGCTAATTGACTTGCTATTTTGTTGTATGTACAGTTTACTGTGTAGAAAAGGTTTTCCTTGTCTTTACGGTGTAGGCAGTTGATCAAATCTGAAAGCTTGTGAGTCTCAAATGTTCCTTTGCTGTTTACCTTTATTATTGCTGCATATTTTTAGTACTGAGAATTGAGATAGGATCAGCTGGTAGTCATGGACTGCATCTGCATCTGGGTTAGGCCAGGACATTCACACTGACAGTGGGGTTGACTGCACCCCCAGCAAATCTGCTGATGACACCAAGCTGTGGGGTGCGATCGACATGTCAGAGGGATGAGATGACATCCAGAAGAACCTAGATAGGCCTGAGCAGTGGGCCCAAGAGAACCTCATGAGGTTCAACAAACCCAAGTGTGAAGTCTTACACCTGGGTTGAGGCACCATCCGCTCTCAGAGCAAGCTAGGGGATGAAAAGATTGAACATAGCCCTGCTGAAAAAGACCTGGAGGTACTGGTGGATGGGAAGCTGGACAGAAGTGTGCCTTTGCAGCCCAGAAAGCCAACTGTATTCTGGGCTTCATCAAAAGTAGCATGGCCAGCAGGGCGAGGGAGGTTATCCTGCCCCTCTGCTTGGTGTTGGTAGGGCCTCATCTAGAGTACTGTGTCCAGATACGGAATCATCAGTACAGGAAAGACATAGGCTGGCTGGAGTGCATCCAGAGGAGGGCCACAAAAATGATCCGAAGGAATGGATCACCTCTCCTGCAAGGACAGGCTGAGAGAGCTGGGGCTGTTCAGCCTGGAGAAGAGAAAGCTCTGAGGTGACCCAATAGTGGCCTTTCAGTATCTAAAGGGGAGCTACAGGAAAGAAAGGACAGACTCTTTAGGAGGATCTGTTGTGATAGAACAAGGGGAAATGGTTTCAAGCTTAAAGAGGATAGGTTTAGGTTACATACAAGGAAAAAGTCTTTTACAGTGAGAGTAGTGAGGCACTGGAACAGGTTGTCCAGTGATGTGGTTGATGCTCCATCCCTGAAGACTTTCAAGGTGAGGCTGGACCAGGCCCTGGGCAACCTGATCTAGCTTTGGTGTCCCTGTTCATTGCAAGGGAATTGGACTAGATGGCCTTCAGAGATCCCTTCCAACTCTAAGGATTCTATGATTCTATGATTTTCCACGTTACTGGACAAGAGATGCAAAGTTACCACGTTCAGCTGCATAAACAGATAGTGGAGATCCCAACTTTGCTTCTACTTTACTTTGCAGAAAAAATATCTGGCCAAATGCTTACATAGTCCAAACATAGGAAATTAATATATTATCAATTTTTCTGGGAACCCTTCTGATATTTCACCAAACAAAAGCTTTCTGCCCAGAGGTTCCCTTGTAAAAGACAATGTACAGAGTGTATTAATTTGGTTTTCTTGTAAGAAGTTGTCTTAAACTATAAATCATGGTATTGTATTGTCTTTATATTTGGGATGTATCTAGCTGGTTTCTATTATGCCTTGATCAATCTACAGTGGTGGAACACTGAGTAATGCTGCACATATGGTGTAAGCTGACATGTCTTGAGCTACACTTTTACACCAAATTACTAGGCTGCAAGAAGCCAAATGCTCACAAACTTTTGATAAAAAGAAACAATTGCTCAGAAAATGAACCTTCCATACATCTCAATTCTTTTGTTTTTGAATTGTTTTTGAGGTTTCTTTCATGTTTCTGTATTTATTTCTTTTGTTGTTGTTGTTGCTGCCCTGATTTGTGACTCCTTTGTTATCTGTAAATCTGAAGAGATTTGTGAATGGTGAGAACACAGACCTAATTTTGTGTGAAGTGGAGAAACTCAGCTATGCTGTAATGAAAGAGATTTCATGAAGTGTGGGAAAGGAGTGAATTCCTCTACTTTGTCATCTTTCTGCCTGCATCTTTCAGAAGCATGTTTTAATTTGTTTTTATGTGGGTAAGTCAGTTCTGTGAGGCTGACATAACTTCTGAAAATTTAGACTAAGTGGAAAAAAGTTATGAAAGAATTGTTTATCCCTAATAACAGAAGAAATAAGCACTTTTTTCTTCTGTAATGCTGTGAATTCATTCCAGATACGCCAGAGATAGAACTGTAATAAATACAGCTTTAAAGGATGGTTGCATATCTTTTATTGCATGTGCTTCACTGGATTTATTTTTATTTTTTTAAAAATGTTGGGAGTTACAGATTGCAAAATTTTCAGTCACAAAAAGAACTATATCCAGTCCAGAGAGATTTATGGAAAGTTTTTCTTCTACTTGTTTTTTTATTATTATTATTTTCTTTTTCTCTTTTTAATTTATTATCCCTTTGGAGAATTAGCATAGAACTTGCTCCCAGCATTTACAGCTGCTTTTCCTCGATTTTAGTTGACACAATGTTTAAATTTATACCATACTGCCTATGCACTGGTAAAGTTTAAATGACTTCATCTGTCCTTTTCCAGACAAAAATACACAGTGCAATTATTTCCCCATTGAACCAAATTATCATCTCATGTCACAAAGGTATATAAAATTTGTTTTAATGTTGAATGGTTGATACTGCATTTCCTTAAAGTGCATTTTGCTTATTCATTCATCAGTGTGTTGATTGACTACTCATTAAGGTAGAATTTCTCCTCATCTTTGTTAAACATATTCCAGCAATTCCCAGGGAAGCCTCTTGGAAGTGTACTTGGATAGCTCTAGTTGTGCATCCTCTATTGACAAAAAATCTGTCAGGCTGATGGGAATATTGGCTTAATGTGAGCTGTAAATTCAGCCACTGCATTGCCAAAAGTGTGAAATGCTCAGAGCTTTCAGACAGCTATTGATGAACTATTTCCTTAGGATGGAAATTAAATCTCTGCAGGCTCCCAGTCTCTTACCAAGACAAAACCTTCACTCTAGCTAATAGTATTTGTTTAAGAGTTGAGATTAGTTTGACAGCTCAGGAAGGAAGCAACTGAGATACACAGCAGCCTGCCCCAGTGTTTCTGATTAAACTCACAACAGCTCTTGCTGCAGGATAGAGAAATAGCTAAAGAACTTTTAGCATGGAGACAAGAAATACTTCACCACTGGAGACGAGTCTTGCATTTGCATTGCAGTAGCTTCTGATCTAGTCGATGCTGACTACTACATATTATGGAAAACTTCCCATTTCTTGGGAAATAATAGAAGTAAATGAAGAGAGCTGCATGGCAGTAGGCAGAAAAGGGGTGCCTGGATGCACGTCAAAATCATGAAAATCCAAAAAATGTGTGTGTGAATAGTGGTGGGAACAGGGAAAATATCCAAGAGAAGCATAAAATACAGGGAGAGACATTTAAGCATGGAAGAATAACTTTTTATCAAATTGAGAATTTCCACAAAAGAAAAAACAATAATATTAGAGAAGCTTGACAAATACTTCATCCTCATTGAAAGCTCAAAAATACCCAGTTAATTTCCTGGACAATGTTTGGAAAATGGAATGAAAGTTTTCCTTAGTTGTTTTCAGACACACTCACAGCTCTGTTGTTCACCCTGAATATGGACCACGTGTGTTTTTTCTTTATCACCAACCCTGTACTGGTGATAAGTCTTCTCACTCTGGCTCCAAAAGCTCTGCGTCTATTGGAAGAAAAATGGAAATAGAGAGTGGGAGAGAAGTATTATCACAACTGTTCAGTCCCCTAGCACAAAACGTGCCTTATAGGCTATTCAGAAAAGGTTTGTTCTCCACAAACATTTAAAAGCAAGGGTTGAAATGTGACCATCTGAATAGCTGTAATTTCCCACCACAAATCTATGTTTTTCATTTTTATCTACACAGGAGACAAGTTTGGAGCTGTTGCAATCACTAGCTTTTATATTCCAAATGTAAGACTCCAGATCTCAGAACAGAAAGCATTAGCTTGGAAGTAAAACTCTATTCTTTTTCTTCTAGACTTAGGATTTTATAGCTCTTGGTATGCAGCTTTAATCAAGAGCAAGTAATCTCCACAAACACTGCTTCACCTAAACCGGGAAGTTTAATTAATGGTTGGGAAGGACTTCAAGAGAAAATGAGAAGTTCATCTTGGGTAAATTACCTTGAATCACACCTGAGCTTTTCCAGTTACAATCTAAACTTCCCCAGTTTGAATAAATTCTGATCAAGACTGTGAACTGTGTGAAAAGATCAACTCAAATGCCCTTAAATATCAGGATGCAGTAGAAGCAGTACACCTGCTCTCAAGAATGTTCTTGCTTTTTGGAGGCTTAAACTGCAGTGGTGTTTGTCCCAGTTCTAACTGCTGGTGGTCAAAGTCTGGTTTTGCACAATTTCTATCAAAATTTTGAGTGTTCAGAACTCATCAGACATGTTCCTTCAGACCCTGAGATTCCTAAAATGTTTCAATTTGTCCTCTAGTTTCTGATTCTTTCATTTAAAATGGATTCATTGCATTTTGCTGGAGTGCAGTTTGACAAAGCTAATTGTGAGCTACAAAAAGAGAAGAAATGGAAATGTGAATGATTCAGAAAGATGAGGATTTTTAATTGTATCCCTCAGAGGGCATGATTTTGATCATTGGCTTATATTGATTTATTTTGATAGAAAAAAGAGGTCTTGTTTACTGTGCTGAAAGCAAAAGTTTTGGAGGGAGCACGTAGAAACTGATTGTTGACATAAATATAATTTTATGAAAATTCAAAGAACAAGAAGTGGCCAATCTTAATTTATTGATTAAGATCTAACAATCCCAATTTTTACTCCGAGACTTTTTCACTTGCAGGGAGGGAGAACACCTTGGAGCACACATTCAGAGCTAATCCATAACAAAATGGGTTGCTTCTTGTACTCATATCTGAGGCCTATAATATTTTGGCTGGTCATGCCTGGTAGAGACCAGGGATCAGCTATCACTGATCTTGCTATTATATATGCATAATTTACTCTAGGGAAGATAAGAATGGGTGGAAGCAATTTTATCTTCTCTTGGAACCAAAAATCCCTCACATCCACCCTGCCAATGCAGTTTGCAGTGATAACAGGATTTTACTTCTCTGAAGATGGAAGGGGAGTCACCCAGGCAAAAATCCTTGAGAGATTAAGTGACCCTCACTTGTAATCAGAATAATCAGAAGAATAGAGATTCTCCAGACTTTTCACAGAGCCAGCTAGAGAATTTGGCTCAGTCTGTGAAGAATGTTAGAAGATGGGTGTGAACTTGAAATGTTTACTGAGGAATCTTAAAACTGCTTTTCCAGTGTTTGGTACTGAGTGTAGCTTTTGACGTACACTAGAGAAATATTAAGGCTTCTCTAAATTCCACTGAAGAATTATTGCTCTGGAATGGGTGTTATGACTCTCTACAAATCCCTGAAAGGAGATTGTAATGAGTTGGGAGTCGGCCTCTTCTCCCAGGTAACAGTGATAGGATGAGAGGTGGTGGCTTTAAGTTGCACCAGGAGAGGTTCAGGTTGGATATTAAGAAAAAATTATTCTCAGAAATAGTGGTGAGGTATTGGAACAGGCTGCCTAGGGAGGTGGTAGAGTCACAATCCCTAGAGGTGTTCAAGAAACATGGAGATGTGGCCCTGAGGGACGTTGTTTAGTGGGCAGTATTGGTGGTAGATAGATAGTTGCAATAGATGGTCACAGAAGTCTTTTCGGACCTTAATGATTCCATGATTCTATGAACACTTACCAGAGCACGTGGTATTGTGGCTGTGGCTGTTTGACTCCAGCAAAGTTGGTGAAAAGAAGTAGGCCAAATAGAAAATTTGGGTGTCTATCATGTATGCAAAAGGGTAACAGCAATCCTGCAAGAGTTTGCACGGGTGTTAGGACATCCAATATGTTTTTCTTGGACTCAGGGGATAATTTAGGTTGGAACGGATCTCTGCAGAAACTCTAGCCTAACCTTCTGCTCAAAGTCAGACCAGCTGGATCAGCTTGTTGAGTGGAAATCTAAGATGCCACTACTAATGCAGAGTACTGTTGAAACTACGAGTTGTTTGGTTTGTTTTTCAGTATTAATGCATCTTCCTGAAATGTTTTTTATTGGTTAATAAGCCACTGAAAGTCAGACAAGCATTCAGCATTCAGACAACTGGAGCCTGGACTAATTCTCCCCAAATCTCCTTTTACAGGAGATTTATGGAGGCCTGTGTTTTGACTAAGTAGATATACGGTGCAAAGGTAAGAGTAATGGCATAACCTTCATTTTCTTGGCAACACGAAGAGGTACAACACCTGCAAGCTTATTGGCTTCCTACTTCTACTCCCCTTCCCTTCCCTTCCCTTCCCTTCCCTTCCCTTCCCTTCCCTTCCCTTCCCTTCCCTTCCCTTCCCTTC
>JAOWBP010002052.1:70413056-70427548 GCA_028571105.1 Tragopan temminckii
GATTCTATGATTCTATGAAAAGACAGAAGGAAGTGTGATGGAACAGAGCTTTTGGTTAGGGAGAGCTCAGCAGGATGAAAGTTCTCCTGCTACTTTGACGTTGCAGCAAACACTTTTTAGTTCCAGAAGTAAGCAATTTCTCCTGTCCCAGAGGCGGGGATTATTAAGGAGGTGGAAACCACGGGGTGATGTGCTCTTCTTATAGGAGGAAGCAGTTTTTCAGTGGTGTTTGGTGAGAATTTTCACCTCTTGAGGTTGCTGCCGAGCTGAAAGCATCTTGAGAAGGATAATTGCACGGTGTGAAGGGGAAGCAAGAAGTTCTGAGCAGGCAGAGAGACCAAAGTACACATCTCCTGCACTATGGGAGGGAAAGATATTTCACCTGAAAAAGAAGGGTGACGTATGAGAAATCTTTGTAGTTAGCTTGTGAGAACTGGAATAGGAAAAAGCTACGTGATCAGGGGGAGAAATCAGTCTGTGATAAGGCCTCTGAATGTGCGATAGCAAGAAAAGGCTATAAAAATGAAAAGACAACAGTAACCAACGACATTAGAGAGACCAGGGTGCTGGAAACTCACAGCATAGATATCTTTACAGGTGTTTCCACCCAAGGAAGAGCAATGGGAATCTTTAAAAGATAGCATGCTGACATCTTGCTGGAAGAGAGAAGTTGCTGTACATACTCTCTGGACTATGGAGGAACCATTGCTTAGGCAGATGTGAACTGGAAAGGGCAGATAATTTGTATTTCATAGCTGGTGGTGCTATACCCAGAGTCTGAGTCTCTAGGGATTTTGAAGCACAGGATACAGTCTTTGGCATGAGTGAATTATAAAAATGGCACATTTCAAGTAGTTATCAATACTGACACATGACCTCATGGTCTTCTTATAGTGAGTAAGGAGAGGCTAATGAGCCCATGTGTCTGTGTGATGGGTTGTTGTTGTTTCTTCCAGTGTAAATCATTCAGTTTTTTTATTACTTCCACTGCTGCTTTTGCCTGGTCTCTTAGCTCTGTTTTGTTCCCCTAGGCTTCAGTACTGTTGTCTGCATCATTTTCTCTCAGCAGCAGATTTTGCCACTAAGCAGTTCCCAAAATCGAAATCCATAACCCTTCTGGGGAAGGGGCAGGAGTAGAAAGTCAGATACAATATGTGCATTTAAAGGCTATGGTAGTATGTGAGAAAACTTCCTGACAAAGCTATATCAGAAGAAGCAAAGGCGGGAGGCTACAAACTGGCATTTCTCCCATGCCAAGAATCTTGCTAACAAGTCGCAGGTGGTCACAGCAGGAACATGGGGAGAGCATGATTATGATGGGATGTGGTGATAGCTTGTGTGCACTTGTACATTTTCCCTGCTTGTTTTTCCCAGCAGTTCTTAAAATATTTTACACAGCTTTCTATTTTGTTCAGGTAGAGTGCAAATTGGGAATTACCAGAGTGCAAAGCCCATTTTGATTGCTTGACTGGGCTTTACCCTCCTACTGTCCTTTCCTTTGAACTTGGCCTAATACCCCCAGGGGATGCTGGCCTTGCTGCTGTTATCCTTTCTCATGGCACAGACCCACTGAGGTGACTCATGAGGATATTCAGTGAAGATCACTGATCTGAGAGTGCTCCCTTCAAATTGCAAACACTCCAAACTGCTGGCTTGCTTCTGCTCAGGAGGAGAAAAAAAAAAAAGATTTACTTAATGTGAGAAATCATTAACTAGGCCACTTATTGGAGGATACTTGTTTCCCATTGGAGCTGGTCATCTGAGAAAGAGGCCTTGCCGTGTGCTGGGCAGAAATTTCTCCAGTTGCTCTGTAGGGTATTCCACAAGGGGAGGGAGGAATCTCCTTCAGCTCCACATATGGAGATTCAGAAGTGTGAAATGGAGGAAGGACATATTGTCTTGAATGCAAATGTGTCCACAAGGGTTTAATAGAGCAGAAACGTTGAAGTACTTGTTCTGTGAAGAAAGTGCAACATCATGTGTGGATCCCTGCACAGTCTCCTGGCATGCTTACTTGGGATGAGAAGCATCCTGTAACCTATATTACTGTTCATAAAAGTGACCAGATATCATCTTCAAGAGCCTTTTTAGTGGTTTTCATCAGGAGAAGGAGGAAATTTGCCTCTATCAGTTCTGTACTCCTGAATCACAGAATCACAGAATGGCCAGGGTTGGAAGGGACCACAAGGATCATGAATCTCAAACCCCTCCTGCAGGCACTGATTCTCCAAACTGATGTGAAGGTGGAATTGTGAGGTGGAGGTGATTTCCTCCAAAATCTGTGCCTCTGCGTCTGCTCACCAGAGCATGGCTTGGAAAGACTCTTGGTTGCTGTGTGCTGTTTTGTGAAGGAAAGGAGTGAGCTTTTGGGTTGGTCCTAACCTGATCCTACGCAGCTGAGTGCTAGGTTATGTTGTAGAGAGGCTCTAACCATTGAGTAGCAACCAGCAGGGCCAAGTGAGGTGAGGAAACCTGGCAAAACTTTGATCCTTTATGGAGACCTTACTAGATTTCCTAAGTTCTTTTAAAATATCCATCAGATTTCCCAGTATCTAAAATATACCAGCCCACTTCATGACTGAGTAACAAAATGATGTTCCTTAGGTTTGATTTCCAGCACCAGCTCAGTCAGGGTACCAGATTATATCCAACCTGGGCCCTATAAAAGTGACTGAGATACAAGGCATCCACATTTCTACTGCTCAGGTTTGTGGCTGAACTGCATTTCTGAAAATGAGGCCAAGCTAAACTAAAAAAGAAAAGCAACCAAACCTTCAGCAACTCTTAAAATATCTTCACATTAATCTCTTTGCACTCAATTTCTTCAGAAGCTAATGAGGTTAGTATCCTCAAGGAGTATTGTGATACTTCATAGTGGCAATGCTCTGAGATTCTTAAATGGAAAATGCTAGAGAAATGGTCACTTGTGTGATTTTTCTGAAAGAGGGGAACAAAGAGGAAAATTACAGCGTAAGTGTGCCCTGACAGGATAGGAAGTAATCCTTCAATGTGTAATGATTGAGCTGCCAGATATGGTGTAGAAATGCTTATTAGCAATACATTTCAAAAGATCTCTCATTTAAATTGCTTTGCAGTATGAAGAACTCGGTAAGCTGTTAAATGAATGAAGAATATTCTGCACAGGCTTCACTAATTACGCCTAACTGTAAGTTTTAACTGAGCAAGGAGCTCCATCTGCTTCAACAATACGATTTATGGTAGTGTAGCCTGGCATCCTCCGAATGCCTCAGAACAGTGAACTGCAGTAGCATATGTAAATACTCCCTAATTATGCACAGCAATAGGAATTCACAGATGGGTAACACAGTCATCTACCAAAGACCTGCTACCTATAAATCCTCCTTGAAACAGTCTTCCTTTGCAATGGATTCTGGTAGATTTGGGAATGGATTGTAAGGATTTCATTATCTAAATTGGGTTTCAGGCATGGGTGGGCTTGAGCTTGCTTTTACAGGAGGATATATTGCAGATGATGGCATGAAGTACTGAACAGTGCTGCAGAATACTGCTGCTGCCCTATTGCTGCAAAGCAATGTTTGTCTTGTGGTGATGGAAATAGGAATTTACTCAGATGCAATAGTGCTGTGTTTCGATAAAGAAGCCAATTTAATGGGCCCATTTCTTTTTCCTGTAATAAGAAGAAATACCAATGAGTTTAGCACTCAGTTGGCTGTCAGATATTCTTGAGATAATTAGGGGTGAGTGTAGAAGTTGGGTTAACATCCGTGAGTCTGAGCAGCCAGTTCATCTAGTGAATATAGAGTAGTGAAACTGAAATTCAGAGCCCTTCTGAATTAAAGCTTTCTCAGTAGTCTTTGCTTCAGAGACTGTTATCATTTAGTCTGACTAAATCTATTATTTGAATAATTTCATTGCAAATGTATAGCAGAATGCAAAGTATTTAGTTTTTTTCTTTCTTCTTTTTTTTTTTTTTTTTTCCCCCCAGTGTAGCCTTAAGGATCTCAGTACTTTGAAAAATCCTGGTGCTTAGAATAAAAATCTAAAATGCAAAGAGTTCTAAAAGGAAAGCCCAAATTCTGAAAGGATTTGGAAAATCCTGGACCTTAGAAAAGTTCATCAAAGATGAGAATTATTTTCCAGCAGCAACACAGCACTGAATTTATGTACAGGTAATCTTGTACTGCTTGACTTTGAAAGAGATGGCCCTATTGACTATGTAAAGAGTTGATATTAAAGATTTAAAATAAAGATACAAACTCCATTCCTCTCTTTTTCTTTTGAAGAATGATAAGGAGATGAGCTTAGGATTTCAATGATCTAGTGAATATAGAAGAAAACTTTAATAAGGAGGATATTTTGTTCTTAAGTGCAATAAGGAATCTTTGTCCTGGTGATATGACGTAAGAGCATTTTCAGAGCAGCTGTCAGTGGACACCTGTTCAGCTGGGACTGTGGCATTTTAGAAATGGGTTAGCATGATCCTTGATGTCTGAATTTCTTATCCGTGTTTGAACTTTATTATAATATACCATGTCCCATGGCAATGAGTTGTATAATTTAATTATTGCTTTGTGTGTGTTTCTCCAGGGTGGAAAACTTTTTGTTTATTCTGAAATGATCATCTGGTAATACTGGTAGGTGATACTAAATTTTGTATTGTGAAAATCTGTGGGTAGTCATTAATTTTTTCTCCTCTTCACACCAACTGTGATGGTATAGATGTGTATTCTACTTTATTCTCAGTGATTTCCTTTGTAAGTTGAAGAATCTAATTGATTTCTACATGGAGCTTCATCGTGAGAATAAATCAGATTCTGTGGATGTTGAGTGGGAGCCATCAAACCACTCTCTTCATTTGGCCCTTTGAAATGAGGAAGAAACTTAGTCAAGTCAGCTTCTTCCACCCCATGTAGAACTTTCAAAATATGTTGTGCCTTTGCAGCTTCTAAGACAGGACAGCTTGTATTTTCAGGAATTAACCTGTTCACATACAGGGCAGTGCCTTGACTCTCAGAAAGGACAAATCACCCCCAGCCCAGCCTGGAAAATAGAACAGAACCAGCTTGTTTCCCAAACCTTCACTTGTAGTATGTATTTTTACTATATAAATAAGAAGGGCTAAGCTCTGCCAGTGTATCTTTCTCAGAGGATGTTAAATTTCTTCCATGGCAGTCAGGGGATGTGTTATAATGCCTACAGTGTCTGCTTCCTAATTTCTTGGAAACTACTGTTAAACTTACATTAACCAAGGATAAGTGATGCTTCTTTACGCCAGTCAGCAAATCAGTAGCACAGGGAGGCAAAGGCCTAAATTTTAGCTAGTGTCTTTGATGCAGAGAAATTTACTTCTGCTGCTCACATTTGTTATTTTCCTGAAATTAGGAATGATTAATTTGGTGCTTTGTTGTCAGAGAAGAACAGCCTTTGATTTACAATGATGGCACAACATGATCAGGAAGAAAACCACAGTCATATAGTAAGTCGCGTTATTGAAACAGAGAAAAATAAAATGAGGCAGTATTTCAGTATTACTTTGTTGTTGTTTTTGTTTCAGTTCACAGTCTCTGGTGATCCTTTCTTCTTGGATTTCATGGACATTTTTAAATACATCAAAGCAACCCTCCATGGAGATCAGATTTTTTTTAAGCCAATTTGCCATGGCTTGACTTTTATATATTACAGATATCTTTTTTTCCTCTCTCTTATCTGCTAGAGATTACATTCTAAAGGAGCAGTTTCTACCTGAAGCTTGGTTATGAAATGCAAAGTGTTTGATTAATGTTAGCAAATGACCAAAGATTAACTCCATCTTAAAATGCTCTGAGGAACTCCAAGTACGATGCAAAGCACCATAAAGTTAACCCATATTAGGAGGCTCTCTTTCACTTGGCTCTTCTTCTATAGTCAGGGCCCTGAATTGCCGTCTGGTCCAGCTGAATTTCAACAGCTGATTTAAATCACTTTCTGGAGGGATCTGCATGGACTAAACTGGGAGCTTAGGAAGACCACTTTGAGTACCCCAACAGGTGTGATGGCTCTCAGTTCACTACAGGGATAAACAATTTGTTCCCTGAGCAGGCTGGTTGTGAATACGTGTTAATAGTACTAAATTAGTTGGAGGCAGAGAACATACAGCCTTGGAGGATGAAACAGCCTTCTCAAGCTTCTGTGAAGTCCTTTCACTTTGGGTTTGATAGATATCACTGTGAGAAAATTTTGTGAAATGCATATGGAGGGCAGCAGCCAGAAATCATATAGAACTGAGCGTGTTGCTCTGTGTGATTGAGACAGTGTGGGTTTCACGTTAAACCTTCTGCCTTAGAGGTCACTTCCATGTGATTTGCCTGGGTCTGTTCTTTGACAGTAATGGCCTGTGCCCATGCTATCATGCAATTTGATGTCTAAAACAGAGTAGCTATGTTCAGACTGAGCACTCTGGGCTCACTCAGCTCTGGGTTCAAGCCTTGCTGTTTACCATCCACCTGAGATTTCTTGCACTAGCATTACTTTCCATTATTAGCTGTGAGCATGGGAGACCAGAGGATTATAACTGAAATATTCTTGGTCCACCAGCCTCGCCCTTTCACCCCTTTCACTGTTCTGGTGCTTTCATGTGTATATTTTTTCTACAACAGATGCCTTTTCACCTGTAGGAAAAAAAGTGCGTAGTGGCCTAATGTATCTCTCATTTCAATGGATTCATCAGAAAAAGATGAATGTTCAGGACATTCAGGATCCTTTCAAAGGCATTAATAATGGAATTTGATAAAATAGTAACATTTGCAAACATGGTTAGGGATTTGGCTGCTCACTAAACCAAAAGGTCAGTTAAAAGTCCTGGGAACAATTTTACTTGGAGGTTTAGCTCAGCTTTTGCTCTGGCATGTGGCTGTTCTAAAAGGGCTGTGGTACAGCAATAGGTGGAATGATGAAGGAAAAGGATTCATCCTTCCTTGTTTGCTTTCCTGCATATTCCTGTTTCCATGACCCATCATCATGGCACTCCACAGAGACACTGATTTTCTGTAACATCAAGAGGCACAATTTCTCTGCTTTCCCTCTTCTGGAAATAGCACCTTCTTAACATGAAAAGTAAGCCCTCACATTTGATTACAGCAGTAGTAGGAAGTGTGTGATCAAACATTTACATGACTCTACCTCTTGGTTACATAAAAGAAAATGAATGTAATTTTCACCTACGTACTTTTATCTTTTCATGAGTGAAACCTCTTGTAAACCAAATAAGCCAGAAGACAAACTGCAACACACTAAGGTGAGAGAGAAAAACAACCTCAATATTTTCAGAGTAATGTGTTAAATTTGAATACATTTAAAACTTAGTGATACATATAATTAGTGCTGGTTTCCATGGTTACAGAGTCAAAGATACAGAAGTTGCAACTCTGTTTCTTGCTATTGAAAAGTCTACTTAAATCAGAAATGGAATGGATCCAGGCGGCAAATATTCATATGCTGGAATTGGCACCACCCATCTTGTGTCCAATCTGCTAGGCCAACTCCACTAAGTTAAAATGAGTCAAGATTTGTGGTTTCTAATTAATGTACTTACTAAGTCAGAAGGTAAACATCACTGAAGAGGAAAGAAGCGGCATTGCATGCCTCTAAAATGGTCCCCATGAGAGAAATACCCCCGTTATATTTAGCTGTGTCTTCATCTTTGGCTATATAATTGTAAAATGGATAGAAATGGCAAGCTGATTAAGGTTCTTAGAAGCTGGATTCTTTGGATTCTGGCTCACTTAGGGTAAGGCTGAGTCTTGCTGGGGGATTTCCATTCCAGATGCTCTTAATCATAGAATCATAGAATCCTTAGAGTTGGAAGGGACCTTTAAAGGTCATCTAGTCCAGCTCCCCTGCAATGAACAGGAACACACAGCTAGCCCAGGGCCTGATCCAGTCTCGCCTTGAAAGTCTCCAGGGTTGGCGCATCAACCACATCACTAGGCAATCTGTTCCAGAGCCTCACCACCCTCACTGTAAAAGATTTTTTCCTTTTGTGCAATCTAAATCTCCCCTCTTTAAGCTTGAAGCCATTTCCCCTTGTTCTATCACCACAGACCCTGCTATCTCTTGTGAATCTGATATCTCTTGTTAATTTGTTTGGATTTTAATCTCCTGCTTGTTTTACTCTGCTGATGTGTCTTCTCTAAAATTGATGGATGGCCCCTCAAAGAAAGGGATGTTTTTTCTCCCTTTGTTTGTAACACACCTGGCACCTGGAGTTTTTAATCCAATGGTGGCACCTATAAAATGAATGTGTTCATTTTTATCTTCTAACCATGTTTATTCTGTGATTCTGTGATTCTGTGATTAGTCGTGTGAAAGGAGTCTCTATTATTCATATCAAGGAATATAGTAGATGTGAGCAAAAATGGAAATGCCTATGTCATGGAAAATGGTGCAGTTTTGAAACTTGTTACAAACTGGTATGAAAATAACAACTCTGAAATTTCTAGTGGAGTGGAAGATTCGAATGTATGAGAGCGAATTACTTGAGAGACTGTTTCAATAAAATAAATACATCTTGATTCTTGAATATTTTTAGTCAATTTATTTCATAATAGGAAGATCTGAAAACATTGTGAGACAAATGGGAGTATTGCAGTTTGAGGTTTAACTGGATTATTTTACCTTGTCAAAATCACTTTTGTTGTTGTGGTTGAAAACAGTATTTCCCTATAGAAAACTCAGGATTATAGAAAACTGTATATTCCAAGACTGCCCTGTGTGGAAATCTTTAACCTGATATTTTAGGTTGTAGTTTTAACTCTTCTCTCCAGGATATCTCATACACCCTTAGTGCTCTGCTTCATGGATAGGCCAGTAGCATATTATTGTCACCAGAAGCAAGGATGACAGCAATGAACTGTCTCAGAAAGGTATATTTGAATATTTTGTTCTGTCCCCTGCCATTACCTACGAGGCAAGGATACAATTCCCACATCCACTCATGTGTCCCTAGCTGTGTCAACTGGTGTACCAAGAAAAGGCAAGTGCTCATAGCATGTATAGGGACTGTTTATCTATAATTTTATACTTCAGTAGTAGCAAGCAAAGAAAAGAACCAAAAGCCTTCAGGGGCTACAAAAAACCTGCAAAGACCAGAATTTTTCTACTATACATAATGGGCAAAGTTTAAAGAAAAATAGCTTTGAACTGGAATCATTTCAGGGCTTTTTGCATAATTATTAAATAATTTAATGCACAAATACCACTCATAATCATAAAATGTCTTGGTGTTGCAGTTAAAAGTAAACCTTGATTTTCAGAATATTTAATTATGTGATAAATGAGCTGTTAGCCAGTCCCTTATTTTTGTTCTGTTTTCTCTTTTTGCAGTTGTTTAAATGCAATAAGCACCACATTGTACCACGTGAACTGTCAGCAGTAGATTTGTTTAGCTCCATTAAATAAACTCATTGAAGTTTCCCCAGACTCACCGTGTCTTCCTCCAAAAAGCACTTCTGGTAAACACAGATAATACTTTATACTATGTATATATTTTTTTCAGATTAATCCCTAATACTTAAAATGTTATTTTATCTTACATGTTATCTTTAGTGATTTTTTTTTTATTTTTTAAAGAATGCTACTGTCCTTGCAAGGAACGCCTTTGTAAGGAACCTTTTTTGATAGAGTCTTGCTGAGGAAATGGTTCTGGGGCCATGTCATTGCTGGGATTAGCAGATGTTTGGCATTTTTTGTTTGTTTGAATTTTTGTTTGAATTTCGGCAGCATTCTGTGCTGACGGTAAAAATGACAATTCTTTGCATGAATCACTTTTTTTTTTTCCCCCACTGATAATCAATAGTTTAGTGTAAAGTAAAACAAAAGCATGAAAAATAAAATGCATACTGATTATATTTTAGAACAGCTAGAAGTTGTGAGCTAATGACATTTTATAATTCCCTCAAAGACATAGTCGTTCTGAAAAGTTGACCTATGTTGTTTTCTTGAATTGCTGGTCACAAACATGATAGTGCTTGATGCTTTGAAAGCGTGATTACAGGTATTGATTTAGTGCCCGTCACCATGATAACTGATTTGTAGCTTGAGGTGGAGCATAAGGAGATCACTAAGAAATGAACCTAAATATAGGAAGCCTGTTGCTTGCTCATGCTACAGGGAAGGGGAACTCAATCTAGCAGGGGGCAGTGGGCAGAAAAATCTATTTTTAGAAGTACGTTTATGTTTCTCTATATTTCCATGGTGAGCCTTCAGCTTCGCCATGCTATTGAGAAGGCTCCGCCATCAGCATATATTTAGATAATGGTATTTTGGACTGATGCTTTTTGATTTCAGTAAAATTATACTGGTATTGAAAGGCACAGCCAGATTGAGCTATTTATCATATTTGTATTACATTGCCTTGCAAAAAATACTTGTAAATATTCTGGGAATAACACTTATGGAGATAGTTTAAAATAGTCCAAACGAGAAATCCAAAATATAACAGCAGATGCTTTATCATTGTGTAAATATATATATATATATATATTTGTAAAAGGATCACTTTATGTCTAATAGAATGAATAGAGTGGTTTGGTGATTTTTGTTTGTTGTTTAATTTTTTTTCCCTATTACATTCAAGCCTTTAAAAACATATTCAGCCCTCCCTACCTTTTTTGTTTTTTGTTTTTTTTTTTAAATGTGCATGTTTATGTTATGTAGCAAAATATACAGCAGAAATGTTACATACAGCTCCAATGCAGGAGGCAGCTTTTCAGCTAGTTGTTATCTTTTAAATAACAAAATCAAAATGATTATTTACATTATTTTTAATCTCCCTAACCTAAACTAAGATTTCTATGTAAAATCACGTACTTTTAAAAAATGTGTAAGTTTTAACCTAAAGCAGAGTGGAGTTTTTTTCACCTCTAAGTCCTCTAATTATGTTTATAATGAAAACTGTATCACTTTATTAACTACAGAGGTTCAGAAAACACTATAAGTAGCCCAATGACAACAGCAGGTGAGGAGAATCCATTTTGCATCACCATTTTTTTTTTTTTAATAGAAGTGAAATATAAGACATTTTCACAACTAGGCACTAGTTTTTTATTTGAATTTTTATTTTTTCATTTTTTTTTTTCTGATTCTTCAGCACAGAAACCTAAAGTACTTCAGATTCCTCCAAGGATTCAGGCATCACCCATTAAATGTAGCACTGATAAAGCAGTAGCATAATGAACACAGCACAGACATCCTGTGGCACCAGCTAGCCTCGAATTCTCTCAAGCATCATGAGGCTTTTCCATTTGTGTCTCTGTATTGGCACAGCTGCTTTGAGGGACGTTTACATCTTCCTGCTCCAAATCCTTCTTCCTTTGGCCAAATCTTTTACTCATAATGGTTAAAAAAATCGTTAAAATTCCCTTAATTTGTTTCTATGCAACACAGAATGTATTTATTTATTTATTTTAATAGAGAAATATGGAGCTAATGTACCTCGGCTTGAGAGATGGAAGAGGAAAATGAAGAGTTGAGGAAATTGCTGTGAAGATATGAGGTTACCTGAAATGCAGAGCATCTATCTTGCTAAAGGTCTCAATGTGGCAAAAGACTTCAGACAGCCTTGTTTTTACTGGGATTACCAAAATGCTTGAGCTGAGAGAGGTAATTGCATTTCTAAGCTCACATTCAAAGGAAATTCAATCCAGGACTCAATATGTAGAAAGCATGCTGTTAGAAACTGGGCAAACACCCCAAGCAGTGCCATTTCTATACTAAGGCAAGCCATGACCAGATAGGTGAATTAAAATCAGAACTGAAATGAAAGCACTTTTTCAAAAGTAGACTTTGTTAATAGAGCAGAAGAAAAGATTTTCCTTTTTTGAGGGGGGTTAATTTTCAGGATGTGAATGTAGTGGTTTCATTAGAAAAAAACAAAACACAATGAATATAACTATATTTTTTTCAGAACTAGCAAAAGTGGAATAAATCTGAAAGTTGTTGAAGTCTTGAATAAGTATGCTGAAGACTAATTTTACAGCTAGTCCCAGATATGAGTGTGCTTTATCTTAATGTAATAATTTTTATGGCATGAGCAGAAGCAGATTCTGCAGGCTGGATGGCACCATTCAAGCAAATTTGTATTTGGAGTGATGAATGATTCACAGGAAACAAGAGGTAGGAACTCTTAGGGCCTTGATCTCAGTTGTTAACAAACAGCATTTACTAAAAGTTAAAGATGATTTTTTATTTCTACCCTGACTCATACCCACATAATATCCTTTTTTCTTTTTTTTTTTTTAATTGGCCAATATGAGTTTGTGAAAAGGTTGATTCTATCTCCACTGGGCTTCTAGCATCCATGTGGACAACAAAGAAGTGATACTCATACCATAGATCTTCTCCTACCAGAAGCAGCCCTCCTGGATATTTCTCAGAGTGCACTTAACCTCTTTGAGGTGTTCTTTCATCTTATGACTGCAAAGAAGCAACTTAGTGCTTTACGCATTCTACAAATAAACTGTGTTAAACATAATAAAGGACAGTTAGAAAAATTGGAAAATAATAAAGGGGGCCCAGAACACTCTTGCATGACTTGATATTTTATATATATATTTCTAAGAATAAAAACAAACTGGGTGGTGTTCTCAGATGACCACATGGTGTCTTTCAAGATGCTTTGTGGCTGGGTTGAAAAGAGAACGGAACCTTTCTAACATTATCTTCCAGATGTCCTTACAGGGTTGTCAGTGTCAGTTTATGTTCAGACTACACAGACTACACATAATCTCATGCAGTGCTGCATGGAAACTCTTATAGGCCAGACTCTTAGTTTTGCACAAACTTGGAAGTAAATTGACTGATGACAGTCTCTGGCATAAAACAACTGGAAGTGAATTCATACAATCTGAGATTTATGAGAACAAAGTGGGAAGAGAAACAGGCTCCCCAGCACAGAATTTGGCCTTTGGTGAAATAATCTGTAGCTAAATCAGAAGTTTCAGATTGAACGTGGGTTTTCATTTTTTTAAATTGTAATTTGAAGATTTGCAGCAGCACAAAGATCCTTTTAAAAAAATAAACTGACTCAAATCCTGTGTGAAGGTCTGTAGTAATTAGTCCAGTACCTGCTGTGGTGAGACCACAATGAGCCTGCCAATATAGTCTGGCAATTAAAGCTCTTTTAACAGTGGGAACTCAACTTCACATGAACTGCTAGGGGCTACAGGGAAAAAAGTAATCCAGCCGTTGTTCTTAAACTCAGCTAGCCCCTTGCAGCTTGAGTTTAGAGAGAGGAAGAACAGAAATGGAGGGGGAAGTTTCCTCTAAAGAGGTGGGCAAAGTGACTTTAAAGTAAGCGTCAATAACAGCAGTAAGAGTACCTAATGGGAACCAATGTCTCCTACTTTGTTTTAGGAAGAAATGGAAACTGGTTTTAAGGAATGTGGGGAAAGGCATTGCCTCCTCAACTCGCTGTCTTTTTCTACACAGAAGCAGAAGGCAGAAGAGGTGCCCCATGGTTTGCTATAAATTAATACAGAGGAGGAGATAAAGAATTAGAACAGCAAATCATAGTCTGAAACCAGGACAGCTGCTTTTTTTGCCCTTTAGCCTGAAGGCAGACTGTGGAATGCAGCGCTTGTTACTGTCTTTTGATGACATAATGAACCAGGGCAATATAAATGATGACGATTATCATTTTTTTTAAGTGGATTGAATATTCCACCAGATTTGGAACCATAATGGTTTTGATAATGGCTGGGGCTTGCAAAAAAAAGTGGCTAGTGAGTTATTTTTTGAAAGGACTATATTAATGCAAATGCAAATAAAAAGAAAAATAAAAATCCACCTCATATCACTGAAGCCTGTTTTCTTCCCTCCATTTTCTTTTATTTGTGTGGAAACCAAAGAAGTACAGCTTAAGCTGTGATCCATATGACTATGACCAGGTTCTCTCCAGAAGGTAACAACTCTATCTGCTTGAACACATTGCCTCTTGTTCTTTCTGAGCCACATAAGAAGTCATTTGTGTATCTGTCATGCAAAATGAAAAAGCTTTGTTGGGGAAAGTAGAGAAACTGAGAAACTCTCACTAGCTGGGCAAGTGATCCTAAACGGCAGCTTGTAGCACCACTGCCACAGTAGGGTCTAGGAAAAAATATCTACATCTGTAAGAAAATGCAAGGCGCCTACTGTCAGCACTCGGGGTCCTGAAGCATGAAGATGCTTGAAAATGAGATGTGTTACATATACCTTGTACCTAGTGTTCTCTTAGGTGCACTGAGCTCTCTGCACTTCCAAGCAGAGCAATAATGCTTCAGTTGTTTATTTTAAACCAAAAATTTCAATTCTCCACCAGGTCTCTTCTTTGAAACATTATTGTAGTCTCTTTGTTGCCTACTACATCCTAACTTTCTGCTTAGCATGCAGAAATTCTGTTAAGGGGAAATGGACAACTAGGGACAACTAGCATAACTAGGAGCTGCATTCAGTCATTACACATCCCAGTCCAGTGGGTGAACATACTTTTGAGTCCT
>JAOWBP010002052.1:70427575-70468935 GCA_028571105.1 Tragopan temminckii
GTGCGACCTGGTGTAGGGAACCTGCTTTGGCAGGGGGGTTGGACTCGATGATCTCTGAGGTCCCTTCCAACCCCTACTATTCTGTGATTCTGTGATTTAAAGTAGTTTTGCTGTTCACATTTTCTTTAGTGAGAAAGAGGAGTGCTGGCAGTCAATTAATTAGATCGGCATCTGTTGCCCTTTCTTTTAGAGATGGGAGTGTAGGCAAGAAGACATCAGGGTATGTAGCTGGTGTGACTTCTTTCCGAAAAGGGGAGGAACAGACACAGAGCATTTTAAATGACTCACAGAATCACAGAACTGTTAAGGTTGGAAAAGACCACTAAGATCATCTAGTCCAAACAAAAACAAATCTCCACCATGCACACTAAACATGTCAGTCAGTGCCACATCTGCACATTTCTTGAACATTTCCAGAGACGGTGACTCCACCATCTCCCTGAGCAGCCTGTGCCAGTGCCCAACCACTCAGAGAAGAATTTTTTCCTAATATCCAACCTGAACCTCCGCTGGCACAACTCAGAACCATTCCCTCTCATCCTTCTTCATAGAGGGTGGGGAAAGTAGAGTAAGCATAAGTGACAATGCAGGAATGTTAATCCCATTCTTGTGGAGAATGACAGAGAGGGAGGGAGAGTGGGAGCTCTTTGGCAGCTTTGCGCACAGATTCAACAATGTCTGGATAAGCTTCTGCTGGAAGAGAGAGAAGCAAAACTTGGATGTTGTGACACACAGAGCCATGTCCCCATCTGTTGTGGCAGGGAGTAGCCACTGGCTGATTTAAGGCTGTTTCTTGCTTCTGTTGGATGGATAGCTTAACTACTGAAACAAAGATTAACCTGCTTGGTCTGAAAATTGGAAACAGCCTTTAACTGCTATAAAAGCCTGTTTCTAAATGAGCTATGTAATGATTTTCATTAGTGTTTGACAATTAAATAAGGACTAGGTATTTTCCCATCAGACATCTGAATAAGCATATTCTGAATTCATAATGTGGCGTTCATTTGAAACAGGTTTGTAATGCCAACTCTTTGCTACATTCATTCCAACAGTTTGCTTCTGGCTGGAAAATAAAGGAAAAAGGATTGAGAGGTGAAAGAAAAATAGGATATCAGAGAAATTTCTTCAGGTTAGAACCACAGATGAGGTAAGAAGCTTAGAGTCCACTCTGAATAACAAAACTGAATGCACTGGCATTCAGTTCAAACCTCCTACAGATACAGACTGGTCTCTAATATACCAACATATCTACAGTTTCACTGAGAGAATCTGGAACCACACATTTATGCCGTTTCAGTCCTTCTGGTCATCAGTCCCCTTTGTTTCTCTTCTCTGTGGTCTTCTGTATCCTGACTTGGTAGTTATCTAAAACTACCAGGAACAAACAATGCAGGATTTTTGGAGGATGGACAGAAAACTGTTTGGCTACATGGAACTCATGGGTTTTATTGGTTTGAATCTGTGCTCAGAAACTAAACCCTAACTCTTGCTGCTGTGGGTGGAGAACTATTGAGGATCTCATGATAAATCTTGCTCAGGCTATTTTGTTTCTTGTAAAAAATTAAGTATCCCTTGGAGCATGGTCTTGAATTATTCTTTCCCAGCCATTTACTTTTCTTCTTCTCTGGCCTAGAGAATAATTTTCACTTGAAGTGTGATAAGCTCGTCAAAAGAGCTTTAGAAATACTTGTCTGTGAATGGTTAACAGGCTAGTGATAAGAGATCCCTTTGGGTTCAATGTTTTTTTTTTTAACCTGAGCATAAAAAAACCCAGTTGTTTACAGGTCTCTCATTCCATTATTCAGAGCTCTAAGCTACTAGGGGAAGAAGCTTTCTAAAGGCATGTCTTCTTCGAAGGTAATTGGGAGGCAGCCTGTAGGAAATGAGTCAAGGCTGCTGTCTGGAGTATAGGCTTGAGTTAAACCTCCAAAAGCACCATGAAACCAGAACTTAAGTGGTTTAGTCCACAGATTAATAAGGGCCCTGAGACATTTACTCCTAGGAAGGTCTGAAGATGTGAGAGGCTGTACTCTTTGAAAGCCAAGGACAGAGTTACAATAGGGTGCTTCAGGTTCCTAAACTGCTCTGGGTATGATGTTAAGAATAGAAAGGACAAAAGCAATTTTCTAAATGTTATGTCCCTCAAATTGTGAAAGCACAAACCCCCTGTTGCTTCAGATTGTTCTCTGCTGTTCTAAGAAGCTCCTGTGCTTCCTGATATCAAAATGGCAGAGGAAAATATAAAAATTAAAATGGAAGGTCGCGAAGGAATCTTCATACTGCTGTGTTATTAGGGTGTGATTCCACTCTCTTGTATTCATTATTGCTTCCATGCTGTTACTCCTGATCTATTGACTATGTAAATAAGAATATGAACCAGACCTGCTGCAGGTCACTTGACTGTCCTTGGGGAAAATCACAGCAGTGTTTTTTTGTTTGCTTGTTTGTTTGTTTTTTTAAATGTGCATTTGTATGGGAACTGCTGAGTCACGGCCTGAACCTCTGATTGATCACCTGAGGCAAGCAATGAGTCAGCCACAGGAGCACAGGTGAAGGCAATTCACCTGTGCTGCCGGAAGGGGTGGAGCCTGACTCCACCTCTCCTGGACACATTTAAGAGCTGACTACCGGGGGGAAGGATCTCTGCTGGAGATCCTCTCTGCTGGAGATTCGTAGTGAGCCCAGGATATGGGTGAGCATCCTATCTTTCTTGCTCTGGTATAATAACAGCATAGCCTAGCTCTCTGGTATTTATAACATCTGTACATTCACTGATTGTACAGCACTGAATAAGAAAAAATCCTAGAGCTGGGATTTAGGTGACAGGTCATCCTCACCCTTGGATCTGCAGTTGGATGGAAACACTGCTGTGTATGTGGGAGGGATGAAGTTGCTTGCTGCTGGAGGGAGAGAGTGAGACCTGAAGTGAACCCCCCCTGAAAACCTGATAGTAGGTCTTGTATATGCAAGCCAATGGTGCTATTTAAAAAAAACAGAGAATGACAGATGCAGCAAAAATAAATATATAACTTAATGGCTGTGAATATATTTAGTCTAAAACTCATAGAATCGCAGAATATCCTGAGCTGGAAGGGAACCCACAAGGATCATGGAGCCCAACTCTTGGCTTCATATAGCACCACCCTAAACCAAACCCTATGTCTGAGAGTGTTGTCCAAATGCTCCCTGAACTCCAGCAGCTCGGGGTCATGCCCACTGCCCTGGGGAGCCTGTTCCATGCCCCTGTCCTCTGGTGCAGAACCTTTTCCTAATCCCCCAACCTAACCTTCCAATCTGAGGCTGCACCAGCACAGAGCAGAGCCCTGGTGGCAGTGCTGGGCCTGATGCCTCCAGGGTACAGCTGGCCCCTTTGGCTGCCAGGGCACAGACTGCTGACTCACATTCAACTTGCAATCAACCAGAGCCCCCAGGCCCCTTTCCATGGGCCTGCTCACCAGCCTCTCATCTCCCAGTCTGTATGCGTAGCCAGGTTTGTCCCATCCTAGGTGAAAAATACAGCACATGCTCTTGTTGATTTTCTTGTGTTTGGTGATTGCCCACTGCTCCAATTTGTCAAGATCTCTCTGAAATGCCTCTCTTCTCTTGGGGGAGTCAGTTGCTCCTCCCTATTTCCTTAAAAAAAAAAATCCCCCAAGAATTACTTTTGCTTGCGTTTTTGCAGAACTGAGCCCTTGGGATGTGAGCCCTTTGAAACAAGACTTCCTTCTTTGTACCTCAGTTGTCATGCCTGGCTATGGTGTAACAAAAATAATTATTGAGATGGCATCAGTTGGGCTCTTCACCTGACATTTACTGTTTGCTGTCTCTTCAAAAAGGTGGGGAAACCAGACTCAGCTCTGTAAGTTCATCAGCTCATTGCTTATCAGGATGGAAAGAGTGTAACTCATCAGCAAGACAAAATTCTTTCATATATATCTTGACGGAATGCTGCAGATGACAGTTGCCTTTGAGCATATATCAAGTTCAGACAAGCTTCAGTGCCATTGATATCCGTACATTGCTTACTTACAACTACCCATCTCTTCTCTTCTTCCACATTTTCTTTTCTTGCATTCATTGTGCCTACTCAGATACTAGTAAACTCACAGGGACTTTTGCAGCTTTTCATTCTATTTTCTTTTACCCATGCAAGGCCAAGAATTTGTGTTTTTTTTTAGGTCTTGCAAATGGTATAAACCAAATTAAATTGTTTAAGAAAGCCATTACTACTGGCTTCTTATCAAAGTACACCAAACATTTTGCACAACATGAGTACAGTTTTATGTACTAAGTTCTTAGTACAAAATAGCTTTGCTAGACAGCAATAAAACTTTCCTTTTATTACTTTTTTTTTGATTTACTTCTGTACTCAGCAGGAAAAGCATCTATTTCATTCCAGCTCAGCATACCACCAAGCATTCTGGGAATATGGTTATGGAGTTCATCATAAATATGAATCTTCAACTAACAGTACAAAGCTGTGGCTATTAAAGAGCTGTCTGAGCCTTCCTTGTGACATAGAGAAGTGCAAGCAGCCACACCATGTGCAGCAACTGTAGAATTAGGCTTAGATTTTTCTATTTGAAATCAGATTTCATCTTGGAAAACTACCACTGAAATGTAGGATAATGGTAAGAAATCAGCATTTCCAGAAAACATGTTTTAGGCAGAAACAAGAACAGGGACTGTGATATTTCTGGTAGGTGCCTGCAAGTCTGAACACATTACAGCTTTATTCAGTCACTGCTATTTGCAGTTTCAGAGAACAGCCTTAGGAAAATGTAATTATTACACTTCTTAGACTGTTTCCATAAGATACATGGATTGTCCTTCAGCCTAGCTCTCTGCTGTTCAGGGTCTGAGATATATGGTATTGCAAGTTACGGACATAGGGAATATCTTGTAATCTTGTACTCCTCGCTTATTTAGAGAAGGATATCTCTGAGGTGTGACCTTATACAGCTGATGGTGTTTCTCTTCTCAGAACAGAGTTAATATGTTCCCTTGGGAAATTTCTGTCCAATGGAGATCACACATCTTTGGTAATCACTTGGATGCTCTGAGCCTTACATGCTCTGTTCACATTCTTTCAACTTCTGTTAACGTATACCACGCAGAACACAGGATTTAAAATTTCCCCTTTCACCTCTTGCCCATGTGTTGTTTTGTTTCCCTGTTTATTCCTTCCATTCTTATTTTTACCAGTGAAGACTGTTGCTGATCAAGTCCGATCCTTGTGCGACTCTGCCACATGTCAGGTTGGGCTATAAAACCGAGTGCTGTGCTCAAACTCAATTTATTTATTTATTTTAAAGTGAGCTACTAAGAAGAGCCATTGTCCTGGGATATATGCAGCATCGATCTTTCCCTCACACCCCTAGCGTTTATGTAGCTTGCCCTGTTTTATCTTCAAGCAAACTCAATGAGATTTGAATAAGAACAACAAAAACATCGTCTCTGTATACTTACCCCTTTCTCCAGAAAGGACACTGGTTACCATCTTTATTACCATCTAAAAGCTTCCAGGAGTGATCTTATTTTGTAAGGCTTCTCTCCAGTGAAGTGAGAGTTATCCATGAGTACTTTATGTTCCAAGCTTTTTTGGAGAACGCTTTCAGAAATGTTTGTATAGATTTATATTAATGGTTGTGGCTTTGAATTCCCTGTACTTAAAATCCTGGACCATGCTTAATTTTTCAGTTCTGTGAAGTGACAGGGTCACATTTATATCTTTCAGTCTCTGAGAATTTCTGTTCCATTAAAGTTCAGGTGATACAACCCAAGCCTGGTATGCCCCATAATGAGCTCTCTGTGGGCTGGACCTTACTTTGTTGATGTACTTGCACTATAATCACTGGAGCTATTCATGTCAGTAAAACAAGCAAAATTTGACCCCTAGGACTGAAATGAATATCAGTCAAATATACAAGACTTGGTTTAGTAGAATTATCTTATGGCTTACTTCTTTATTATTAATTCTCTATCAAATTTAATATCTTGAAATACTTGAAAAATAACCAGTAGTACTGTGGGTATCAAGGAGAAATGGATAATGCTTTAATTATCTGGTGCCATAAAGCCAAATCTTCAGCTACCATGTATGAACACCTTTTGTTCATTCCTAACAACTCTGAATCTTACCCAGTAGTCATACATTCTGACTACTTGTCAACTCTATCCAGCACATCCTATACTCTGATGGGGCTTATGGCTAATCTAACAGTGAATTTATCATAAATTGATATGCTTCCACGTTAGAAAGCCTCTTCTGATTGTCTAGTAAGAACCCTTGCATTTCTCAGGTTATATCTTGTCAAATATTCATACCTGCTTCAAGCTGTCTTTCACAGTAGTCACTAAAATGCCACTTGCTTCATGTCTTTGCTTGAGAGCACAGATAAAATAAACCTTGTGTTGTGATGCAGTTCCCTTGCAGTCATCTTCATTTCACACCTGGCTACAATTTAATTGCAAAATACAGCTCTATATTAATATTAGACAATCCCAAACCAAAAAAGCAGAATTTAGTCCCAAGAAAGGGCTGTCAGCAAATAAAACCTTTTTTTTTTACTTTTTTTTTTTTGCCTTGCCCCAATTATGAGTAACACAACATCCGAATCAGAAGTGCTAAGTTAAACTTATGTGTAATATGTGTAAAATATTTGCGTAGGGACTGAGAGCTAGACTCCATCCTCCACGGAGGAGAATCTCTGCAGGAATCATAGAATAGAATCATTAATGTTAGAAAAGACCACTAAGATTGTCTATTCCAACCATCAACCCATCACCACCATACCACTAAACCATGTCCCTCGGTGCCACATCTACACATTTCTTGAACGCTTTCAGGGACGGTAACTCCACCACCTCCCTAGACAGCCTTTTCCAGTGCCTGACCACTATTCCAGAGAAGAAATTTTTCCTAATATCCAAACTGAACTTTTCCTGGTGCAACTTAAAATCATTATTTCTTGAATGTCACAGATAAGAAGAGCATTTAGTGACAAATTTCAGGGCTTTCATGGAGCACTTGCTCAAACTGATGCTTCAACATCTTGCAGGTGAGGAGGTATTTTACAGCTTGTGTGGAACTTGGTAATCATGCAGGAACATGTGTGAGCAAGTGCCACCTGGACACGGAGGTGACCCAGTTGACCCTGTGTGATTATGAAGTTCAGCTGGAAGTTGTGCTGGTAAAACTCGGTGATGCATGAAACAGGGCTTTAGGAAAGGAAAGATGAGGAGGAACTATCATATAAAACAGGAAGGAAAAGACACTTTCTCTTTGTCTCAGAAACTTATGGTACAACTTTTCATTAGATGCTGAGGCTTCTGATGAGACAGCATCTGATCCACTTTTAAAGGCATCTCCAGGTGGCACCAGGTTCTGATGGCCATGATCAGTATGAGTAATGCATTGGAACAGGCTGCCCAGGAAAGTAGTGGGGTGACTGTCCCTGGGGGTTCTCAAGAAGTGTGTAAACAAGCATGGAGGGACACGATTTAGTGGGCGTGATGGTGATGGGTTGATGTTTGGACTAGACAAGCTTAGCAGTCTGTTTGCACTGCTTGGAGGCCAGCAGCCTGTGTGATATAGTTATTGCCAAAGATACCAGGAAGGTCCAATTGGGCTCTACATCTCTGCAAGCTGTAAGAGTTACACAGAAATGATGCCTTGCTGAAGAATCATAGCCTGACCGCTATTACATTGACAGAAGGACTGCTTTATGCACATGGTGTTGCCTCATGTGTTTTTGCACTTCAGGCAAACACAAGTTTGCCACCAGCGGAACGATGTGAGGCAATGCACATTGTGCTGTCTTTGTCACCCAAATGTCAGTGTGTGCTGGAGAAACGATGACGAGGAACATTGTAAATGTGGTAGAGCTCACAACAAAGAAATCCAATTTGGTGTTGATGATGAGCTGATGTGAAAACTCGCAAGTGGTTCCTTGCACTGTGCTTGTTCACACTGTAATTCCAACCTCCTGTGCGAGCTGTGGGTGGCAGTGAGCTCAGTTGGGGCGGCTGCATCTGTAAAATAAACAACCCCCAGGAAGAGAGAGAGAGAAAATTGTGGTTTGCTCAGAGTTAGCAGGCAGCTGAGCAGTGAGAGAGAGATGTCTCACCTTGCAAGTTGCCAGACATTCTGTTCCCAGTGTTCATCCCTTTTTCTGGGCAGGATAGGGCTCATAGTGTCCATTTCTGCTCCTGAACCAGGCAGGGAATTTTTTTCTCACTAATTCTTAGGAACTTGTTGGTCTCTCTTGACCCTGCTCCTGTTCTTTCCCTGAGGAAGATTGAGGCTACTCCTTATTTTTTTTTCAGCTAAATCCCTTCCTTCTCTCCCAGTAGGGACACCAGAGACATTACTGAGTTACAGAGAACAATTCCAGTTCTTATGGAAAGAGATTCCCTTGAAATGCAGCAAATGTCAAGCAGGTGACAAACCTGTTCAGGAATAGAAAAGCCTTTTCTCCAAGCTCTGTGTATGCCCATGGAACCCTCAGCAAGCACTGCAAAAGATGTGGGTTGCTCTGCCAGCTGGTGCTGCGTGGCAGAGCGCTGCACACAGCCGTGTTCCCTTCTCTCCATATCAGAGATAAATTCTCTCAGTCACTGTATGCATTATTTAGATCTTTTGCCAAGCCCTGCTCTGTCTGGTTCTTGTTCCAGAAAACGTTTTGTTATTGTTGCTATCTGACTCCTATCACTGGAGGAAAACTGGGAATGTTATTTCAGTTGCTGTCTTAATCTGAATGGTTCAAATATTGACTTCTAACCATTTGTTTAATTCCTTTGACTGACCAGGACTAACCAGTAAACAGGAGTGGGCAGTGTTTTTGGGAGAGATCTTAGCTGCAATGAGCACAGCATGTATCTTAGGTTGAAACTGTGTTGTTCTCGTATTTCTGGCTTTCATGCTGCTTGCAAAATGATACTCCCAGAGCTACTAATTTTCCTGGAGTAAGCTGTGGTGGTGTGAAGTCTTTCCTTTGATTTAGTTCACACAGTCGTGTGAAGCTTTTAAGAGGAGAAAAGAGCAGTTTCAGCTCCTCCTCCATGAGTGTCCACCTCCTCTGGGTTCCACCATTCCATTCTACCAGAGACAGTTCTGTGCTGGCAGATGCTAACTGCAGTGTTGCCTCCTTCGTTTTTGTCACTTCTCGTCTGCAGGAGTGCTGGCGAAGACAGTGTGGCTATTATGGGGCAGAAGAAGGAGATATGCAGAGCCTTCACAGTTGTCATGGTTTTTAACCCTTGACAACAGTTAAATAACAGACAGCAGAAGACTCTACATTTGAACACGTGATCTTCGAAGTTAACTTTCTCTTACTTGCAGCACTCATTTGATAACAACTTAACTATGCATCAAACAAGTTATTTGAGCAAGAGTATGTATTGAATAAAGACAACAAAAAATGTTTACAAGCCAAGTATAGAATACAACAAGAAAAACAGTGTTTAAAAGGCAGTTGTGTCTTCACCTGAACCATCCTCTTGTATCAATGGATGTGTTTGATCACACAGAGAGAGAGCTCGTGTGTAACTAACATAGAATCATAGAATGGTTTGGATTGGATGGGACCTTTAAGACCATCTAGCTCCAATCCCTTGCTATATGCAGGAACACCTCCCTCTAGATCAGATTGCTCACAGCCCCATCCAGCCTGGCCTTGAATGCTTCCAGGGAGGCGCATCCACAGCCTCACAGGGCAACCTGTTCCAGTGTCTCATAACCTTCGCAGTAAAGAATTTCTTTCTAATAACTAGTCTAGACATCTTTCCCTTTTTGCAGCAGTAGAGGTCTCAGCCTTCTGGTACTAAATAGGGAGCTCCTTTTTTTAAATCTTAAAATGGAAGAGAGGCCTTGCAGAAGGATTGGAAAATGAACAGTCTGCCACAGCATGAAGTCCAACAGGAAAACGCTAAGTTCTTCTCCTGGGATAGAGTAATGTGAAACACTGGGAGGTGAGTGGCTGGAGTGCTGCTCAGTAGGAAGGATATGGGTGTGCTTGTAGCAGCAGGCTCAAAGTGAGACAACAGTGTGCCCTGGCAGCCATGGGACAAACTGCATTTTGAGGTGCATTGAACATAGCATAGCCATCCAGTCAAAAGAGGTGATTCTGTCACTATGTTTAGTGTTGGTGTGGCCTCTCCTTGAATACTGCGTACGGTTCTATACTCCACTATATACAAAGAATAGTAAGGTCCTTGAAAGTGTTTGGAGGATGACAACAAGGCTGGTAACAGGGCTGGAAGGCGTGTCCTCTGAGGAGAGGCTGAGGGCGTTGGGTTTTCCATCTGGAGAAAAGAAGGCTGAGAGGTGATCTCACTTCTTCCTGCAGCTTCCTGAGGAGGGGAGACATAGAGAGAGGTGCTGGGCTCTGCTGCTGGCCATTAATGCCATGGTGTGTGGGAATAGCACAAAGCTGTCGGGGGAGGGTCAGACTTGACATCAGGAACAATTTATTCATCGTGAGTGTGGTCAGACACTGGACCGCATTTCCTAGTGAAGTGACTGGTGGTCCATGGCTGTCAGCGTTCAACAGGTATTTGGACAGTGCCCTCAATAATATGCTTCAAATTTTGGTTAGTCCTCAAGTGGTCCTACAGTTGGACTTGTTGATCTTTGAAAGTCCTTGCCAATGAACTATTCCATTCCATTCTTCCCAGAACTCTTTGGATGGCTTTGCGCAGTTTGGAGGATTTATGGACATACTGCAAAAGCCTGAGAACTTTATAGAATCATAGAACGTCTTGGGTTGGAAGGGACCTCGAGGATCATCAAGCTCCAATCCCCCTTCCTCTGCATGTCCGTGAGAAGATCCTCTTCTTGACATTGCAGACCAAGGGAATGGAGCTTGCTGAATTCTTATCTTTTACCTATCTGTCTCACTGAGAAGTTTGCATGTTAATTCCCAAATGACTGGAGAATGTTCAGCTGCCCGTGTGTTTATTCTTACAAGATTTCCCTCCATGCAAATTAAGTATAATTGAATAACCATCAGATGTAGGAGCCTGGGGGCTGGAGAAGCTGAGATGCTACGCTGAAGAGACAGAAGAAAAGGTCATTGCTGAGCCAAAGGCTTCTCTCTGAGTCCACATGATTTAAGAGATGCAGTTTTTGCAGCTGTAGAGAGGAAAATGGAAACCAAGGTCACCCTGGGGGTGGAATCGCAGCCAGTTTTCTGTACTGTTGTCACTGCTGATCTGGATATTTTAGACAGAACCCCACTGAAAAAAAGTAATGTTTTGGATATCTTGATATTCCGTATAACTGGAGTAATGCAGTAACATGGCTTACTTAAGAACACTGGTGTTTAAATCCTGATAATCAGTTCTGCTACTTCAACTATAATAACATGCCAAGGAAATTTTCAATTTTCAAGTTCTAACATCCTATTCTAGCATCACATAAGTTAATCTCATGTTTTATTCTTTGAAAGAGACTCAGAAGAAAAAAGTGATATAAACAGAGAAGTTTGTTATCACTCTCTGGTTTTGATCTGCTCTTTTTATAGTCTGAAGTGGGATCAGATGTCAAGGAATGTTTGGATGACAGAAAATTTTGCTGTTGCAGACTGATTTGGATTATGTGATTTTTTTCATTTTTTCTTGTCTCCTGAGCCTAATGCTTTAGAAGACTCGTGAAACTGCTGTTAACAGTGACCGGGTTGAACTGCAGGATACAAAATCCTGCTGCGGGTCAGTTTGCATATTGACTAAATATCTGGGCTTTTTAATGCCATCTTTCTTAATCTTTCCTTTGCAAACTACTCCTGTTATTTACAGAAACACTTCCTAGACTTCAGCCTTTAGAAGCAAGGATGGAGCTGAAGTAATACTGCTCTTTAATTCAGTATTTGTTTGATTTTACCATCAGTAATATTCCATAAGCATTTGCACGATAGGATGGGTGCAGGTAAACTGGCACATTTAGTGAATATTTTGCTTCTAGTTAATTGTAGGAGGGAACAGATGAACATTAGTGACAGAGGTAGTGGGTGGATGGCTCTGTGTAATGCTGGAAATATGCTTAGCTAATTGCGTATCCACCTGTGGCTGTGCAGATGGCAGTATCTCCACTACAGCTGTAATGTTCACCACAGCCCCTCTACCCCCAGCAGAAGCAGCTGTAACCTTCAGAGAGAGGCAGATGTGAACAGCTTGAGCTGGTCTCACTTCTGGAGCCCAAATTACTGGTTGCTGTCTGCATGTACGGGTGCTGAAGTTTCACATCATGCTCCGAGGCTTGCAATGTGTTTGTAGCTGCAATAGGCAGCAGCACAGAAGCAGCTAAAATATTTAAACACAGATGAGCTGCTGATCCTAAATGAACAGCATTGAGGCAGCACAGGACAATCAGCATCTGCAGTGATGTGAGGTCCTTCCAGTCCTTTGCTTCTTCTCCTGTCCTGTGTATTCATGTGAATATGGAGGTTTATCAGAGGTAAGGAAAAGAAAACCTACAAGTTTTGATTCTGCATATTTCTATTATATACCTTTAAAGCCTTGGTAATTTGTGTCTTCCACCAAAAAGCACTGCCACTTATGACCGTGTGATTACTGGACTCAGCTGATTCTGAACATACAGACATTCTGAGTTATTTGATCTGATCTGGAAATGTGATTTTAGTTTCTCCTGAATGAAGTGCTGGAGTTTTTTTTTTTTTAATCTTGTAGTTTAAAAAAGTGGGCAGAAAAGCCTTACTTGAAGAACAGTAAAAATGTGCATCTCCTTCAAGTCCCATGTTTTTCTTCTCAGCGTCATTCTGCCCTAGGACTTTAACTGCAATTTCATGGTCCTTGTTTGTTTTGCAGGAAAACACAAGTGAGCGGAACTGTTCAACCACAATAATTCAGCCTTTTCAGCAATGCATGGAAATGCTGAAGTACTGAATCTTGAGGAAAAATGCTTAGTTCATATGTACGGAAGACATGTTTTTTCTTATGAGGAAAATCAAGCAGTGGAGAAGCTTCCCCAAATGTTGTACAGTTTCCATCATTGAAGGTTTTTAACACCAAGCTAGATAAAACTCTGAACAACCCAGTCGATTTTCAAAGCTGACCCTGATTTGAGCTAGAAGTTGGACTAGGGATGCCCTAAGGTCCAAGCTATCTTGTATCATCTTATGATAATGTGATTCTGGTACACTTTTTTTTTACTGTGTGAAGTAGATCAGTTTCAAGGCAGAACCCCTTCTAGGTCTCAGTACCACTATCGGAAAAATGTGAAGTCACAGTAGAGTCACTATGCCTTCCTGTTTTTCATCAGCAGTTTAGACAGCCTGGAGAACAGAAGCTGTTTATTGGTCCCCAGCCACATTGCAAACAATGCAGATGTTACTACAGAGAATTCATGAGAACACAGGAGAGGAAGAGAGTGCAGAAGTTTCTAACTGTTTACCTCTGTTAGTGCAGGCAGCCATGACGCGTTAGAAACGTATCTGCTGTCTTCAAAATCAATTAATATTTTACTGCTGTTACTCTTGTTGCAAAACTGTTACAGAATCTATATTTTCCATCCGTTAGAAAATTTCTAATTTATAGCTTAAGTTTATTCCGTAGCTGTTTATACCCTTTTGTTCTACTAGCATCTTTTCCCTGTGGTTCAAATAGCTCTTCTGACACTTGTTTCCTGGATGTGTTTGTAGAAAGCAATCCTATCCATTTCAGTTTTCATCTAGGAAATAAAACAAACCACTCTTCCCCAGGCTTCACATTCCTCTCATCATCCTGCAGTCTGAATTAATTGACCTGAGGCTGGATTACCAGTACAGTGAATATTGCTCCAAATGAGATCTCTCTAATGTCTTGTACAATACAAAATTAATATTTGCCCATCTCCATTGGAAATACTTCAGCTAATGTGCACTGTCACTGCTTGTGTTTGTGTTTCATGGCAACCATGGCTTCTTCGGCTGCAACTACTCTTGCAACAACTTGTAACTGATTGTTAATTCATCTCTCCATGCATGATTATCTCAGTTTGTATGATATTTTGATTTTTTAACTGACTTTCATTTGTCTTGATGATAGCATCCTCCACCTTTGTGTTGTCAGTGTCTCCTTGTTTCATTCCTTATAAATAGTTGCATGGATCCTTTCCTTAAGAACAGTGCTTTTGTAGGATGCCTTTCTCCAAATACGAAGTTCTCCTTTTCACTACAAATATTTCCACTTTTGCTGAGTCCCTACATACGAGTGTGGGTTCTTTCGCTAATCTCCATCTTCACAAGTTTAAAATGTAATTTCTTGTGGTGTGCGGCTTTAAGTTCTTTGCTGAAGTTGAGATGGGTGAGCTACTGCATTTTCTCTAAGAAATTGTTTATTGGAAATCTTAGGCTTGGCTGGCACAACATGTCTTTCTTTATTTTTCTCTGAAACCCTGATGTTGCTGGAGGGAAGCCCAGCAGCTGTTGGATTGTACACCGCACAACAGCAGAGAGCACAAAGCTGAGAATGAAAAGCCTTGTGATTGATTAATACCACAGGAGGGAATTCACGAGGTACTTTGCACTTACCTAACTTGGGCTGTGTACAAGATGCACTGTTAACACCCCTATCTTTCCAAAATATACCTTGTCATTAGCAACCATTCAATGACTGATGGGCATTGATTTGATACTGATTGATGGATAACTTCTAGCTCTTCCTGCTAGTCAATGGTGTCAAGCAGCACCCCTGCTTGATGACAAGAATAGCAGCCTACAGACAGATGATGCACATGCAGATGAAATCTTGGTTGCTAAGTTTTCCTCCTGAGACTCCTTTCTGAAGGACATCAGATGTGCAATTTATGTCTATTATTTTCTGGGATTGCAACCCATCCCCTCACATTGTTTCCTATGAAGGGACAGAGCAATGTGCCGTTAGAGCATCAAGGCTTGCAAGAAAATAATGATCCAGGGCTGGAGGTAGCAGAACTTTCTGCTGCATCAATTTTTCTAAGGGATAACAAAAGAAATGAGTCTTCTAATGAAAGAAATTATTTCTCCCAAAGGCAAAGGTGTCTGTTCTGTGTGGTACTTGCTTCTGCTATATTTTCACATTATTCTCTGCCAAGTCAAGCTTGCATTAGCGGTCAGAGCTGGTGGAGAAATTCCTTGGCTTGTACAAAGGAGCAGTTCTAGCTGCTGAATGACACTTCAGTTAATTGTCAGCTCTTGTACAAATTGACATGATAGTGTTGTACTTACTTGGGTTCTGTGATTAAGATCCCATTAGGGACCTGATCAGGGACCTGATTTCTGAGAAGTGCAAGTGCAGTGTTAGGAATTTCTTTAGCTGTAGAGACTCCCTTGATGTTTGGTTTGCTTTTTGACTGAATATTTCCCTCATCTACTGCAAATGCCCAAAAGTAGGTTGGATTCTCCCTTTAATGGGAAATCCTAAGGGAGTTAGCCAGAAACTGACAGTTTGAGACTATGAGCATATGCTTAATGCTGTTTTCAAAATTGCTGCAGGTGTTTTCCAATAATACTCAACACTACTGAGACAAAAAGCAGACTTTTATCTGTTTTTGTTGCTGTTGCAGAACAGAGAACTTTGGGTATTTTGTCTTTCAGAAAAAAAAAGGTGTCTTTGTTGCAAAACTGGACAAAATAATTGAAAAATTTTTCCTAAAAATGTTACATTTCCATTCAAAGCCCAAATAACTTTCACAAAAAAGTGCAGTAGTGACTCATTCTGAACCACCATTTACACTCTAAAATAAGAATATCTAAAATAACTACCTACAAAACAGCTATGTGAGTTTATAGAGAGCGTGAAGAAGGATGAAGAGGGCTGATTGGAGGCTTGTCCCTTGCCTCTATGCACACAATGTTCAGGCTGTGTGATATTGCTGTGCCTGTACAGCAGGACCTCCATGCTCAGAGATTGATGCCATCATGTCCAGATGCTGCTGCTACCATGATGTGGATGTGGTGGATTGCTGCACTGCCTGTCTCCTGGTATGTTTTTTGGAGATGAGGCTGTACTGGGGAGGGGAAAGGAGTGGTTGTGGGGCTACAGCTTCTTACAACCTCTAATATTCTGTCAACAAAGTTGTGGTAGATTCAGGTCTTTACCCTGGTGACATAAGAGGAACTACAGTGACATGACAACCATGACAGAATGGTTGTGTGTGGTGTACTCAGTGTTTCTAGCAGAAGAACTGAAAGCCACAGTTTTAATATTTTTATTTATTTCCCCCAGGAGCAACCTTTAACTAGAGTTTAATGAGCTCCCAGCAGTTGGCATCAGTAGGAGTAAAACACTGACACAGCTCCCTACACCAATTACTTTGAACAGGGTGACAGTGGAGGCACTTGTTATCAAGGGTTTCATGAAAACATTTCAGACCCTTGCTTTCCAGATTCTGAGATAAGATACTCAGTTTTACAATGGAAAAATTTTCTGAGATTGTAGATTCCACATAGAGTTTGGAGTTCTCTTTGTTTTTCTAACCAGATAATGGGCTTTAGGCTTATTAATATTGAAATAGTGGTCATGGTGGATTGGTAACAAAATGATTCTGTGCTTGAAGGGGCAGAAAAAAAATTCTCATTAGAAAGGAGTTTTTGTTGCATCTAAATTGTGTTATAGAATAGTGATGTTGCTGTTACTATTTTAGTCATAACCTGATATTAATAAAAAAAAAATAAGAGAAAGAAATGGTTCTATTTGCTCATTTTTGGAAGAGGATAGAAACAGTTATATTATTAGAAAAAAATACATAAACCTTGTGTGTGTGGTGTAGGGAACTATTTAAAATCTGAAGTAGAAAATCCAGCCCAAATCAATAACAATCTTTTAAATATCACCCAATATAAATATTTACACATGTTTTTATGTGTGCGTAGGTGTGTATGAGAGAGTTTTTTCTGTAATCAAAACTTTTGAATGATGAAAAATTTTTAGGAGTCAAGCATTTACTTAATAAATGCTTAAGAAGCAAGCGTACAGGTTTCTAGAGAGAAAGCCAGACTACTTATTGTATGCACAGCTTGTATCCCATCTATGTACAGTCTGATTGCACGTAAATAGTAAATATTCTTTTATGGTCCTATTTAATTTCATTTTAGATCTCAAATTGTAATTGCCTTACCAAGCGGTGTGGTTCAATTGGAACAAGTCTATAGAATCAAATGCTGGATGCCAAGGACCTGCTGTCCACCCTGTATGTTCTTCAGAGTGAAGTGGTTATTTTGGATCAGCTCCAGCCTGTTCCCATGGACTGAATGCCCACAGGAGGTTGGAGCACATTAACTGCACTCTTATAGGAATGTTTCTACTTTAGTTTCATCAGGAACCCAGATTATGAGCTTTGTAACAGCTCTACATTGTAAGTGAGAGCAAAGAAATAGGACTATTTGGAGATTCAATTCTGACTGAAATAAAAACTCTGTATATACCTCATTTTGACATCAAGACTATTGATTTGACTGACTAACATGAAGGGTCACATCTGAAGTAGATTTTTCTTGCCACTAGTTTTAATGTTAATGACAGCAGAATATGTGTGCTTGCCCAAAGAAAGTTGACTAGGTCTAAAAGATGACTTTCCTTAGATTACAGTGAAACCATCTGCTTGAATCTTTGTTATTCATAGAAGAGAAATAATCCTTGCCAAATAATATTTGATATTCAAACACTGAAAGTTTGGTTATATTGTAACTCACAGAATTCCAGGATAGCTGAGGCTAGCAGGGACCTCTGTGCCTATCTGCCCAATCTCTGTTCAAGCAGGGACACCCAGAGCAGGGGGCCTAGGGCCACATCCTCTCTTCAACCCTAACTGATAAGCTCTCAGCCAAACTCACTGTCCATCCCCAGACAAAGCTCCATGCACTCTAACTGCTCTTTCACACCAAGGGCAACACCCTCTCGTCATCTTCCTGGTCTGTCCTTCCTGAAGAGCCTGTATCTGTCCATTGCAGCTCTCCAGTCACGCAACCCATCCCACCACTTCTCTGTGGTTTTGATCAAATCATAGCCCTGGAACTGCACACAGATCTCTAGTTCATCATACTTCCCCACTGTGTGCACTAGTGCACTTACACTTCAGACAGGCACCTCAGCATGCTGATTTCCCAGAAAAAGTCTACATTTTTTCCCCATGATGGATTCCTGCGGGTATTTCCTTGTTTACATGCAAATTTTTAAGTCCTGTTTTGCTGATTTTGTTTTCATTCACATTGTCTCAGACCCATTACTTGATAATTCTGTTCATCACTCCCTCACAGAGCTGCTGGAAACTCCCTTCTCTGTAGTTAGTTTAAAGCTATTCTTACCAATTCAGTCATTCTGCTGGCAAAGATACCTTTGTCCTGTTTAGTGAGGGAGTTTCCATCTCTCCCAAGCTGACAATAATTCTCAAACAGGGTCCCACAGCATATCCTCACTGCCAGCATCAGCTGCATAACCAACTGTTGACACATAGCATCAGTCCCATTTCCTCACACCCTTTCTCCTTAATGATAAGATTGAAAACATCAGCAGAGTCCCCCATGCTATAAACACCCCCAGAGCTCTGCAAGCATGTCTATATTCTCCAGATGGTCCCTGGCAGCATCATTGGTGTCATGTAGAAGAACAGCAGCAGTAATGGAGGGTGGGACACACTTTGGTTGTTTCCACATTGTTGCACATCTAATGTAGAATGTGCCCTATGGAATGTCACCACTGCACCTGAGAATATTTATGCTGGTCTGAACTGAGAGGAGGACTCATTCTTTGTGCCATATTCCAAAGCACAAAACCTGATCTGAATAAATCAAAGACTTTATTACATTTTTGCTGTAAACGAAGAACAAATTTGTGGGCTTTAATAAATCCTGGATGAGTTTTTGAAATAAAATAACCTGCATTCTATCACTTTGCCTGGTATAATCTTTATGCATGCGTGGACAAAGTATACATTATTTTAAAAACTAATTTTCTCAGTTGTATACAGGAAAGGATTAAAAAAAATACATAAATGAAAGAAAATAAAATACAGGCAAAATGTGTTAGAAATATAGTTGCTTAACTCCATCTAGCTGATAAGCTGAAAACTCATGCAAAGGTGGAAAGTGCAGAGAGAAATCAATCTCTTTTTAAAAGCAATTATTTACTTATTTACCCAGCAGAGATCATAAAATCATGTTCCCTGCATGAAATACACTTGGATTCGAAGGGTAGGTTTGGACCTATGCCCCACAAGAGAATTTTCAAAGCACACACATGATTTCCCCAGCTCATTCTGACTTGCTTTGGAAATGCCTTGTGATCTTGGAAGCCCTTTCACAAAGAAATTCTGCTTGTTGACTGCTTGAACAGCACCAGTAGGGTCAAGGAGAATGTAGACTTCAGCACACCTTTGCACTTTCTTACACTCTGCTATGTGTGGTGAACCACCAGTTTTGTAGTGTGGCTGTGGTTTGCAGTTCTGTTGTATGTCATGCTTACTGTGCTTAATGTGTAGTGAGATGATTTCATAACTCATGCTGAATTAAGCTCCGGGCCAAAGTTCATCTCCACTTGAAAACTGTGTTTTCTTCCCCTTGCTAAATAAAAAGAAGGAAAAAGGAGAGGAGAGGAGAGGAGAGGAGAGGAGAGGAGAGGAGAGGAGAGGAGAGGAGAGGAAGAAAAAGTCTGTCTGTGGTACTGATAGCCTCACTGGCATAAGCTGAAGCCCCTGTTAAAATTTCAGATTCCTGTTTAGGTGTGCAAATGGGAACAAAGTCTGAGTGCTGTTTTACCATCCATTTGTCTCACCATATCAGCAACAGCCTGATACTAGAAACTACCAAGCTGGGAATGAAATTTCTCTCTTGCTCTCGCTAGAACATATAAAAGGTGTAAAAGATTAAATCTATATGAGACTGTTTTTAGAGTGCCCTTACAACCATGGATTTGATGTGGGTTGAAAGAGTGGATGAATAATAGGAAAGTATTCTTCAGAAGGCAACAGATTGCTACCACTGAGACAAGCCTGAATTTAAGCTGAAAGTATGCAAGAAGACTTTCAAGTCTCTGGAGTAACCCCTGGTCTATAGAATGGAAAGGTGACACAATCTTCACTTCTCTGAGTCCATAAAAATCATGTTGAAGGGTCTTTAGAATGAGCTACACATTCAGGACAAGAGGGACCAGTGGATGACACTTTTTATTTCTCCTGACATGCATCCTTACTTTTCTGCATTAAAAGATACAGTGTCTGTATATCTAACTGCAGACCATTTGCAAATCGAAGTGAGTGTGGAGGCAAGAAGTTTGCAGAAAGAAGTGTAACTGTAAGAGATTCCTCTAGGAGACAAAAATAGAAGGATTAAGGAGAGCAGGAACAAGCGTAGCTCTGGCTTTCTCTATGTAGGGAATGAAGAATGATCTGTAACTTCTGTAACTTAGCATAATGGTGCCATGATTCTTGCTCAAAACATTCAGTGATACAAGGACACGAGCAAAGACTCTTCCACACAATTATACATCTGTTATCTGGCAGCAGATCCCATCTTTTCCTTTCAGTGTCAGCTGTATCTGTGGCTTCAGTTCAGGAAGATGTTTTAAAAAACATGTTCTTTCTCTGACTGGGGAGGTACCTTGTTCCAGGACATCTTTGTCAGAGCTGTTCATTTTCTTCAGTTAACAGTAGTTACAGCAGAAGTTCAGTAAAGATAATCAAATGAAGAATAACCATAATAACAAAAACAATGAACCATACTGGGCTTTCCTTTCTCTTTCCTTGTGCTGTGTACTTGAGCAATAATGACCAAGGTTATTGGAAGGTATGAGAAGGAACCTCTGGAAGTGTGGTGAAGAAGCCTCTTTTACCTGCACTTCTTTCTTCCTTCTGGAGCTCCAGGCAATGTGACCACTCTATTTGTGCCCAAACATCTGACTGATGTCAAAGACTCAACAACTGGGAAATGGATTTCAGTTATGCTACGGCCAAAATTATTGGGATTTTATATGTAAGGGTGATTTGGGTTTGCTTTTCTTTTTAATTTGGTGAATTTCTCCTTTCTCCATTGTAATTTACTTGATGGTTTGTTCCTAACTTCATGATTCACTGAGCTGGTTTAATCAATATGGTAGAATGAACACCAGGTCATGTTGAAAAGGATGTACTGGAGGTGAAACTCTAGAATTTAATTGCTGGAAAAAGTGCTGCACCACAGAGAGATGGGGAGAAAAGTGCTTTTAACAAAGAGAAAGACTGTGCATTCTCCTCCCTGGGATCTCTTTGGCTTAAACTGTGACACTCCAAGGAGTGCATTCATACAGTTCCTCACCATTTAAAAGCACCTTCTAGTTGTACACCTTTGAAAAGTTTGTTGGAGAAAGAAACTAGCTTACCAATTTCTGACTCAGGAATGAATGTTGACCACCAGCTTGATGAGGAAGTGTTGGGGTTTCAGACTGGGTGGCAGCTGTGTAGTTTGCAAACAAACTGCAGAGAGCCCGAGAAACCACCACCTGCCCATGGCTGCAGATTGCTGCATCTTCCCAGGTCAGGACAACTGCTGCTAGCATCTCTCTGCCAAAGAAGAGGAGAGGATTTGAGTGCATGGATTTAACCCATCCATCATCAACAGTAGGACAAACTCTTTTTGGAAGTATCAATGAGGCCAACTTCTTTCAGGAAGAATACTAAAAAAAATGAAAAGTATAACTGTTCATTCTCTAGTCTCTATTCTCTGTTCTTTGTATTGGAACTGGCCCAGTTTTCTGCTCTTATCATCTAGTCTCCTTAGCCAACAACTCTGGGTCCCTTTTTTCCTCCTGAAAAGCTCTTTGGTGCGCCATGCTGTATGCTCCTAAGGTCTGCAACCACCAGGAGGAAGGAAGTAGTTGCTTGATGCAAAGAGCTTGTCCATTTCCTTGTGAATGACTACAAAAAGCAAAGTTAATTTTCACTAGGCCTCTTGGGTTAATTTCTTATTTTCCTCTTCCCTGTTCAGTTAGGCCAGGAAGTATTTTAAAATTCTTACCAGTACACAGTAGTTAGTCATGTCAAGGTATATTTTAATAGATCCTTTGCAGTTTTTCTAAATTATTGTGTATCACTCAATGAGTTATAGATTGCATTCCAATGTACTTCTTCTGTGCCTGATGTTCAATGAAAAGTTATGAGCAAATTTAAAAAAAAAGCATATCATTCTAGATATGGTTATAGTAACTGATTTTTTTTTCCATTGGAGCTCTTCATCCACTACTTAGCCTTAGAAAATAATAATAAAATGCTCTAGCAATGTATTGGCTGAAGGATACTTGCTTCTTGAATAAATAATCTCTGGAGAATCTTAGCACAGAGTTATGATCAATCTTCCTCACACATTAAATAATTTCCATACAAGGCAGTCAGGAGCCTTCATAAAAACCTTTTTGAAGTAATTATCAACAGCTAAGTATTCACATGCGCACACACATGCTGCAAGAGCTGCTCACTGCATTAAGAAATGAATTACTATTTCTAATTACTTCTAGTAGTTAATCACTTCTAGTTATTACATTAAGTAATAAATTGCTACTTCTAATTATGCTGTGGTACAGTCAAAGTAGTTAGAAATGCAATTTGCATGGTTGTTTACATCACAAACATGTTTAAGTAATTGTGCTCCCTTAATTATATGGAATGGTCGATGTTAAATAACATAACATGCTTTGCAGCTTCATCTGCAATGTCATTTGTTTCCCATTTATGATGGTTGGTCTTCAGAGCACTAGGGGATAGATGCTGTGTGTCACCGGGGAATAGCTATTTTTATTTGAAAGCTACAAGCATTGCTGAGCATCTGCTTCTTGACAGGCATTTCTGGGAACGTGCACCGTGTTGTTAAACTTGCATTACAGATCTGGCTTCTCAGCCTATGTATATCTCATCTGTTTGGAGACACTGACCAAACCCTGTTGTCTTTAATTAAGGTCTTGCTTCCCAATTCTCATGCTCTCTGCCAGCATGATGGACTTCCCTTGCCCAAATGTTGTGGCTGAGTACTCTCACCTCAGCTAAATCATTTATGAATTTCCTCAACAATTTGTAGAATCATAGAATGGTTTGGGTTGGAAGGGATCTTTGAGATCACCTAGTTCCAACCCCCTGCTATAGGCAGGGACACTTCCCACTAGACCATGTTGCTCAAAGCCCCATCCGGCCTGGCTTTGAATACTTCCAGGCAGGGGGCATTCACAACCTCCTTGGGCAACCTGTTGCAGTGTCTCACAACCTTCACAGTAAAGACTTTCTTCCTAATATCTAGTCTAAATCTACTCTCTTCTGGTTTAAAGCCATTTCCACTCATCCTGTTGCTACCTGCCCTTCTAAAAGGTCCCTCCCCAGCTTTCCTGTAGGCCCCTTTCGAGTACTGGAAGACTTCCATAAGGTTCCCCGGAGCCTACTCTTCTCCAGGCTGAAGAGCTGCAGCTCTTTCAGCCTCTTCTTATGCGGGAGGTGCTCCAGCCCTCTGACCATCTTTGTGGCCCTCCTCTGGGCCTGCTCCAACAGCTCCACGTTCTTCTCCAGAACTGGACACAGTACTCAAGATGGTGTCTTGTGAGAGGAGAGCAGAGGGGAGAATCACCTCCCTCAACATGCTGGTCATGCTTCTCTTGATGCAATTCAGGTTACAGTTGGCTTTCTGGGCTGCAAGCGCACATTGCTGGACCATGCTACGTCTTTCATCAGCCGACACTCCCAAATCCTTCTCCTCAGGGCTACTCTCAAGCTATTCTCTGTCCAGCCTGTATCTGTACTTGGGATTGCCCTGACTCAGCTGCAGACCTTGCACTGTCCTTGTTAAGCTTCATGAGGTTAGCATGGGCCCACCTCTCAAGCCTGTGCAGGTCCCTTTGGATGGCATCCATTCCCTCTAGTGTGCCAACAGCCCCACTAAGAATGAGTGAATGAATGAAATGTGAATACATGATTTCAGTCCAGAAAGATACCTATTAGCAGCCTGCTGTGGTTAAAATTGCAGACAGGAATTCCTAGTGAAGGATGTATTAACTTTTCAGGTAGTCTCTATGGAGTGGTGTGCCACTCAGCTCTTCAGGACCTTCCATGTTTATGTGTCATGCATTTTAATTTGGGGTTGGTTTGCACTAGAAAGGAACAGAAGGTCATATAGAGGAGGAAAGCAATTATCTTCTTGAAGGGAGTAAATGTACTTTTTTAGAAGTCTGGCAGCATAACCAGAACCCGTGTTCCTCTTCAGGCTTTCTTTCTTTGTCTATTTTCATGGGAGTTTGGAGGGAATCAAAAGTTGAAGGACTTTGTCTTCTCCTGTGTCTCACATGTTTATTTTCTCTTGTTCCCCATCTTCTATCTCAATTTCTAGTAATACTTGATGACATTAGAATAGATTGTGTGGGGAAATCGCTCTGCCCCAGTGGAAGTGGACAGCCAGCCATCAAGGAAGAGCAAAGCAGGCAGAAAAAAAATAAACTGGAGAGACTCAAAAAATATTGCTTGTCATTCACATGTCCTTGGAGGGGGAAAGAATACAGGAAATTTTGAACACAAAAAATACATTGTTGTTAAACATCATTTTTCAAAGTTTTATGTGGGGCTCCAGTGGGATCTAAAGTAAAGGAGTCAGAAAGTTCACTCACCACCTATACAGGCAATGGATTTGGAAGAGTGGGTTTTGCTGTCCGTGGAGTCCTCAGCCAACACAAGCAGTTTCTTCCAGGTAGATTCTGTTTCAGAATAAAGATGCGATTTTTTGGGGAAAGCATTATTGCTACATTGATAGAAGAGAGATTTAAAGGAGAAAGCAGCGCAGGGCATGAGGACTGCTAGAACATGATCCCACTGTGGGGGTGAATGCTGGTATGTGGAGTGCAGTGTGATGGTGGTATTACTGGGAGTGTGATAGAGGTAAAACTGTCAAACATAGCATTTAGTAATTTTGGACAGAAAATTAAAACCTTCATCTTAGAGGACACAGCACAGCACTCTACCTAAATTATGTCTAACAAACCTTTCTTGACTCTGAGAGGAGTTGGTTCTGGATCAGCTAGCATCAGTGAAGATTCAGACTTTGTTTTTCACTGGAAAAGGGCATCGTCTTACAGCCAAACCCTACAAATGTTGCCAGGGAGCCTGCAGGATTGAGCCGTGCATGGGCTCTGTGCTTACTATGTAGCACTGTAATGGAGCTGTAATGCAGAAAGAACTGAAATGATGTTAACAGTCAGCCTTGCTAAATTACTGTTTTGTTCTGCCATTTATGCATTGTGGGACTCAAATTCTAATCAAGGTGTTTGACTCAAGAAGCCAGGATAGAAAGGAAAGTAGGTGGTTATAAGACTGTGGCTATTGTACTCCCAAGAGGGGAACGGAGAGCTGTAATTCTGCTAATTATCATAACTAATTAGCTGCATTCAAAAGAGAAAAATCAGAAGGGCTAGATCACTGCCTCCAACTGTTAATAATGGCTTACTGAATTGTGGTACATGAGACCATAGGGACTACTATTACCACCAATGATGAGCCTGGGATGCGTTCCCAACACACAAAAAAAATAATTCAGTGTTGGATTTTCAGAGTGCTTTGGTATGCAGGCTGAAAGTACATGCCATTCCTGAAGTGAAAAATGATGAAGTTCCCCTCTGTGGACTCAGTCAGCAAGCTTGGACTACCAAAAAGTGTTCAGGTGGTCATGTGCATGGAGAAGGCTCTCCTGGATCGCTTCTGGTGTATGAATAGTGCATAGCTCTATACAGTATCCTGTGGGCATGCCCTTTAGGCCAAATTCTTAGGGTGATTTAAAGTACCTCATATTGTTGACTCTCATGAAACAGGCAGCTAAAAAGGGGAATTCAGGAGATACAAATAGTCAGTAGGGCACAGCCCCACACGTGTGCTCCCAGAAACATGAGGTAGTAGAGTGGCATACAGGCTGTATTTTGACCAAGTCACTTGGAGAATAACCAAGCCACTTGGAATCAAGTGACAATCTGAGCTAAGACAATCCCATCGATATGGATCCACCTCAGATAAATGAAGTTCTTACTAAACCAGTAGTGACTATAAGGGCGGCCAATTCAGGAGAAATTTCAGTGCAAGGAAAAAGTCTTTTAATGAGATCGACTTAGCACAGCTGGAGCTGATGGTGTAAGGGATTTGAGTGGTGCACCTGGATTCCTATAGAACTGAATAATTGTTTTATATGGATTTCAGAAGGGTCCTGGAAGGCTTCTGAGGTTACACAAATTGCATGACTATAATGTGTCTTAGTAAGCTGCACACGTGCCTGTCCACCTGCACGGGATCAAGAGCCTTGTGCTGTCACAGTGCTGTGGGGAGAGAGCACTGGCTATTGCAGGGGGGCACACAGAGATTGGCAGTGGATCACAGGACTCTGAAAATGTTTTGAGCTGATTTTAGCCATCAGTCTGGTTTCACATTAATTCTGTAGCATCATGTGAAACATAGTTATATGCAGTTATTTTTAAAATCCAAATATACACAGTTTGAGTGTTTTTGTTTGGCTAATGTTGATCAACTTGTGATGAATTACTCATTCATCAAAACAACACAGCTATGAAAAAAACAAAAACACCCACAACAGCCCTGGACACAAATTCAACTTCTGGAACACTGCAAAAATGACTACTCACTGTAATTAAGTAAATGGAGTTTCATAAAATATTAAGTTGACCTGAGGTCATAATGAGGCACGCTTAGATCCCTCATAGCTCTATCTCAAAATAATTCTGGCAAAATTTCACACTGGCTGGTGTGACTACACTCTCTGATGTTAAGATCTATCTACGTTTCTGATGTTCTGGTCCTCACTGTCTAGAATTAATTTATGGTGGTGCATAATTTCTAGCCTCATGAAGTGTTAAGATAGGGAGGCATATGTACAATTATGCCTTTACATAAGAAGGCTGAATCAGAAGTGCCTGCCAGCCCCTTAATGTTATTTCCTTAATCTTGAGCAGCTGTTACTGGAGATATAGGGACACAGAAACAAAATGGTGAACTTAAACACGCTCCATAGCTCTGTGCCAGAGGACCTCATGGTTGTCATTCCAGCACAATCAAATCTATGAACAGTCTAGGAATAATTTTGGTGCTGGTAACAACTGGTCATCCCACAGCTTCTCAATGGTGTATAGCAAGGCCCCTGAATCATATGAGTGAATGAGATGGTGCTCCAGGTATTGATGTTTTGTGGTTTCATTCATATAGGATGAGAGGTAGTGGCCTTAAGTTGCTCCAGGGGAGATTCATGTAGTTAGAAAACGTCAATTAGCATAAGCAAGATCATAGTCTATATTCAGTGTATTCAGTGTTAAATATTTTAAATTATTGAGATTTACTCATTTATTGAAGTTTGCAGAAATGCAACATAAGTAATTTTTGTCTGGAGTTCCTTGGCTAAACAGTACCAAAATCAGAACTGTACTTCTCTGCCTTTGAAACCTTTCTGTTAACCCTTTCACAAAAAAAAAAAAAAAAAAAAAAAAAAAAGAGAGAGAGAGATTTCAAATTAATTTCACAGTTGTACACTTACATCAAATTCATCCTACCCAGAGCTGGTTCTGTGGTGGATCTGAATGGGGAAACCTTCTTTACTTCTTTGCTGCACACAACTTGATGGAAAAAAAAAAACCAACAACCAAAAACAAAACATCCCAGTCTGCCATGCTATAACTTGCTCAGGTAGGTCTTCATCACGTGGTAGTGATGTGAAGCTGAGAAGCTGTGGTTATATGGAGTTAAATTTTATTACAACTTCCTCAAAGTTCAAAAGAGCAATGAAGTTTGCATTCTTGCTTCTCAGAGCTGCTTTGCTAAGTTCCCTATGATCATGAAGGAAAGGAATTGCAGTGCTTTAGTAAGCCACTTCTACCAGGTTTTGTGAAAGTGTCTTCTTTCCATTGCAGAAGCATCTGGTGAATGTCAATAACATCTTTTAGCACCAAAACAGACAGGGAATTATGTTGGTTCTCTGTAAGTGCAGAAACATCCAGCATGGTGTGGATTACTGCAAAATGGCTCATTTATGGGGGTCTTTTAGGAAATGTTTATTCTCACATGCAGAGTGAAATGCAAGCTGAGAGTGATGGAGACTCCTTTGTTCCTGCACTTTGCAGACTGAAGGAGAGTGTGTCTGGTGGTGTTGATTCATCTTGTACTTACAAAGAGAGTATCACAGCCCTTCAAAACTTATCTGTGGAAGCTGCTGAGGATAACAAAGATTTTCATACTGAACTGATATGATGTACAAAAACTTCTGAGGACTGACTGTAGAGGTGAAAACCACTCCCTGCTTTGGGTCCAGAGTCAGAGTGGGATGCTCTCATATTACCCATATCTGTGGGCTGCCTGTGAAGGAGCACTCCTCCGAAAGCTTCAAGTCTATTTTGCCTTGAACTAAAACTGTGCCAGACACAAGCCTGCAGGGAGAGAATTATGCTGAGGGGAGGAGATAAAAAGCTGGATGAGACCTGGAGAGGGGCTTTGCAGGACTTGTTGGAGGATGGAGATGGAGATAGGAGTTAAAATGCATAAACAGATACCATACCTTCTCCAGAAAAAAATATTGTGGGCATGTCTTTTTCACAACTATATGAAAGTTTGAGCCCTGGCCAGGACTCCCTTCATCTCTTCCATGTGAAATGGTTCTGATGCAGTAATGCCTCATTAGTTAATAATGAATGCACTGATCCAACCCAATTTCAGTTCAGAAATTCAGACCAACTCCTTGTTAACTCGGCATGAGATAAAGTTGTAAGGATGGGTGATATTCACCTGGTCTATTCACTAGTTTTCCATTTGTAAAGTTCAGTAAAATTTCCACTCTCCATAGAGGAGATGATAGATAGATGGACACAGCATACAGCTGCCTGGGAGGGCCAGTGAACTACGTATTGATCACAGGGTGTCCAAATTGAATGAAGAAAAAACAGATCTTGTGTCCAAATGGATTATAAAGATCTGGAGATGTTCCTGGCTTTCTGCAGTCTTCTCAGCACAGATTGATTGGTGTCCATCTTGGACAACCCACATAATATGATAAAAGAGAAGAAAACAAAGATGTCCTTCATGTCCTAGTGTGCCTGTATACAGTATCCCTAACCCTCTACCCAGGACCTGTAATAATTAGAATCATCGCCTTCAATAGGTTTGTAGATAATACCAAGATGGGAGGAAGCGTTGATCTGTGTGAGGCTAGGAAGGCCCTATAGAGGGATCTGGACAGGCTGGATTGCTGGACTAAGGTCACTGGGATGAAGTTCAACAAGACCAAGTGCCTGATCCTGCACTTCAGTCACAACAACCCCATGCAGTGCTACAGGCTTAGGACAAAGTGGCTGAAAAGCTTCATGCTGAAAAGAATCTGGGGGTATTAGTTGACATCTGGCTAAACATGCAGTGTGCCCTGGTAGCCAAGAAGGACAATGGCATCCTGGCTTGTATCAGAAATAGGCTTGTCAGCGGGAGCAGGGAGGCGATATGTCTGTGATTCTATGACCCTATGACTCTATGATTAAAGCTGGAAAATATAATCTAGTCCAGCGGTCAACCTGTCATCACCGTGCCCACTAACCCATGTCCCTCAGTGCCACACCTACATGTTTCTCAAACACCTCCAGAGACAGTGACTCCATCACCTCCCTGTGTAGTCTGTTCCAATGCATTACAACTCTTTCTCAACTAAGGCCTCGCTCTACTATTTCTCTCCCTCCCACCCATTCTACTAGTGTGGTGAAGCTGGTTAGGACTCACAACCAGCTGTAGAAGATGACCATGAGGAAGCACCTCTGAGGGTCCTCCTGAGTAAGTTCTCCAGTAAGAGGATTGCCTTCTCCTTCTCAAAACACCCTTCTGCTGCCCTGCATGGTGGTGGTACAGAGCTTGCTGGGACATTTCTTCCACTGCATGTAGAAGAGGTCACAATGCTGTCCCCACCCTACCTGGCTCCATATCATATTGTGCATGTTGAACAGTGTGGTGTAACCTGCGTCGGTTTTTTTTTTTAGGGAGATATCCTTGCACTAAATGCAAGCATGAGCTGTGAAGAGAGAAACCAGGATAGTGGCTGTAACAGGGAGGGGGAGAAGTAACAGTGAGGAAGTGTTAAAGATTTGAGATTATAATTGGGAAAACAAAAAAAGCTGTGCTGCCTGCACAGGAAAGCAAAATTAGTCAGCAAATGGGAGGGAGCTGGCAAAGCTGAGCTTTGGCTGGTGCTGTCTGTGCTAGTCCTAGGTAACCATCTGTTGAGCTGACAGACCCAGCTGGGCTTTTTTTGTTTGTGTTTTATATTATTTGTTTTTCTGTTCTTTTAAAATTGTTTTACTGAAGGAAATAAAATTACCTTCCTGCTTCAAAAGAAAAACATCTGAAGGATGACTGAGGCTGCACACGTAGGACATCCTTCCTGGAGCCCTGGCTGTCTGGCACCAGTATGGCTGCAGCACAGCTCCTTGGACTCTCTCCCTCTCCACAACTGCCTGCCAAGAGCAAATTAAAGGATCCACTGACCAGCAAGCTGTATGTGTTCTAGTACTTGCCCAGCTACTGGCATGTTTTGGATCTTTTTGTGTTCAAAAAATGTGTAGGTGTGGTATAGAGGGACAAGGTTTAGTGGGAAATATTGGTGGTAGGTGAGCAGTTGGATTAAATGATATTAGAGGTCTTTTCCAACCTTAATTATTCTATGATTCTTTATACTGTTTAGCAAGCCTTTATGTTTCTCTGATTTCATTCCTTCTGTGTGTACTGCAGTTGTTTCCTTCACAGCATATCTGTCTTACTATTTACTGTTTTACAAGGATTTTCTCAACCCCTTTCTTTTAATATGAATTTCTGACCATTTGCTTTGGTTAACGTGAAAACAAGACTGCATCACAAGCGTGGAAAGACAGAAGTGACTTAAGGAACCAACTCTGAGCCTAAAAGCTGCATCCAATAAAAATAAGAAGTGAGAAGGTTGGCCTGCAAAAATATCTGCAAAATGGCCATATAATATAGATAGCCTGGGGGAAATCCAGGCACTCACAGTGGTGATGAAAATGCCAAGCTCCCAAAGTGCTGTCTTGTCTCAGCCAAAGTGCACTATCCCTTTCTGAGCAATGTCTCTCTGGATCCAGTTAATGAGGCAGAGGTGCTTTTGTCATATTTATTAGCTCAGTATGATCTTATCGAGTGTCCCTGTCAGTCACCACTCTGCATTTGAAGTACAGCTGTGCTGCAACTGCTCACTTCATCTGCTAGCACCTGGGTGTTAATCACAGACAGGGAGCCCATACGGCAAGACAGAAGCCAATTTTGTTCAATGTGAAAAGAGAGAAAGCAAGATTAAATAACCTCATTTGAAAGCACAGCCCACAGGTTCCCTGCTTGAGCTACTAATAATGGTTCAAATGACTGAAACTGAAGTAATTATTAAAATGTAATTAGTTTACGCTGTTAGTGCGTTATGTTTGTTTTTGGCACCTCTCTTGCTCAGAGCATTCTAAGCTCACTATTACACAAAGGCTTCACTTGTGATTAAGACATGGAATTGATATTCTGGGAACCCAGGTTTGGTTCCTGGCTACAGAGTAAAATTTCTGTGTGGTTTGCTTGGGCTTATCACTTCCTGTGCCTCAGTTCCTCATCAGTGAATGGAGACAGAAATGCACCCTTTGTCTGGCTGCTTGATCTATTCAAACTAAAAACCCTTTTGGTTGTAGATTGTTTTTTAATGTGTTTATATAGTGTAAGATAATGAGGACTTGATCTTGTTTGAACAACGAAGTGCAATCTGATAGACCACTGTGTTGATAAATCAGCCCAGAGAGAATTTTTTGCTGGCTGCTCATCACACAATAGAGGAAGAAATTTTAACTGTTTTTTTTAAACTGATATTATGATGTGTAATATTCTCTAGAGGGCAAAACATTACAAAGCACAGAATGAGGCTGCTGGAGGCCTAGCAGATAATTTCTTAATATTTGTGAAGAAGCGGTGCCTAGGAATAAAATAAAAATAGAGCCCATTTTTTTTTTTCCACTGCACTACATGCTCACTAAGTCACATTAAGATTCAGCAATGGAAGAAAGCAGTCGACAGCGTTTCCCCTGAAGACAGTGATTGATGCGTGCGGCTGCTGTGGCATGCAGTGTTGGTGGCTTGGCTGGTAGTGCACACACAGTGTAATTTCCCCAGCATGAGCCACTGAGGTCTTGACTAAGGGAAAGAGCATATAGCATACAGCACGTGCTTCATTGTCAGGGGTTTCAGTGGGGCCTTGAGCATACGCCTGAAGTTAGTGATGTGACTGGGCTTCCTTCCTGAATGAAGGCTAAACAGCCCTTCCCTTTCATGGGCTTTATGCACTCCTTGGCTTTCCTTCTGAAGAAAAGCATAGCAAAGTTCTCTTGTTTGAGTCACTGCAAGGACCTTGTCCTGACAGGGCTTGGCACCCTCAGCATTTCCATGTGCCCTAAGATCCCACTGGCATTCCTGCAGTTGCACGACATAAAAGATGTTACCTTGCTGGGCTGCAACCCAGCCTTCCCAATCTTTCAGAGCACAAATGTTAGTATATTAAAGCTTTTAATTTTATGGTACAATACCTATGTGGGTAACACAAAGCAGTCCTTTCCCATCTGCTTTTTAGTGGTATAGGTACAGCATACAGCCTGTGTGACCATGGATGTATGTATCTCCAAATCTGGGAGTCTCCAGTCTTCCTGCAAGGTCTTCTGGTGCTGAAGGGGTGTGAAATCTGGTATAAATTAATTGCCTTCTCTTTTTGTTGTAGATGGAACTACTCATATTTACCAAATGGATTAAAAAAAAAAAAAAGAAAAAAGAAAAATTAAGCAAAATGAAGGTGCTTACATGAGAAATCTCAATTTTTGCTTTGTTATTTTTGACAAAGGCCATTGGTAATAAATTTCTGTTTAATTACAGTTCTGTCCTGTTGGTAGGGAGAACATTTCACGAAATATTATTTGATTTCTTTCTGCAAAATTATAGTCATGGTACATTTTGAAACAAAAATGTTTTATTTGAAGTTTCCTATGAAATTTAAATGGGATTTTGGTTGTCTCATGCTAGGCATTCCTCGGATTTCTATACTTTGCTATGAATATTTACTGAGCTCTGTGCATGTGAATATACTTAAAGTATCACCTACCTGGTTTTAAATATCTGAAACAAAACCTAATGATTAAGAAAAAATGATGAATTGATAATATAGTAGTGGTGCAGTAATTTGCAAGTAATTTGATCTTTAGCCTATCGATGAATATAGTCTTATTAAAAAAAAGTGTGGTTTTGTTTCACTCAAGGAGCATAGAAAATATATTTGCTGCACAAAATACGCAGCTAACACCAGAGCTTCTACTGAAGAAAGTCTTGAATTTGCAGATCTACGTTTTCTTGCAAGCCAGGATGTAATGTCTTGGAAAAAAATATTCCTCAGTACATAATGGAAGAGATGGGGAATATGTGATCCACTACATTCATTGGAGAAGATCCACTAATGTGTATATTGGGGAAAATGACGTTGCAGAAGTGCTCCCCTTATAGGACAAGATGAGATGGCCTCCAATTGTGCCAGGGGAGGTTCAGATTGGATATGAAGAAAAGCTTCTCCAAAAAAGTGGTCTGGCACAGGAACAGGCTGCTGCCCAGGGATGTGGTGGAGTCACCGTCCTTGAAGGTATTCAAGAAATATGAAGATGTGGTACTTAGGGACATGTTTTAGTGGGCAATATTGGTGGTAGGTGGACGGGTGGACTAGATGATCTTAGAGGTCTTTTTCAGCCTTAATTGTTCTATGATTCTGTGATGTCCATTAGCTGCCCAAGGACCTTTCTGCCTGGACCTCTGTGTGTCCTCATGTTAGATCCCAGTGTTTACATATTTAAGAGAATCCTGTGTCCTTACCCTAGGTCTGTCAAAATGTACCTGGTATCAGAGATGGGCTGGGGGAGCCCTGAGTCTCTTACACATTTTGCAATAATCAGGTGGGCTGTGGCAATGGATGTGCCTCTTCCATACTCCTGATGAAATGCCCTCGGAAATCCAATACCTCCCCTTCCCAAAGTGGGATATTAGTAACCCTCAGCTGATCCCCAGTATCTGAAGTCTGGAAATTAGACTGAATTCAGAAGCAAAGCAAAGGTGTCTTGAATTTGGAAGTGAAGTAAGTAGCAAATTTTGGTCTGTTTTGCTGCAAAGACAAATGAGCAGTTTAGATTCTATGATGTAGTGACATCTACATCTAATAGCAGTAATGGAAGAAGAGACTGTTAGGGCTAATCTAATTTACCCTGTTTTTATTGAAATGCTATATAATAATTTCACCTACCTATAGCTACAGCTTGCATATAGATGGCCTTGTTTTCTAATGCAGAGCATGGGTGTTCCAATAGAATTTCTAATGAATAAAAATCTACATGCTGGCATGATCTATAAATAAGAGGTACAGTCCAGCAGCAGAACCCAGAAACAGCTCATAATTCTTGAGAGTAAACAGTTGCTGAATGCTAGCATAAAATGAAACGTAATTAAGCTATAATATTCAGAGAGGAATCCAAGCCACAAAATTCATATTCCATCCTCCGAGGTTCAAAAAAATTTTATTTGGTTGTGGGATTTTGGCCTGGCACAACATAAAAGAAAAAAAAATAGAAATGACTGATTTCAGCTCCAGTTCTGGGCAGCCCTTTGAATTTAGAGACATCAGTACAATGCTTCATAAAGTATGTCAGCCTCATAATGGAGCCAGCAAATAAAATGGCATTTTGAGTGTAGATTAATGGAAAGTGCAGGAGTAGGAATCCTGGGCTGATGAGTGGCTGCAAGGTGATGGCAGGAGTCAGGTGAGCATGTGAACCTCTTTCTCTCTTTTCTCATAAAGTGCACCCTTCCAGAAACACTGAGAGGAAATTTGTCACTTCACATATTCGGCTCTACACTCAGACTATGCCTTGAGATCATCATACATGATCATAAAACATCACAGAGGGATAAACAAAACACAAATGGAAGTGTTTTGCAGGCTCATTCTGCATTAGGCCACTGCCTCTCACCTCACCCCACATTCTCACCCCACAAAGGTTCCAGTGCAAGCAGAAGAAAAGAGCTCTATTTTCCTGCTGCACTCCTTTTAGATGGAAGTTACACTGTCTAATTAGTGCCCACTTCAAAAACTGGATTTCTTGAATTATTCATTGGCGTGGCGGTATGGGGCAAGTTCTGCAGAGCCTCAGGTATTCTCTAAATTTCATTGGAAAAGTTTGACTAAAAAGCAGCAGAAAAATATGAAAACTTTGCTAAATTTAGGTTTGTGTAATATATCTAAATATTTAGGCCACTCTGAAGGATGCTGTCAAGTTAGTGACCTGGTTTTGGCTGGGATAGATTAGGTTTTCTTCCCCATAACTGGTACGGTGCTGTGTTTTTTATTTAGATTAAGAATAAATTTGATAGCACTAGTGTCTGGTTGTTGCAGAGCAGTGCTTACACTGAGTTAAGGACATTTCAGCTTCTCACAATGCTCTGCCTGTAAGAAGCTGGGGAGTGAAGAGGGCAGAATCAGGACAGCTTACCCAAACTGTCCAAAAGGATATCCCATACCACAGGGCATCATGTGGAACTATAAAATGGGAGGAGTTGGCAAGAAGGGGCTATCACTACCTGGGGGTTGACTACCATCAGTCAGCGGGTGGTGAGCAATTGCGTTGAGCATCACTTACTTTGTTTCTTCTTTTTGTTGTTTTTCTCTTTCCTTTTCCCATTCCCCTTCTCCTCCTTCCACTTTACCTTTTCCTTTCCACTTTACCTTTTTCTTCCTCCTTTCCTTCCCACTTTCCTTTCCATTTTACTTGCCCTTTCCCTATCTTTTTTTCCCTCTTCTTTCCTATTAAACTATCCTTATCACAACCCATGAGTTCTTGCACTTTTCAATTTTCTTTCCCATTTCACAGGGAGGGGTGAATAAGCAAATGGCTGTGTGGTGCTGAGCTGCTTGCTGCATGCCGGGTTAAACCACAGCAGGTAGAATTAGTGGTAGCTGCATTACTCTTTCAAAGGATGCCAAAAGAGAGCAGATTCATATAGACTTGATGAGAATAGTCAAGGTCTCTCTCTTCTATCTGTTTACAAAAGTTCTGCTTTCCTTAGCTGGTCATACGAAATCTAAGTGTTCACCCATGGTTGTCCAAGAATGTTAATGGTGAAAATCTTTCATCCCCCAATTTGCTCAAGATTACATATGAGAATCGAGAGGAAATTGTGGAAGATGTTCAACTACCAGTGCCGTTTTGTGATATTTTATAGGCCATCAAAAATAAAATGACAGATGGCTATCAGTGGCATTAGTGTGGTGCGGATTGCTTGGTATTTTCACTGTATCTTCACGTATTCCTGATGGGTAAATTTTCTTAAAAGTAACTGCCTCTTTTGCATGTATCTCAGAGTGTTGATCAGAGTGAGTACAAACTCTTTGCTTTTATCTACTAGAGAACAAGAGGGTGTGATAAATGAATCAGAACATATTTGCATTTTCCTGTGCACTACTCCTCTATGAATATTATTTCGTTTTCCTAAACTTAATTTTTGTGTGTAACTGATTACTGCTATGCACATAGCAAAATTGTATCTTTACGGAAAAATCATCTAAAGGTACTTTTAATGTTCCTTGATCAGGGAGTCAGCATTGTACAGATGGAGATTATGAATATATGCAAAAAGAAGTAGCTGGAGCTGAGCTTCCCTTGATTCACCCAGAGTTCACGATTCTCTACCATAAGAGAAGCTGTGGAAGATGGAAAAGGCAGCCTATACTATGTATTGAAGACACATCTCTCTATTGAATAGTGCTATTGGCAAATGGGGATGTTGAGGCAAAAGGTTAAGGAGACAATGTTTGTAATTAGTATCTTTTCTCAACACCTACACACTGGGATGTGTCCCATGAAATCAAACTTGTATTTGCTGTCCCAAACGCAGTAAAAAAGGATAAAGAACCAAAACAAACTGAGGACAGACATGAGATAGTGATATCCCATAGACTCTGTTCCTGAGGAAAGGGTCCTTCAGAGGCTGTGGAGCAAGTAGCCATCTACACAGTCCAGAGGGAAAAGAAGAAACTAGAGGAGTGGCTGAGCTGAGAAGTGAATGGTGTCTTTCTGACCTTGTAGTCCTTCCCTCTTTTCTAGACCCTGTGGTGTGATTTCTCCTCTTCCTGCCTATGAGAAAAACAAAAGCGACTTTTCTTAGACTTCATTCTAACAGATGTAAGACTTATATTCCTGTCTTAGTTCTCTTAGTTCTGCTTGTTCTGAAGCAAGAAAGTTCTGAGGGTGGAAACCAGATCCAGATAAGACACATGTCGATACCTATCTGTAGGTATCTATGGTCACAGTATATGCAGTGAAGGTCAACTCAGTGCAGTCAGAATAAGTTAGAAAGTGATTTGCCTTTGAGCTGCAGGAAATCAGGTAACAGGTGTACATGGAAACTGCAGATGAGTCTTTTTTCTCTTGTAGGATTTAGTCTTGATGACAGTTAGATGGTTGACATAGAGAGTGAGAGAGGAAAAAGGAGAGTTTCTCATTTTTCATTATTAAAGCACATTGGTCAAGAGAATTAAATGTTATGGAATGTTGCAGTCAAAGTGATTTCCATTTGTTAATCACTGATTTATTTTATTCTACTGTCAGTTCAGTACCTAGTATTGAAATAGTTCTAAAAGGACCAAGCTAGAGGGGAGATTTAGACTGGTTATAAGGAAGAAAGTTTTTACAGTAAGGGTGGTGAGACACTGGAACAGGTTGCCCAGAGAGGTTGTGGATGTCCTGTCCCTGGAGACATTCAAGGTCAGGCTGGATGGGGCCCTGAGCAATCTGATCTAGCTGTAGATGTCCCTGTTCATTGCAAGGGAGTTGGACTAGATGACCTAGATGACCTCTAAGGGTCCTTTTCAACACAAACAATTCTGTGTTTCTATGATTCTGTGATAAGGTGCATTTTCCAGGAACACGAAGCCTTTTTAATTTCACCAGAGAGTTATGAGACGGGATAGTCTGCCTCAGGATCTCTAATTTTTATAGGGTAATGTTTTGCTGTAATGCTGCATAAATTTAGTTTGATGTATATAATTGAAAAGATGCAGCTTCTTGATCCATGAGACTAAATCATTACATATGACAGTTCCCCACCTTTCATCCCTTCTCATTTTCACTACATTTCTTCTGTATTATAGAATGTTAAATTGGGTTTCAGCAGTGGGCAAACTACGATTCATTCTATCTACAGTCATCTGTGCTTCTGCCTTTTTTAGATGAGAGGCTTATCCGCCTCACAATCAGTGTCTTTTATATCTCTGAACTGAACCTGGTGAGATCTATTCTAAGTGACTAAGAGAGAATTTTATTAATCAAGATGTACCAAAGCCCATGATACAATCAATAAAAGAACACATTTTTCCCTTGGATGACCACAGCTCCTACAGATCTCTCAGCATGGTTAGCCTTAAAAGATTGAAATGATTGTCTCTGTTAATGGGTTGATATGAGCAAAAATATTCTATAAGAGAGTCTGTCAGGCATGCCTGGTGCTTTGCTTTTCTTGCGTAACAAAACCTTCTTTAGGTCAGAGCAGCACACATTAAGCATTAGGGTTTTACAGGATTTCTCCAGCCTTCGTTCTCTGGCTCCAACACACTCTCCCTATCTGCCTGAGTCCACTGGGGCCAAATGGCAGGGGAAAATCTAAGAGACATGTTATTAGAAAGCAGTTAGACCGTATGGGAATTGCCACAGATGTCAAGGCTCAAATCACCAAAATACTTCAGTTACATACTCCTCATGTTGTAGGACATGGGGGCTTTTGAGACTGCATAGTAAAAATTCCCAAAAGGAAGATCCTGTACTTTTGATGGTTCCTGTGGGAACCGCATATTTAACACCCCTAGGCAAAATTCAGCACATGGAAGGCCTGGGGCATTTTCCTTCTCTTCCCATTTTCTGTAATGTTCAAAAGTCTTGGATGCAAGGTTGCTCTGAAAGTAATGCCTTCTGTTTATTTCCATGGAAGCTACAACAGATACAAAGAGCAAAAGAATACTATTTGATAGAGCAAATTCTCAGCTACAAAACAATATTTTTCAATACAGTAACTACCATTAGCTATGCATCTTTGCCAGCAATAAACAAGAGTCTATATGATGTGCTCATAAAAATCTGCCCCAGGGGAAGTGACTGTGGTCATCTCACTGTACCCATATCCACTGTTTGGTCTCCATAAACAATCAGCAAATGTCAATGAATGTCAATGGGCACCATTTATTCCTTACGGAGGAATTCAATTCTACACCTTTGCTTCATATGCACTTCCCTGTCAGACACCATTTTGCCAGACTGCCCTTCTGTTGTCATCTGTTGCATGCAAAAAAAATGGAACAGGACATTGGAAGGTTCAGCCTCTGCTGCCGTATCACTAACATCCACTTCTGATGTCATCGGCCAACATAATGAAATAGAAGGCATTACTTTCAGAGCAACCCTTGTGGCTCTGGACATTCATAGACATACTCTTTCACAGCTGGAGTTCAAATCAGTGTCCTGAAGTTTCTTTGAAAGTTATTGTTTTAAGCTTCCTAAAGTATAAATTATGCTGTACTTCTATCTCTGTCTTTTATCCTCTGAATGGAGGGAATGACATCACCATGAATTTGTCCAAAAGATTCTATTTGTGGCATTGCTGTCATCTTTGTAACTGTTCCTTTGCTCAGGTCCAGTTGCAAATAGCAATTGTGGAACAGTGGTGAGGAGGATCAGCCCACTACAACAGTTGGAAGAACTCAGTTCTGAAATTACTAACGGGTATAACTGGCCCAGGACCACAAAACCTTCTGAAAGGTGTAAGGTGAAGAGATCTTTCAGCAAAAGCATCATGGTCTCAGACTATGCCTGTGTTGCAGGCAGTTCACATCAAGTTCAGCCAAGGCCCCATACTGGCATCAATGGGATGAACCAGCTCGAAGAATTGCAAAAGGCCTTGATGAATTCAACCTCATGATTAAGGGGGACGTGGAAACAGTGGCAATTTTTCTCTGGGATACTTCAGTGTTTTATCCTTCTTTTATCTCTTTGAGATATGATGTATACGCCTTTTGCTTTCCAAATGTGACTCAGAGGTAGAAGAAAACCAGATACTCCATCAGTAAAGCTGGCACTTCCCCCATGTTTATGGAGGATGTGGAGCTCACTTTGTTCCTTGGTACAGGTAGCTCATCAGGCTTGTAAAGAAGGAAGATATTTTCCTCTTGTCACCAGCTATCAAGGCTAACATAACAGAGTCTTGGTCTCTGGTCTGTGTGAGAGTGATCATCCTCACTGCCTCATTCACAGCTGGAAGCACTCAAACACTCTGTGGATGAGCCTGGAAAGAAACCCCTACTGAGTATAATGCATCTCTTCATCTCCAGGGATGGCAAGTTCTCCAGCCTTGTGTTTCCATTCTATCTTTTCCACATATGCTCAACCAGGCTCTCTGCTTGTAGCCATCCCATTAAACCCATCCAGACCTCATTCAGTTGACCTAGATGACCTAGATCACCTACGTAAAGAGATTGAGTGTACCCTCAGTAAGTTTGCAGATGACACCAAGTTGGAAGATAGTGTCAATCTGCCTGAAGGTAGAGAGGCCCTTCAGAGGGACCTAGATAAGCTGGATTTCTGGGCTGAGGTGAATGGGATGAGGTTCAACAACGTCAAATGCCGGGTCCTGCACTTTGGCCACAATATCCCCATGTAGCATTATAGGCTTAGGAATGAGTGACTGGATGACTGTGAAGAGGAAAGGAGCCTGGGGATATTGACTGATGCTCGGCTGAACATGAGCCAGCAGTGTGCCCAGGTGGCCAAGAGGACCAACGGCATCCTGACCTGCATTAGAAATAGTGTGGCCAGCAGGAGCAGGGAGGTAATCATCCTTCTGTACTCAGATCTGGTGAGGCCGCACCTTGAGTACTATGTTCAGTTTTGGACCTCTCACTACAAAAAAGACATTGAGGCTCTGGAAAGTGTCTAGAAAAGGACAACAAAACTGGTGAGGGGTCTGGAGCACAAGTCTTATGAGGAGCGGCTGAGGGAGCTGGGATTGTTTAGTCTGGAAAAGAGGAGGCTCAGAGGAGAATGTATTGCACTCTACAACTTCCTGAAGGGAGGTTGTGATGAGGAGGGGTTTGGCCTCTTCTCCCAAGTGAACAGGACCTGAGGAAATGGCCACAAGTTGTACCAGAGGAAGTTTAGGTTAGACATAAGGAAGAACTTTTTCTCTCAGAAAGTGGTCAGGCACTGGAATGGCCTGCCCAGGGAGGTGTTGGAGTCGCCGTCCCTGGCAGTGTTCAAGAGGCATCTGG
>JAOWBP010002052.1:70469035-70481402 GCA_028571105.1 Tragopan temminckii
GATGAGGAGCTACGAGATATGGTTTAGTGCTTGTGGTAGCAATGGTAATGGGAGGACGGTTGGACTAGATGATCTTACAGGTCGTTTCCAACCTTGTGATTCTATGGTTCTATGATTCAGTTGAGCCGGGACATATAGAGCTGTTTTGGGCAAGTTCAGATCCCTGCTCCATGGTAGCTCTAGGAAATTTTCTGAAGAAACCCATGTGTACCCTGTTGTGTCTGCCAGGCTGTTTAATGAATATATTTCTGCTCTTGAGCTTCTTAGTGGGAAGTACATAAAGGTGTCATATGTCTTAGAGCACAGAGACAACCGTGCAGGGTTTAAGTAATTTCATATTTGCTCTCCTTTCTTGGTGACTCAGCTTGGAAGTGCTGCAGTTTGAAAGGCAGGAGCCTTGCCAGCCCAGTGGAAACCATCCATCCACCCCACTCTGGAATTACGCCACGGCGTTATGCACCATGGAACTATCCAGTTCGTGGGAGCTGGAGTAACCTCTGCCCATCTGTTAGCTGTGCTCTGGTGAACTGAAGGACTCCACTTTCCCCTCGTGGAAGTATAATTTAATAAGGACTTTTCATTAACTGACATTAATCATAAGAAATAAAAAGACTATGTGGTTACTCTTTCAGTTTAGATACTGCTTGAACAGAATAAAGATTTTCTAAAAACCTCGCTAAAATAGATGCAGTATCAGTCATGGGACATCTATTATTTAATGACACAAAGGCGTTTTTCACACTATTTCTCATTTACTGCAACTGAAGAGAAAACCTGGCTGTTCAGTTCTGCTCATACTTTTAACTGCCATGAAATCCCTGATTATTATTTATGTTAAAAATGAATGTCATTATTTCTTTTTCAGTAAATATTTCAAGCACTATATGAAATTTTAAAAGTCTGACTCTTCTGTGTGTAGCTGGTTAATAGTCTTCTGGGCAGAGGTGAGTAAGGAGAGAAAAGGCTGAGTATGAATGGGTTATAAGTTTGACTGAGAAAGAGGGTCCGACTGTGAAAAGTGGTCTTGACTGAAATTTGAAATTTCTTCAAAGGGATGAAGCTTTCCTGATGGAAATGTTAGAAGACCTCATTTTTACTGGTTTGTTCATTGGAAACACCTTGGTCAGCATTTGTATTTTATATTTAGTAGCTAACAAATTCCTCTTGATTTCAAGCACCTTGACAAAATTGAAGGGAATTACAAGTTTGCTTTTAACTTGCTTTTTGAGTTAGAGAAGAAAACTGATTTTGAATTACCTTCTGTTAATGTTTAAGTTAAATTTTAAAGCATATCTTGAACTTGTCTGTGCTTGCCTTCATGAAAAAGTTAAAGGGAATTTTTAATAAAGTACCATGTAATTTATACTCTCATTGTGACTGCCTAGTCTTCCTCAGAATGTATGAATAATGTTGGATAGCATGACTATACACACTCAAATATGCTAGACAGCTACAAGGAATCATGAATTTTTATCTAAACAGGGACTTACCTAGGAAGAAAGGGAGAGAAACAGGGTCAGAGGAGGAAAAATAGGTCAAAGGAGCAGTAGTATCACTCTCAGCAGTGTGCATTATATCACACAAGGGTAAGCAGCTGCCTGACTGAGTAGGTTCTCCTTTCCATCTACATCATGAATGCATCTACCCCTATTCTGTAACTACAACAAAACATTTCATCTCTAATTAATTATAATTCAGTAACCTCTCTGCAATAGAGGCCACTGTATAAACAATTTGCAGGCTATATCTCCAAGGCTTTAAGTGCTCCAGACAGACAATTTCACAAGTACGTTCATTGATCTATGATTTCTTGCTATTTTCTGCCCTAATGTTGCCTGGAGACCGATTTCTCATGCATATTTACTCATGTACCTGGGGTCATGGCTTTGAAGTCTACTTGTAGTATTTTATGGCATAAAAGGTATGTCCTGTTTAGAGTTTTATCTCCTGCACATGATTGTGAAATAGTAAGAAAAGTCCCCAAAAAATGGAGCTGTAAGATATGGATGTGTATTAAAAATACATCCCTAAGTATTTATTCATCTATAAAATACTATACCAGGTGATCTTAGCTTGTATTTCTTTTCTTCATCACAAGCAATGTTTTTTTCAACATAGAGTGGGAAGAGTTTCCTTGTGATTCATCAGCATTTGACACTGTAATCAACTTGATAGAAGTTTTTGCAGTTATTCATATGGAAAAGTAACTTACTCCATTAATACTCTTTTCCAAGGCAATGGGACCAGTGGTAGTGTAAATAATTTTATGCAGTAAGAGATCAAAGTCTGGACCTACATTTCAGCTACTTTCATCTCCTTCTGTTGTTTTTCATCATTACTTTATTCTTTTCCTTCCTTGCACTGTAGATGTGCACTCATTTTTTTTGGTGGGAAATATTAATGTATTTCATCTGAAGATGTTATTTGCCACAGACACCTGTGAGTTGAATTCTTTAGCAGTAGTGAACTTCGCAGTGTATCTTGCCCAGCTTCGTTGCCTCATTTGGTGATACTTGATTAGTTTTCTCAATAGACGTCAATGTGATAACTTTTTTACTTGATTTGCCTTGGGTTCTAATGGCATGGCACTTTTATGAGAAAGGCCTGATTATGTAGTAAGACTTTTAAATTTTTGTTCTGAAAAGGTCAGTCCTATCTATTTTCATTATCTGAGGAATTCCACAAAATAACTTACCCAGCAGAGGAACCTTACAAATAAGTAAGAATTGTGCATTCATTACAATCCATATTCCATTCTTATGATGGAGTTATCTTGTTCCTGTTTTATCTGGGAAACAAATTGAATTCGTTCTTTATTCTTCTTGTACAGAAATGCTCTGAACCTTTACTGTCTTCTATAATCTCCTGGTGCTATGTAAACACGTGCATAATTGAAGCAAGGTGAGAACGAGTTTCCTCTACCAGGTAACAGTGATAGGATGAGGGGTAATGGCCTCAAGTTGTGCCGGGGAAGGTTCACTTTGGATATTATGAAAAATTTCTTCTCAGAAAGAGTGGTGAGGCACGCTGACAGGCTGCCCAGGGAAGTGGTGAAGTCACCGTCCCTGGAGGTGTTCAAGACGTGTGTAGATGTGGCACTGAGGGATATAGTTCAGTGAGCATGGGCTGATGGTTGGACTAGGTATCTTAGATGTCTTTTTCCAATTGTAATGATTCCATGATTCTGTGGTTCTATGCTGGGCCACTTGAACAAAAAAATAAGTAAAGGCAAAACTGGAGACCCAAGTTTCAGTGAGTGTTGGCAGTGGGGTTTTGGTGCCATTGATTTTTTTTGTTTTTTTGTTTTTTGTTTTTTTTTTTTCTGCTGGCCAGCATTAAAAGAAGAAAAATGTCTAATAATACTTGGTGTTTTGATTTTCTGAGATCAAGGGCCTGTTTTCCAAAGGATGGATACGAAGGTGAATACCTGGAATGGCAATATCTTGAGTAATTAGTAAATTAAGAAATGTTCATGCTGTCTTTTCTCTTTGTCTCCTTGATTTAGCAAGTGATTATACAGATGTGGTCTTGCTAATGTTCTTGTACCAACTGTACACACCTCCTATGAACGATCCTGTCTAGAGATCATTTACTCTGGCAAACTCTCACATGGAAAATGTGAGGCTGATCATTCTCAATCTCATGGGAAAAAGTAGAGGCAGACTTTTTTCTATTGAAAGGAAAAAACTGTGGAGTTTCCTATATCTGATATGACTTGTACTTTCAATGATACCTTGACAAACAAAATGACCCAAAGAACTGAGATGATATAGGAAAATTTAATGCATCTGTGTAATATGCATATTATATTTTTAAGAGCTTCCCTGAGGGGGGAAGTCATTCTGTGCTGCTGCATTGGATATGAAACACCTTGGCAGGGAGACAGAATACTTCAAAGAATGTTGAAGGGCAAAATGGTAACACATGAGAGATGGCTCTGTTATGCTTCCTGTGGTATTGGAGCATGCAGGGGAAAAGTCTGAGCAAATGTCTTGTGACTTGATTACTTCTCAGTATAATGCTTTGAGTTTTCTCAGGTCTTTCATGAAAGTGTTCTGGGCTGTAAGATACTGGCTGTGATCTTCCCTTAAATCTCCCAGCCCAGGATACCCCGCTAGATTTCCATGTCTGATCTTGTTGTCTCCCTATGAGAAATTCCTACAGAAGAAAAACTTCTCTATATGGCTTCCTCTTCAGTAATTGAAGGTGACGAAGTTGTAATTTATCTCTGACAATTCAAAACAAACAAATAAAAAACGAAACACACACATACAAACCTAAACAACCAAAACAAAATAGGCAACACCTTCATAAAATTCATTTAATCCTGTATAGTCTTGGATGACCCATTACAGTTCTGAAGAATAGAAGAATACCTACAAAGCCTTGCAAATCAGAAATGGATCAGCACAGACTCTGTGATCAATGTGGAGCACATGTGTGTGCACCAAGCCTTCATCCTTTGATAATGAACACGTACACATGGTAGGATGGAGCACACATCCTTAATGTGATGTGAAACATATATCCAATCTGGAACATAATATGTTGTCTTTATATTGTTATTTATATATTAAAAAAAAAAAAAAAAAAAAAAAGTGAAAGTGTGAGTTTTAGTCTCAACTGCAGCTTTTTCAATTGGGCTTCTTGCATTACTCCCTAGATTTATCCTATCCTGCTCTAAGAGTCTATTTCCAAGGTGAAACCTGGGTGTTTTTCAGGGAGTAATTTGTCCCAGGGACCACTTCTGAGGTACAACAGTAGATGAGAATGGATGCAGTTTGGATCCTTCCATCCTACATAACATCACAGTGCTGTTGCAATGGAATTTGCACCCTCAGCCCACTGTGCTTTTATGGGTTCCATGGAACTGGTGATTTAGACTCTGCTTTGTGCCATACGACTATTGTGTAGACAGCCTTTGTTTTGAAAAAAGAGAAATCATGTTTAAAGCAGAGGAAACCTGTGGCTAAGAGCTGCATGATGTGGTTCTGGCTGTTTTTTCCCTCCAAGGACTTAGTTCTAAACCATACACATACAAGCCAGTCCACACCAGTTAGATTAGTGTAATACCACTCATAGGAGACAAAGCAGAGCAAGGGGGAGAGCTGAGCTGCTGGTAAAGCAGCTGGTAGCTCCAGCATGGACTCCTAGCCCAATCCAGAAGGTGGTTGATGCTAAAAATAAATGACCCACTGACAATGAACCCAGGGCCAAAGAGAAATGTGTTTGAGTGAGATTCATCCAAGCCCAACGGGTAGAGAAACACAGCCCTGCGTGCCAGAGGCTGCATGGTGTGCAAACACATGCCTGACTTACATTAGTAGAACTGTCACTCAGTAGCCCTGGTTCTGGCATAATTATTACTGGATGAGGGTAAACTTGTATCAGACTATTCTTGAGCTTGTAAAGCTTAAGCTTGTACGAAGGAGAAGTGACATGACCTGCCATGGTTTGATAGCAAGTGGAGCAATGATTTAGTGTAGTGAATGCAATTCAAGCACAAGCTCAGGCTTTGGATGCTATTGCCAGTCTTAGCCTCATTGCAATGTCCCTCCAGTGCAGCTCTGTCCTCTCACAAGTCTCAAGCCTGTAGGAAAGATCTCAGTCATGTTCATTTCCAGTATAGCTTTGAGCTTTTCTTTTGGTGTCTTTGTACTTCTAAAATGCCAGAACAGTTCTAACATGGGATTTATCTAACTCACAGTCGGAAGAAAACATGTCAGCTCTTCTCTTCTGTGAAATTTAGTTTTGTTCTTCCCTGGTCTGTTAGTCTCTTAATGTAAAAAATTAATTATTCTGGCTACAAGTATCTGCTTCACTCTTTATGACTGTAAAATCACAGAAGCAATCAGCAAGGAATAGAAATCTATTTCAGATATTTGTTGATATAAAATTCAAATATTTGTTTATATTCCTTTAGTAATTCTGTATATTTAATTTAACATTGATCTTCAGAGCATCTGCAAATGCATGTCAATAAAGCTAGATTTAGTTTTTCTTCAGGCAAAATATAACCTTTCTCTCACTGCATTAGCAGCCATGTGTATGTCAGAAGCCAGTAGTATCCTTTTTAAGATCTAGATCAGCAGAGCTGTTGTATGGATTAGTTAGTAAAAAGGAATGAAAGCAGATTGTATTTGTCAAATGATTCATTCTCTACATGCAGTTTGGCTTGTCGGGCACTGGTTGCTTTGCTGTCAGGTCATTTTCTTACAACAGATGGTTATCCTGAATGACATCATTAAATTATGAATAATATTGCTTTAATTTTTACAGTATTTTCATATGCTGAGCTATACAAATACATGTACAACTTTCCCTTCTTTCCCTTAGATCTAATGTTCTGAAATTGAATGATACCAGAATCCATTGGGTTAAGACTGCTGTACGGAATAGTGAGCTGTTGAAATTGGGACTGCTTCAGGCAGTAATCAATTTGAATTTTTAATGAACAGATGAGATGTGAATAAAATTTGTTGCCCTTTGTCCAAAGCATGTCCAAGTTTGGAATTAAAACTCCACCAAGAAAATTCCTCAAACAAAAAGAATGTCTGTATCCTGGCCCAACTTCTCAGACCTTTAGCTCTTCGCTATCTCCAGTAATAAAGATGACATCAACTGTTGCATAAAAGGGGAACTAATGTGTAATACTTTCTCTTGATGGCACTACAGTTATTTCCAAGTCCTATAGGCTTTCTGTTGATGCCTGGTAAGCAGAATTTAATGTATTGAACGTGACAGCATGGGAAAATGTTGCATTATTTGACTGTTATCTTTTTGTCAAGAGAACTGCAAGCTTATTCATGCCTTGCATATACACTGCAGTTAACAAAATAGCTGCCTTGAAAAAAGATAATTATTGGCTCATTTTCTTGTTGTTATTTTTAGAATAGCACTTTCTACTCCATGTTTTTCCACTGATTAATTTCCATTCTAATACATAGACACAGGACTCTTTTATTTCTGCCACTGTGGTAAACACAGTTCCAGCTCCCATTAATAGAATTATTGTCTCAACTTTGCTTACTAGGAAACAGTGAGATAAATTACACCTCAGCATTCTCACTGACACTTATGACACAGCATGGTTGAAATCTGGTTAAGTGCTGCTATTAAAAATCCAGTTGCTGGTCTGATGCAACTTCTGGAATGTTAGTTTAAGCTCTTGGCTATAATAGTGTGTATTTGATATAAGCGTACCGAAATCCTTTGTGTTTATAGCAAACCTGAGCTATAGCCATTCTGTAGGCTGTTCAATTGACATGATATCTGACTTGCCTATCCCCCTTTATTTAAAGCTATTTAAGGTTAATTCAAGAGCAACTGCGCTCACCTAGCCAGCAGTTCAACAGTTAAAGATAGGGAATGAGTTGCAAAAAACCGACATACTTTGCTGTAACATCTTCCATTCTTTTAAATATACTAGAACATGATCTTGTAAAGCAAAGTGAAAGTTGCAGCAAAACCCAGCCACTGAGAGCTGTAAGCCTACCTGCATTTCTGGTGACAACCACAGGCCAAATCACTCATGGCATTAATACTGGAAGTAATTTGTGTGAAGGCCTAGAGATCCTTGTAAGGGATCAAGACCTTATCATGCCAGTCAAAGAGCAAACCAAACAGGCCAGTTAGCCAAGTTATTTGCTGTTAGACTTGATCTCTGTGGTGTACATACTACATACTATGCATAGTTTGTCTGTATCGCACAAGGAGAGAGAGAGTGGAAAGGATAATAGAATGAAAAACCATCATGTTGAATACGTGAGGCAGCAGACAAAGTACAAAAGTGTCCTTATCTATGGCTGGGTTGCTTTACAAGCACCTTGTCTGAAAAGCCGTTCAGAAAATGAAAATATTAAGGTTTTGCAGCTTATTACGAGGAGTTCCTCTCCGGATGATGGGCAGCCTGGGAGGAAGGCGCTGGTGCTTGAGCATAAATTGAATTAATGGGCAGTGAAGGCTGGCCTTTTTGGCACTGCAGAGACGGGAGCTGACAGCTTGAGAGCAGAAGAATTAAATTAAGACAAGTTTAAATTAAATAACTGTTCAAAGCAGCAGCAGAGGAGCTTGTTCATTCACAGATGCTGTTATATATGCTCTCTCTTTATACCAGAATATTAAAGCTGCTATACCGCTATGGATTGCCATAATGGTTACTCAACAAAATAGTCTTCTTTTGTCTGCTGCCTACCTGGCAACAGGTATAACTTGTCTGGCTGAGGAGAGAATTGGTCCCAGGCATTTTGAGCATAGGGCATGGAAAGGAAGTATTCCTTATCTCTGTGACTTTCTCCAGCTCTAGATGATAGTTTTTATGTTATATTGACAAGTTCTTTACCAAGACGAGTCACATTTTTGTGGGATTCTCCTTCTTTACCTGTCCACTGTTAACTCTTCCCAGCAAACTGTCAAGAAAACTAATGTAGTGAACAGTTCGCACAACTACATTAGAACTTCTCATTCATCCAGCTCTACCATCTGTCTGGAAAAATGTATCCATCCTGGAAAATGCACAGTCATGCACCAATTCTCATCAACAACAGGTTAGCTGTGGTATATACTGTCATTTGGGAGCATACTGAAGATGTTAACCTGTGTTAAGCCAAACTGAACTAGATTAAAGCTAGCATGGGTATGCCTGCATGACCCGAACTCTGTTTTTCAAGTACACCAGAGCTCTCTGTACTACTGAAGAAAAGCAATGGGGTGCATTAGAGCTTCAAGGGCTTCAAGATCTTCAAGGCTGGTTTCCCTTTACATTCTTCATGGAGAATAAGGGAGGCAGACTGCAGACTAACTGCATGAGTGAAATCAGTGTGTTTCAATACAGCCATAAGTTTTACCCTAGAAGAAGCTCAGGAAGCCCTCCCTGTGCAGTGTGTGGGTGGCTGCAGCTGGTATAGGCATTGCAACTGCTGGCAAGTTGGACTTCACTTGAACTGCTTCAGATAGGGGTTAATGGTGGGATAGAAAGGATTAGTCGCACATACAGATTGAATACTTGAGCTCCTACTTTGCCATGGTTCTTATTTCAGTTCCCACAGTGGGGCCATGCAGCACGGAGAATTTGTGAGACAGTCACAGACTCTAAAAAATTTCCCTATAGCTCCTGTAGATCTTAACCATCCAAAAGCTGCTTTTGGCGCTGTGTGATTATTGGCAGATGGAATATGAGGGCTCACATGAGAGTGTCAGGTTAAATGAGTCCCTATTGAACAAGAATATTGTTGGTTTTCTACATCCTTTTTGTATGTCAGACTTTAAGAAGTTAATATCATGCTTGCTGGAATAAAAATATCGTCAGCAGAACTTCAGCAGTGACCCTTTCCAAATACAATGAAATTGCTCAGAGACCCTGTTATTTTTGAATGAACTCCTGTTGGTTTATTATTATTTTTAATGCAAACAATACAAGTTCCTAGGGATAGTGTTAAAGGCAGCATGAAATGCTTTCATAAATACAAATGAAACTTATGAAATGTTTTCATCAACACACAAATAAAAACACTAATTAATGTAAAAAATGTTACTCTCCTAAATGGTCTGGGATAAAAGATGATCCTATTAAAAAAAAAAAAATGAAAAAAAGTCAGTATTGCAGCTGTGCCCTATCCCCTCCCTCTGGACAAAACTCTCCACAATAGGAGGAAAAATTTAATCTCTGGCACAACTCATTAGAAGTCATGAGCTTGTGCATATAGATTTGGGATAGCATCACATTTGTGTAAGCTGATGTAGAACAGAAAGTTTTCGTTAAGAGGGACTCATCTCTCATGACTGAGAGTACATAATATCTAAGTGACATAGTCACTGTTGCTTTTCTAAGCCATAGAAAGAATATGTAAATTTAAGGAGCAAATTGTCTGACATAGTCTTGATTGCTACTCCAGCATTAAATGGACGGAGCGAAAGAGGCTTGGGTGACATGCATGAACTCACGTGTAACCATCAGGTAAAATATGTCTACATTTGATCAGCTGTTCAGTTGTTCCCCACTTACCTCTATTACATGATTCTCTTCATAAAGTGCAAGATAGCTCAGCCCTTTCTACTTTAGGGGCTAAAATACCTCAGATGCAGTGTAGGTAATTACTAAGGAGGGAAGCCTGTTGGGTCAGTTATTACAAAACAACGAATTTACATCTACTTCTGATCTTAAAGTTCATGAACCATAGCCCCAAATCTGGTTGTTAACACAGGGTCTGTTTGTACTCTATTGGATTCAACTGAGGTTTGGTGCATAGGTTTAATCCTTGCTCTGAATGCATCAGACAGAGAAGTTTGAATATGAATTTCCCAACTATGAATCATTTTCTATATATGGGTTTCAAACTCCATTGCTGATTCAGGTGGACCGCATACACAGGAAGGAGTGAGAGAATTCATTTAAGAACCTATAGCTGAGAGCAATGTAAGTGCACATTCAAGCAAGTTATGCTAGGCTCCCTGTACAGTATTCAGCTAATAATACCAGTGGAGTCTAGATTATGATTTTTCTCATCTTAGAGTGGATGTTTACCTTTGATCAGACAAATTTTACTCAGGATCCACTGACTGTATTGATTGCGTTTCCATTAAGTGTGATGGGAAATGGCTAGCCCACACATTGACACCAGGACTGGATATGTGGAATCAGATGAGAGGAACTTCATCCTAGCATCTCAATTAAATGATAGAATGTTGATTAGATTATTCTATCAAAGAAAGGGAATTTGAGATGAATGATGTGAAAATAATTCACCTCCAGAATCCCATGCCCAGGTCTCCACATACAAAGTTATTTAAGAGATTTTCTGTGGTTTGTAAAGAAAGGCACTGGATCTGCTGGAAGAACAGGTGGGCACAATTCACATCCCAGATGAAACCACTATTTCTGGGCATTTTTTTTTCAAACAATCCCCTTTAAAAGACATGGCAGTATGTCTTAAGGATATCTGTCTTCCTGTAAGTGGGTGATGTATTTCAGAAACTAACCAAAGAAGTTTAGGATATTAGTTACATTATGACCAACTGCTCTATTATTATAAGTTCTTGCAATTATTGTGGTGCACCAAATCTTCCTTTTCTCATACAATCATATTCCTTAGTATACGTATCAACAAAAACTGTTGATTAAAAACTAGAAAACACCTGGAAGTGCTAGTAGCACATGATAAAATGTGCTTTAAAATAAAATAAATAAAATAAAATAAAATTTATAATAAACAGAAATTTGCTTCTTAAGAATTCTTTATTATCAGATCTTGGTAAACACAAGTTGAGGTAAGTTGCTGACACTAAAGCAGGATTTCTAGAAAGCAACAGTGTGTAACTAATAGGATCCTGAGAAGACATCCCACAACACCAGGAACATATCTCCCATTCTGACAGAAAAGCATCACTACTGTTTTCAAGGAAGTGTTCTATAAAATGATACAAATAGGAAAGGAACATTTAGAAATATTAGAGTTTTCTAGAGTTATAATTGTAAATGAGAAAAAAACCACACTGGTGGCCTAAAGAACAGTGTTCTTTATCTGATTGAACCAATTTCAACAGAAATAAATCACCTTTTTTTTTCTGTATCGCACCAAGATTTAATGCATTGAAATATTCTTTCTTTTTTTGTTGCAAAAAGAACAGAAGAAGGTTTGCCTGACCTTCTGAAAAGTCACTGATCCTCTACAATATTCTTACATTCATATTAACATGTTGCCCTAAGGGCATGAATGTACCACAGGGACTCCTTTGAACTGTTTTAGGGACAGTTTGAGATGAAGAGTCATTTTCTCCAATTGGAGTAATTTAAAATACAGATGACCAGGCAATAGAAACCTCCTGTTAAAAACCATCCCAGAACTTACATTTCAGGCTGATCTAAGTATGTTTCAAGTGACTAAGTGATGTTGTCCGTAAACCATAAAACCTCTTTTTAATTGAAAAGGAGAATGCTGGGGTTTGTTTAAAGTGTCTGGTTAATGAGTGAGTAGCTGCAAGTGAGATGACAGCCCAATAAACACAGCAGCTGTTCCAAAAGTTACATTTCTAAAGACTGACTACCAAAATGTTTCTGCCAAGCAGCTTATTTATAACGTCCAGCATACAACTATCTACTGTGGGAAATAAGGAAGACCCTCTAAGTCTACTGATGGTATGTCATCCACAGCTTTATTATCTTTATTCTTTCTTCATTCTGAAACAAAGATTTCTCACCTACATTTTATAGAATCATAGAATGGCCTGGGTTGAAAAGGACAATTAGAACTCGATGGTTGGACTCGATGATCTGGGGGTTGGACTCGATGATCTCTGGAGGTCCCTTCCAACCCCTACAATTCTGTGATTCTGTGACCATAATGGCCATCTAGTTTCAACCCCCCTGCTA
>JAOWBP010002052.1:70496922-70509174 GCA_028571105.1 Tragopan temminckii
CCTGAAGATAGTATCAGCATTTGCTTTCTTGTAGTTGTCAGGAACCTCCCCAGTTGCCACAATCTTTCAGAGATAATCTAGACTGACCTCACACAGATACCGGCCAGCTCCTACAGTACTGGTGGGTGCACCACACCATGTCCCACGGACTTGCATAAATTGTTTAAATTTCCTTTGGCCATAGTAGGTAGGTCTAACCAGTAAGGACCAAGGTGAAGAAAACATCAAGTTTCTTGACCTTTTCCATTTCTTTTTTATCAGGTACACTAGCCCACACATGGGTGTGTGTGCATTTTTTATGGATGAATCCACAGTCTTCCTTTTGCTGCTGATGTACCTTCAGAAAACATGAACTCCAGGTTGTGATCCAGCTTTTTGTCTTGCTCCCACTTTTCAGGATCCTATGCTCCATCATCTCATGGTCATGGTAGCCAAGACTTCCCCGTCCCTTGACATGCTGGACCAGTCTCCTTGTTTGTAAGCATGAGGTCTTTCACCACATAAAGGTGTGTCAGTGTGGGGGAAATTGCCATGTGAAGATGTTCAGGAAACAAATTTGTTTCCCAATTCTGGTCTAAGGAATAATGGAGTTAGGGTATAGATCTCCTTAGTTTCATCCCATCAGTCTGCTCTGCTCATCTGCTACTGCAAGTAGACAGGACTTCTCGATTCATTTTGCTATCAGGAATGCAGGCAGGGCTGGGCAGGTATCTGTGTTAAACTAGCTCACTACAGCCAATCTGATCCACCTTTCCCCAAATCCTATTGATGGAGTACTCAAAAAGAATTATCAGAAACGTCTTCTGGGGCTACAAGGGATGGTAAAATATCTGGAGAAATGGTAGCAATGGGATGTATGAGGGAGAAAGAAAAAAAAACAAAAAGAATAATGGAAAAGAAAAAAAAAATAGGCATGGCAAGAAAATCTGTACGTAGAACATCACTATGGGAGCCAGAAGGCTGATTCAAATAATTCTTTTACTACTGATCTGAAATACAGCTTTAGATGTATCTTAAGGTAAGTCCTGCCTTTTCTTTGGATTGTTCTTCTTTCCTCCTCCAGCTGCAGATATATTGAGGACAGCATATGGAAAAGGAAGGGCTTAACCAAGGAAGATCTACCTGTGCTTCCATGCTGTCAAGCCTGCACACAGAAGGCACGTGTCTTCTATCACATGAGGCTAGCTGTTATGTGGCTGTGCAGCTCTGTTCCTTGTCTGCCTCAAAGAGATATGTAAGCTTCTGTGGTGCAGGAACTTTTCCTCATTCTTGTAATAATGTTGTGACCTTAGGACCAGAGATAATCAGACTGAGCAGTGGATTTCCACTGCAGAGGGACAGATTTGGTCCATCTTCCCCATGCCTGGCAATGGCCTGGAGTTCAGTGCTGTGGTGGCTCTTCTTTTCTGGCTCAGTGAAAGGGAGGATGTTTGTGAGGCTGGAAATGAATGGGGTGAGCTGGAAGATATGGAGGTTACTTTGATAGGGAAATACAATAGATTGGTTTATTTTTCCTGTTTCCAGAGAAATATTTTCTTTTCTTTTAGGATAGATTATTCTTCCGCATAGATAGGGGCACTTCACATGAGCTCATCCAGCATTTGTCAGGTTATTCTGAGCTATAGTCACAGGAATGAAAAAAAAAAGAGTGACAGAACCCCCTTGTTCTGCAAACAAAACATGCAAAATAAAACCTAAGTGAAATGTAAGGGAGAAGAGGACAGGCAAAGTTATCACCTGCCGTAGTCAAATGGCAAAGCCCCAAGAAGGGATATGGCTTACGCTTAAACAAAGGAGCATTACCTTTTGCCCTTGCTGGAAGTGAATCAGCTGCAAATATCACCTGCAATTGATTGTTACCCCGGAAAAACAAATGACACAATCTTTGCAGAAGGGCATGTGCAAGGTATTGGAGACTAGTAACAAGACAAAGAAGAGATCAGCAGTCTGCTTGCAGAAGGAGACTCTCTGAAGATCACAAAAGCCTCTCAAGCACATTTTTTAGGTACGGAGTGTCACTGGAGGCAGGCAAATAAAGCCTGGCTTGCCCTGAAGTTAATGAAAGTATTGCCAGTGGCTAATTTCCTGGGGAGCAGGCTGGGAACTGCACTGCAGCCTCTAAACTGGGATTATACAAACTGCAACAGTACTTACTGGCCTTGGCATGTGAATAAACAGCAGGAACAAGTTTCTATGCCATGAGCAATGGAGAAATATTTACCTCCCTGAAAAGTCAATATTTTAACACAAACAGGATTGAGAGACTTTATGATGGTATTTTGTTTGTAAGCAAACTTCAAAGCTTTTTATGAGTTAGTTTTTTAGCTACTATTATTTACATTTTTAATGCAAAAACAGTTCCCAGAAGACTGAATGGGATGAGTTTATGGCCCAAGCAAACAAAGTGACACACAGCACTTCAGTGCCGGCTGGACGGTGGGAGTGAGCATGCTGGATGCTAGGCCAAGCCTTTTCTCAAGGAGATGTTCAAAGTGATGTCTTCAGCCTGGGTTTCTGGTTCTTTCTAAGCGACATGTTGTGCAAATAGCCCACAGATTAACGAGATCTTTTCAGTGCTCCCCACTTATGAGAACTGTGCATTGACTCAAAGTTTAGGTGGCTGTCTTTTAAAATCCTGGCCAAGTCAGTCTTTCACTGTATTCCTCCAAGGGAATACTTTCTGAGAGTTATTTTAAGGTTCTCAATCTTCCTGTCAAATAATTCAGGGGATTAGAGGTGAGTGACCTTAGGCATAGAGGGAATGAGGCCAGGCACCCACCTTTAGCAGTGAGTGTTCCTACAGCCTATGGATACATTGCCCTAAGTTCTTCTTAGCTCCTGTGTTTAAGCAGTAACTCAGTAGTATCACCTCTTCTCATTGACAGTACAGGGAGATGAGGTAACCATTTTTCCAGCTTAGTGAAGTACCAAAATCTGAGTGATAAAGTGCCTGACCTGATGCTACTTGACAAGACAAAGACTGAAGTCTTATCCTCAGTGTTCCTTTAAAACCTACTGTGCAGATTCCCTGCTCAGCTCCATAAAACTGCTGAGAGACAAACATCAAGCTTTGCTCCCTCCAAATTCCTTAACAAAAACTTGCACTTTAATTTTGAAATGCTGTAAGAACATGGATCCAGCATACACTTCATACCCATCTCTGTGGCTCTAAATAGATAGTTTAAATAAAAGATGAGGAACAAAACTGCAAGGTCATGGAAAGATCATTAAACATGCAGAAGTGTGGAGTTTGCAGTTTTTTCTTCTATCCCACAAATTATTAGTTTCCTGCTTTGATGACTTTAAGCATAAATGTAATGTTAGTGTGGCCTTTCTGGTCCTCTTTGTCCCATGGATTCTAGAGGAGGAAAAAAATGCCATAATTTGCATCACTTCGCAGCATGTGAAAAGAGAGATTTCTCGCACATAGTGCTTCAGAGCTGCCCCACTTAAAATCATCCTGATAACACTGCCTAAGAAATTACAGCTGAATAGTCATTGCTTCTGCTGCTATACTCTGCCCTATGGATGGCTAACATGACAAAGAAGCCAGGGTTTCCTGGAGTATCTCAGTGGTCAGAATGCTGGCATATGGTTCAGGCACAGAGGGGTTTAATTTTGTTTCTATTCAGTGACCTTACATAAATCATTTCCCACCCTCTGAAAGTGCTTTGAAAATGATGGCTGACAAGTGGTATATAAGAGCTTGGTGTTTTAGCAGGGCCTGGTAGTCATTTCAACACAGCCATTTTGTAATCAGAGAGACAATGGTTTATACTGGTGCCAATGCATTTCATTAGGGCCCTCCAGTACTATGTGATTCCCAGTGGCATGGCTCACTGCTGTGCCATGAACACCTCAATGCTTTCCCAGTATCCTGAGCTCCCCATGTCTGCAGACTTCTGAGAGTGATAACTCCAGCTTGAAAGGAAAGCTAATACAGTAGGTGAATAAGCACAGTTGTAGGTTCTCCTCACCAAAGGAAAGTGTGCAGCATTGGAGGACAGGCAGTTAGAGAAAGGAAATACGAGGTTGAATTTCAGGAGAAAGCTTTCTGACAGTGAGATTTGGAGCAAGAAGATCATGGAATAGGGACTCAAACCACAGGGAAATTCCTGGTTTGTTTCTGTGTGTCAAATCAGCGGAAACTCTTCCTGGGAAGAGAGTGAAAATGGAGCGCTTGACACTCAGAGGAGACCCCACATCCTGGGAAATGGATGCCTCAGGAAATATGTACTCCTCACCTATGCTCTCCTGCTTGCAGAGACAACCCAGTATCTTGTACTTCAGCCACTTCAGGTTTTGATAACTTCTGGGTAATTTTTGGTCTTTTTTTAATGCCATGAACCAAGTACCCATGATTGTACTCTGGAACAAGAGAGAGCCCAGCCTGTTATGTTGGGAATCAGGTGGGGCGTAAGTGAGATTTATGTTTTGCTTTCTCACTGTGTCTCAGAAGTGGCAGCATTTTCACTATAAACTGTCCAGTTGTTTCTTAATCTGTATCCCTGTCTGTCATCCTTTCTGTTCTTTTTCCTCTTCTATCTTCTCCAATTCTGAGGCTTTTTATTTTGAAAGAATTACTCAGACTGGAGAGCTTGCTTGCAGAATTCCAGCTGTAGGACCAAAAGACATGACTGAATAGATGTGCCTGTACAGCTCCATTGCACGGAGCATTGGCTGGCCACAGAAAACGTGTATCACTAATTACCATCTGAAGGCTGCTCTCTGCTCTAAGAGAAATGGCAGTTTTCCAGTGGAAAGCTGTCTATATGCAAATCACCACTTCTATTGTCTTAGAGACCAGATTAAATGGGTATAGGGGACATCTCTCTGAAGGACACTTCTCTGTTTCAATATCAGAAGACACAGAGAACTGACTATGAAGAGCGCTGACCTGCTACATCTCTTTTCCCTGTTCTGCAGAGAATAAGCAAATATGTGTTTTGGAGCTATTTTACACCAATGCCCATTACGTTTCATCACATTGCTGGAAAGGATGGGAAACAGAAGAAAAGAGGATTTTTCCACGTCCTTTCTACCTCTTTCACACTTGAATTCTCTCTGATGTTGTTCATTGTTTTAGACAGGTTCCTGAGATCCATGGGCTATTCTTTTTACACTGCCTGATCTCACACAGACTGTCATCTAATCTCGTAAAGTGTTTTGAAACACAGCTCATGTAAAAGGTGATGTTATGGCCCTAATAGTCTCTTTTCATTGCATGTGTTTCAACTCCATTCACTGCATGCTTTGACTTGACTGCAGCTCTCTGCAGTTTGAGTGCTTCTTTTCAGAATACCTGGAGGCGTAACAGGTATCTCAAGGTTACCAGTGAAAAACTCCCACTGTGATAAGAAAACATGCTTGGATCTAGGTATTCTACAAAGCCTTTGGATCTCTTTGCATCCTCTACTATGCAGCCACAAAAAGGCAAATTGTTGGCCCAGTGAGATACAATTTCTGTTTAACCAAATGGGAGCCAATATCGCTTTTATTTGTGTTGAGTACATTGCATTCAAAAATAATTTTCCAAGAGAGTGGTCAGACACTGGAATGGGCTGCCCAGGGAGGTGGTGGAGTCACTGACCCTGGAGGTGTTCAAGAAATGCTTAGATGTTGTACTGAGGAACATGGTTTAGTGAGAACTATTGGTGATAGGTGGACGGTTGGACTGTATGATCTTAGAGGTCTCTTCCAACCTCGGTGATTCTATGGTCCCGTAGTCTGAAAGCAAAGAAGTGATTTGTAGCCTCAGAAGGAGTGCGGTGAGATTCAAGCAGATGTTAGATCATTGTCACCTATGGAGGTGTATTATGGAGGATCAAATTCAGCTTATGTACCACAGAGTATTGTACAAGTTGGCCCAGCTACATTGGTTTTAGTTCCATTTCGCACATCTGCTTTGCTGTGAATACCAAGTTGAGCAGTATTCCTTCAGGCCTAATTTCTATAAATAATTTTGTCTTTTTCATTATTCTTATTTTCATTTTTGCAATGCATGAAAAACTTTGTGGAGAGAGCTTTTTGAAGGCCTTTGTCTGGTGCTCCTTTACACTCAAATGTTGATACTTCTCTCCTTTCCTAGGAAATAGACACCTTGAGAGAATGCAGTTCAAAAGCCTTGTTTAACAGTATGCCAAATGCACAAAGCCCTACTAATTTCATCTGGATTTCAAGTGACTTGAAAGAAACGAGAAACAAATCTGGTCCATTTTGCAGTGCTGAGACTCAACTCCATGAGTATGTAACAGCACAACTACAACATAATATGAGAAGGAACAGGAACCCACACGGTTCTTCTGATGATGGTGTCCTTGTTCTGATGGCCCAGGGAAAGTCTGTGGGTTACACCATGTGTTTCTCATACACGGAAGAAGCAGCATGGACCAAACAACCCCATGGGTTCAACAGATCTAGCAGCAGTGGTGGTTTCTTTGCCAATATAGAAATGGGGCCCATTACTTGGCTCTGCAGATTCTACTTTAAAGGGCTTTTTAGGGTAGCTGGGAATACTGAATATCCCTTGTCCCTGGATAGACACCCACAGGTCTCCTCTGTCTGCATTTGAGGTTGTGTGGTGGATGCTTAGGGCCTGGGCCAGGAAAACTTCCTAGGTGTGGGAAAAAAAGTCCTATGTCTGAAGCACAGCTCTGGGAGGTTGCTTAGGTGGGTTAAACCCCATGTTCTTATGTGCACTGTGAGACACCCCTCAGATGGTCCTCCTCAGGGTGCTGCAGAGATGACATACACTGGAATGCAGGTGCAGTAAAAACTGCTGAACTGAGTCCAAATGGAAATGGAGAAAGAATGAGGAGACCTTGCTAGAAAATGGGTGGAAAATTGTATGTTCCTTCATACCTTCCAGGCATGTCATGGCTGTTCACTTTAAAAGTAAAGAAAACAGCTCAGCAAAATACAAAAGAAAAAAAACCACGGCTCTTACAAATTTGTCTCCCTTTTTTCGTTGAGTTTGCACATTTCGCTTCTACAGGAGGAATAACAGCTGCAATCTTTCCTCATCACAATTGCAAAGAAATGATCATCCTCTTTTGCTGCATTTCCTAACTCCCCCAGTTCCTCTTTCAGGTTTATGCCTTTTCTGTATGATGTTCTCTTGGTGGCATGGAAATTAATTGAAATGAGTGTGACTAAGAGGGGAAGACCCAATAATGTCAGGATTTCAGTAGTAGCTCCTGAATTGCGTAAGTACTATTTTTACAGCGATTGCAGACAATCTCATGAATCATTGCAAATGTACACAGCAAAACACAGGCTGTTTCTTCCCAAAGGCTGGGCCTGAGTGGTTAAAGCTTGTGCATCCACAGTGCATGGGTTCTAATAATAACTGCAGTGTTTAGACAGCGCCGTGAGCTGGTGTCACTCAAAAACATGATGGGACCTGATCTACAGAGGTGTAGTGAAACCACAGCGCTTGGAGAAACAAATCTCCTGCAGGCAATTACTTGGACTTCCTGCAAAATACCTCACCCCCACAGACCAGAAAGAATGTCACTGCCAGAACTCTAGGGGCAAAAAAACATCCAAATCCTCACCTGCTGTACTAGTCCTTTCCTTCCTTTGTCAGTACATTATTTGTCTTCCTCTTGCCTTCAAGGCCAGCTATAACTCTCTGAGGCCCCTATTTGAGGCAATTGCTGTAGTCCATGTACTGCTTGTCTGATTTTCCTGCGGAGGTATTCAACTTTCTTCTGGCTGCCATCTGTAACGGGAACTTCTTCCTGAGCTGACATCAGCTCATTGTTCACTGCCCATCTGCAGATTTATCAACCTTGGCTATTCCTTCAAAAAGAATGAAAACAGTAAAAGAGAGAGAAAAAGTTATCCTCTTACTACACTGTGGCAAGCAGTAACCCTTATTAAATTTCTCTACTGCTATGTCTGCTTGCTTCCCTCTGCTCTGCACTCCTTTCCTTCTTTCAGTCTGAACAAGATGAGAGTTTCACCCTTGTGTGAGTTTTCATTCACACTGACCTTGAGATGACATATTTCATTTTGGGAGAGGCAGTATTAAACAGTGTGGCTGCATGAGTATCTCTAATGCCTCATGGCGAAGGCTTCCTGCGCTTCCAGTCTCAGGTCCTCTTGGGCCTCTTGGCCCCATGGCCACATTGCATGACCCTTACTTACCACATCTTAGTCTCCACGCTGTCTGCACTGCCAGGATGCATCATGGCAATTTGATGACTGCAGTGCATTATGGAGACAGTCTCCAGCCAGGGAGTCTAGCTCATGCAGCAGGAAGCATGTGTGGGGCTAGTAAATGATGGGGACTGGGAAACAGAAATGACATTGACCAGGACAGATAGGCATGGAGATTCACTTTCATACAAAGGCCACACTTGGTACTTACCACATTACCCTAAGTGTTGTGTAGGCATTAATGGGGTCAGGACTTAGAAAATACAGGGTGAGAAGAGAGCATGTGTCCATTCTCCAGTCAAAAGGTGGGAATCAATGACTCAGTGGTGAGGGATGGAGGAATGTCATTCTTGCGCCACTTATACAGCTGCCAGACTGCAGCTCAGAAGATGAGATTGCTCCGGGTTAGTTTTACAATGTTGCTGTCCTCCTTCAGGCATTTGTGAAGCATAAAGGGTGTATGCTAAGAACATTGCAGATGGAGAACGTGTTTCCATTGAGATGCATATTTACAGTTTGCTGTTGCTCTTAAACTGGATTGGTTTCCTGTTTTTCATCTGGCAGTTCTCTCTCTGCATGGCCAGGCGTGCTGCTCTTCTGCTGCCTGTTTGCTTTTCTGTTGAAGAGCAGAAGAAGGAAAGTCTCTGAAGATCCTTAAATTTGAAGGTTAAACCATGTTGCAAATTGCTTCTCCTAACCCTGTTATTAGGATTAACAGAGAGAGTTACCCATAAATCATGACATTGTTATTTTTTCTACAGAAGATATATAGCTGTGTTTATAGAGTTTAAGAGGCTATACAGGCACTGTGAGCGTGCTTCCCCAGCCAGAAGCAAGAGACGCTTGAATATAAATTGGAGGAGGATGTTTTATTACTAATGTACATCTACTTGTGAAAATACTGTACAACAACGTTGTAAAATATTCTGCTTCTAAGAAGTACTTGCATAGCCAGAGGGGACAGAAAATATTTTATATCTATGTATGAAGTAGAAATATGATAACAACAGTGCAATATAGATGTGCATATATATTTACTGTAATGTGTAACTGTCCTGGTCTCAAAGCATTGGACATACAGTGAATAAAACATCAGCTTCTGGATTAGAGAGCTAGGGCTCTGGGACTACTTGTTCACTGATATGTATTGAGGCAGCATCTGATACAGTATGTACATTCAGTAACATTTCTCCAGCCCTTCTGCTCTCCTCTGACAGACCATACATCTGCTTGAAACATTTACATTTTGGTAGTTGTGAAGGAACCTCAGGTTTTTAAATTTCATTCAAAGAGAAGCTGCAGATCTCTTTCTGTCTTTTCTCCATGGCTTGTTGTCCCTGAAAGCTGGGTAAAGATGTCACACAAATGGATGTGTGATGCTGAGGAATAGAATGGAAAAATACAAGTGCTGTTTCAGTGCTTTCAGAAATGAGTGTCTCAAAAACCCAGTGAGGCGTTGCTGCAGCAGGGAGATCGATGAGAGTTTGAAAAAATCCCCCTTGTGGAACCTGCGTGAGTTTGGTTCCTTTGCTGGTCACTGCAAGTTTCTTGAAATTGCTGCGTTAATGAACCCCCAAAATATTAACAACAGTGAAGCTGTAAGGAACAATAAACCTTAACTGCAACATACATCAACATTCAGAGTGTATTCCTTCTTGGATCCCTGATAAATTAGCTAGTTAGCTACTCCTTATCTTAATCTTCTCCAATGCTAATTATAGCAGCCTGGTCTTTCTTGGGACCGGGGATTTTGTGGTAGGAACTATGCAAGGACAAATCAGTGGAAACCAATGACTTAGTGCAATTAAAAGCCATCTGCTCCTGTTCCTCCTCCAAAACAGCCTGTCAAAGGTACAGGCTGGGGAATCAGCCACCCGGACTGAGTCAGCCGGAAAGGATTTAAGCTGGAGCTGGGATTAAAACTCATGTCCTTAAAAATGGTGTCAGGGGGTCACTGGGAGTATATGTCAGCAGCACCCATGCCTGGGAGAGCGAGGAGTGAGTGGGTACAGGTGGAGAGGGAGGTTTGTTTGGCAGCACCAGTGAATCACCCTGCTTGTCCTCTGTTGCTCTGCTCAGCAGCCAGGGAGGACACTCAGCCATTTTCTCCGAGGTGATCCGACAAGATCATGGTGCAAGGAGGGCAGGCTGCCTGCCAGGAGCTGGAGATCTCACTCTGCAGATGCTGGTTGCAGGCCCTCTCCTGAGGGCAGATGGCCACTTGATGCTGGCAGCTGTGTCACTGTCCCATTCTTGACAGTGCTTCATCTCAGCCGTAGCATTCGGCTCACTTCTCCATTGCACGCCCCATGGCTACGGTGCCTTGCCATGCTGATGGACTGTGGCCACATCAGTCTGTCCTTGAAAACATTTACCACTGTCCTTTCTCCCTGAAAATATGCGCCCGGTAACCTGTGCGGCAATCAAGGCTGCTTCTCTTATCAAGATAGTAGCACATCCTTGCTTTCATTAATCATACTGCCCGCAGCCATTCACCGCGGTGGCTGCTGTGTACACAGAGGGTAAACGACTCTCCTCCCCATACCACTTACACTGATGTCACAGTGGGCTGCTCCTGCACACCATGAAATGCCTCCTGTGGTGTGTCGATGGGCTCTCACCACCTGACAAGAGCACCCAGGCATTCGCTGGCTTTGTGTGGATCCCCATGTGCTGCTTGGGGCAGAGCCCCAGGGAGGCTGCAGGCTCTCCGCGGTGGTTGTGCTGGATGGTTTGCTGAAGAAATTCAGCGAAAGAGCAGGAGTGCAAGAGCACAAAGGCTGGAGGACACATGCAACCTCTCAAGGTGGAGCCCAATGCATTGCACTGCAATTGCAGTGGGTGGGGGAATTTGACCTGTCGGTTGTATCTCTGCCTGTCTACTATAAAGCCTTTAGTGGGACAGCTGAGCACCACAGAGGCCTTTACATAACAGTGCTCGGGGGATATTTTCTCATTTCTCTGGTTGACAAAGCAAACTGTTCTTAGGATGCTGAGAAGAGAAGCGTCCTGTTTCTTTGCCTGCACAGCTCATTGTTAAATTCTATTTGCTGGAGAAGCAAATTTCTCATGCTGGATGAAATCCATCTCTACATCAAGGTGCAAGGGAGCGTCTCACCGTTTTGCTAAGCTGGCACCCAAGGTTGAATGACCTGCTTGATGAATATTAAAAACAGCTTTCTAAAATGCTGCCTATTGAGTTTCACGAAAGAATTTACATCTCTGAATTTAAGGTGGGTCAGTGATACTGAATGTATTAGGGATGATGATACAAGCCTAGAAGTTCACAAAATAAGAAAGAGCATGAGAGACCATCACTTATTTTAATGTATTTAATTTGTGGCATGACAATATATTTCATTGTCACCAGTCATAGTTCACATAAGTTAGAAATCTTCTGGGGAAAAGATAAATCAGGAGAGTTCTTAGTTAAAATAATCTGAGGGGGACATCCATAAATTGATGTAAGTGGTAATTCCTGAGGAATGTAGCAAAAGAAAAACTTGAAGTTCTCATATTCTGAGTAGTTCCTTGGTATCAGTTCCAAACTGATGTGGTATCACCACCATGAAGACAGCAGGGCACAGAGAGGGCTAGAGACAAAACTGAAATACCTTGGACCGGCACTGAAAAATTCATTTGTCCTCACTGACGTATACTGTCAGGACTCTGCTGTGGTGCGTCCTATCACACCACCTCCTACTTGAATGTGAAAAAGTAGGTTTCAACAGACACCCTCTTTCTTCATGGGACGTTACTCCATTTCAGTGGCTTTATATCACCATGTACTCTAGAATTTCTGAAATGTTCAGGGTGACAAGTGATGACTGCCTGCAACTGATTTTAGATAGGTAGGAAGACTGCAAGCAGCTCTTTATATTCAGCTTTTCTCTTGATACACTTCTGGGTGTGGGGAAGTAATAGGCTTGCCTTTTTCCTGAAGCACCCTTACAAGAATCAGGCAGCAGGCTGCCTTCCCATGACACATACAGGTTACAACAGGGTTTGTCGGTTATGTCACACAGTGTGATGTGGTGTGGTAACACAGTGTGACAGCAAGACAAAACGCAAGACCCTGTGTCAGAGGTC
>JAOWBP010002052.1:70519566-70544000 GCA_028571105.1 Tragopan temminckii
TTTTTCACACAGAGGGTGGTGACACACTGGAACAGGTTGCCCAAGGAGGCTGTGGATGCCCCATCCCTGGAGGCATTTGAGACCAGGCTGGATGTGGCTCTGGGCAGCCTGGTCTGGTGGTTGGCAACCCTGCACATAGCAGGGGGCTTGAAACTCGATGATCGGCCTCTTCAACCCAGGCCATTCTATGAGTCATCCCTGCTCTCTGATGTTTCAGTGGTCCTCTTAACAGTGCTTAATGGTTAGCTATCTGCAGTTTGGTTTTCTCCCCAAAATTATTTGGGTGTAAACTGTATTCAAAATGTTTTGTCTCTTATTTCTAGAGTAACAATTCCAAGATGCAGAGGGGTACAAGAATCTCATTCAGCTCTGTGAATTCCTCTCTCTCATCTCTGAAAAACTGCCAGTCTTACATAAATACTGGAATGGATATTGCTACTCATGTTGCCCTTGACCTGGTGGAAAATTTCAGTAAGTAATTCCTCTGAGTATATTCTTTTGTATTGCATCCTGAATTAATCCTGGGCCTGCATACTTTGATTTATTTATAATCGTCTGTCTTCATTGTGGGATCTGTTGCTCTTCTGGTTTTGCAGAGTGTTTTCCTTCCAGTCACCTAACTGTCTTCAATAACAAATTCAATGAAAATAGAAATACCAAGCAAACATTGTCCCAGCTTTTGTAGCACCCAAGACTAATTACGTTCCAATGCTCGTTATCCTACTGCTTTGCAAAAACTTCAGTATTGATGAACAAGATGTAGAAGACCTTTTAGGGTGAATAAAATAACTTTTTTTTCTAATACTACCTTCTTGTGTGTGTTTTATTTAATGTTCAGGGCAAGACTTTAAAAATGCTAATAATTCTGAGTTTGAGACACTTGTTAAGGGATGCGACTTTTTAGAATGCTGTCTGTTTCCCTGCTGAGAAACAGGCTCTTGAAGGGTGCTTCAATTTGGACATGTACAAACTGGAGTACCTTAAATCTCTCATCTCTTCTAACGGTCTTATCATTGCTATTTCACAGTAGCAGATGCAGTGCAAAGCTACTTTTCAAAGACCAATACTGTCTTTGAATACCTCTTGTTTCTTTCCTTAGATTTATGATAATGTTTGCACTGGGGAGAAAGGGGACAAAAAAGGTAAAACTTTAAAGCTCCCAAACTCAAAAGCCTTTAATCGTGAGAGTCCTCAAAGAAAATAATATTCACTAAAATCTTGCATACAACTGAGCCAAGGTTTATGTACAGTCAAAATGAATGCTTCTTTGTCTAGTGCGATAGTTCTCTCTCCTCTTACCTTTTTATCCATATTGCTATCAGAGACAATTGACGTGCTGTTTCCGAATGGAAACTTGTCTTAACAGTCAGCTGGGGATTCCCTTTGTAGTAAAACGGGTATAGCCAGTTCTGTATCTGTCTGCTTGTGCAGCCACCTTCTCTCCTACTTTGCCATAAGCTTCAGTATCCATTGCATTCACATTTGGAGGGGTGAAGGGCAGCTTAAGCTTCACAGTGTAGATTTGCTCTGAAGGTCTGTGCGTTATACTCCTAGTAAATTTCATCGTCTTTCTCTGTCATGCACTTCTTGCGTATGAATCCTCAGTTATAGCCTTGAACTTATGTTGCCCACTTCATTCAGGAACCAAAAGGGCTTTACTTAATACATTGTCTTGAGGTAAAATTACTCTTGATGCAATTAATATGGTCATTGATACTATTGAATTATATCGTGCGACTGGAAAACAGCTTCTAGACCATAACATTAATTTTATTTTAGCAGGGGAAGCATCCTGTAGAATCTAGGATTATAAAGTTCTAGGATTATAACATAAGTCCTTTTAACGTTTTGATGTTGTTGAACATAGTCCATCCCATTCTGTACAGTAAAGCTATTACAGACTTGTATTTGAAGTTTAAAGACTGTATAGTTTAAACATGGTCTGGTGTTATGATGTTAATTTTTCACTTACTGTAATTGTCATCTTCACTCCTTTTCTTAGCTGATTTATGTGCATGTGAACATGGAACAAGCAAATAAGCAAAGCTCCCTCACTTCTCTTTTACAAGGTTTGATTTTTCACTCCCTTGACTTTGTTAAGGTCGTCTTCATCTCCTCCTCCTTGGCTTCATTTCCTTTTGTTTATACAGTGCCATCAGGAAATACACAAAGTTGCTGTGGTATGACATACTTTTAGTAAATACACACTGTGGTATTTCGGTTATTTTTTGGGGTTTTTTTTTGGGGTGGTTTTGAGTTAGCATCATCTGGTCCGCTAAACTTGGCTGTTAAGCTCTTATGTCCAGCTAATTAACATGTGACTAGTTCTATCTCCATAAAATTGTAACCCTCCTATCCTGCTTAGCCTTCTTATTTTGAGGCAAAATATTCATTTAATTTTGAAACAACTTTGGATAATATATTTCTGCATTCTTGTTCCTGTCCTCTTTGCAGTTTAATTTCCAGCTTCTGACAGGTTTCATTGCTAGGCCTGTAGTAGCAAAGAATTCTGTTGCGATTATTGTTTTATTTTAGAAGCATTGCTGCTGTGAAGGTATCTTGTTCCTTTGGAACTTCACCTTACATAGCTACTTTTTGGGAGTAGTACAGGGCTAAAATTGTCTTAGGAAGGACATGAGAGAAGTTGGATTTATATGTGAAGGCATGCAAAGTTTGTGCAGTAAGTGATGTCTTTCTTCTCTTAATTGCTACTATCCAATAGCCTGATTCTGAAATAATTTACTGGTAAGCATACTTACTAAGTAACACACAGTAATGTTTGCTGGACTGGCCCGTGTTTAATGAAGAGACCTCCCATAAGTGCACCAGCTAGTAAATTTGGTTGTTTTGTTTTATTTTTTAAGATCTAACTGGATCTCTTTTGTCTCCTAGATTATAGTAGTGGATTTGCTCTGGTGTTGTATTTGAGATGATTTGTAAGCAGCAAACACAATAAATCCCCCCCCCCCCCCCAAAAAAAAAAAATTTGAAGGATGATTCATGAAAGAGCCTTCAGAGCTCTAAAATAAAAAATAATATACAGAAGAAATATAAATTGACAAGTATACATTTTCTTGGACCTATTTTAAGTGTTTATATTTTATGCCAATTTTGAGAGTGTTTCCCTGGTAAGTAAAAGTAACTTACCGCATTTTAACACTGTTGGGCTGAAGAATGCTATTTCCTTTCTGACATGCTTAGTGAGAAAACATAACGAGAATACTTCTGAAGAATGTAGAAAGAAAAATTTGGTGTTTCAGTACATCTGTGTGTGCGTAAGTTATAAAGCAGCCACGTGACTGTTCAGGTGGAGTGAAAATCAAAGCTCACTAGGGGGCAGGCGAAGATAGGAAGTAAGCAGCACTGCTATTAAAATTTCAAAAAGCACTGAAAAGAAATTCTCTTCTTTACCTCTGTGTTGATTTGGCCATGATCCTTGAGTAGCCTCAAGCCCTCTCCAGTTAAACCATCCAGAGAACAAAGAACTCTTCTTACAGTGGTTATGGAAGCTATAAACCCTCTCAGAGCAATTGTGAACTTAAGCTATTTAAACAGATGGTGGTAGTGTTAGGTGGAATAAAGAGGGAGTAAATCTGCTTCTTAGGTCATGAAGCCCAAAGGGTTGCCGATAGGAAGAGGTGCCAACTTGGGGGCAAGAATTGACTCAGGATATTCCTTGATTTATAGTAGCCTTGTTACCTACAGTAACCTTTCTTCGGAGGACCTCAGAGGCTTTGCAAGCACGGGCAAAGCCTCTCAGCTCATCGGGAGGTAAACAGTAGTTACAGGGATTACTCTGCCACTGTTGAAAAGAAAATCTTTTGGGTGAATAAAGACTGCTATGTAGAAACATTGAAACTGCTTAATAATGTAGAAGGGAGAAAGTTTTCCTCCAGCTAATTTAAAAGAGCAGAAAAAAACAACTAGAAAATGTAAAGAGGAGTTTTGAGTTGGATGTCAGGGACATCAGATTAAAATTGCTTACTCGTGGATAAATACAGTAGATTTTTCATGCCTTTATGTTGACATGTGCTTTGAAAGTTTCAGAACAAAGTCAGGCACTGGGTTTACATTTGAATAGAAATTTCCTTTGGAGAATTCCACCTATTGAAATGAAATTATCTTTTCTCTTAGTATCATATTTCCCTTAAGGAAGCTGCCATCTTCCTTCCTACCGACTCACTTCAGTCCTTCTGAAATGGATTTTATCTGTTTTTGGATGAAGGTGGCATGGCTGCAAGCCAGTGTACATACTGATGCTATGTTGCTGTAGTTAAACTCAGTCTCAAAGATGTAATAAAAGCTGCAATAAATATCAGTGTGAGAAATCTAGAAAAGTGAGGGAATCAGTTTAACTGATAGAAACAACAGCTGAAATGACTTTGAAGATATAAAGATTTGTAGCATTTCATCATGTTTCTACATTTTGAAATGTGGGACAGAATGTACCAGTTAATCTAATCCTCTGCATACCGGGATGCGTTAATTTTACTTCTTTCTGCAAAATAATAATCCCAATAAAAACAATGTTTATCCATTCCACAGGAATATTGGAAGGATTTAATACCCCAAATTTCTAAGCAGTTTCAGTTGTCTCATTTATACGATTGTCTTGTCATCTGCTTGCAGTCCACAGTAGTAAGTTTAAAGTGATTTCTGACCATTTAACCATTTATATTGTCTAAAGATCATATTTTTCTCCTTTTTTCAAAAATAACATTGTGATATGCAAATGTTTTAAAACATTACTACGTAAAAGACCATGTAAGCAGCGAAACAGGCTGCACAGACTTGGTTTAAATGTGTCCTCTCTGTACTCAAAGTACTTTTGGTTGTTCTGTGGTCCAGTCCAGCAAAACACTGAAGGAAAGACTACATCTAAATTCTTGAGTGAGCCTCCAAATTTCAGAATGATCTGCATATTTTAAAGCTTAAGCACATTCTCATATTCTTTGGGAATTTGAAGGTGGCATTATTTGCATTTGCAACTGATTTCTAACAAAATCATCTAAGTTCTGTAATTTATATATTTAAGTTTAACCTCAATCTGTTGTTTGAGCTGTCTGTATGTGATTGAAAAAAGAGCCTCCTATTAACACCTCTGCACACAAAGAACAGCTGTTTGCACTGCTTGCTTCACTTCTGTAAATGGCTGAACTGTCTTCACCTAAACTCAGAATCTTCTCTAGAGGTAGAAAGGGCGTCCATGTGAAATACTGGATGTAAGGTAATATAAGGATGTAAGTCTTTTTCTCTGTTTTTTCTTTTGAATTGGTATAACATGCTATATGTATTGTCTGATGTGCTGATCATGATATGAATATGCCATCACAAAGACAGACATCCATACCCAGTTCTGCTCGGAGAATTCGGATGTGAATTCTGCCAGTTTGCTGAGGATGGTGTTTTATCTGTCTCTTTAAAAGCAGGAGAACTTTCTCAATAATGTGGGACTATGAAGTACACAGAGTTATAGGTATCAGAAGAAAGACGACTAATTCATCATCATCTCCTGGCTTCCTGCCCAGCACTTGGCTATTTAAACGGATAATTGAGGGGTAATTACTTTTGTCTCTGGTCTGGAGCCAAAGCCATGTGGAGCTGAAAGGAATGGCCAAAACAAATTGGGAAATAATTGGAGGGACAGGAGAGTATGCTAACTATGGACAAGATGATAAATATAGATAAGCATAAAGTGCCTAAAAAGCATTTTAAAGCATTAGCACATACGGTTTTGCCTAATTGTATGAATGGGTTTTCAAGTAGACAGCAAGGTAGTTCCTTAATGTCTAGAACTTTCTTTCAACTACACATTGCATTCCCACTGTAAAATGCTGAGGGCTGGACTGTAGAATAAGTGGGTGCAAAGCAGTTATTCCACTGAACTCTAATTTACTTAGCAGGAAAAAAATGAGCTGCTTCTTTTTTTCACTCAAAAACCTGCTTTAAAATGTCATGGCCAGCTGCTCATATGGCTGCCTGCCATCTGTCTAACACAGCAGTGATCTTCCTGTTGCAACGTCAGCATCTACGTGAGAGCTCCTCACCCCCATCCCCTCTGCTCTCTTTCTCCACACTCTGAAGGATTTTTCTGCTCACTGCTCTGTACAGGGTAGCCCTGTGGGACTTCCTGAGTGTTAGCGATAGTATGCTGTGGCATGTGCCCTGGATTAAGTTAGCCATTTGCAGCTCTGGCTCTTCCTTCCTGCTTGTCTGCTCTGTTTCCTATTGCATAACCTGCTCCCTCTGCCAGAACAGCTTCCCTCAGTCCTGGCTGCTCATCCCATTTCCCTATTTCCCTTTGCTGTCTCTGTACTTTAGTGTGTGATGGCCTCCTTTTACTGACTGCTTTCTGTTCACCAAATGGCTTGGGATCTACTTGTGTCTTGATTCCTGTTAAATACTAGTCTGAAAGTAGTTGTAATGTAGGCTCTTTTAAATGTGGATTTAGATCTGTGAGATTTCCTACAGCACTTCAGTTTCTCTTGTTGCTGTCTTCAAGTGGAGTTAAACAGGAATCACTCCAAACGTTGCTGACCCTTGTTGGCGCAGGAAGAAGTGTAGAGAATACAGACGTACAGGTCAGCCTAGCACTGTGAAATTATTGGCAGCCTTTTAATAGGTAGTTGATTCATAAAGTTTTATGGAACATCCACCATTTTTTCATACAGTGTCTTGCTAAAGACGTTGCAGCAACCTATAATAGAAAGACATGAAGATCAGAAGTTCGTTCATCACTGAGAGCAGGGATCATTTCTGTGGAGATTTCTCTGTCTTAGACCTGAAACTTCTGCTTGGAATAGTGCAAATTCAATAATAAAGATGGAATGCCTGCCTGTGTTTAATTAGATAACAGTTTGGTTCAGCTGTTTTCTTTGTCCTTTTCTTTTCTAGCCTGTTTTCCATTGAAAATTCACATGCAGTGACTTCTGCGGTGTCATTCTTGTGTACGAAGTGACCGTGATGTGATTGTGCTGGGATTCAGAAGTGATCCACTGAAATTTGTGCTCCTAAAATTCTCATGCTGTTAGTTTCCATGGTGTTAGAGATAATTCATAAAAATAAGCAAACCAAGGTACGTGTCCTTAGAAGAGGCTACAGTTTATTGACTAGAATGGCACTTTGCAATCTGCTTGATTAGAAGGCAACATGAAGGTCTGCTGAATGAGGAAATGAGCAGGAGTAAACTTTGACTTGTTACCCTACTTGTCCTTGGCCTGGGAAGATAAGCTGTGATATGGTGTCTTCTCCTACATCCTACCTTTGCATATGAATTGTGCTTTTGTCAGACTGCTGTCTGTGGACAAATAATGGACAAAACTTTGCTTTGTGTTCTAGGGACTGTGCATGAAGAATCAGATCTTGTTTTTCTCTTGCAAACTGCCATACATGCCCATACATCTGTTAAGATACTCCTGGGAAGGAAATAGCAAACAGTTTTATATACTCTGCAGGAACAGTCCATTACATCTTTATGGATGCAGAGCAGCAATCTTACCTGGATTTGAAATCCCCAAGAGTGTGCCTCAGTCTATCAGAATTTACTTTGTCTTTAGGCTAGAGTAAATTCCGAGGAAGGGCTGTGGGATGTTTATTTCTTTGTGGAGATCGCAGCTGCAGTCTGTCAAAGTCCATCCTGGAGATTAATGGCTTTTCACTGACAATTGCTTAGAAAAAACTTTTCTAGCTCTGTGAGAAAGTATGGTAGAAAATGGAGACTTGTGATCCATTAAGTTGAGCAGCCTTCAGTGTGAGCCTCTACCAGAGGCTTTGTTGGCTTTGTTGTAAGAATTCCCCCAGTGTAGAAAGCTGTTCCTTGGGGAAGTTTCTGACCCTGCACATTTATCTTCCAGAAGCTGTTTGTTAACGGGTCTGCTTCATTGCTACACCAGTGTCTATGGTAGTAATTGGGAGCAAGAACAGTGTGGGCACTGAGTTGACCTTTTTCCTCTTGGGAAGGTTTTTTTTCCCTGTTGTTTAAGATATAATTGTCTTTTTGGGGTATTTGAGATAAAATGCTTCAGATTCCCTTTCTCAAGAATACTGTGCAGTTTTTCTTGCCTTCAAATCTTTCTCTTTAAATTCATCCTTCAGGAAATATGTGTCCTATGTTACATTGTGCTTTGCAGATTGTTTTGTATGTATATAACCTTACAACTAGCAGTAAGGAAGATATGCGTGTTTTCTTGAAGTTAAATGGTGTCACATATTGAAGTATTTCTTCTTCAAGCAATTTTATTATTTGGAAACTGAAAGAACGGACTGGGTTTTTGTATAGTAAGATTAAAAAAAAATACATTTTATGCATTATGCTCTTCAATCAGTGCCAATATTCTGAGAAGATGGGTTCTTTTTTTTTTTTTCTTTTTAACTTACTTTTGTGCCTCAGTAATTGCAATGGAAAAATGACTTCCAGCAGAAGGTGCTGAGCAGGCTGATGAGCACATTGCTAGAATACAGTTTGGTTCTGAAGGCTGTTCTTCAAAAAAGCTGTGAAAAATATGAATTTGGAAATACACCTTGTTCCAAAATCCGGAAAAATATGACTTGTAATGGGAGATTTGAGCTGTTTTATATTTACCCTAAAACCACCCTGACCATCTTACAGGGTGTGAAGACATATACAGGCTTGTTATTATTTCCTGGCTGAAATTTTGACTGTAAAAAGAACGCAGTGCAGTGAGGGGAAGGCGGCTGTGTTAAGCAGCGTGCTCCTGTCTCATTACCTCTTTTTGCCTATTCTGTACTCTAGAAACTGAATGCATCCACCTATCTTTGTCTCTCAACTTTTTCTCAAAGGATAAAGAAACCCATTAGGTGGCAGCAAAGGCTTTCCTGAGCCCTTCCCATTACTCATTCACCTGCTGTGGTCAGCAGCAGCTCTGCAGGACCTCATTCCTTCAATGGGTTTAGAGGTGTTGGTGCTGTATCATCCTGCTCTTGTGCATGGCAATACTAAAATATAAATGGAGGATGAAGGTTAACAGTGGAGAGAGAGAATTAGTACTATCAGATCATAGATTTTTAAAGCTGTTTGAGACCAACGTGAACTACCAGTCTGACTTCCTACATAGCACAGATCTTTGCATTTCATCCAATTATTCTTGCCTGAAGCTGGTATGCTGTGGTTGAACTGGTGAGCATTGTTCAGAGTGAAATCCAGTCTCAATTTAAAGCTAGCTAACTGTCCTCAGTGCATTCCCGTGGAGCTGTGTTACGCTGGCAGCTTGCACTTGAGCAGAAGGTCTTGCTTGGGACAGTCTTGTTTTTGTCGGAAAACCACAATTTTTAATTCTCAGGTTTCAGCAGGTGGTTTTCTCGTGTCTGTTTTCAGGTACAAACACGCGCATGTATATATGTATGTTTGTACCTTTTTTCATATGAATTTCCTAACAAAGTGAGTAATTTTCTCCCCCAAAGTTCACAATGAGTTTGGAGTTACCTGGTTGGTTACCTCATGTACCCGTAGTCACTATAAATTTCTCTGTGTCTTAGACCCCATAAATTCTCAGGAGTTTGCAAGATAGATCATAAGTGGGATTTAAATGCTGTATAGACCTTTTTGCAGACCCTCTGCCCACCAGTGATGTTAACCTTGAGAGAATGAGCGAGTTTACGGCTGTAAGTTATATGCTTGAAATTGCTGGGTGAGGTTCTTTGGCCTCTACTATGCATGAGATCAGAATAGATGATCCTAATGGTCTTTTTCAGCTTCAAAATACTGTGAAATACTGCAGAGGTCTTGTGTGGGCTCCTTAGCACAAAGATAAATCAACCTCTTTGAACAAAAGCCAGAGAGGAATATTTTATCTGAATAATTTACTGTATGAAAATATTCTCTGTAGTATATTAATCTGTCATTTTCTTATCGTCGTATTTCTGCCACAGAAATATGGCAATAAGAAAATACAGCTAGATTCTGCTCAAATGTAGAGGCATACAGTATATATAGAAAATAGTGTGGGCTTTGAAAAACCCACTGTGAAAGCTTTAATTTTTATCAGTTTGAATAGATCAGAATTTTATTTTCAGTGATCTAATTGTCTGCCTAATTAACTAGGCAGGGAGGAAGGACCCATGAAAGTTTAAACACATAGTATATGTGTGGTTGTCAACATTCAGCAGGATTAAGTAAGTAAATAAATAATATTTTTTTCTTGATTCTTTCATTAGGGAAGGGTTTATCTAAGTTAAAAGTAAGCTGATGTGCTTACTTTTACTTAAATGGTGCTGATCTGTTCTTAGTGTTTGGTCGAAGCACTAAGGAAGCCCTGGCATAGACATGAGCATCCTGAAACCATCATCCTGATCCCTTACCAAGAGTCCATGGGCACTAACCTCTGTTTTTCTTATTTTCCTTTCTTTTCTTTTCTTTTTGCTCATCTCTTCAGCAATTCAAGGACTCGTGGCTGTGTTTTATAGCCTTGCTTTTCTGATATTCAGAAATAATTTTTCTATCAGAGCAGGTAGAATTAATTAGGAGGTTTTTTTAATACTTTCAGATAAAAAATAATTTATAAAAGAAAACTTACAATTTCACTCTGACTCAAATCCAGTTTCTATGACATATTTCCAATTACACCAGTGTTATACAGCATACTGACATTCCAGTGAAGAATGATTATAATATGCACTGTTTAAATTTGAAGAATTTAAATGGGAACGTGTGCTTCATCCAGTCAGAATCACACACAAGACTTGCATTTTTCTTATGATTGTTGTCAGTGAATGCCCATCTGAAAAATGTCAGCCTTTGTAGGACAGGCAGAAATTGTTTGCCTGAACTGTAGGTTTAGAATATTTTTTATTGTAATTGTGATAGATTTTTTGTTTCCCTTCTTGTGTTTTCATTTCTCTCGAGAAGAACAAGGAGCTCATAGTAACATTATATGAAAGAGGCAAAACAACTGTGATGCTCCAAGTCTGATTTTGCTGAGGCCTTAAGGCTAGGAACAACTGTGCTCTCAGACTGGTGTTGCCACTGTGTGGCCTTGGGCATGTCATTCAAGTTCACCAGGCATCAGTTTCTCTTTTTACAGAGAGATGTCAGGAGTATTTTGAGATGTATTAATGTTTGAATATAGCATACTCCCATGTAGATATTCCCTTCTGTTGTTTCTTGTGTCTTGTACGCTTGTGAAAATAATGTTGCAAGAGTCTAGAATTTCAGTTGTGTGTGATGGGAGTAGGTGGTTGGAAAAGGTGAGAGCTAAGTAGCCACCAAAAAATTATGTTTGCAAGGGGAAAAAGGAAGCAGAAACCAACAGCCTAGCAAAGACATCATCTATTTTGGGGGATTTAGCAAATAAGAAGTATCATATTTTCAATATTCACAGAATCACAGAAACACCAAGGTTGGAAAAAACCTACAAGATCATCCAGTCCAACCATCCACCTATCACCAATAGTTCTCACTATAAAAAATAACAAAAACTTTTGCATCTCTGAAACATGCATGGGAGATTAAGTGAAGATTTGCACTTAGATGAGTTTTTTGAGTGGATCCTTCAGACATGTCTGTGGATATCGCCTGATTTTTTATTAGTGGGTCAATAAATAATACAGTGTGAAGAGACAAAATAATTCACTGATTCAAAAATATGCTACTGGAACCGTTTAAGGAAAAAAAAAGCAACAACAAAAAAAAACAACCACTGAAGCCCATGGCCCAGGAAGAAGTCAGCTGAAGTGAAAGACTATCTTATCTCTGCATATGTTGTTGAACTCTAGTTGACAGAGAAACTTGTAATTCTACATTATCTTTGTTTCAATTTTCAGCCACTGAACTATGGCTTTGTTTGCTTACCAGAGCCCGTTATGTTAAGAAATCCTCAGGATGGTTGTGATAGGTCATGAGCAAGACACCTTCAGCATCACTTACTGAAACTAGCCACATTAAGCTGCTTTAGTCAGTCTTGATGTAAGTTATGCTTTCCAGCCTCTGAGTAATCTGTGTTGCTCTTTCTTTTAAGTACCAAAAGAGCTTACTGAAGAAAAATGCAATTAGCAGAATTTAGTCTTGTTGATCTAGAAAGACCCTAAATTATACAGCATGTGCCATATAAAGATAAGAACACATCTGCAAAGTTGTCAGCAAATTTATACAGGGAACAATCCCTGTACCTCTCCTTCAAACATTGAACAAATATCTGTCATTCATTATGGGCATTGTAAAGCACAACTTTCTGTGCAGGACACACAGCAATAGCCAGATGTCTGCTGTCGTTCACGCTGTTGACCCAGACGCTGTTGTAGCCAGCGTTTGTGTTAGGTTTGTTCCCAATCTGTGCAGTACACAGCAGTTAGTATTCGTGACAAGTGAGCTTATGTCTTACTTTTGTTGTTGGTTCAGGTTTTTGTGTGTATTAATGCACCTTTATTCCAATAATACCAGTAAGAAAAAGGCCATAAATTATTATACAAGAGGAGGTGAGAAAGTAGGAGGTGACCCCAAGGATTGCGATGACCTGGAAGATATCACTTGCTAGTGAAGGAATCTAAAGCAGGCTAGTAAAAAAAGAGCAGAGATGGGGAAGCTGGTTGCAGAGGAAGAGGAGAGGAGAAAGCAATAAAGAAATGTATCATGAAGGAGAAGAGCGGTAAGAAATAAGAAAGCCACAGCAGAAGGTTTAAGCAAGACAGTACGCTGATTGTGCTCTAAATGACAAAAGATTTTGAAATGCTTTCCTCGTGAAGTTTCTCATGTAAGCAACTTCTGTAGTTTCCACAAAGCTCTTATGCTTTTGCAAAAATAGGAAGAGTAGTCTGGCATATAAATTGTAGGAGAACAGGTTCATATAGCTGCAGATGAATCACAGAATGGCTGAGTTGGAAGGGGGCTTCTGGAGGTCCTCTGGCTCAACCCGTGCTCAAGCAGACACCCAGAGCAAGGTGCTCAGGACCATGTCCATTCAGCTCTTGAATGAGAAGACACATTTGTCTTTTTATCAGTCCAAATTGGACCTACTGAGGATATACATGTGTGAACCATGTTGACACTATCAACAAATGCTATAGTGTTCTGCAATAGCATGTGCTATAGCATTCAATAGAAAGCGACAATCTCAAACTGCTCCATAAATTACATATAATGAACTTTCTTATTAAAAAAGGCTTAACAAAAGGAGCCAGCTGGCTTAAGGAGAAGGTGGCAGATGAAAAGAACACAACTCAAAGAAGTGTTCACACATTAAGGAAGTATTTTAACAGGCTTTCCCCAGACTGTAAGTGGGAATGGAATTATACATTGCATGTAAATGTCAAGTGACAATAATATCTTGTGAGTTAAATCAACCTTGTAAACTCTTTCCTATTTTTTTGAGCAGATGAATAAAGTTTAACTTGTGATTTCCTTACTAATCATCTTAGTAAGCAGTGGGTGAGTAGACTTTTTCTATAGGGTAGATTAATGTGACATTTCCACAAGACTTTTTCTTTAAAGTTTATTACTTGTGGGTGTGGATCTAATTCACAGCTGCTTTTTGAGTGAATTAGGTATGCCATCACTCATTCAAATTCTGTATTTCTTCAGTATTTTTAGATTCATCTTTTATCTGTTCTTTATTGGAGGTGTACAGTCTGCTCCAGTGTCTCAAGGTAATCTGTTATTTAAAAATGAAAACTTCTCTTTCACTGAACATACCTACTTCAGTGCACAGGTTTGGCCCAGTCACTTTCATAGAAGACCAAATTAAAATTAAAATTCAAAAGTTTATTAACATAAGGGCAAGTGAACTTCTCAGAACTAATACATTTCAGCCACACAAATCTCAAGGATAGTGATATGGTTCTGGATTTAATTATTTTGTAAGCACAGTGTCTCATAGCTATGTGATAGTTTTCCAATTCTGTTTAAGTACTGAACAGAGGGAGCCTTCCTGTATCTGATTACTGAACGTTTCCACAGTCAGTCTCAATTTATATTCCTATTAAAAACAAAACAAAAGAAAAAAAAAACCACACCACACCCCTTTAAATGCCACTAGGCTCTACAAAGTCATTTCTTTTCTCTATCAAATAACAGGGTTACCTAAAAAAAATACTTAGAGATCATGATCTGTAGTGTACTTTAAGCCACAAAACAAATTCCTGTTTCAAAATCATTGTGCCTATGTTAGAGACCTGAGCAATACAGAATTGCATGTGCACTTTCCTTCTGTTAACAAAGCAGCAGGTCCTCAGAGCAGGAGAAATTCTTGCATGAAGTTGGTGAAAAATGAAATTCTAGCAATGGAAGGATTTTGCTTTGTCACTTACCAGTATGCAAGCAACAGAATGAATGCCATGTACCTGTGATTCATGCCAGAAAAGGGAGATCTGCCAGAAGAGATTCACAGAAGAGGTTTAATGCAAAGGAAGCCTGCTAGAGGCAAAATGAATTGCTGGTTTTCATTATGCATAGTGTTTGTGACCATACTTTGCCTTTGCCTTTTCTGTGAAGAAGATTAGATTGTGGGTTGTTTTTTTGGTGGTTTCTTTTTCTTTCTTGTTCAAGTCATGTTGAGACTCTCAAAGCCCTAGCTTTGATGTTGCCGCATGGTTGGCGCTTCAAGGGTACCGTATCAGTGTGTGACGCATGCTGAATTGGATGGTGTTGGGAACATCTCTTGACCTTTGCTTCTGTGAGACACCGGTGTTCTAGGCTTCTGTAGTCCAACCTCGTTGGTGTCCTGTTATCAACAGAAACAAGAAAATACCCAAAGCATGTGAATCTATCAACGTAACAGCTAGCTTTGGAGAGGGTACTGGTTTCTATTTCTATCAACTTTCCCAAGAAATGGTCGTTTCTGAAATTCTAACAGATCGGTGTTTCTGATATTAAAAGCAAACCCTTCTACTTACAGCTGTAGATTATGAAACTGATTTATCTCTTGTTTCTTCCAGTGTGTGTGCAGACCAGCAGCAGCTCTGTGGTAAGATGCATTACCACACTGTCCATAACAGCCAGATTTTTCTAAATATTTTGAGCATACAACTTTGTTGTTTTTTCACCTTGCACTGCTTGCTGCTGCAGCTGGGGTAAGGCTGGTCCCCGCTGGGTAACTGCAGTGTCCACTCTTGCAGTGTCTGGGACCACTGATAAACTTATCTGTCTTCTCATCTCAGTAGTGCCAGAGGTTGTTGAAGCAGAAGAACTTAGAATGGGAGACAGTGTGGGCTCAGGGGAAAAAATAGTCATGTTTGAAAGTCTCTAATCAAAATATTTGACATTTAAAAAGCAGACATTTTGGCATTTCTCCTCCCCCAGCTGTTTCACTTTAGGTCAATAACGTTAAAATTTTAGTGCTGGAAGAGCATTCATTTGTGTCTGCGTGACGCTGTTGCAGTTGGTTGTGGACGGTTAGCTTGAATTTTGAGTTCTTTTTGTATGGTAACTGAGCTGAAGTAAGACAGCGCTGGATTGTCTGTCTTGAAGTGAAGGGTTCCCCTGAAGTGAAGGATTTTCTTTGTCTTACTTTCCCGTGTGATATCTTCTGTAACTTTTATTTCTGCCCACTGCTATTTGAGCTTCGCCTCTATTAGAAAGCACAACTCTGAGATTTAGCAGAACCAGTTTGTTGACTCTCTCATGCTTCTCTCTGCATCCCAGCCCTATTTTCTGGCCAAGCCATTGACGTTACATCGTGAGACTACAATTTCTTGTGGTGCCACAAGGAGTGTGTCGCATCTGTGCAATTAGATTTTGAAACTGATGTATCTGCACCAGACTCGGATGTTACGGTTGTTTGAGCCCAGAACTAAGATAGTGGCATTTACTGAAACGTTATATTTGATTTAATAAGCTCTGATGAGGGCTTGCTAGCTTACGCTCAGAGCTAGGCTGCCTCCAGTTCTGGACAGAATGTAATGTGTCTGAGAATTTTGAAAGTCATGGGTGAAAAAGGTTTATTTTCCTATCTTTGCTGCTTGTTTCTCATTTCCTCCCATTTCCACAAAAGTCAGTGGAAGGCTAAGTAACTATTACATTTAGTTTAATGGAAGATGCAGCTTGAATGAGCTTCTCTGAGAGCTATAATATTAATTAACGGAAGCCAAGTTTATTTTTTGAAGATCCTTATGGTATTGCTTACAGTTGAATAATAAGAAATATACTTTTTATTAGAGACAGACTTGCACTTCACCCTAAAGTACTTTCACCTATCAGTGCAATTTAAAATAAGAGAAGAATCACTTATTCACAACAGAAAGCATAAACTGTTGACTGGTAAAGAAAAAAGGGGGAATTATATCAGTGGGACTGGCAGTGTGCAAGCAGAAATCCTGTATTAATATAGAGGAAATTGTGCTTCTTAAAAGAAAAATCCAATATGTTGGAAATGAAGAAAATGATCTTGCTGATACTCCTTTATAGGGGAGGTGTTGGATGCAGCAGCTTGTGAACTTTTTCTGGAAATTGAAAATACTCTTACAAGTCTTGAAATAAAATTCTCTATTTTAAGTAGCAGTTTCAGAAAGTGTTCTGAGGGATCAAAAAAGAACAATTACTGTAAGAGGGATCGTAGAACAACATGAGTTGGAAGTGACCCATAAGGATCATGGAGTCCAACTCCTATTTCTGGAAGAGAAACTTTTGTCCCAGTTTTTATCTTGCCAATATCAAATTTAGAAAGGAGAAATTGAGTAGAAGGACAGCAGTGGACTCTGGTTTGCAGTCTTCCCAGGTGTCCCATCTCTGGTTCTCAGGAAGGCTGGGTCAGCAGTAAGCAGCTCCGGGCTTTGAGCTCTGTGGTTTGATGCAGACGTGCCCACGCCTCCACAGGCAAGCAGCTGGTTAGTCATAGGAAAATCCTTTCCCACTCTAATTATTAGTGAATGTTGTTTTCAGCCTCAATTTCGACGTATGTTGAAATCCATTGAGAACAGAAGGGTGTATATATAGTTATGAAAATAGAAGATTTTAGAAAACTTTATTTTATGAGAGTTTGGCCTGAGATTTCTGTGTGAAGATAACAAATAAGTACACCTTGTATTTGCTTAGAAAAAACAGGTGTGGTTCCTTTATGTATTTCTTGGCCAACAAATGGCTTAGGAGTTTATTCCCCCTCCACGCTGCACTCTGCCAGAGTTTGCCACTTCTCAAGCATGCTGGCAGAACCGTTTGCATATCTGCCCTTTAAATTCAGTTACAGGAATACTGTTGTTTGGGGGGGGGCTTGCTTTTGTTCTGGGGAGGACATAATACTATTTTTGTCCTGAATTGCTTTGTTGACTGAATTTACTGTATGACTGTGTGAAAAGTTATATTGTCCCAGCTGAGAGAAACATGGATCTCCTTCAGATCCCTGCCAACCTCAGCCATTCTGATGCTAGAAAACTGATACAAGGTTATGAAAGAGAAGAGCTTGAGATGCATCTCCAAATTCTTGTGTCTCATAAATGCTTTATCCTCCTTCCAGTGCTCCTATCTACTAGCTAGACTGTCTTTGTTAACTTTGAATTGGTTTTCTACCAAATCACATAGAAGCTAGTTGGTAAAATAAAGATTAACGTCACCATGTCTGTGGAATTTAGTAACGGGTGTATAATAGAATTCAAAGAATATCCTGAGTTGGAAGAGACCTACAAGGATCATTTGAGTCCAACTCCTGCCTACACACAGGACCACTCAGAATTTAAATCCTATGTCTGAGTGCATTGTCCAAATGCTTCTTGAGCTTCATCACTGTCACCACTGGCCTGGGGAGCTGTTGCAGTGCCTGACCACCCTCTTGTGGGTGACCTTTTCCTAACGCCCAACCTGAACCTCCCTTAATGTAACTCCATGCCATTCCTTTGGGTCCTAAAGAGGTGCTGATCAGGACCAGAATAGCCTGGTGGCTTCATGGGCCTTAATATATTGTCAAGCAAGCATCCATTTTCATTTGAATAAGTGTTCTTGTACTACCTGCCTTTGTGTCTTGGTGCCATATGTATGGCACCCAATGTAGAGGTTACAGTAGTACAAAATATGTACGTATGATACAAGGACTTCTGTTTCTCTCCCACAGCAAACTATGTTTACCTGTATGGAAGATGTCTTTTTATGTCTTTTTATTATTTGTGTCTCTCAGTCTAAGTTAGATCTATTTGTGTTAAATAATAGTGTAGATTGGATTTTATACAGTAAAGTATGTCAGCTCATGTTGGAGTGTTTGCTAAATCACTCTCTGTGAGAACCCTGTTTATTTCATTAGGTATTACCACAGTGTCTGTAGGAGTTAGGGGATGTCCTTTCTTATCTGTGTGGATACTATGGCAGAAATATTCAGTAAGATAGATCTTTATTACTGCCCTCAAGTCTGAACAGCATCATTATGACTTTTTAGCCTTCCCCTCATAGTCTTTAGAAAAGTAAGCATTGTAAGTAAGTACCTTTCAAAAGGACTGCTGGCCTAGTTCTACTGGCAATGGGGTTTAAGGAGTTTCATGTTGAACAAAAGTTTCACGATTACTTTAGTGCAGAACAGTATAGCAAGTTCTTCTTAAAAGTGGTTAGTGATACTGGGTGCCTCAGTTTCTCTATGCCCATTCCGAAATGACTGTGTTTTCAGAACATGTGCAACGCCCACTCCCTGAAAATGCTGGCCCCTTGAGCTGCTTCAAACTGGGCATTCAGAAAGGAGACATCATGCGTGGTCCATTTCTGTTAAAATTCTGACTCTGCAGTATAATGTGTTTGGGTGTCATTTCCATGGGACGGGCGGTAAACTCCTGGGTCACTGAATCTTGTCACTTCCCATTCAGACAGTCACAGCCTACAGGGAAATGACTTGTAACACAGGATGAGTTTTCCTGTCAGGAGCAGTTTGCAATTTAACAGATGATCTTGGCTCATCTTACAGATTATAAAGAAAAGAAAATTAATCAGAGAATACTGAAATACTGGCTAATTGAAGAGGTTGTTTTTTTCTTTTTCCCTCCAGTCATTTGCTAAATAAAATAAATGTTTCAATCCAGACTGGAAACCAGTGCTCTTTCCTCTGCAAAATAAAACCTCTGAAGACTTGATTCAGGTAAAAGCAAAATGCTTGATTGCTTGATGATCTGAAGCCAAGTATTGTAATTTGATTTGATGTCTTTAACGAAAGCCAAATAGAAAATAATGTGAAGTTTTAGGAACCATTCACAGTTGATAGTTCAGTTGGAACCATGGGCACAGTCAGCTAACAGTTTTCCTTTGCTGGTCTCTCCTTTGCAGTTACTAGTAGTCTTGTCTCCCATGCACCTCTCACTTTTCTTCTCCCTAGTCAGATTTTTTTCTTTGATAGAATATAGGGAACTTGGATTCACATTCCTTCTTTGCTTGAGAAGACTTGAACTGGTATTTGTAGCTTCGAACTCATTTTCATCTATCTTTCAGAAGAAAGGTTTAGAGATAAAGGTTGCTGGATATAAAGGAGTATCACAAGTCAGTTGAGGTATGAAGGGACTTCTGCAGATCATCTCCAACCCCTTGCTCAAGCAGGGCTAATAGCTAATATCAATAGCTAATTTCTCTTTCCCTCATGGATATTTCATTTTGGAAGACATACCAGCTTTTCACTGGAGAGTCTGTAAGATCACTCTTACACCATCAGTTTGTAACTGTGTGTGAAAGCTTTCTATGCAAGTGGAATGGCTTCATTGGAGAGCAGTGAGGGAAATGCAGCTCGAAATACACTGCAGCCCAGTTAAGGCATTTCCTGAGAAGCTGGAGCTGTCTTTAGGACTGATTTCAGCTGTAAGTAGCTTCTGACTGTTCAATGACAGGAAATTTTGCAATTACTGCCCTGAGTTCCCTTTACTTCACCAGTTGTCATTCCTTCTCTGGTTGTTGGCATTCTGATCAGCAGTATTTTTTTCTTCTCTTACTAATAGCAGTGGTTAGTTCCCTATCCAGAGGTCTTCATTGACACTGCCTGGACATTCCAGTTTCAACCGTTTATTTGGTTTTCACATGAGGACACCTACATTCAGGAGATTAAATTAGTTTTCTTTGGCCTTTTGCTGTTCCTGTGTATTGCTTCTAAATTGTTTTTCTTTGTGTGTGTGTGTCTTTTTTTTTTTACCATTTTCAGTACCATTCTTCTGTATTAATAAATAAAATATGTTACAGGTCAGAGGGGTGAGGCTTAGAGTAGAAATCTTCAGTGAGAGTTTTCTGAGATCCATGTGCCTGGAGGGGAAAAACTGAAGAATTGCCCACAGTGCTGTAGAAACAGCCTCTTGTTTAAGTTCCTGTTGGTCTGTGTGGTCTGGAATACCAAGGCAGGATTCAAGAACGTACAGACAGAGGAGAGAACTATGACTGTGGTCTCCTGCATAGGATCTAGAAAGTAGAGGCACATCTGTCTACTGTCTTCTCCAAGCTTTTTGTGCATCTGTTTAGAAAGATTCACAAAGTGTAGGTTGGTTGATTTCTTTTTTTCCAGATGTATTATCCAAATTGAGTTACCGACAGTTTTGAACCAACTAGATGTAAGAGTGGGGGGAGTGGGGGCAGGGAATGTCTTTGCACTTTTCTGTTTTGAAAATGAAGTAGTTGCTAAAACAACAACGAAAATGCTTAGCTGTATCCTGAATTGAGCATGCACATTCTCCTCCAGAAGATGGAACTAAATCACGAAGTTCTAGAGCCTGTATTCCTCTGCTGTCAGCAGTTACTTGAAGCATACTGGCAAAGCATGTGTTCTTTTCCTGCTGCTGGTGCACATGAAGACAACTGTGTATTACTGCTATCGCTGTTGGCTCAAGTGACAGATGTTTGTGTTACATATGTTTTAAAAGTCTGAAATCTGCAGGCAATAGTTTACCATTCTTCCTTTGCCTTGAACAGTGGCAGAGCCTGATGGTAAAAACAGTACGTAGGCTTGAAATTAAAAAGAGCCTAATATGAAGTGCAAGAGATAGAATTCACAGTGTCTTGGTGTATAGCGAAAAAAAGGCAATGATGGTGCCTTCTAATGGGATACAGGCACTATGGAGCAATAGCAAGTCACAAAGAAGGAAAACTCCTTCCAGTGATAGCTCAGGAGGAGTGTGATCTCTATCCAGACATGCTGCTCCCTCAGCTGCTAACCCTTAAATGAAGGTGAGTAGATTTGGATCCAGGCTCCGACCCTTCCGGTTACTCAGGTGCTTTATTTGCACCTGCACTGCCTGGCTTAGTCACACCTTTTCACCTGGTGCTCAACCATTGGTTCAGGCTGTTTTGTTTAAAATTGACAACTTGGGGTTTTGTTAGCCAATAGTATAAAGAGATGAATGTTGATTCTTCCATTAATTCATTCTGTCTGTCCTTAGCTATTCATTTTAAGTACTGTTATATTTTGAGACTTGGAGCCTTCCTATAATTTCATGGTATTCTGGGCTGTTTTGCATTTCGTATAGTCTGCTTGGAAAGAATGATTGTTTGAATTGGTATGTGTTGGCTGTAGGACAGCTGTTGAACCATAAACCAGCAAATAATTATGTTATTAGTGACATTTGTACAAAAAAAGATAGCTGTGAAAAATCTTTAGCAATTTTGCTAAGTTGTGGATGTATACCTGGAAATAAAATGAACAATAAATATGAATTCAGGTGTAACTTTGGGGTGAAATGATTGTCGTTTTAGGCAAGCGTTAATATAGGAAGCGTAAAAATAGTCCTGACTTGACTACCCTGTTATTGTAACTTCTGTTTTAGCACCTTGAGTTCATGGTGTGTAACTCTGCCCTGATTGATTACAGTTTGAATCAGCAGTGAGGCACCTAAGCATAACCAGTTTGATCTCTTACTAGGAAAGAGAAATAGAACTCTTGCAGGTCTTTACATTTTGTTACCCAATTTGCAGGGAGACTTTTCAGCTTAACAGCCCTCTTTCCATTATAAAAAGAGTTCATGAAGTCACATGCACTTAAATTCATAATTATGAGATGTGGATATTCAGCCAGCTAATTTTAATGTGATGCATGTGGGCCTTTGAAAAATAAAAATTACAGCTTTGAACTGGGCTTTCTGTGAGTAAAAGATGTAATATTGCAAAATGTGTAATCTCTGGGCGTTGAGGGTAAGCACTTGTAGAGAAATGCTTACTGAACTCAACATGTTTAGCCTAGATAGCAGGGAGATTTAACTACAGTATGCAACTTTGATGGTATGTTGTGGCAGTAGCTATAAGTATATGCAGAGAGTTTAGAATGCATTCCTTAGATATGAATTAGAAGCAAGATTAGAATAAAGTTTGATTAGATAACACAGTGGTGCTGTTCCAGCACTTGCAAAGCATTTGATTTTGATGTTGTGCTGGGCTGGCTTGTGGAGTGAAAGGTCTGAGTGCTTTGGAGAGCTAGCTGGCTTTGCAGCTGGAGTCTGGCTGGAGGGTGCTCAGCAGATAACGCTGTCCCTGTCTGATGGAAGAAGGAACGTGTCTTGAGTCTCTTTGCCAGGAATCTCCACTGCCCTCCTGACGACTGAAACAAAAGCAGCAGGGAGGCTTGCAGAGTGAGCAGTGGGCAATGCCATCTGAATCTTTCAGAACCTAATATCAGCACTAAAGTTTGATTCTTCTTCTTCTTATAGTGCTGTTGCACTAATGTATTGGTGGAATTCAGGACAGTGAGTTATGGGGGTGGTAATCAGGATAGATAGTGAAATCTTTCCTAATTTCTCATTTTCTGTTAAGACCAAGTCAGCTGGGGTGTTCTGACTGATCTGTGGCAGTATCTGTCATAAAGAAACATTGAACGTGCTGGGATTCCTGCCATGGTGAACTGTAAAACCTTGCATCCTCATAGAGAAACCCACAGCTTCTCATCAGATATACCTAAGGTCTGTTCTGCATTAGCTTCTTACCAGGGCGCCAAAGAGATCTTAGCTCACCAGCGGAGTGAGCTAGGAGCAGAGGAGTTGTGTGCATAGGGTAATTGCAGTGTCCAGTATAGGGTTCCAACTGTTTTCTAAAGTCAAATAGAACAACCTGTAATGTAAGTTTTCTTTTAGATCTCCTTTGGAAGCTGGGCAGATGAGTAGCTGGCAACAAGGTGGGAGGCTTCCTCTTAGCTCTCAGTAACTAGAGCTATGGCTTGATCTGGAGGTAGAAAACATTCTCCAGTATCTGTCAAAGATCAGAAGTAGGGGACGGACATCATTGACATGTATACAGTCCATCAGACTCATCTGTCCATCTGTAGTACCTTCAAGGGCAAGCTGTGAGCATGTGTTACTGACAAAAACATTCAGAGTTTTCACAGCTTATATAACATATGTACCCTCATGTGCATGAAAGATCAGGAGCAGGGAGATGACTGTGAACATCACTGAGACTTAAAGCAGGCTGGCAGATGGGCAGAACGGTCAGGATGTAAAGAACGTAGGGCAGAATGTCTTTGCAGATAACGTCCCTCTTGCCTGAGCTGTGTTCCATCTCTTTGTGCCTTATTTTAATGCATTTCTCAAGTGCAGTAAGATCAGTTGAAGCGTTATTATTCTTTGTCTAAAACTATTTGAACTTAGGAGAGACGGCTTTATTATACTCTTGGTGTTTAACAATGCACTTTTCTTCCCCTAAGAAAATGATTTAGGCCACTGTAGTTTCTTTATGTCATGGATATGATTCATTTTGGCCATGGGAGGAGAATGACAGTTACTTGCTGCACAAACCTTTCCTGTGATTCATGGAATGCCATTTATGTCAGCCTTGAAGGAGACACTTCATATGCATCCTAGCAGGAAGGAAAAAGAGCCTGAACACAGTTACCAGATAGGATGTGGAAGCTGAGTGGGAGGGAAGGGAGAGGGGAGAGGGAAATGTTGCACGGATGCCAAAATTCTGTCTGTGTTATCCATTTACCTACTTAATGGAAAATGGATATGTACCAAGTTTATATATAATTAAGGGAAGCATCGTAACTGTAATTGCCATGTTCACAAAATAGTACGGCTTATTATATAACTTTTTTGGATAAATACATCTTAATTCTCTTCCTGCCATCTCTGGGATCCATCACTGTTTCATATAGTGTGCAGTTCCTAGCCCTGAGTGATGTGTTTCAGGAAGTTTCAGGTGTTGCTGCTAAGCTGGGATGGCCATGGACAGTGCTTTGTCTTAGCTTTGTGCACTGAGAGATTTTTGTGCTCCAACATGCAAATGCAGTTAGCAACTTGAGAAATGTACTGGCTTGCCAAATAGGAAACGATCTTCCTTTATTTGCACACACATGCACAAAATTTAAAGAGCTATACTGTATACTGTTATACTGCCTAAAATAACAGTGCAGATTGGCTACTCAAGCTGCTCGTAAAGGAGAATTCTCCATTAAATGGCTGTTCCTAATGCTGCATGAGGACTGTGGGCTCTTTCACGGCTTCCAGCTGCATCTCATGGTTTTCTTTATACCTGGAAAGTGCAGATAGGAATAAATGGGAGCAGGAGAAGTAGAAATTTATATATCCTAATTCCTGAAGGCAGAAATGTAGTTAATTTCCTGAACAGG
>JAOWBP010002052.1:70548274-70560224 GCA_028571105.1 Tragopan temminckii
ACATGCTTTATCTAATTACTCTGTGAGTTTGTCTGCTGTCATTTTATTAAATCTGTAGTTTCTTCAGGCAGCTGTGAATCTGAAAGTGGGTTATATTCTGTTTTACCTTCTAATCACCTGCTTGTAGTCCATGTCCAGCTGGAAGTTAGAAAGGTAAGGAGACAGCATCAGTTACAATTCCAGATTTATTATTTCATTATGCATACGTTTAAATGACTGTCAGGCAAGTACTGCATAAGAGAAGTATGTCATGTAAGTGACAAATAACTAGCATGGGGATACGGCTACATGTTCTTAAAAGCTGAATTTTTGTTGGTTTGTGCTGCAGTCAGTACAATGCAGAAGGTGAAACATATCAGCATCCTCTTCTGGTTGAATCAGCAGCCCGCTGAGTAAGAAACAAGCAATTGAATCACAGTGTTTCCAACAATAGGCTGTGGGAAACCCTTTGTCTGTGGAAACTCCCTGTGCCACTGGATTTTCTTGTACCTGTGGAATGACTGGACTCCTACTGCTGCTGCCTTTTTGATTTTTAACAAATATATTTTTAAAAAGTTACCTAATGTTTGGGTCCTTTCCAAGCATAGTCAGGACAGTACTCATATTTTTCATGTAGCAACAGCAGCAAGAGAAGACTGATGGGGCTGGAGTATGTCTTGCTGACTGCTTTATATGTGGGAGTGCACCAGAGTGACTGGGACCCAGGCTGACTTAGCCATCGCAAGCGTTCCCTACCCTGGGAGAGCTCCCAGGTGCTCAGTGCCAGCGTATTGTGCCTGCTTTCTCATTGCTTTCTGGGTTAGGAGGGGTGTTGGCTGTGGACTCCCATTGCTCACTCTTCTTTTCAAGCATTTGGCTCTTTGAGGGGCTGCAAGAGCTGGGGGAAATTTTCTGCAGTTCCCAGATTTCTCTAAATAAAGTGAATCACAAGTTATTCTAGATCTGTCTAAAAAACAGGGAGGACCTAACTAGTTATCCTAATATAGCATTATTCCTGCCTCTCTTTTCTTCTGTGCTCCCATCTCTCATCATCATCATTATTTTTGGCAAGAAAAGAGAACCTGGCATTTTTTTTTCCTTCTGAAATGAGAGGAGCATTGAGTTTGGTAGTGGCATTGCTGGCAAGGTTGACTTAGTTCTTCCTGTTATTTAGTTTCTGCTTTGCCAAACAAGCATTTGTCTTGCTTGTATTGTGTCTTCCTTTTGCTAAATCTCAATGCTGCGAGGAAGTTTGAAATCTAAACCTAAGAGATGTGTTTAAGAAAAGTTTTAAGGGTCATACTTAAGAAATGGCTGAGAACAGGAAGAGAAAGAAAGAAGGGTAGAGGATGTGGGCTTGGGAAGTCTTGAATTCGTCTAGAGGGATCACTAAGTAGCTGGTTGAAAGAGTACTCAGAAAGCTGTGGTGTTAAGGGAAAAAAAGGAAGAGGATATTGGAAGCTGTTTTGATGCTTTGGTTTTATCCCTGCTTCTTTCATGGCTTTCTCATGCTGTTTTAGGTGGGTGATTTATATCAGCCTGTCAGTGGCTGTTGATGTATGTCATCTTTGCTTTGATTGCCCTGCAAGGAAACCAGTGTGAGCACTTGAGCTCAGTTAATCAAGGATGGTTATGGTTTGAACACATGAAGTGAATTAAAAATGTTTTGTTTTGTTTTTTTTTCCTGGCTTTTGTCTGTAAGGGAGCATATAGCTTGCATAGGTGTGAATCTTGCACACAAGTTGAAGTCTGGATGCTCCATTCAGCCCTATGTGATGTTATGTTTTTTCAAGTGTTCAGTCTTCCCTTGACAAAGATGAGCAGTGCACCCATGTTTTGTCTCTACAAAATAGGCAGTTAGTACTCTAAACTCTTAACATTTGTTTTTTATTTTTGGTAATAGTTCCCTTTTAGACCAGTAACTTCATTGTGGGGGATGGAGGAGATGTTTGTTCACTTTGTCAGTATTGTAGAGCTGATCACTTTGTATAGGGATCTGTGGTCTATATGGCCCAGAGCGTATGGGTTTTAATGCTGCAGAGCATTAATTCCTTTCAATGATGCAGGCTGTCTTCATTCCGAGAAGCAGTTTAATTGATTTAAGTACATGTGTAGAAAAGGAAAGAATCCTATATAAAACTGTACTCTATGGGAAAGTCCATGGGCTTTGTTTGACACAGAAACTGTTCAGAAGAATTCTGATTTTTTCACTTAGGACACAATATTCTAGTGACTGGGGCAGTCCTCTCTAGTCTGAGAAAAATGACAGAGATTTGAAAGTATCATCAGTGACACCTGCTGCCTATTAACAGGCAGGGCTGTACCTCAAAATCAGATTGTTGCTTTGTTTTCTGTAGGCCTAAGTAACAGGATGAATATGAAAGCCTCATTTCATATATATCATATGAACATACATATATATATATATATGTGTGTGTGTGTAAGTTAATTCAGGACTCTATGGCACTGCACAGTGATCAGCAATGTGATAGCCACTGAAGTGCTGTCACTGAGACTGTTTTTGACATGAAACTTCCTAGGGCCTCTCTAGATTTGACAGAGACTCAAGAAGCAGCCTGGTTTGGCACTGATACTTTCTTAATGAGCACCTTGCTTTTCTTTTTCTTCTTGCTGCACTGTCATGATGACAGCACGTTTTAGGGCAAAAGCCACAGGTGATATCTGTATCTCTAACTGTGACCTTTACTATTCCAGCTGACTTCAGAGCATTTTTACTGTTTGAAACGTGCAGGGCATCAGTGTTTCTTAATTCACAAATACTATATGCTTGTCCTGACAATTTTGAGTTGCTCATTTCCTCCAAAAAGTCCTCTGCTACACAGACTGCTGAGAAAGATGTCTCTGAAGTCTGCTTCCATGGAAAAAGCTTTACTGAAATGGAGAAATCTTCTTTGGGCTGGTAGGAAAAGTAAAAAGAGCTCTTGCTCTATGTTTATTCTGACTCTGACATTGTAGAAGCCAATGAATCTGTCTTGAAGTTCACCTATAATATACTGAACTGTGCTATCGGCAGCAACAGGTCAATCCTTTGAAAAATGCTGTACCTGCACTGTGGCTTTTCTTCCATCAAACAGTAAATAGATTTCTGCGGAATTTCTTTCAAATTTCTTATAAAGTCTTTTTTAACACTGGATGCTAATTAAAATTGCTCTTCGCTGCTGCTTGTTGACTTACTATCTACTAAGGAAGCCATTTCAGACTAGCTTATGGAGGCTTATAGACTTCTTATAGAAGAAATGAAGTACAGACATTGTGCCAAATCCTTCTCATGACTCAGGCAGGCCAACAGAGGGAAACAGTATATGACTGTAGTTGTGCCTCCGCATAGGTATAATGCCATAAGGCTTAATAAATCTTTTGCAGACACACTTAATCCTGGCACTTCATGGCTTTGGAATTCTTTATCATTTTTAAGTTTATTCTTTGCAATTCCTTTGATGTAGTTTATAATCAATAGAGCAATGCTTGTCTCCAAACAGCGGTTCAGACAGTATTTCCCTATTGTAGCTGTGTACTTAATTCCTCCAGAAACTGGGACAAAGATGCATTTCAACACATTTCTAGTGTTTGCTTTCTAATATTTGCTTTACCTTTTTTGTCTCTCTCTACGTGTTGGGCTAAGCATTTGATAGAAGCAGATTTTTTATTTCCCAAGAGTTAGTAATTCATGTGTATAGTTCATTACAATAATACGTTGAGAGTCCACATTTAATAAGCCGCAGTAGAAATACTTGTCTAGTAAGCAGTATATAAAGCAGTAGGAGTAGTGTTCTTTGATTTATGTGGGTTATACAGCACATCTTCAGTAGTGTCTCGTAACAAGCATAAAAACATGCCCTGCTTTTTGGAGTCTTAACCCTGGAAGCCCTGGCACATGAACATCTGTATGTTTGACTTCTCTGTGGTGACATTTGTCAGGCTAAACATGTTCTTAAATACTTGCAGTGTCAACTCTGTATTGCTGAAATGTGTCTTGGCTGTATGGGTAGGGGTGAAGCAGCAGGGCCAAAGTTGGTAGCAGAGTGAGGATTTGGGTGAAAAGAAGTGCTCCTCATGTGGAGCTGGGACCTCCATAGATGGGATAGCAGCAGCGAGAGCGGTTAGAACAAATCTGCAAAAGAAATCCTCAGGACTCCATCATAATTTGAAATCTGTATTTGCTATGATGGGCAGTGGTTTTGTCCTGTAGGTAGCAAACTAGCCTGGGATGAAGGAAGGCCGGATACTATTTTCAGGTCTGCTAAGAGCTTATGTGGTTGACCATGACAAATTGCTTTGCTCTGTGCCATGGGCTACGGTCCTGTGTTCATTAATGTCACTTTTGTGCAGTACCAAACTGCCTGGTAGTGAGTTCTCATCAATTAAGGCAGATCACAAGATAACACGCTCCTGCTGGCTGCGTGCTCCTTGCAGAAGGACGGACGCTACCTGGTGGGTATAATTCAGTGCAAAATTAGAATTGGCAGAGTGAGTTGTGCTTCATCAGTGCATCAAGCAGCTGTGGTGTTTTTGATCTTGTTCTACACATACTGAAACTGAATTTACTATCTAGCCCAACCATGATCTCTGTTTCCACATCTGTGAAATGTGAACGGTATCTCAGTCTGTAAAGAGTTTTGGTTTTTTTTCTATCTGAAGATTTCAAAGCAATTTGTGTTTAGCTTTTTATGATTTTATTTTAACGCTAGGGATTGTAATTGGCAGTCTGAACTGTTTCTGGGATTCCAGAGGGTCAGAACAGAGAACAACTGAAAGTCCCTGTGGTTTGAATCCCAGCTTTTCTAGGCAATGTCTGCGTTTCAGAGGTAACATGAGTTAATGCTGTCTGGCTGAGCTTACTCTAGTGGAGGGAGATAAAATTATGAAATGTTCTATTGGTAGGTGTTGAGGTAGACAGCCAGTGCAAATTAAAAGGCCATCTTCATCTCCCATCAGGGATTATTATTTTTTGTTGTTGATGAAACCTATTGCTGGAAACAGTGGAGCCGTAGCTTCGGTTGATCAGCAGTGAAAACAGTCTTTCAAATTAACCACCTCATCTAGAAAGCTCCTGCTGACAGCACAAGGATTTAAATGCTGGGGCCACTGTTGAGGGGAACGCTAAGGGCTGAATGATTCTCAGCAGTGGGGGGTTTTGACTTGAAATTAATTTCTCCTGTTAATTGAACACACCCAATTTGATCAGTGTCTTTGGGGAGACAAGTTTGGAATGTTTTCCATAAAATGTCTCTCTCCAAATGTTCAGTATTGTTTTAATTAGTATAATTGTTTCCAGATAGTTTGTGCGTATTTTAATATTCCTCCTCCAAAGTTTAAATGTTAGACGACTCATTTAAAAACATGTGCTCTCTCCTCGTATGTTTTCCTGACCTTATCAATAAAAGTATTAAGTTTCACAGATCTTCCCTCTGTTAAACTCTTAGCAGCTTTATGATAAATCACAGATGAAGTGTTGCTTACAGCATTAATAAATCACACTTTTTTTTGGTGCTGATACTACCGTGAATGGTTTTGTTTTTGTTAAAGAATGTCACTTAGAAAGATCTGTTAGAAGTTGTTACTCTCGTTTGTAGCTTCCTCGTAGCTTATGTTGTTTGGGAGTTTGGTGAGTTATACAATACTGCACATCAGCAGGAGTGTGCATGTTAGATACTACATGTAGGTCTTTTCCAATCTTGGTGATTCTGTGAACTACAAGATCATCCCGTCCAGCCATCCGCATAGCATGAGTAGTTCGCACTAAACCATATCCCTCAACACAACGTCGAAATGTTCCTTGAATACCTCTAGGGTTGGTGACTTCACCACCTCCCTGGGCAACCCATTCCACTGCCTGACCACTCTTTCAGAGAAGTAGTTCAGAATGTACTGTATTCCTGTGACTTCATAATATGCATTGTATTGAATTTTTATCCCTTAGAGAACTGCATATTTAGCGCCTTTGCTAAAATGGGCAGAACTGAAGGTTTGTGGAGCATTTTTTTGTTTTCTTTAGTGTTGGGAGGTTAAAAGCAGCTTTGTGTGGTTGCTTTTATTTCACTAAATGATGACTTTCTCAGGATTTTCAGTGCTTGCGCTCAGCCTGTTCTGCAAATGTTGAACTGTCTTTCTTTCTCACCTTTCTCTTTACTCCTGTTGATGGGAGGTAGTGTTTGGAAAGGAAAAAAAGAAAAAGCATGACTTCTTTGTGGTTTGCTGCAGTATGCAACTCTGCCTACTTTAATGCCTATTAAAATTAGAAATATATACTGCTTAAAAGTGTATATACATGTAATTATCTTTCCAGCTTGAGATAGATAGGTTTCAGGGAAGACCCAAATCCTGCCAGAAATCAATACCAGATGGCACAGTATCTCCCGAGTGTGGTCCTGCTGTTGATAACCTACTGTGGATTACAAACACTGCTCTTGATAATAAAGGTTGGCAAGCTGAACTAATTTCTGGGCTCTCATCTTATTTAGCTAAGTGCATAACCTGACTAAGCTGAAGCATTTATTTTATCCTTAGATTTGTGCGTTAACGCTTTGGGATGTTTTAAAAAGCACTATGCTCAAAACTTCCCTGTAAAGTGTAATGTTCACATTAATGCTAACACACATTGCACCTGATAAATTCCAGAAACACACAGAAATGAAAAGCTTTGTGATGTTACTACTGTTAATTCTGACTTTTTTTTTCCAAATGTTTGCGCCTTACTGTGTTGCCACTGCTTCAGTATGAACATTTCACAGCATTCGTTCAGCTAGATGCTCATCCTTTGTTTAGAGCTGTTACTATGCTATTTTTTCCCCAGCAGTCTGTTGTGTGGGTTCTGTGTATAGCAAAGCGAGTTTACAAGGGTTTCTGGAAAGATGGCAGCTCTCGCCGGGCAATCTCACAGGGTGTGGTTTTGTGGTGTGTGGTAATTGTTGTAATGATGATGTGTGGGCTGTGAATGAAATATTTCTCCATAGATATTTTTATGCTTACTTGAAGGTGATTAAGGGATACAGGTAAAGGCCAGGCTGTGCTAGGGGCAGTTTGGTCCAGTTCAGTAAAACGGTATTGAAACAGAGTTTCTGGACTCAGCTATTAAAATCCCTGCTGTGCCACCTTTATGCTCCCTAAAACAGTCCCCCACCTTTCCCATCTTGCTCTGTTAAACTTTACTAATGGAGTCACAGCCCTCATCACCACCTCTTCACCCAGATGCTTCTAACCTAGGTTAGAACAGACCTTCAGTATCACCAAGTGCAGCCATCATCCTGTCACCTAACCATGTCCCATATATCTCTTAAGTACCTCCAGGGACACAGACTCCACCACTTCCCTGGACATCCCATTCCGATGCTTGAGCACCGTGGTGAAGAAATCCTCACCAGTGTCCAAGCTAAACCTGCTCTGATGTAACTTGAGAGCATTACATCCTGTCCCTTGACACCTGAGAAAAGAGTCCGACACCCTCCTTGCAGCAACTTGTTGCAGATTGCTGACCTCCTCTTCTCTGTACTAAAAAAACCTCAGTTTCCTAAGCTGCTCCTCATAATTTTTGCTTCCCGATCCCTTCACCAGCTTTACTGCTATTGTCTGCACACACTCAAGCAACTCATCATCATTCTTGTTTAGTGAGGAACCCAAAACTAAACGCAGTATTGGTGGTGTGGTCTCCAGTGCTGAGTGTAGATGAACAGACCCTTCCCATGTCCTGCTTCCATGCTATTTCTGATGCAGGCCAAGATGCTACTGACCTTTTTGGCCACCTGGGCACACTGCTGGCTCATATTCAGCCAGCTGTTGAGCTGTACCCCAGGTCTCTTTCTGCTGGGCAACTTTCCAGCCACTCTGCTCCATGTATGTGCTGTTGTGTCCCAAGTGCAGTATCCAACATTAAGACTTGTTGAATGTTACATGAGTGGACATGGCATATTGATTATATTTGTTTAGTTGGGCAACTGCACTTCTTCTCTCCCTGCTTCCCCCCTTACAGCCTGAGGATTTAGAATCCCTTTCTTGTCCTCTTCTTTCAACCAAAACTGTAGCTGGCTGTTACTGATCTGATGGCATGCACTTGGAGAAGGTTTACAGAAGCATTGGCTCTTCCCCATCCACAACAGTGCGTGATATCCCCTGGCAGACAAAATCCAACAGAACAGTAGAGATTCTGTTGAGCAACGTCTTACAAGAATGTGACCTACTAGTCAGATTTGCACAGTACTGTCCTAGTCAATTATAACAATGTATGCCTCTGCTAACGCTGTGTGAGTTAATTAGTCCTGAAGGTAGCTAGTCATCCTCTTTAATCTACCAGTTAAGTTTGCATATGCCTGGCCTCCTTCATCAGTCAGTCTTAAAAACATATATACAGACAGATGTCATCAACCAGGTTTATATGCACAGCGTAGAAAACTATAGTTTTAAAGTGTATTAGTGCCCCAAATGAGCCACAATACTCATAAGTACTTTAGATTGTTCTTTTTAGTGCTTTTAAGTCTGTTAATTTGTTAATAGAAGAATAATTTTTTATGGTAAGTAAAAAATCCAGATAAAGTAAAAAGTACCCAGAGGATCACAGGTGTGGCTTTACTTCTGTTCGAAGAGAAACTGTCAATTATTTCAGATAAGAGATGACTATAATAGCATTATGTACAGCCATGGAAGGAACAGAAATGCTTATTCACATAAAAACAAAGGGCCCTTTAATGAAATTATCTAGCAGCAGCTTTTAAACCAGAAGAGGAAGTAACATTTTACACAGTGAATAATTAAATTGTGGAATTAATTACCACAGGATGTTATGGAGACCAGAAGCATCAAAGGGTTCAAAAATCCACTGGGCAAATTCATGGAAGAAAGATCCACTCACAGCCATTAAATACAAATACAGTCACAGACCTGGGAAATCCTTGCAGGTTGCAAGGAATTGGGGAAATATATGTTGGGGAATATCTTTTTATTCGTCACTCTTGTTATACTCCTTCTCCAGCTTTTTGCTGCTGCCTGCGTTAATGATGAGAATGTGCTAGATAGATCTTTGGTCTGATGCACTACTCACATCTTTATGCAACAGAAATCAAACTATGTAAAAAATACAGAACGTACACGCACTATCACATCCTGAAATTGATGTTGTCTGGCTGGCTGCTTAGTTTTAGAGGAATAACATTCACACTGTTTCAAACCTATTTTGGAACATAGTTCTATCTAAAAACTACCTTTCGCCTCCAAAATTGTAATATATAGAACATTTTCAGGGTATCTAGTAATTTATCTTTGTGTTCTTGCTCTTACATTTCATGATTTAAAAAATAAGTAAATGAACATCTCCTGCTCAGGGCACTGTTACATAATTGAAAAATTCTTAATCTCAAAGCTCACTGCAAATCTGTATCTCATAAAACCACACAAACCATTTAATAATTAGGTAACAGCAGATAAAATCCTCCTTGAAGTTAGTGTAGCTACACCCACTTGGACCAAAGGAAAGAGAGGCCTTCAGCTAGATCCTTCTCATGCAGCCAGTTTTCTCCCTTAATGCCCAAGAAAAATTTAATAACTTGTTCAAAGTATTGAATCAGGCATTTAACATTGATGAGAGAAGATGAACTTCAGCTCTGGGTGAGTGTCTTACAGGGCTGCTTAGACGTGGTGGAATTCCGACTTTAGTACCTGCTCTGATCTCAGGCACACCGCATGGGATGAAATGTTTTCCTGAGCAGTTAGGATCCATACAGTGTAGGTTTTCTACTTATTTTAATAGATGACAGTCTGAAAGTTTTAAGAACGCTCTTTGAGATTCTTGGATCAGTGAACATAAAAATGCCTTTTATATACTTATTAGCAGTGTTATACACTAGAAAGGTGGTCCAACCAGGATTATATATGTGATCAACAAAGTTCTGGCATGATTGCATTTTACAGAAGAAAACTGAGAGCCCACAAAGCATGTTATTTATTTATTTATTTATTTAAAAAAAGAAAGTATTAAGTTGATTGTCAGAAAAAATATGTTTTTATACCTTTTCATTTGCTGAGGAAAGCTTGGATCCACCATTTTGTGACTCTTTTGCAAGTAGCTTTTGCCTCCCTGCAAACTCCAGTTTCTCCATGTCAGCCTGACCTCAGTGCCAGGGAAGGTTCTGAAACAGATCGTCTTGAGTGACATCACACAGCATGTGCAGGACAACCAGGGGAACAAGCTCAGCCAGCATGGGTCACGAAAAGCAGATCCTGCTTGACCAACCTCATCTCATCTCCTTCTATGATCGAGTGACCATCCAGGTGGATGAGCTGTTGATGTGGTCTACCTAGACTTCAGCAAAGCCTTTGACACTGTCTCTCACAGTATTTTCCTGGGAAAGCTGGCAGCCTGTGACTTGGACAGCTACACTCTTTACTGGGTGAAGACTGGCTGGAGGGTTGGGCCCAGGGAGTGGTACTAAATGGACTTAAATCCAGCTGGTGACCGGTCATGAGTGGTGTTCCCCAGGGACTGGTGTTGTAACCTGTCCTCTTCAGTATCTTTATTGATGACTTGGATGACGGCCTTGAGTGTGCACTCAGTAAGTTTGCAGATGACACCAAGCTGGGAGGAAGTGTTGGTCTGTGTGAGGGTAGAATGGCCCTACAGGGGGATCTAAACAGGCTGGATCACTGGGCTGAGACCATTGGGATGAAGTTCAACAAGACAAAGTGCCTGGTCCTGCACTTTGGCCGCTACAACCCCAGGCAACACTGCAGGTCAGATTGGCTAGAAGTTTGTGTGGAAGAAATGGATCTGGTTTATGCTTGGCTAAACATGAACCAGCAGTGTGCCCAGGCCAGTGGCATCCTGCCTTGTATCAGAAAGTGTTGGGAGGTGATCATTCCTCTGTATTCAGTGCTGGTGAGGCCTCATCTCAAATACTGTGTTCAGTTTTGAGACCCTCGCTGAAAGAAAGACATTGAGATGCTAGAATGTGTCCAGAAAAGGGCAATGAAGCTGTTGAGGGGCCTGGAACACGAATCTTATGAGGAGTGACTGAGGGAACTGGGAACTGGTATTGTTCAGTCTGGAGGAGGCTGAGTGGAGACCTTATCACTGTCTACAACTCCCTGAAAGGAGGTTGTGGCGAGGTAAGAATCAGCTTCTTCTCTCACATAACTAGCAATAGGACTAGTGAGAATGGCCTTAAGTTGTGCCAGGGGAAGTTCAGGTTGGATATTAGGAAAAGTTTCTTCTCTGAAGGAGTGGTCAGATGCTGGAACAGGCTGCCCAGGGAGATGGTTGAGTCACCGCTCCTGAAAGTATTCATGAAACATTTGGACATTGTACTGAGGAACATGGTTTAGTGGGGAATATTGGTAGTAGGTGGGTGGTTGGATTGGATGATCTCGGAGGTTTTTTCCAACCTTGGTGATTATGTGATTCTATGATTCTATGTTGCCAGGTACTGTCTGCCAGTTAGATGTCAAACTAAGATTTACCATAGGTGTTACCCTCTCAACAGAGCAATCCCACTGGTTTTCAATCTACTGACTAGACCATTTGATTATATTCACCACTCTCCCCATGTCTGCCTAGCAGGTCATTTCGTCACGTAGAGCAATCAGGTTGATCAGCATGATCTACCAACTGTAAGTCCATCTTGATTAATGCTGATTGACTTTTTGTTCTCTACATGTTTGGAAGTGCATTCCAAAAGGATGTGGTACATAATCATTTCAGGGACTGAGGTGAGGCTAACCAGCTTGTAGTTGCCCCAGTCCTTTCTGATGTCTTTTTTAAAGACAGAGATAGCACTTGGTTTTCTCCTGTTGTCATAGAATCACAAGGTTGAAAAGGACCTGCAAGATCATCTAGTCCAACCATCCTTCCATTACCATTGCTACCACAAGCACTAAACCATAGTTCTCGCAGCTCCTCATCCAGATGCCTCTTGAACACTGCCAGGGACAGTGACTCCACCACCTCCCTGGGCAGGCCATTCCAGTG
>JAOWBP010002052.1:70577802-70589686 GCA_028571105.1 Tragopan temminckii
TCCGTCCTTCCTTCCTTCCTTCCTTCCTTCCTTCCTTCCTTCCGTCCTTCCTCTCTTCCTTCCTCTCTTCCTTTCTTTCTCTCTTTCTCTCTTTCTCTCTTTCCTTCTTCTTTCCTTCTTTCCTCCTTTCTTCCTTTCTTTTTAATTTTTATTTTTCAGCGATGTTTTTACCCTCTGGGACAGTTAGATTCTTTGTTACATTCACATGCATGGCTGTGCTGGTTGTTGTTGACCTTTGCCACTCACAGAGGTAAATTTGACCACAGAGGTTCAGTTGTCCTTATTGTTAAAGTAAGATACGCTCTGTATACAGCATCTGAATTAAATGACACTGGAAGATAGTCTGTACATTTCATAGTTACTTTTTCTTGGATAAATGATTACCAGCAGTTCATGGTTTCAGAGCAGAACACCTAACTGGAGTCAAAAGGAGATTATGCTCATGAATTTATGGCAAACATTTGTATATTGCCGTATGTGTCACAGTGAATAACAACATTGTATCTCTTGTTCCTTACAGATAAAACAAGACAAACCAGAAAAGATACCAGATCTAAAATCACTAGTAAAAGAAAAATTTACTGCATTGGAGAGCATGAACAGTGACTCGGATTTGGAAAAAAATGAAAAATATATGTATTTTAAGGATCAACTTAAAGCCATGAAAAAGCAATGTAAGTCTAATTTTTTTAAAAGATTATTGTTAAATGGTGACATATGTAGTACATATCTTAACGTATAGATCTGCCAGTTGTGGCTGAAGCTGAAGTGAGTGTTCTGAATTCAAAACTTACTTAAACTGGTATCTGTGTAGCAGGAAGCTGATGTAGCTACCTATGTAGTTTTATTTAGAGCCACAACTCCTGCCTTGCTTGGGTACAAGTAGCATGGGAATCTCATTTCACATCCCCTTTTGTAAGGTGGGCTTTTTCATCTGAAGACAGGGCTTTTTCTTTAATTGATGGGATCTTCTAAAAGGATTAGGTAAGCTGTTTTCTTTTGTCACTTAAACAAATTGCTCCTGTTTCACAACTCGGATATGTTGCAACTCTAAGAAGACCTTTGCTTTAATCAGAAGAACTATATTGTTGGAAAATGCTTACTGTGTGTTTTCTCAGGTTTACAACTTCTATGCACGCACTGTGTAATACTGCAGTGCATTAAAACATGTTTTTTTAATTTCCATAGCTTCATCAAGTGTTAAAATTTTAAGTTATTTGTGCTTGAGTTACAGGAAATGTTGGAGGCTTAACAGTTCTAGTATTTATGCAACACAACCAAGTAGTATACTTTTATTGCTCTGCACAAATAGCAGCTATTAAAAAATCACTCAGATTACTGTTACTGGGAAAGTTCATGAGCTCTAACACTGCTTGTGCTGTTCTTCACCAATCGTGGTTATGTTTTGAAATCATATTATTCTGCTTACTGTCCCTTGACCCCTGTACCTATTCCCTCCCACACCACATTTTGATTTCAACATAAACTGGTATCTCAGGAACTTCAGGAGCCATAGATTAATGATTTATAGCATTGGAAACCAATATTCTGGGTTCTTTCCTGTAGCTCTCCTTGCATTTTTTTTTGGAGGCCAGTGCAAAACCCACTGAAAGTAGCGGAAACAATTTTCCCGCTGACTTCACTGGACTTTGGATTACTTCCCTATAGAGATTTATGAAGTGTGAGGACATGCTTGACAAAGTGAATTTTAGATCTGATATCTCAACACTTACTAGGACTAGAGCTTGAGGGCTTAATACATTTGTTTCCCATCTTTATGTTTTTTCAGATTTTGAATTTGAGTATTAGCACTGATGTCTGAGTTTAATAGAACTCTGGGCACTACTCTAAGAATGAACATACCAAGTTGCAGACCACAAAAAAAGTGTAATTTTCACTCCCTACATAACCATGCAGTTATTACTGCCCTGCCATTATGTTGTAATTCCTAATTTCCAGGTGTTTGTAACTGGGAAGATAAAATCTTGATAACTGACTTTGGATTTACTTTCCAGTCTGTAATTGCCTAAGGAGGGGGTGTGTGCCCCAGTGATACAGTCAGTTCAGGCTGTGTGACTGAGCTGTAACTGGCAAACCCATTGAAAAATCCTCAAATTAAATAAGCACAGTAAGAGTTATTCTTTTTTTAAAAAAAAAAGAAACAAGGATATCATCAAACTTCCTCTGCCTGAAATCCAAATGTCTTATTAGCAACTTGGACTTCTTTGTTGGTTGTGCATAGAGATCAAACAGTGGCCATTGCGATATGCCTGAAGACACTGCATAGACTGATGTTCAGTATTGCATGAACTGTGTTAGGTACACAGACTGCTGGTCAGCTTGGTCAGCTTAGGGTTAGTAGGATTTGTAGTGGTTTTGATAAGGTAAAACCATCAGATTTTCTTCTATTGCAGTCTTTAATGGGATTCAGAAGGTTGAATGGGGAAGATTTAGTTGATTTTCACAAAGTCTTGGATGTAATACAGTGTTCTTGTATTCAAAATAAGGATCTTGGATTCAAGTAAACAATCTGGTTCAGCCCACCCTCTCTTGAAATGGTAAACTAAATGCTACCTGAAGTCTGCAAACAGAGATGAGTTAAATTTCTCAAAGCAAGTTCAATTGTACTGCCTTAAACATGCATTCAGTGTTGTCTCTTCTGCCTGAATAATCTCTTCATCCTCTATAAAGTTACTTTCTTTAGAAATGCTCTTTAACCAGGAAGGCTAACAGACATTCTTGAGTAATGACGGGTAACTGAAGATCAATGGAGTCTGCTTATGTTTACATACATAAATTTGCTTCCATATGAGGTAGTGTCCTGGAAGCAGTAAGACTCCTTGATTTCTCTACTTCATGTAGTAATGTGATCTTCTTGTGATTACCCCCCTCCTTTCTTCCTTCTTCTCTGAGTTTTCCCCACTCATGGCTAGCCTTTCAAAAGGCCTCAAATTCTAAACACAGAATTGACTATTCACAAACATAAAAATTAAAGATATTCACATCTTATAGGATCGTGGCCACTGATCTTAACACCTTTGTGAGAGGCTAAACTGACTTGTGATTTCCATCTAGTACAAAAAGCCTCATTGTTGACCTTTACGTAGTAAATCAGTATGCTGATATGTGCAATAGAACACTGTCAGTGTTATCTAAGGTACCTCCTATGCCAAGTAGAAGGCAGTGTTACTGTACAGAGTGAGCTCAGAGGCAGAAATGTCTGCGTTGCAATACCAGTTGAGCTGAAGAGCCTTGAAATCTGTAGTGTTGGCTAGTTTCAATAAACTGCTGATTTACCTTACAGCACCTCTGTTACGTGCTGCTTTTTGTTTTGTTTTTTTTTTTCTAAAGAGAACATTAAGGTCACCCTGTTAAAAATTCAGCAGCCATGCTAAAGTCAGGTCATATGTGTGCTTGTTAGCTTCTCCTTAATGAGCCGTGTCTTCATAAGGGTTCATCAATACAGATCTCATCACGTAGTTTATTATCATGTGTCTGCAAACTCTGGGACACACTTTAAAACTACTTTTTGTGAGTTACGTATATCAGTATCTTCACTAACAGCTACCTGTTTAATATTTTCATTTCAACTTGAAGTTTTTCAGATTTGGGCTCAACTTCATGCATAATCCCTGACCCATTTAAAGCACTATGGGCACAAATACAGTGCGGTCCAATTTTTACTCTTTCCTGGGATTTGGTTTTATTGCCAGCTCAGATAAAATATCAGGACTGCAACCAAGTTTTCTCAAATGAACTTTTGTGAAGTTTTCCTTTGTCCCAGCCTTTTCCACCTCAAAGGGGCAGAAGGGGTAGGTATAAAAATGATTTACCTCCCATGGTGAGTTACCATTAATCCCTGCATGTTTTTTATGCAGGGTTTAACATTTGTATTCTGGAATAGCTGAACAGGGACATGTTGTGTTCTCACGTCGTCTTGTTACTTAGAAATTAACTTGGCATAAGGATTTTAGGTACAATGTGGAGTGTGAAGCAGTTAAATATAACCTTGCTTTAACAGAAAAGAGAGCTAATGCATTTTCCATCTTGTTCTTGAGATTTGCTGCCACAGTAAATGAAAGGGGAAGGGAGCTGCCTGGTTGTTACCTGCCACCTGAGCAATGACATGTGCTGTGGGAGGCAGCTCTAAGTCCCAGGAAGGGGAAAGGCACTGCATCACCTTCAGACTGTCCTCATCTCTAGGCAGTTCTGCAGAAGGAAACCTCCACTTTAAACTCTGGCAGCAGCAGATGATACCATGCCTTAGAGCAGTTTCTGTTCTCTTCATCTTTCAGACAGTTTGCAGGCAGTCTGTGAGCCTTTATTGTACAGCTGCTTTAGCTGGAATTTGTGCAAAATGATGCAAAACCCCCACCTCTGATGGTATGTGTCAAAACACTGTCAGACACGTTTATGTGAACAGCAAGTGATTTCTCTGAAGTCTCTTTCCGGAGCTGTGTTACATGCCTAAATGCCCACTTCTTACTTTTAAGGGAATACAGTTTCATTCTTCTACTTAAAGCCGATTAGACTGTAAGCAATAAAATAGAAGTGTTGAGGTTTTGTTTTTTGTTTGTTGGTTTTTTAACCATTTCTTGTGACTACATTATTTTTTCCGAGTAATATAGCACTTGTAAGCGTATTTGGTCAATCTGGTAATATCAGAAAAATTCAAAGTGATTGCATGCATGGGTTCTACAAAATTTTTTTCTGACCTTAACCTTACATGACTGATGCTCTTCTTACATGTAAGGGTCCCAGGTCTGCAGTGTGCTTAGTGATCTACTTTTGATTAAGTGAAACATTTAAGCAAATTCCTTAAGCTAAATTGCATGAGTATATCCTTTGAAATGGGTGAAAGGGTGAAATTGCTGGCATGTTTCACTTCCTTCTTGGAGCATGTAACCACAGAGCAGAACTTTACAGGACTGAACTTATAGGAACTAAGTCATGATTACTGTAGGAATTGTAACTTTGCATTAGTATCTTTTGTAAATTTAAAATCCCCCCTTGTGTTTAATGTTGCATTAGCAAGTCTTTTTATTTCATGCCAGTATACATATCAAAGGCATCTTCTGGCACAGAGTATGAGAATTTTGTCTTCACAAAATGAAAGTAAGTGCTGTCTTTAATCTGTATGTATCAGTTTGAGTTTCTGATACCCTGTGAAAAGAACTAATCAGAAGCTATAATCTTTACTCTTGTGACCCCAGCTGCCACCGTAGTATTTGCTGAAGGTTATTTAGTTTCACATTCAGTGCACAAAGTGGGGCAGGTTTCATAGCCCTTTTATAGTAGCTGACAACATGCACTTTGGAACCCCTGATAACCACCTCCTGCACAAATGCCCAACAGATGCATACTTCGTTAGCAGTCATTTTGTAGAAAGTGCTAAGATTTGGGTGAATGACAGTATTGCTGACTATGCCAAGCAATTTAAGGAGTGAATTTGTCAAGTGTAAGGATACTTTTTTTTAGGGAACAAATCACTCTGAGACACAATATTGGTTTTGACAGCTATTTTGTCATAGGAAACCAGTAATGTAGTTTGGAAGGTAGCAATAATGTGGTTGTAGTGCTCTTCTGTGCCCTCTCTACTGAGGAAACAGATTCTCAAGGCAGATTTTGCAAGGAAAAAGTGTGTGTCATGATTTAGCATTCTTCTAGAATGGGTTCATAGGATGGTTTCAGCAGATATTTCCAAGGGAAGAGACTTCAGTACTGAATGTTCAAGTAGACACCATTATACACCATTGATGCGTATATTTTAAAACCATGAATTTGCTGAGTGAAAATTATGTGAAAAATGTTACTTTTGATTCAGTTTAGGTTACGGAAGAATAATATTGTGAAAGGTATTCTCTTTAAATTCCTGAAACAGTCTTCCTAGAGACTTTAGGTAAAACTAAAAGTCCTCTATATGCTTTTAGTAGGATAAGAAAAAAAGCTGCAGTATGACACTGTGTGGTATAATGCATGATAATTTCATTCAAATAATCCTCACAACATCACAGTGAGGTAGGCAGGTTAATTTTTTTCCTTACCGTGTAACAGAGGTGAAACTTGAGTAAATAGTCAGTTGTGTAAATGAATAAGTAAATAGAAACTTGAGTAAAAGTTACTTGCATAGAGTTATTTTTTCATCTCTATACTTTGCTTTTCATTTTTATTCTTATTTGTATTGGCAGAAGATCAGCTAAATAATAAGGTTAATTTATTTATTTGTACTGTTAATAGAAAATAATCATTTAAGATCCCTTTACCAATTATAGTAGAGCAACGGCAGAGCCAAAGTTGAAAATTCTGACTGAAGGTGGGATTGGTGTTATGACAGTTCAGTGCTGTGTGTGGGATATGCACTTGTCATTTATGTAAAGTTCCTTATAGACAGCCTTTTAACTAGTAAAGAAATGAGAGCTGATGTAGGACTTCAGAAGGTAGCTTACAGTTTAGGAGACCTCAGTTTAGTTCTTTGCTTTATTACAGCCTTTGTATGAGTTCAAGTCATATAGGTTCAAAGCAGCATAGATTTCGCTGGGAGTTTTGTGTCTAGAATCTTCGTGAGTCTGAACATTACAGCTTTGTCTAAATTCAGCTATGTATATATTGTGTTTGTGGACTATTTAAGGAGAGAGTCATGAGCGTGGACTGGCTCAGATCCGTGCTGCTCAGGGCTGGCGCCTCATGGAGCAAAGTAGCCACTCTGCAAGATGTTCAGTTGCCATGTTTTGTAATGTGGCTCTCCTGTGGCACTAAATCATCATTATTATTTTTTCTGATTTTTCAGTTCAAAGAGCTGGAAGTAATAACATAACTGTGTTTTAGCCTGCCAGAGTAAATTTTTTGTGGCGTGATGCTGAGGGAGAAAATTGCAGCCCCTGAGGAGTGATACGAAGATGTGTAGAGGCATTTGTGTGGATGAGACCCAACTTTTGGATAGGATTAGAGGAGCACCCTGAGTGAAACGAGAGAAGCTAGACAGGGACCCTCCTGTCAGGATATTTTCTGGAAGAAGCTAGGTGGCTTGTTCAGGAAGGATTGGCGGTCCAGTGCCCGGGAATGAAATGGAATGAGTTAGAGTGATGATGATTATATCTGACATACAAACCTTCTGTTTCACTGAGCTATTGGAACGAGAAACAAGCTAGAAAAACAAGATGCTCGAGTACTACAGTGTTGTCAGTTATAGAGTGCCTAAGATGAATATCCAGACTTCAGAATTACCATCAAATGTTGGTATCCTTGACAGCATACAAAAAAGGACTGTTTCTAGGGTGACTGACCAAAGTATGTGATGGACCAATTGTCTCTGGAATCATACTCCCCCTCTCTGTATTCAATGTGCATTTAAATATATGTAAAGATGGAAACTACTGCCGAAGGAAATACAGCGTCAAAACATCGACCCTTTAGCCCTATGGTAAAAGCATTCAGCTGAGAGGGGTATCTAAATCAGGAGGAGGATCAGATGTAGGCCTTTCTTATTATAAATATCTGCCTTTCCAATCAGTGAATGCTTAAGGGTAAACTCTTTTTATCTCTGTGTCTCTCATCTGATCTGTAAACATATTTTTAAAAGATCTATGTTTCACTGCATTGCAGAAGTCTCTGCAAGATATAACTCTTGCTTTCAGATCAGCGCCAAAGTATATAAAATCTAGAAAGGAAATGGAGTGTTGTATAGAAATGATTTTTATTATTATTATACGCTTAGGGATAATACCATGTTTGGGTAATTTATTGTTACTGTCATGGGATAATTCTCTTTTAAGTGAGCACATTGATGGCTACCAGCATGGCATTTTTACTGTTTGTAAGAACATAGGTCAGGAAGGGAGGGAGCTTCTGGATGCTGATTCCGTTCCCTTGATGTTGCAGTCTATCACATCATTCTAACAAAATGCAGTCGATCACATCATCTAAATTTTTCTCCTCTACTTCTAGTGGAAAAGTAATGAAGAACCTTCGAACTTCGCTCAGGTGGTGAGAAATATTTAGGGAAGGCAAATCTCTGGTGAAACTTATGTGTATTTGTTCTTCTGCCAGCACTGCACCATAGCTTATATAGATCTTCTCCCTCAGTGTTGTCCAGCTTAATTCAGTCAGTTCCTGTATTTCTTGACCGCATTGTAATCCATTTGTGCAGCATGGAAACTTTTAAAAGCTTGTGTCTTGTGACCATAAGTGAGTTCATCAGAAATATTTTATGAATTACAGATGAGTAAGAAGCATAGAAATTGATCTCAAAGTTTGCCCACAGAATTCTGAAAACTTCAATAGATGAATTATACTGTATGGAAAATCTGATTTCCCATAATAAAACATCATCAATTTCACTTCTTTCATGGTCTAATAGCACATATTATTTTTATTGTAAAAATCTGAGCAATGAAAATGCAAAACTGCCTCTGTCATCTCACTACAAGTTTTCTCGCCGTTTTGTCTTTTGTATGTCATTCAGACAAATTTCAGAAACAGAGAATGGAGGACTTCCATGCTTGTGCCATGAGCTTACAGCTTAAACTTCAAGTGTGACCATGGGAAAGAAAGTGAATAACAACCCAAGGAGATGGAGACAAAGAAAAAGAGAAAAAAGCATCTTAGTTTTAAGATTTTTGAGTCGAGAGGCTCTCTTTTGGTCCTTAGGATATTGAGGAAGAAGGAGGAAAATCATGGCCAGTAGAGATTTAAACTTATGGAACATTGTATTAATCACATCATTGTATTATGCTTATTATTCGTCTTACTCACAAAGAGATAGTAGTTTCCTTTACCTTTCCTACATGTTCATTTTAATCAGTATGCACAGAGATCAAAAGAAATTCTACAAGAATTCTCTCAAATAAAGCATTTGGATTGAGTGCCAGAAGAAAAAGCATTTGAGGAAGAACAGGGAAGTAGATCTAAGATAATGCTGACTAAATAATAATTCATCATTTCATATCACATGCATAGTAATTTCAGAGTACTCCAGTTCAGAGAAAAGAAAACACTTGGTGTTTTTATGGTTTGTGAAACTATTTGCCAAGTAGCTCTTCAGTGTCTTCTTCAGAAGAGCTGCAGGTTGAACTAGATCTTTGTTTCTTAAGCATCTGTGTAGCTTCTGAAGTCAGTGGAATTTCCCTGATTTATACTTGAAACATACAGTAACATGCGAACTAGTAACGTGCAGGAAGATGAATAAACATCCTTTAATTCTTTATCAGAAGTTCGCGTGCATTGGCTGCTTACTGTAATTTTTTGTAACCTTATTGTTTCATTTCCTTAGGCTTAGACATCAGTGAAATAATGAAAAGCATGATTTCTTTCCATGTTGAATTTTATTCCATTAAGCTTATTGGAAATCTTCTTTACAATACCCTAAATGTGTTAAACAAATTTAGCTGAAGAGAACTGGGGAAGCACAGAAGGATTGCAAAACCCATCTTCCAGGCTTGAGAACCTCAGGCTGACTGCCAGAGCCCTGAGCGAAGTGCCTCGGCTCCCATGAGGAGAGTACATCTATGTGAACAACTTTGTTCAGTGAGGAATCTATTCTGTCAGCATAATGCACTTTACATCTCTATGTCAATCACAGTATTGCACATGATAGCTAAAAGTGTGCCAAGTATAAAGTAAAACAAAGGGAGTGAATTAAGAGCTTTAACTGTAAGACTGAGTGCATATACAGTGTAGATGGAGGGGAGGTGAACCGTGACTCTAATCTGTGGTTTGGGGAATTGCAGGTGCTCAAACAATTACTGACGTTGTCTGGGAGCTCAAGTGGTAGTTGTTTTGGGGTAATCTATGATACACTGCTTTCAGTCACCATTATCACAAAGTCAAAGAAGACAAATGTCTTTGGTGGCATTTACACTTACTCTGTAACAGGCTTGGAGCGTTCAGACATTCACTCACAACTGAGGAGAGGCTTAAGTTGTCACCTTTCAGCTGTAGGAGCTTTCATTTGAAACACGCCATCTGACTTTACAAGTGTGGAGAGGTTTATCATGTCTTAGCATCTCAAATATGGATGCAGATTTGTTGTGTTACCAGACTTGCTGTGAATGATTGCAGGATTAAAGGCAAGTTGCTTAACAGGTGTTCTAGCAGTCACCAAAAATACCTCATGAGGGAGAGAAGAGTCACCCAACGACAAAGCAGTTAGTGGAGCGGTGGTGGGAGTGCTTGTTTTATCTAATAGCATTATGTCTGCAGCTGTTGCCCAGGAAGTAAAGCAAATAATTTCACAAATAAGCACATTAGAAAATTCACTCATGGGCTGTTAAATGTGAAGATGTCACTTTTGGCTCCTCTGGATCCTCCAGGATCCCCTGACGAAATTACAGGCGGCTTGGCAAGGATACCAGGAAAACATTGCTGTAGGCTTTCCCAGCCTCGTGCCTTCTATAGGTATTTGCTATTATTCATCATCAGAGTAAGACTGCTGGATGGGATGGGCTTTACATCTGACATCATATTGTTGCTCAAATGCTTTTAAGCAACCCCTTGGATTTAGGCTAGTCTGCAGAGGGCACTCTTCAACTCTTTGGTTTGCACAGTGTGTAGTTGGGAGAGTAAGGGGGCAAGGAAGACCAAGAACAGGAAAGCGTATGACTCTCCAGTGTTTGGCTCACTCAGCAAGGAGCAGGAGGTTGGGCTTACTGCATCTCCATTATCGCCTTCTCTTTATCCACCTGGGTGGAGCTGTGCCTGCTTTCAAGAGCTAAAGGATTTACAGGGCCAAGCTGTATTCCTCATTACTGGGGCAGCTCTGGGCAAGAGCAGTAGTTTGAACTTCAGATCCCTGGAGAATCTGAGAGAGATGTAGCAGAATTAGATGCTTTTGGACCTAGGGGGCCACTGAACAGGATTTTTCATCATTCTGAGCTTCAGTGTCTGTAGTTTGCTTCACTTCTTTGGATTTGGTCCAGCCTTAAGTATTCTCCCTCCTCTCTAATTGAATGTTTATGGGTCAACTTAAGACTTCATGGAATCAAAAGAAATCTTTCCAGGAAGGCAATTTGTCAGGATCTATCTATAAACTTCCAGCCCAAACTAAGTAGCTAGTTTACAGTCAGATAGGAAAACAGGAAAAATAAAACCCTGTGTAGAGTAGCATGAAAGGCTTTATACAGAAAAGCTGAAGAGAATTTTCTTTGAGAGGAAAAATGTAAAAGCTGCCTGATTGCTTTATCAGCCTCTACAGTAAAAATAGTAATTACTGCAATTTAAGACTAATGAATAAATCACTGTATTAAAATGGGAACAAAAAAGTTTAACAAGCAATCATACGTAATCATTTGGCAGCTCTGTTATTAGTGTGGGCAGCGGTATTCACCTAACCTCTGCTGCAGCACCATTATTCGCTCACCTGCAACACAGATAAGTTCTCCCTTCCTGCTCTCTGGCTCAGTTTTGTTACGGCACGTCAGCTGTCTGCGTAGCTGGGCTCACACTCCACAATTCCACAAATGCCTGCCCACCTAAACAACACCGCTGTGCAAATAGCTGCAGCATGTGTGCCTGCATGTGGCTCTTGTCACATCACGGCTGAGTCGCGGGCAGTTACATTCCAGCTCTGTTGTACTCTCATTACCACTTCCCTCATTTTACCCATCTGTTCCCCAGCCTGAATCTGCATCCTTCCTGGTTTTTCAGCAGTGCTTTCCCTTTTCACATGATGCCACAAAGGCTCCATCTCCCCTGTAGCTTCCTACATGCCCGCTCCTCCTCAGAGCCATGTCACTCGTTACCCACGACTGATGGATTCAGTTTCACTAGTGAGACCAGTCTTGTTTTGCCCTGAAAACCATCTGCAGCGTAATTATCTTCAAAATGGTTCATTTGCATTAGTGTTTGACTACAGGGCTGCTGATAGGCCAGTATGCTTCAGGTCAGCTGT
>JAOWBP010002052.1:70595841-70608293 GCA_028571105.1 Tragopan temminckii
CTGCTTTTCATCTTTCATTATAGATGAAGGTCAAGAATTTTCTTCCAGATCCAGTGAGAATTAAATAGAATATATAGCACAAGCTTGTCAGTGGTCTGTATTGTTAATATCAACAGATGTCTTATGAAGAGTCCATAGCTGAAATGAAATTCCTAGCTGGGAGGAAAAGTCTCATCCAGACAGAACATCTCCCCCATTTCCACCCAAGAAGGAAGCTTCCCATGGTGCCAGCAAGTCTGAGAGCAGGGTAAGCAATTAGCAAGAAAGAGCTTCAAAATTCCTAAGCAAGAAGCAAGGCTGCTGAGGAGTGGAGACGCTTGGGATTTTTCAGCCTGATTAGCTCCACTGACAGAGAGATGATGTATGCTAATTACAGCTCCTTACCCTCCTTAGAAGAAGTTGCATAAAAGCACACAACGTCTCCATGTTGAAATGTAAGGCACTACAGCGTTCCCCGCCTTCTCTGCAGTGGTGTGCTTGGACCATCTGCACGATCCATTGACCAGCCTGGATGATGCATAGAAAGGTGTGCCTGTAAGCCGATCCATCAGTGGTTGTGGGTACAAGAATGAGAAAGTTTCTCATTAAGACATGTGGCTGAGTAATATAACCCCTGATAATGTCTCTTTGGGTCAGTGAACCTCTGAGAGTGGATCATCAACATTGTGGTGCAGTATGTAGTCAGTGTTTGGTAATGCAGATCTCATCCAGATATAAAAGGTGTAAAAGTTCTTCATGAAAAATAACATCTCAATTTTATCAGGTGATGTTTTCGATTCTAATTTGTTTTATATGCCATCTTCATTATAACTTGAAATAATGGCATTTGATCTATAATAGGCAACATAATGAATTCCGATTGTTCAGCATTGGAGGGAGGAGAGATCAACACAATATTTAAATTAAATCTTTGTAAATACAGAAGTTTCGTCATGGGTAATGACTGTCACATTTTTTCCAGGAATTATAATAAAAGGATGTTTTTGAACTATTTCTCAATGCGTTTTTTCAGGTGGTTCATGAAACTGATTATTTAAGTCTTAAAATAGAAAAGCAGTCTTCAGAAGGAAAGTGGCTTAAAGTTACTCTCCTGTAAAATAAACAACCAAAGACTTGAAAAAAAATCTAGCTTGAAATGATGCGTTCTGTTCTGCTTGTTTTCTAGACAGTTCTATTCAAATTGATGGTAGTGTTGTAACACTGTAATGCAATTCCCTTATGGAAATTAATTCATAAACAATAATTATTTAATAAGAGATGTTTCATATATTTAGCACTACAGTTTAATCTAGAAAACCTTGCATACTGCTTGGATTTGGTTGTATGAGACATTATGGGAACTATGTGCCACAGCAAGCCCTTCACACCAACATAAAATATGCCAAGATTTTATGCAGGTCATCAGTACTGAGGCAAATGCCATTCCTGCTCTACAGTAAACTTTCCCAGAAGTTCTGTAACATTGACGGTCTTTGAAATTCTTAGCTTCTCTTCAAGAGCTGAGCTGGAAGCTATGGGGTTGCTCTGTCTCCAAAAGGTACCAGAAGTACAGAATGCTGATGCAGCAGTAAATATAAAAATGGCTTGCTACTTCCAGATGAGATACATGAAAGTTTATTTTCAGAAATAAGTATTTTAAGTTCTCTTCAAAGGAACTACCAGAGAGCACTTGAAGTGCTGTTATTGAATTTGAAAATATTGTCAACCAATCAAAGCTTGTACGGAAACATTTGAGTATGCAAAATATATGATCTAGGCTTCAACTCAGTGCCACTGCTGGATTTGGCTCAGCACTGTTATTCTTAAAAGGTGTGTCTTTTTTATTTATCAGTGTGGTGAATGTAAGCAGGAATTTTTCCCTTTTACAAATGTTTTTATGTTTATTAGACCCTGTTACATGGTCTGTGTGCATTCATTTCTGTAACTCCACACAACCTACTTGTGTCAAGCTGTGTTCCCACCATGGGATTTTCTGATTTGAGCCCTGTCTCACACTCCTTGCAGTGCCTATAGCTCACTTCCTCATTGACAGCCTTGCAGTCTTTCCTTTTCTGGTCCGTGGCTGATGGATGGCATTTTGCAGTTCTGCTGTCGTGTGGCAGTGCCGTCTAACCAGATCCCATGCTTGAGAATTTCTTGCAAAGAAGATTCTTCGTTTGAACAACAGCCTGGCACCAGAGCCCCCTCCAGATGCGCACTCTGGTTTGACCTCCCTGAGAGTCTGGATGCCCACTGTCACTGTGCTGTATCACCAGATACATGCAGGGTCACGCATCTGCGGGGAAAACACTGGGAGGTAACCAATGACAAGTCCTATAACCTTGCTCTTAAATCTTGCCTGCTGTTGAAGTAGAAACAACAGGAGGTGTTTCTTATTCTGTGATTCTGCAAGGTGTGTTCTGGGTGATTTCTGCTAATTCAGATGTTAATCCAGCAAGTCTTTTAACTGCTGTAGAAAACTTACAGTAAATGCTGTCTAATCTGCACAGTAAATAAATCAAACTGCTTTAGTAGTGTATAGTGACTACACTAGTTTAGAAAAGAAAACAATGGATTCAGAAAAGTTAAAAAAATGAGACACGAAAAATCCCTTTGCTGCTGCTTTTATTAAACTCGTGTTGTTGATTTACTTCTGTGAACTAATTTTCCTTGAATTAGGTTTTGTGTTAAAACTTCCTGTTCACCACCAGTTCTGTTTGTATGGTTTTCTTTGTAATTCATTTTGATTAAGCTGTGTTCTGATCAGCAGCTGTTTAGAGGTTGCATGGGAAGGCTGCCCAGCACGAGGCCCGTGTGCTAGCAGAGTTCCTTTTGTTTCTAAGGCCTCACATGGCCTTGGAAGTGCTTCTCTTTACCTTATTTTCTTTTTCTCAGTTTTCATTATTTTCAAGAGTATTCTTATTTTTCTACATTCATTTTCATTAGGGTATTTTTAATTCTTGATCAGTATTTGGCTTTGTGGTGCTGCAGATGCAAGCACACAGCTGTCTGCCACAGATTTTGTCTTAAATACAGCAAATCTCCTGCTATCTGTACCTGTTCTGAAGCAGTGTTATCTGTTACATACTGCAGGATAATGGTTGCAGCCATTCAGTGCAGCCACTCGAGATATCCACCCAGACCATGAGCAAGTACAGTCTGAATTTCTTTTTAAAAGCTGGCTTATCCTTACATGATTTTGCAATCCTGAAGTCTGAATTTCAGCGAGCTGTTTTTCCTGTCTTAGCAGAAACTGAAAATTAGTTACATTTCCAGAAAGGACCACGTAATCTTGTAGAAGATGGTATTTACAGAAAATGTCATAATAGAAATAAGAATTTTTGCATCTTTATATTCAGTAGATAGGTTGCAGTGCTATAACTCTTTTTGTTAAGCCTGAATTTCATGACTCTTTAACCCTGCTTGTGCAATAGTGTGACTTATCAGAATCAATTGAAATTTCAGGATTTTCATTTCAGAATTGAAGGGCACAAATCTAAATCCATAGAGTGAGTTCTAGATCTGCAGGTGTAGAAAGGTTGAAAGTAAATTGTAAATGCCTATCCTACTTCAGCTGTTTAAACCAGAAGTCTCTGGAGCAGGTGAAAGCAGCAGTTTATGTATTCTGGTTTCCTGTCCTCAGAGACAGAAGTACTATTTTGGAAGGACAGAACCCCAAGCAAGGATCATTGCGCCTTGGGAAAAAAAAATAAATCTCAACTTCCTCATTTAGAGGTTCATGTATAACCCTGAAGTCCTTCTGGTTGCCTCACAAAGAATGTGAGCGATATATTTAGGCACTTCAATTATGCATTTTCAGTTCTTTTTACATCACTCGCTTAGTGTTCACACTTCCAATAAAGATGTCTTCATTTCACTGCAGATGATCTCAGTGCATTCTAAGAAGTACGAAGCGACTGTTCCATGCCAACAGGTTGAGGTTATACCCTGTCAGCTAAGACACTGAAAATGGAAATAGCAGTTCTCGGTCCGTTGTAAATGAGAAAGAAAACTGGTTAACTTAAACCACTGTGAAGACCACTTTTTAAGATTGTGACTATGTTAGTCAAACTGAATACACTTTTATGACCATTTAGTCCTTCTGTGGCCTAAATGTTATCTCATCACATGCTTAACAGCTGCCTTTTTGCTGGTCTCAATCTTCCACTTCTTAAGCATCTTCATCCTTGCCCTCATGACACCTTATTAAGGATAGGAGAAGCTCCGGGACAAAGTCCTGTCCTCCTCCACGTGTCTCTTCAAAACTGCTCTGCTGTACTGCATGGAGAGAACTCTAATCTAATTATGGGTGGGCAGATGGTGTGTTGGGATTGTTCTTCCCCATTGGCTGCAAAACCTGTGCATCCTATTATTTGTTACCCCGTCTTTGCTACCACCCCCAGACCAACCCACTTGTTTGTCTCCTCCACCTGGTTTGTCTTGCCTTTTAGATTGTGTGCTTTGGAGAAGAGATTGTCGTTTTGCCTAATACCATGCTGCTTGGACAAGGTTGGCATTCAGGTTCTGCAATATATGTATTATATAATTGTTAAACTTTTGCAGGGATGAAGAAAGTTTATATAAAAAGAAGCTAATTCTCTTCCAAGATGCACCACATTTAAACGATTTGTAGGCTTAACGATGAGCAGAAGCTTATATCACATATATCTAAATAGAACTACTTTGGCAGACTCCCTGTGACAAGAGCCAGCATTCTATGAATGTAATTTGATCAATGAACTGTATTTAGACCACTGAAATTTATTCAGTCTAAACAAATCCAGACTCCTTCATGACAAATGTTTAATCCTTCAAGATTGCATAACTGGGGGATTTAGGGATTAGTTAGCTTTGAAAACAGGTCAGGGAAAACATCTACATTTGATTAAAAGCTAATTAGGCAAGGAAATAAGTAAAGTAGTATCAAAGGTTTATAAAAAGTCTTTTGCAAAATGAATTTTATGTAACGGTACAAAGAATATTCTCTATTTATGTAAGAGATGCAAAGCCTTGTCACCCACTTTGTTTATACCGGTAGAATTCAAGGGAAACTTCACTAAACAAATGGTGCAAGTGGGAGCTGAGCTAGGAGATACGTTTTTCATCTCTTATTTGTGTGGTGTTTTGGAGTTACTAATGAACTTCATATAATTTTCTAAAAACTTCAAGATCACTATCAAGAGCTATGATTCTGAAATGATATCAAAAGTTGCAGTGAAAATGGGGTTGTAATCCTAGAAGTGAGATTATGGTAGGAAAAGCTTAGGAATGCCTGCATTAGGACCGGCTGAAGTCTGAACTCTTTCCGCTACTATTCATTCAACTTTTCTTTCTCACTTCACCTCCTTTGCCCTCTGACAAAGGCCATCTGCTTTCTAGGGCTGCCTGGCATCACAGAATGGCTTGTATTGTTGAGGTTATACAGTCCCCATGTCTGGGTTTGTAAGGGTTTTGTGCTGTCGGATTATTGGAAAACTAAATTCCAAAACAGACAAACATATGTTAGCCCAAAGGCTAACTGTTTTGATGCACAGAGAAAGAAGTGCTGTCTCTCAGTGTGCTGTGTAAGTCTGTGTAAATTTTTGCATTTCATTGTAACGAGAAGCAAAAACCACAAAAATATCTTCAGAACTGCAGCGTGGACAAAGCAAAATGTGTTTGTTCCCAGTAACAGAAATTGCGGAGTACATTTTTTTCACCTATGTAATACTCTGAATGCTTTTCAGTTTAACATCAGCAAAGCTAAAATCCAGCATGGTGCTCAATCTGCACTACTGAAGAATCTTGTTAAGACGAGCAAACAAAGCATTTTATATTGGCTGCAGTGTCTCTACCTCCAAAATATCCCACCTGAAAAAAAGAGCTTTCTCAGCCATTATAGAGTTTCTGTAAAACTATCGGATATTGTAGTTCATTTGAATGCAGTTTCTGCAACTTTGTCTCATCTCTAGTGTATGTTCTCATACATTTGCCCTGAGTGAGGACTGGGGAGACTTAGGCTACTGGCAGGGTGTGTTATTATTTATTTCATTTTTTTAGCTTTCTAAAATTTCTTAGTTTTGAGGTGATATGAGTGTAACTAAATAATTTTTTGACTCTTCCTTAAAAAAGTTATTCTTGGAACACGTTGTGTTTTATTTTATATCTGAAAAAGAGTTTTGATAAATGACAGTTTATATGCAGGCATTTAATATCCAAATGGCAGCTTTGTTACAGAAGCATTGAAAAGCATGCTAGTGGTTATGCTGAACTTTCAAATTAGGTAAATTAATCATGGAAGATCCTGGCTGGCCCGGGAACACAAGAAAGGAGAAAAAAAATACCCAGCAATGCATGAATATTTCACTTGTGATCCAAAGCTCAGCATCAGTGTCCCTTATAACCCAATGAAAGTCATTATCTTCTTTGGTTCTGTAGAAGTTATTTCCTCTTTGTTCCCTGCTGTTTTCAAATCTCATTTTAGAAACTATTATCTTCTATGCTGTGCTTCTCGGTTACCTCACTCTGTGTTAACCATCTGATCAGATGTTTCTGTATACATCTATTTTATTATTCAACAGAGTGCATGAATTTCTGATTCAGCTGAGAAGCACAACTGTCCAGCTGCCTTGCGGTTGTCTGGGGGTCTTATGAGCAGCAAAACAAGTGGAATGCAAAGGTGGCCCAGGCTGCTCAACTCCTCCATGAGCCATGCTCCCAGCACAAGAGCTGGATGCTTGTGCCTTTGAGAGAAATTGCTTTGTTTTGAGATTTATTACAGTTTTTGGAAAACACTGTGGAGTCTGTACAGATTCAAGCTTCATAGTGTGTAGCGTTTTTTTATTTTATGGTTCGTTTGATAACTGGAATTTCTTTGTGCTTCAGTGTCATCTTTTGTCAGTGTACTTGACAGAAATAGCAAAAATAGCCAAAAGTAGGGTTTTTGTTTGTTGAACAGATTAAAATAAAATTGTCTATGTATGGAAAATTTTGAAAATAATTGAGAGAACACTGACAAGTTGTTGATCTGAAATGACATCGAACAGTTGACTTGCACTGTGTTCTTGTTTGCCTAACCATATGAAGCTGGTAGAATGGCACTTCCAGCTTCAAGAACACTAAGTCAGCCATAAGGCATTCCCTTGCTGTGAGGCCTATCTCCTGCCTCCTTAACCTGCAGTATTACAAGTCTTGAACAGCTGCAGTCCCTTGTTGGAGTAGTAAGAGAAACTGGTGGTGATGGAGCCTCACCTTCACTACTTCCTTTGAAATCTGGGGAATCTACTGCAATGGGACTATTTTGTCCCATTCCTTTCCCACAGCAACTCATCATGAAATAATGGAGAAAGTTGTACAGATCCCAGACAGTTTTCTCAAATTGTGAAATTGGAGACTTCTACTTTTTTCACCAAAACTCTCTTACCTTGTTTTTAGCTTTAGTTGGTAGTCACTTCCTGATGAATTTAATACAAGCACGTTCAGAGCCACATCTGCTTTGCAGGACTTTTATGTAGCATCCTGCGTAAGCTGGCAAGATCTGTGTGAAATTGCAGAATACCAGAGAGGCAGCTAACTGCTGTTTAATATAAAGGTCTAGAAGACATATTTTTCTGCTGTTGGTGATTTTATTTCAATGTCTGTACTCAAATATTGAATTTAGAAAGTACCACAGAGAGTTAACTTACTCCACCTTTGTCTTTGGTTTTTGTAGTTCACCAGTCAAAAGCAATTTTTTTCTCAAGATTCTTCAAATTTAGATTAATTCCAATCATAACGTTTAACCCTGACGTTACATTTTACCCCTGGTATAACTGTATGTGTAAAAATGTAGATGATATAAAATATTTACTCATTCTGGACAATTTTTACAAAAGCCAACTGCTTTGTCTTCGATAGGGGCATTAAATCGGAGCAGCAATGTTCCATTTTATTATGCAGTAGTATGTGCTTTTGATGTTGACTTTCATACGCAGTTGTTGATGACCCAGATTTTGTTTTCAGCTTTCAGTTTCTGTAGAGTTCACTGCATCATCTAAGGCGAACCAACATAAAGGAGTAACTGTTACACTAATGGGGGAAAATGAGACAGCAGACTGGCTTTTTTGATTCTTCCTAGTCAAAAGACAAACAAATCAACACAAATGTGTTTGATACACAGAAGGACTCGTGCTAGAATCAACAACATGAATCACAATCCCAAAGCCAAGCTGGAGTTGCTGCTGTTTCAGTATTAACTTGGGCAGATACTTGTGTTTTATTGTCCTCTGAGAAATAAGGGAACACAATCACAGTGACAGGTCAGTCATAACTAAATGCTGTTTGAAACATAATAGTCATTTTACAGTCAACTTGTTATATTTGTTGCGTCACAAAGATTTATTGAAGAGATAAAAGTGGTTATGGAAAACACTGTCCAGTAACTATGGTAACAGTTATTTGATCTCACAATAATTAGCTTAGCATTTGGTTGCACAATACTTTCACAATACCTCCTCGGTTAGTTCATTAAACAAATTAGCTTTTGTTTGTACTTTCATCATCTGTTGTCTTAAGATTAGTTTAAGTTCAAAAGAATTGAAAAATATATTTTCAAGCTGCTGTTGTACATGACTAATTTATGCTATACGAGAATCTTTGACGCTTTTATGCACTAACATTGGATATATTAGTTCTGGAGGTATTTTGTTGGTTTAAGTGAAAATTATTTAGTGTATGGGTATGGCTGTACACACAGTGTTAGTATAGAAGCTTTGAGTACTATTATGAACACGGATGTGCACATAATGCACAGTTCAGAGACTATCATGAAGGCTGCAAAGGCAACCTGACAAACTAAAAAGTGTCTGAATTAGAAGTTGATTATTTTATCGCTCCCCAACCCCCCATCCTAAGCAGTCAGGTTGCCTTTACATTAGATAGTCATGGTTTAATTTTACGTCTTGATTCTTAATCAGAATTTTGTATTCTTTACCTTGTTGGGTATAGGTCAGTGCCTTTTCCTTACTGCTGTTGTGGGCATTGCTCTCTGTCTATGAGTTATTAAATATAATGATTTTGTTGTGTTAAACTGAAGATAGAAACAAAGAACAAAAAGCCAGCTTGTTGTTTATCAAAGACCAATCGACAATTCTTAATGCAGAGTTGCTACTCTGTTCTATTGTGCTTTATTTAGTGGCAATCATTACTGCAGTATCTGCAAGCATTAATGAAATTGTTTTTACATTACCCATATGAGAGGATTATTATTATTCCCACTTAACAGATGGAAAACTGAAATTCAGAGAGATTAACGTAAATGTTTTTGGTATCTTTAGAGAAGTCCAGGGCTTGGTTTATCAGAGCAGTTAAATGGTGCGCAGTTCCCACTGCCTTCATCACTTATGCTAGCTGGGTGCAGTCTTATGTCAGGTTTCATAGGTCATCTCAATTCTCTCCTTTTCTATATTTGGAATAAGAAAACTCCCTTTCTAACTTCCCTTTCCCTTTCCCTTCCAGCCTTTTGTTTATGCCATCCCTGTCAGGCTGTTTTTACCAGTCTTCCTCTTTCATTCCCAAGGCTTGTTTCTTCCCCCATTTGGATCAGAAGGGCACTTCCTCCACGTAGTTGCCTTAGTTTAGGCAGAAGAATGATCGTCTTTCTTTCTTCTTTCTGGACTCACATCTAGTCCAGATGAAATCTCAGTATTACTAAGGACAGATTTTTTGGAGAGATAAGCAGATTTTAGGTTTTCAAATAGTTATTGTTCTGTCAAATGGACAGATTCTTACAAGAAAGAAAAAATGCTTACCTGACACAGAGATGATTTGAGCTTCACTTCAGGTCCCTATTTCAGCACAAAGAGACACTGGAGCTGTCCAAAGAACAAACTATCAGAATGATGGAGATAAAACTGCACGACTTTCCTTAGCTTCTTTATGTTAATGCACTGGATGCACTTTTTTTGACTGAAATTGGGTCAATCCATCTGTCTTAGTCCATGTGAGTAGCATTTAGCAAAATTATAAGCCTAATATTACTATATTACTAACACTGCAATTTCTAACATTTGAATTTGGTCTGTTTGCATGTCACACAAAGTACAAGGAGCAAAAAATATCATTAATTTACCTTATTTGCTACTAGCTTTGTCAGGCAGCTTTAAATTAGGGCTTGAAGGAAAAGTATAGATCTCTTTTTCTTTAGTAATCACAGAATCACAAAATCCTAGGGGTTGGAAGGGACCCGTGGAGATTGAGTCCAGTCCCCTGCTGAAGCAGGTTCCCTACAGTAGTTACACAGAAAAGCATGCAGGTGGGTTTTGAGTATCTCCATAGAGACTCCACAACCCCTCTGGGCAGCTCCAGTGCTCTGTCACCCACACAGTAAAGAAGTTCTTCCTTGTGTTTGTATGGAACTTCCTAAGTGACAGAACTGGTGTCCTTGGGCATTGGTCAGGCCAGAAGTAGAAAGCAAGCTCCAGCTGTAATGAATGGCACATATGTCTCATAGTATTGAAAACTGAAATCTTGTCAGCAGTTCATAGCTTCTGAACTCAGAGGCTGAATTGCTGTCCTGGGTTTTGTTTTTGCTGGATGAGAAAAAGGATGAAATGAATAGGATTTAATAGAAAAGTAGTCTTCCATTTTTATAACTGAAACCAAACTGAAAAGAGACGTGCAGGTATAAGGTGAGTTCAGGGAAGTGACCGATAGCTTCAAGTACAGAGATCTTTTTCTATTTTTGGAAGCAGAAAAGAGGAAGTAGTGAAATTTTTGTGACAAACAGAAGTCTCAACCTGTCTCCAAGGAGAGCTTGGTGAGCCAGTAAATCCAGTAGGTGGTATGGACTAAATGAGAAGTGCATTAGGGGGAACTCAGAATACTTGGAGCCTCATACAGAGCTTCCTGCTTGCAGGGGAGCTGCTCTGTGGATCCAGCCCTAACTGTATCTGTGATTTCTCTATTGCTAATGCAGTAGCTACCAATTTTGGTTGCAGGCTTCACACAGTGAAGGTGAGGTCCTTACAAAAACAAGCCTAAATCTCATGAAGGTTAGCTTGCTGCTATTAGAGCTTAGTCTCACAGTCCAGAGCCTGAAAACCTTTGACTTTGGGCTCTTTAATGAATGGGAACTAAGCTTTCAAATCCTAGAAGCCAGAAATGGCAACATAAAAACATTTCTTGAATGGCAGAGGTGTACAAGGCACTGCAAAAATAAATAGCATTTGAGTTCTATTATAAATAGTATTAAGCTATAGAGGGAGTTTTCAGAATTGAAAAAGTCATAGATGTTTTTTACGACATAATTATAATATATAAAAAAGACCAACATTGAGTCTAATTGTCCAATTATTACTGTGAGTTTTTAAAGGAAAGTTACGTCCTGTATTGGCTAATAGCCTAAGACTTGGCTGCTGACTTCCTTGCTGGGCAGACCACTATTGGTCAAAGTGTTTACTTCTGAAATAGCATTCACAGTTGAGATCATTCTCATAAAGATGCTTTTGCTCATGACTGTATTAGCCCAAAATGAAGGTTATATATTTATACGCTCAAGAGTATTCAGTTCCCCTGGGGAGTGTTTGTGTTTGAATCTTGACTTAAATACTGCAACTGTGGTGAACAGAGAAAGATGAGAGCTGAGTGCTGCAGTTGCTTGAGAAGTAATGGAGTTGAAGGTGGAATCGGAGGGTGATAAGAGCTGCAGGAGTGGGAACCCTTTTTTTACATAAATTAGAAAGAGTCTCACTTTGCTACAGCTGCGTCCACGTGAAGACTCATATTTATATGAGAAGTTGATTTCACAAGATAAGCAATTATGGATTTACTTGTGCATCAAAGAGCCTTGTGTTTGGTACTTGCTGTTTTATCCTCTTAGGAACCTCAAAAGAAAATATCTAGGGAAAGGCGCACTGAAGTTTGATCACATCAGTTGGTTTTTTTGCTTTGGATAAGGAAGTAACGTGTGGAAGTGCCTAATAACAAATTTTCATTGAAAAACTTACATTCACGGTTACATTTTCTGAGATCTGTGTGCAGTTTAGTTTCTCTTATTTTAAATTGCATTTCAAAAATAATTTCCTTTTGGATTGACTCCTTCAGAGTTGGATATTGAAAGATTCAGTGTGGTGAACAGCATGGGGAGAACAATAAGAGCACGAACGATTTTGTTCATGTTTTAGTCATTTTCTTTGTCCTCAAAAAATTGGTTTTCAAGTTAGCTGTGAATTTGGACATCTGGAAGATTTTAACTTTCTCTTCTTGAGTTTTAAGGAAATTTGTATTTATGTTGCCACGTCTTTCTAAGAAAAAAATACATGTAACCCAAAGTTCACCAAAATGTTGCCTTCTGTGAATTTTTGGTTCTGTAGTCATGGAATCATAGAATCGTAGAATGGCGTGGGTTGAAAAGGACCACAATGATCACCTAGTTTCAAGGCCCCTGCTATGTGCAGGGTCACCAACCACCAGACCAGGCTGCCCAGAGCCACATCCAGCCTGGCCTTGAATGCCTC
>JAOWBP010002052.1:70626143-70637330 GCA_028571105.1 Tragopan temminckii
CCTGCCACATTTTGAAAGAAACGATATTTTCTCCTGTTATTTTGAAGGAAGGAGCTTTGAACTCCAGAGGAGCCTCCGAAGTCCCAATTTTTGGTGACAGGAAGCTTTTCCAGAATAAGGCTCCAAGCTCCCAGATATGAGGGATTTGAAATGCTGTCAACAGCATGTGCTGTGTGATAACCTCAGCAAGTCGAGGTTGGTGGGAATTGCTTTGCTAGGAAGCTCCAGCACCAGAATCCTTCAGTGACATTGCCTCTCCCAGCCCATGTGTACATGCTGAGGGAGAGACCCACGCTGCAATTTGTGCCCCCAGAAGTGACTCTCACTCAGTAATTTAGCAAAGCCTTATAAATGGTACTGCATGGCAAACCGGTGTGCCGTACATCTGATTGCAACAAATAGTAATTATAGGCATGCTTGAAGCAAGACTTTCATAAAACTGAATGAAAAGTATGATTCATCTCACAGAAGACCCACCCACCCATTTAGCCATTGACATGTCTGTTTTCTTCTTTTACTTCTTCTTTTTTTAAAGTTTCAAAGGGAAATAATGTGTCTGAAATGTAAGACCTGCCTGAACATATTCCTCTTCAGTATTTAATTCAATTTGTAAAATAATATTTTGATTGTAAGGTTTCCTAATTTCTGAAATGTTAATAACTTTCTGCCTTTCCACCCATCTATTTGTGTAATAATCACAAGTATTGCTCAACGTATTAAATCTGATGTTGGTCTCTGATAAGAAAGTTTTCATCATTTCGAGTCATATTTGAGCATAAGTTGCTAATATTTTTAAGTACTCTGTCTCAAAAAATTTGACAGATGACATTAGAGCTGTGCACTATCTCCAGATAGTTCATTTTCTTTTGGAAAGAAAAGTGTGATGTTGTACTTCTTCCTAAGATTTCAGTTAGAGACTCATTTTTACATTATAGCGCTCAACCCACTCTGAATGTTCAAGTATCCAGTAACTAAATCTCTGTGATGCTGCACGTTAGAAAAGATGCCTGTGTCTGCCTGTGCCAGACAGGTTTGCAGGATGAAAGCAGGAGTGCAGTGGGGTGATGCTTGTGCTGCTGGTTTATACCAGTTTCACTGTGTCAGCTGCTCAATTTCTGTACCTTTTTCAAGGTTTTAGATCAGTGTGGACACGCTTACCTGCAGGATTCAAATTGTATCCTCCAAATAAAGTTCCCTTGCATCTTCATCAGCATTTTTGGTGTTATTTCATATTTGTAATTGTCTCATTTGATTTTTCGTGCTTGGATGTGCTTTGTCTAAGGGTTACTTAAATTCTAAACTTCGTGTGCCTGACAGACTAGACAAAATTCTTCTCAGGACATGAGCCATGGCAACAGCAGCTTTGGGATAACAAGATGTCTTTTGAGCACAGTCTACAAGATTGCCCTCGTGGACCTTATTTCATCATCAGGATCATAATGTGCAGTAAAATTCCCTATTTAATAAAAACACTAGGATAAAAAAAGTTGTGAGGTGCTTAGAAATTCAGACATACAAAATTGAAAAGAGAGACAGTAAAATACTAGGTATTGTAGGGTCAGCTGCTGTCATTATGCAGACAACAGAGTGCAGAATTATGTGGCAGCGTGATTTGTTGCATATGGTCTGTACAGATATCCCAAATGCAGCCTGAGTTTACCGATTCCAGATGATAGAAATCTGCAATTAGTCAAAGGTATTTTCTTGTCTCCAGAATGAACTCAGCTGTTGTGGAGACCTGATTAGCATGTGCTGGAGACCTGTAATGAGGGAAAACTTAATTATTCAGATTCATCAGCATGCAAAGGTGTTAGATGATGCCACATAAGTCTGCTCGATCAGCATTCCAGAACATGTGCAACCCGGGTGTTTAACAGTGGTCGTGGTTTGCTTTAGGCGTACACTTCAAGGTTAATGCTGAGATTTTCAGTAGTGTTTTCCATTTAGTGCAGAGATCCCCTCCTCTAGACAGCTTATTGCTAGTGCTGCTCTGAGGAGCTTCACTTTATATACTGAACAGATTATTATTAACTGTGTGTGTAGTGCCATAAAATGGCTCTATGAAGACGTGTTCTCTGCCCCAGAATGCTTGCAGTTGAAGAGAAGTGAGGCAAGACAATGAGAAAGCCATAAAGGAAAAGGAGGGTGTGGTGTGAAACATGAAGCAGATAAGATACAAAAAAAGAACCTGACAGATAGGACTCCTGCAGCAGGAGGTTGTGAGTGTGCTTTACCCTTGGGGACCTTCAGAGAGCTGCCACACCCGCTGATACACTGTGTGATTTTATGGATAAGAATCACCCACTTCCCTTCTGCTTGGGCAGTGCTGGCTACCTCACTGGGCATCCTCGCTTCCCACAAAGTGTCCCTTTGCTGTGTGCGTCTGTATGTGCCATCCCTTCCAGGGAAGGGAGCCCTGTAAAATAAACTGGCTTTCCCTCAGCACCCCCTGTAACGACTTCTGTTGTGGAAACGCCAGTAATCCCTGACCCAGTGCTAAACTAAAGCTAATAATGTATTTTTACTGATTAAAAGAAACTACTGAAATGCTCTGTAAGTACAAGCTGTGTGCACAGCTAATCTGTAGAAACAAACATGCTGCATGTACCCCATCTCTATCGCTCCACCATCTGTTAGCTTCACACATCCATTATGTTTTGTCTTTAGTGAAGTGTTTCTTGGCTTTTCTAGACAAAGCTGTTTTTAAACTTAAGCAGCTTGGCAGCTGGGCACGTAACGTTGTGGCAATAAAACCTGCGAAGAAGAAGAGTGGATGGTGCATTTGACAGAGAAGTAGATAGTGTTCTCAACCCAAAAGAAGTGTACCCCAAATTGGCCACGGAATTGAAAATAGCACTACAGAGGTACAGGAAGACTGAAAGTCGGAAAGAAAAAAGCAAGCCACTTTTCTACTTTTGGCCGAAATCTGAGGAATAATGAACCCAGCAGCTCCTCTTCTATGAAAACTCCAGCCATCAGCACTAGCCAGAATTTTCATTTCTATCCACCACGTAGCTTTCTGTCTGAGAAACACTGGGCAAAATTTTCCTTGTGTCTTATCAGTAAGATTCCCGGTGTACAACAAAGGAAATTCAGAAGTCTTCTGTGATCGTAGACAGCATTGCGGGGTCAGAGAGCTGAGGAAATGACCCTCTCCTCCTTTTGAAGAGCTCTTCCCACATCAACCTGTGCAGTCTTTTACAGGAAAGTAGGCTACGGTCTTTGATGGTAAAAAATATGAATAGAAATACTAACCTACTATTCTGCCTTTGAAAAAAATAATGCCAGGTTTTAGCAAAGTGTGTTATTCTGACAGAAGCTGCTGCAGACACCTGCTTTAGCTTTTCTTGACCCAGAGGGTGGTGAGGCACCGGCACAGGCTGCCCAAAGAACTGTGGGAGCCTCATCCCTGGAAGTACTCAAGGCCAGGTTGGATGGGCCCTGGGCAGCCTGAGCTGGTGGGTGGCAGCCCTGCCCATGGTGGGAGATTGGCACTGGATGGTCTTTAAGATTCCTTCCAACCCAAGCCATCCTATGACTGAATGATTTGTTTTCCACGGTTCTTCTAATTTCCTGTATTTTAATGTTCTTGAGATGTCTGAGTGGTTCTTTGAGGAAAGACTTGTCAGGGAAGATGGTTAGAGACTCTGCAAACCTATGGATGCTGCTGAATCCAGGGAAAACGTGGAGAATTGGATGTTCCAGAAGGAACTTGTGGCCTGCTGAAAACAGCGCATCTTAGGTGTTCCACAGGACCAGCAAGAGAGGTACTGAAGCAACCACATATACATGCAAAGTAAATAGTTTGCTCTGCCACTGCATTAGCAAGTAAACCACTTCAAACAACTCTCTCTACCTAGGGAAAATGTAGTAATAATAAGCAATAGTGTAAGTCTCCACTCCTTGCCCCAGAGGTTGTCTACTAATCCTTAGGAGCCTTTGCACTCTGCAGGCTTCCTTTTTCTACCCTCGTTTGTCATTGGAAAAGAATTTGTATGGGTCAGAGGCATAGGACATGTGGAAGGAAAACATTATTAAAGAAAAAATGAACAGTGCTCCAATGAATCCCTTTACAAGAAGTAAACAACAAGCAGTTTATCTTCTTGAAGGGAAACAGAAGCTTGTAAAATGAAGTTTGAAAGCCCTGCTGCTTGTGAGGTGCTGGAGGTCTATCGCACTGCTACTTCTGAGAGGAAGCTGCATGCACTCGTGAGGGCTTTCATTTATTTCTGTTTAAAGCACTCTGGCTTGAGATCTCCCTGTAGCTAATTAAAACAGAATGCAGAGCGACATTAGTTATGCACTAGAGTGGGAGTCAGAAGATGTAAGCTCAGTTCCCAGCCCTACTACCGACTTCCTGGCTGACCTTGGGTAAGCCTCTTGATGTAGATTTTCAAAAGACCTCTGGGCCAAATTTTCATATTGAAGTTTGATTTTCAAAGAAGCTCAATATCTAGTGATTTCCATGATGTTGATTACGGCCAGAATTTTGAGCGAGCTCAGCAACAAATATGCTGAGCTCATTTGAAAATTGAGCCCTTAATCTTTTTCTGCCTCAGTTTCCCATCTCTGACAGTGCCGGTAAAATATTTTCCTTGTCTGTCCTGATTGTTTGGGCTGTAGCTCTGCAATGCAAGAAATTGTCTTTTCATGAATGTGTATGGTGTGTTGTACAATCTTGTTTGATCTCTGTTATGGTTTTTAGGCATTACTGTAATGACTGTTACACCTGTTATCTGCTTCAGAAAAGAAGAAACTGCAATCAGAAGAAAGCATAATTATTCTCTTGTTTCTCAGTGAAGAGATGTACTAATTTCTTTAGTTTGCTTGGCAGAACACTGTCTGGAGAGCTGTATTTAACATCAGCATGTATATGTTAGCTGATTTCTCTTGTCCATGAGGGACAGGTAACCTATCAGAGAGGCAGGTTAGTTAGTTTGGCATGATTTGATCTGCAAAGAAACATATTGACAGCCTCTGACTACCTTGCTATTCTTTTGTTGCTTCTAACTGAATCGTTTAATAATTTACTGAAGAATATTTTCAGGTGGAATTCCTTGTGCCTTCCTGCCCCCAGGCCAAACACCGTCACCCCCTCGTTGTTACTGCTGCACCAACTCTGCACTTTTCCCACACCGCATGCGTGCTCTTGCAACATCTCTGAGCAATATAACATTCTCTGTTGGCAAAGGTATAGAGTGCTTCTTCACTTCATAAATACTGTTTGCTTCCCGGGACCCACTACAACCCATTCCTGAAATTCCAGATCAGCATTGTCAGTGATAATCGAGCTCCTGGTTGCAAGCCGTGTGCTGTGCAAGCCAGAGGCCAAATGTAGTAACCCAGGAATGCATGATTGCAAAGACTGTCACTTCCCAAGGAACTCTGCTTGCTGCTGAATGACTGCCCTGTCCGCATACCTGTGGGTGTCACTAACACAGTGACTCTTTCCTGCTGTGTTTGTCATACAAGGGAGGACAGCACCTCAAGCAGCTGAAAGTTTTGAAGTGATCATTTCCTATGCTGACAAAATGGGCATGCGACTCACTGCTGTTTTCCGGACTGCCCTGTACCCTCTTGCTAGTTACTTGGTGATCCAAGTATGTACCTTCTGGAGTGCCCTTTTGGCACTTGTATGTTTTCCTTTACATGAAACAGGATGCTGGAGCATCATCAGTCTTGCAGTGAGAAACCTGGCAGGGCACCCCTAGAAAATCGATGGTTGTGGCAGTTCTTCAGTTAAGGTTATGTTTGGTCATTGGAGAGCTTCCTTGTGTTTTTCATCTCTGACTAGCATCTTCTGTTGCATTTTTTTAAAATATGTTGTTCTATTATGGTCTGTACTAAAAATCCTTTTCATTTTCTTAATCTAATGAAAGGTTTCCTAAATCGTGGTAATGTTTTACTGTTGGCATGCAAGGCATATCAAGGCAGTACTTGATCCTGAAGAGCAGCCAGCAGAGCAGAGTTCAGAACTGGGGAAATAGTGATTCTGTCCTTACAGGCTTTCCACTCCTTCCTGTCACTGAGCCCTATTTCCACACATTTTCACTAGCTGTAGCCAAGCTTGTAGGAAAAGAGGAATTTGAATTACTTATACAAACAAGAGTCTCTAACACTGATCTAACCTAAATTCTGGGCTGCAGGGCTGTGCTTAATTTCTGATGTAAAAGAAGCATTGAAAAAAACAGACCACGCCTTATCTTCACAGCTTTGAAATGGTGACCCCTTAGAGTGACTCTGTTTTACTCTTTTTCATTTTCTTTCCTTAGGTAGTACATTCATTTTGAGATACAGAATCTTGATCTTTCTCGGCATACATGTAGAGGTTGTGTGTACTCCTGCCAGCGCTGATGTGCCAACCAAAGAGTAGCAAGGGAAGTTAATAGTTCATTAGGAGGGCAACTACGATGTTACTCCATTCTGGTAATAAATGTAAGATTGAAAAGGTGAGCGTAATGTAAACTGCTTTGCTAGAAAGATGAGAACTGCACAGAATACCATGTGATTTAGTTATGTGCTCATCTTTTCATTGTTGCTATGGAGTGCAAGTGACACCCGTAGCTGCTGTCCCATCAGTTCAACACCTGCTTCCCCTGCTCTGTCTGCTCTGCTTAGCTGTTCTTGCTGCTGCTGCTGTACATCTCTGCTCAAGTCCTTTCTCTCTTCCATTTCATGACCCTATTAACCCTGATCTGGGAGGGAAGTGTTGACATGGAGAGACCTTGAAGCTTTAAAAGACTTGGCCTCTTGCTTGTTCTTAGCTGAGCCCATCACAGTGTTCCCAGCACACCTGCCACAAAGCACAGCCATTTCCAGATTCTCTATTTTCTGCACCATGCAAAAATGGTGGTGAAGTCTGAAACGTGTGTGTTGCTATATAAATGACTCCTATAGCATGGTAATGCTTTTCTGATCACGTAGCATTAATGAAGGTGCGCTCTTCCAGCTACTCTCCTGGCAAATAAGAATCTGCAGAAAGAAATTTGAAATAGCTATTGATCAGATTTAAAGTTAACTACTAATTGCCATCAGAAAGCACTAGGCTGCTGCAGTTGTAATCCTTGAATATTTATAGCTCCGCACTTTCGCATTGAATTTCTTCTACTGACTGCCGTTCAAGAAGCCTAATCTTACATCACAGGACAGGTTGTGAAAAGTAGCTGTTCAGCTGTTCCTAACTGATGATAGTGTTATGTTTAGCCCCTGTGACATTGTTTTGAAGAATTCTATATAAATTGGGATTAGCAACATTTTTTATTTTCTGCTAGGAAACAGCTTACTGAGTATTATTATTATAAAGACCTGCTCAGTGTGCAGAGCATGGTTTATGCTGGATGTCTTAGTACAACACATGCAATGTCTCTGCCTTAACCTCAATGAAAACCTCACCATATTATTGTTGAGCAATGGCAGATCTGTAAGTTCCTCTTAAGAAGTGAGCTTTATTTCTTAACTTGTTTCAATATGATGTTAATTGATGATTTTTTTCCTCTTTTCTCATGTGTTTCAGCAGTGTTGTATTAAAAAAAATGAAATAAAAGACACACACACACACAAAAAAAAAAAAACAACAGAAATTGAGCAGGCAGCTGTACCTTCTTGCCCAACCCAGAGGTCATTTCAGCAGGGGCATTCCAGGCAGCACAAGGCTGCGGAATAACTAGAGTGCTTGCTCATGGTGATTCATAAAATAAAGAAATTCATTTCTTCATAATATAACTCCAGTATAATATAACTCCAGAGATAGATACAGTGCTTCACTGCACATTGAATTGTAATCTCTTGAAGTTATATGTTTGCAAATGAATTAAATACATTTTGAAGTGGTTAAGAGTTTTAGAAAGCACTCTGAAGGACTGAGATGCATCACTAATAACAGAATTGCAAATGTTGCTCTAAGCATTCATTAATACTCATTCTGAAATAACATATCTTGCCTAACAGTTTCTTTTGAACATCTTGACATCGGGCTTTAGGGGATAGGAAAACAAATATTCACTTTTTCTTCCTCGTGCACTCACATCTTTCTTCATGAGCCAACTGTCTGTCCTTGAAAGAGGCAGCTCTGGCTCTCCAGCTTCCATAGGGTGAAGTGGGCCACAGAGTGGGTTGCCTGACCTGCAGCCTCCCCATTGCCTTCCAGTGAGGGGCTGCTCCTCCCCCTGCCCTCCCTGCAGTCTCAGGCAACTCTAGGGTCGGTGCCATTTTAACCCATCCCAAAATCATCAGGAGGAGGACTTGAAGAGACAGACTGATAATCAGAATGATAATTTTATATGGGAATTTCTGCTCATCATTTGAGTTTCTCTGCCCAGTGGCTCCTCACTTCGTTTCAGCCCCTCTGGGATGATCCAATGTTTCTGTCGCAGGAACATTTTCTAGCAGTAGCATGTTCTGTCAGGAAATCTCTCACCAGTGCAGCTTTTCAGACGTGAATGACTGCAAGAATGCACAAATGATGCAATAACAGGAGCAAAGTGATTTCCAATTGTATAGGTTACAAGATTGTCCCCCTCTGCTATGCGCCCTCGTGAGGGAAGGACATGGAGCTGTTGGAGCGGGCCCAGAGGAGGCCGTGGAGATGATCAGAGGGCTGGAGCACCTCTTCTATGAAGGAGAAAGCTGGGCTAGTTCAGCTTGGAGAAGAGAAGGCTCCAGGGAGACCTCGTTGGAGTACTTGAAGGGAGCTTGTAAGCAGGAGGAGGATCAACTTACATGGGCAGAGAGTGATAGGATAAGGGGGAACAGTCTTAAACTAAAAATTAGGAGATCAAAGTTCAGTATTAGGAGGAAATTTTTCACTCAGAGGGAGGTGAGGCACTGGCATAGGCTGTCCAGAGAAGCTGTGGATGCCCCATCCCTGGAGGTACTCAAGGCCAAGCTGGATGGGCCCCTGAGCATCCTGATCTGGCTGGGGGCAGCCAGGCCATGGCAGGGGGGACTGAGTGGGGAACTGGGTGGGCTGTGAGGTCCCTTCCAACCCAAGCCACTCTGTGATCCTAAGAAAAGCAATGGATGAAGGTGCAATGGACAGGTGCAGGAGAGCCTCAAAGATCAGTTTCTGCTTGTGAGCTAATACGTGGGGCATATTTGTCATGGATTTTTCTGAGAGAATTTGAATTAAATTGAATTAAATTGACTGAACAGACTGTCTAAGGCCTGCTAAGGACTTGTATGTAAATAGATGTAGCTCTAAGCTGCTGTTAATAGCTGACAGTATCCTCTCAGCACTCTTGTCCAGCCTTAACAGTGCCTTTCTTGAGTCCACTGTGGAAGTGGATTAGGGTAAACAGCCAAAAGGCACTCCTTGTGTAGGATAGGAGCATCCACACAGGGAATTACTGCCAAGTAGCTAATGCATTCTAAATTCACACCCTAGCTTGTTTTGCAACAGCTTCCCTGTGTAGGCAAGCCCTGCATGTTCATTTCATTTGATGGTTAGCATTGCATCAGTGACATTCCAGATTCTGACCACAATGTTAGTAATGGAAAGTGGTTCATCTTCTAATGAAATGGTCTTTTTTTTTTTTTTTTTCTGGTTGCAGCTTTTGCAACTTTTTCTTTCATGTGTCTGGGGTGAATTTCTTCATTTTTTAAATGAGCATGATATTCTTCTTCTAAACTCTGATATATCAAATGATGCTCTCTAAGCATGGAAATTACCTTTTTACAGTATTCTGGATGAAGCAGTGATTGTTAAGCCTTTTTTATTCCAAAGAGTAGGTGAAAACCCAAACTAATAAATATATCTGTTTCACTTATTTGTAATGTAGTAGTTTGTGTCTGTGTATTTTCTCCCATAAGATATCCCAGTGTTTCTCTTGCTGTGCTCTTATTGTGGCATCTCTAACACTTGTGCTCTGCAGTCATATGCCTGGCATACTTTCATACAGACTTAGAGTTTCCTGGTCATTTGAGGAATTTGTTTATCGGTTGGGTTTATTTTCAGCAAGCCTTTGGTGTTTAACTTGCTTATTAAGTCTGCACGTCATTGTGGGTGATGATAGTTAAGATGGAAGAATATGGCCTTCTTAGATTTTCCAGAAATAGTGGCTCCTCTGAGCTTACTGAGGAGCCCTCATGACATCTTTTTAGGTAAGCTTCATCTCCCCCAGGAGCTCCTTCAGATCTAGTCCAGACTGTAGGGATGAGGAAACTGCTGTTTGAAATGTCAGCCACGGACTTTGAAGTGTGGATTTCTCATGTTAGTATGCAATAACAAAGTAAGCAAGAAAGCTTCCTCTCTCTGTTTGCCTACCAAACTGTTCCAGTTGCACAATTTACAAAGATGCACTTTCTGTTCACATTTCTAGGTATGCAGCTCCCACTGCGTGCAGTCTGAATTTCCCAAAATCTAAAGGCAAAGTTGGTGTCTTACTTCTCACTCTGAGTAATATATGAGTTGAAGGTTTCACAAGGCAACTCTCTGGTGTTGTTGTTTTTTTCCTAGGTGGGTTTTGTAGTCACATTTTATTCATTAATGGGTTACACAGTAATTTTTATCTGACTTGAAGTGTTGTTACATCTCCTTCACTTAATTTCTGTAACCGAGTGTCCCAAAATACTTCCATCAAATCAGTCTGTCCTCATTATAAGGTTGTTCTGGAAAACTGACATCAACCAGCTCTACCCTGCAGTGAAAGGATGAAATGGGAACAGTATTTCCATAAGGAATAGTGTGTTTTAAAAGGAGTGTAGCTTAGGGGGACAAAATATTGCAAAATATGCATGCGCTGTGAATTTGATGGCATTTAAAAGGCGTTTTTAGAGGATAGGTGCTTTGCACAGGATATTGTCCTTTCCTTCCCCACACTTATTATGTAGAGGAACTAACAATTTGCTACTTCATTCATCTAATTTGCTCCTCATACCCCAGGAATGGCTTATATTCACAGGATTGTCACTTTATTTCGGATTTACCAAGTCTGTGTCTATATAATTCTTGCACAAGGATGTTAAAACAGGGCATACGTAAAGGAATTGTGAGTAAATTTACAGCAAATTGCTTGGCCTGGGCAGGAACAAGTAGATTAGCAGTTGCAAGCTGGAGCAATATGTTAGAGGCCACCTTCCTTAGATCAACACGTGTATTGCAACACCAGCAAGTAATCAAATTGTAATGTACTTTAATGCAAAGCCTAGTTTGGCTTGGTTGGCAAATTAAACTATCGCTCGCCTCTAGCT
>JAOWBP010002052.1:70644590-70655515 GCA_028571105.1 Tragopan temminckii
TAGGCTCCTTTTAGGTACTGAAAGGCTGCAATGAGGTCACCCCGCAGCCTTCTTTTCTCCAGGCTGAACAAGCCCAGTTCCCCCAGCCTGTCTTCGTAGGGGAGGTGCTCCAGTCCCCTGATCATCTTTGTGGCTCTCCTCTGAACCCTCCCCAGCAGCTCTCTGTCTTTCTTGTACTGGGGGCTCCAGACCTGGATGCAGTACTCCAGATGGGGCCTCACAAGAGCAGAGCAGAGGGGGGCAGTCACTTCCCTGTTCCTGCTGTCCACCCCTCTTCTGATGGAGCCCAGGATACCATTTGCAGCCCAGGATACCATTTGCGTTTTGTTGAGTGAAAACATGTAAAAGTTGAATTATTAAACCTTAAATTCTTCCTGATGTTTTTCAAATTTTGAATTGTTTTGATTTTTTGAAAAACCAAAGAAGAGGAAGAGGAGCTCAAAGGCTCTTCAGAGCAAATTTAGAGGACATATTTTATCATCCTTACCCATCATTATTGATGTGTTTTCATGTCAGATACCCAGAGTTTCATGCTTTTGTGTTGATGACCTCATGGAAACTTACAAGTTGTGGACTTTTAAATAAATGTGCAGTTGCTCAGGAAGATCTGTAGAGACTAGCAACCTGATTTCTCTGCAGATAAAGCCACAGTTAGCTTACTTCCTCTATCTATAGCTCTTGCATTTCTGTCAGTCCATACACACTTTGCCACATGGATACAAAGTGGGGCAGAACTTCTTCTTCCTGTCTGCAGGAAAGCACCACTACAAAATCAGTCATCCGTTGTGATGGCTCTCAGTGGCTTTCTGTACTCTGGACACTGCCTTGAAGAACAAGGAAGAAGCACCTTAGCACCTTAGGAGGGCTATAGAAAAAAGGTAGAGGGCATGCAGTATGCTGTGGATGACAACAAGCCAGCAACACGGAGGGACAGGAATGTGGCTAGAAGAATGAAGAAGAGTTGGGAAATAGCTCACAAGTTGGAGAGAAGAGAGTAAGAGTTCTGGAGGAGAAGAACAGGCTAGGAAAGTGCTCAGCAGCCTAAACCACTACACAAAATACCTCCTGACTCAACGGGAGGGTCTCTCTGACACCTCTGACTTACCCTGTCCTCTGTGCAGTAAATAGCCCGGAGAACCTCACCATCGTTGAATCTTTGTTAAGTCACATAAGCTTTGTCAAATCACTGCTTTATATCAATAAGCCACATTGCTGCTTCTCTCTTCCAAGCAAAGAGAGATTTCCATCTGCAACAAATGGAAAAATGTGGTAGTAGAGACCGCTCTGGTGGATTCGAGAAGTTTCATTACTGCTGATAAAACTGATGGGGTTGTAGAGCTGAATTTTTATTTTCCTTTTTAAGAAATTAATGACTTAGAGGAAATGGAGAGTAAAAAATATTACCAAAGCTGTAAAATGCCCGGCTTTGAAAGCAACTTTATGCTCAAACTGAAGTTATTTGTGCAATCTGAATCCTGGTGGATTTAATCTTGAGTTTTGAGCTTGCACCCTTACCACTTGGACAGCAGTTATTGCAACATGCCAGAAAAGTAAGAACACAGCACTAACCAGGTTTCATTGTAACTAGATTGAGAAAGGTTGCCTGGTTTTCTCTGCCCAGTCTCACCGATCTGCTGTAATTTTAACCTTTCTCAAGAAAGTGCTCTCAGTCTTTGAAAAACCATAGTCTGCATCGTGGGAAGACAGACGTAAAGCAACAAGTTCCTCATTCTGGAACCATCCTGTTTGTGTTACTCAACATTACCCAGCTTTATTCAAGTAGGAGTAGCTATCCTGAAAGAGCACAGTGCTGGCTAGGGGAGTCCTTTCTGTCTTTACTCATAAATCAAGGCCATTGCTCATTGCAGAGCTATAGAAGCAGCTGTCTTCTCACACATACTGTGTGCAGTGTTTGAAACCACTGGATGTCCTTGGTGCATTTGGCAGTCCTTCGGCTGACACACACACAAAGCCACTAGCTTTGTGCTGCTGGACTCAGCCACGGAAGACGTGTGGCAATTCTGATATATCTCAGTTTGCTCACTATTTTCCATTGCCTGGAAGGACACACTAACACTTCATGCTTACAGATAACGTTGGAAACTTTCTAAGCACTAGTTATTCATTAATCTGTTAAGTTATTGCTCTTATAGTGTGATAAATGGGAAAACTGAGGCACAGAGCAATTAAGTGACTTACCCATGACACACGCAGCAGGCAGCCAGCAAGTCTGGAATAAAAGCTATGAGTACTGAATACAAATAAGTTCAGCGCCTGAGACAAAAGTTATTCCTAAGAAGGAAAAAAACAATCAGAAGAAATGTAATTTCTGATGACAGGTGCCATCTGTGAATGTTTGGTCCACTGCCTAAGGGGAATGACCTCTGGACCCTGAATATTTTTCACCCTGTTATCTTTCTCTGATTGTTTCAAGTAGTTGCAAGCCATTTTGTATCGGATCTTCGTTTAAAGGCTGTCCATTTGACCCCATCTCTCCTTCCTCTGCTTCCTTAGATCATAACAGGACAGGTGAATTTTCACACTGACTGGATGTTCCAGTGATTCACTAGTTAGCCTCTGCAAGCCTCATATAATCTATTTATTTCCCTATAAGTTAATTTCCCTATTTATCTATCAGTGAAGAGTAATGGGGTAAGAGATAATTACCTGCAGTTTACAGAGGACTTCAAAGAGAGCAAGACTTCTGTGCAGTGTTACAGTCATTACTAATGCTGTGTACGGGGAACAAGGGAGCAATCTACAGGTGAGAGGCTCTGTCTTTGCGTTCCTTCCATCAGCTGTTGATTCCCACCCATTTAGATAAATGGATTTATTTTTCCCACAGAGAGCCAGTGAAGAGGAGAAGAGGTAACGGGAAGCTGACTGAGTGTGAATCCCAGATAAATAGAATAAAGCAGCAGATGTTGTGTAAAAACCTGTGTCTGACTAATACAATTCTTCTCACTTACTGGAGTCTCTCTCTTCTTTTTAACAGCTGCCCTAAAATTGGCTGTAGCCATGATGATGTAAAAGGATCAGATCTCGTGCCAGACGAAGCACTTAAAAGAGCGATTGACAGTCAGAATAAACAAAGCTGGTCAACACTGTAGAAGCCGGCTGGAAGTGCCGTTGCCACAAAGAAAATTTGTTATTAGAGGTCTCATGAGATAAGCTGCTGATTGTAAGCAGGTTGTGTAACGGATTGTTATTTAAAGTGTTTCATTTATAGGCAAAGTTGAAAGTCTCCTCTGTAACTGAAAACACTTCTTCATCTGCCAAATATGAGGAGCTCTTGTTGTTTTTTTTTCTCTTTCTTGAAATTCTAAATGTTGCGTTTGTTAAATAAAATGTGGCTTTCAGCCTTTAACTTCCCTAGTCAGCGTGTTAACTTTTTCAGCATATTAGAGGTGTGGATTCCATCAGCATTAAATTGTGAGTGCTTTGCTCAGTATTGCAGACAGTTGATACTGTTTCTAACTGCTGGGAATACTGAGTAGGGCACTCCCACCAGGATTTACCCAGGTTATACACCTTGCTTAGGAGTGCTTCCCTGCTTCAATACAAACCACAGGAAACTTCATAAGAACAATAAATGCTGCACATCTGTACTTTTTATATGGACACACCACGTTACCACGTGCCTTAAAGGATCTTCACCTTGTTCTCAAAATTATTGAATGCTCTGCACTAACTTAGGCTTTTCTCATATTATATAAACTTCATTTTTCTGTACATTTGGGTACAAATCCAAGAAAAGATGTAAACTTTGTGACACTTAGTAGTTACTCCCTGGATCGATCTGCGGGCGCCTAGCAGGTAAGACACTGGTTATATGCATCACAAATAGCTGCTGGTAAAAAGCTGCCCTGGAGGTCAGGTGGCAATTTTCTTATATTTGAAATTGAAAATACAGGATTCTTTGAGCTTTGGGATCCTTAGTGAGTTAGATTTTTCCTAAGTCGTTTTTCTTAATGTATGAGCTGATGTTCAGTACAAAATGTAGCCAGGGTACCCAAATGCTAAGCTTTTCATTCTGGGTTGCTGTTTGCTAACAGCTTTCCTTTATTAGACCATTATTAACCCCAATTGCACTTGAGTGCAAACCACTTCAAGCTGAAATTATTGTTTTGTAATTGAAGAATATTAATCTGCAAGCTGATTTCGTAGCTAAAAAAAGAGAACTGGAGCATTATTATTTGCACTGAGCTTTTGTATTCAAAACACTTCATGAGAATTAGCTGGGTAATTTTCATAATGTCATCTAACCCCAAAGGTCTATCTTCTCAAAACTCAGTACTGGTCAGGAGTGCTTCTGTCTGTAAGCCCAATTGAAATACTGGAAAGAGATTTGAGGGCAGTTGAGCACTATGCACTTTTTTGTCCACTTTGGTGTGAAAATCAATTCCCTTTTAAGACATCTCAGGTCAAAGACTGTTCAGGAGACAGGTTATTGATTTTCAGAGAAGTGATAGAGTTAAATACCACAAGAGAGGAGGTTAACTACTGTTTGTCTCAAAAGTGGTAATGGTGGTGGTGGAGGGATCCCTATGTTGTAGCTTTGTCTTTCATCTCTAAGTTTGTGGTTAAGTTTTCTCTGTCATCATTTATAGGCAGAACACTCAGAAACAGAAACCTGTGTGAAACATACGTTGGTTCAACAATCTCTGCAGGGGTGCAGTAGTGTTGCCCTCATGGATCTAATTCAGTCCTTACTGGTAATCAGGCTACCAAGTCTTCAGATGCAAAGATGTATATACACATTCAATGGCTGCAGTTTCTCACCTCAAATTTAGTTCATGTGGGTGTCTGGATGTTTCAGATAATACATAACATTATAAATGCTAAATTATGCCAGACTAATTCATACCATTAAGCTGGTGCCACGATGATGGCAAAATAGTTGATCTTCCTTCCCTCCTTTGCTGCTGCCTCGTTGGGGTGGCTGTACTTACTGACAGCTCATTGCTGCTTCATTGGCTTTTGTGTCACAGCTGTGACCTCGCTGTTCCCACGTGTCCTATGTCCTGCCTAAACTCTGCTCTGGATAGAAGTAGCTTGCAAGAGTTAAAGAATAAAAATAGGTGTCTGTGATGAATAGGCTGATCAGTATGACTCACAGAAGTGGAAACAACAGCAGTTAAAGCTTGAATCTTAATCTGTTTTGGCTATAAGATATCGTATGTAAACAGGCATATGTTAACAGTTCACAGAGTAATTTGTGTCTCATTGCTTGACGTCAGAAATTTTGCAATATTTAAGGAAAGAAACTCATAGGTGAGGCTTTTTTCTGTTCCATGAGGGGTCTTTTACAAATGCAGCAAACCTAGGTGGAGTTGGTGAAGGTGTGACACTGAAACCCGGTGAGAATCTGTCTCTGCCAGCGAGAAGTTCCATATAGTATTTTGATTAAGGAAATGTCTAATCAAACAAATAAAAGGCAGTAGGGATCTATATGCAAAAGTGTTCAGTGGTGCCCTGGGGCATGAGCCATTAGCACGGCTCTCACTGGAACAGATTATCCATCTTAAAAGTAGACACTCCCTCTGTTTTCCAATCAGTGGAGCCACAAAGTGTAAAAGAAGAACTAATCAGACAGGCATCTCATGGAAGATTTAGCACACTTGTGCTAAAAGGAGCATGCACTGCTCTGAATCAAGGGTACATTCATCATTACTGCTCCTGAGCTGTGATCTTATTCATTCTAGAAGAATCACAAAGACTGGGCTAAGTCAGTGCTCCCTTGAGAAGCACCCGGAGCAAGAGCAGGGGCTGGAGGAAGTGAGATCGATGACTCAACACCAAGGCCAACACACTGCCTTATTTTAGACAATGTCCTCTTGGATATACTCATGTTTCCTCATGAGTGGCTGATGACAAAGGTCTTACCTACCTGTGGTCACAAGCATCTCATGACGTTTTTCTCAAGAATAGCTCCAGCACTGTGGCTGAAACCAGTGCAGAATTCACTGTGGAACAAGATTAACTTTCACTGTGGTTTCAAGTGAGCATTAATCTCCAGCTTCCCTAGAAATCTCCCTGTATGGATCCGAGGTGCAGCGTGGCCCTACTGACTGTGCGCTGTTACATAGTAAAGATGCACCTGGGAAACATGTTTCCTGGAGTGGAAAATTCCTCCTTTCTCTTGCTGCAGCCGAAGCATGAAACCAAGGGCACCTCATCGCAACTACAGTGAAACCGTCGGTCATCCAGGAGTTTTTTTGACACAGAAAGTTCTGACTGCAAACAGTGATTCCAAATCTTCCATAAATAACATTCTATTTTCTGGTCCCGGAGGACGCACTGCTCATACATGTCATTTAAACACGTGGCACGCTCACAGCAGCGCCCAGAGGGAAATTCTGTGCGCGCATGCCAGTGGGTTGTAGGCTGCTGGCCAGCAACTGAGAGAAGGAAGAATATCCCATTGATTGCTGGGCAGGTGAAGTGCTGGGCTGTGTGCAAGTCGGGCAGTGGTACCCATGGATGTGCTCAGCCTTTTCCTGCTCGAGTAAGCTCAGCAGTATAACAGGACTGCACCAACATAGGTACAAAGGCGTGTGTTTTACTGTTTCAAAACGCCGCACACAAGGTAGCGGTGGGGTGGAGGAGGCTGTGCCTCGCTCGGTTCTTCTGCACTTAGTCCAGACCTGAGGACAGAGCTTGAAAGCACGCACATGAATTGAATTGCATGGGAAGCTTACCAAAGGAAGTGTTTGCTTGTAAACTCGGCATGAATAGGATCCTCTCTGACCGCAGGGGAAGCGGAGAGCCGCTCATTCACTGCCCGCTTGTGCAATCGGCTTCTGAAGTAAGAACAGGGTTTGAGGTTTAAGACCTGAACCTCCACACATCTCCAAGCAACAGAAGCGGCTTTCATACTCCTCGCTCTGTAAAGGGACAAAGTCAGGAGGTGCTGCTCATGAGACTCCTTGGGTTTGATAACAACGGGCTTGTCAAAAGGGAATTATGTAGCTATCCCAGCAACAGCAGCCCTCAGGCTTCTGGGAGGGCTCGAGGGGAGACATCTGAACACCAGCACACTGCAGCCCCTTTGATGTCACTGCGCTCGTGTCATGTGTTGATATCTCAGCACTGAATCCACCACTGAATGTCAGTGCGTAAGGCTGATTGTAGCATTACCATGGATGTGATTCCTGCCACAAAACGGGAATTTTAGTTCTTTATCACCTGAGCACACAACTCAGAGCCTTTTCTGTGCTGGGGGATTCTATACAGCAGCTCTACAGCAGACCAGGTGTTGGCTGCTGGGTTTGCACTGCTGGCGTTCAATCCAGCAGTTGTGTAAATGTCATTAGAGGTCTTGAAATAGCTCGTATTATTATGGTATTTATTTTTGTGATAGTTTAATATTTGCCTGATAGTTTAATATTCACTCAGGTACTGGTGTGCTATGCATCTTCCGATAACTAAAACAATGACTTATTAATTTCTTCCCATAGCAAGCAGCCAGTTTATTTATAACTGGCCCAATCCAACAGAGTCACTCTGCTTATCCCACGAGACACACTGTCAGAGTAACCGGACCTGTCCCAGGCACTGGGGAAGTGGGGAGTTGGTTACACAATTCCCATTGCCGCTGGCTGCTCCAGTTACAGAGATAAAGGGTCAGAGAAGTGGAGCAGTGGAGACAGATAACTCTGTGAGCATCACAGGGCGAGCAGCCAAGCTCACAGTGCAAGCACTGCCGAGCCTGAGACAGATGTTGGAATGCCATGGGAGAAAATTTCCTTAAATAACATGGGAATGGAATGGCAATGCCCAAAGCTCCCTTAGGGAACACTTCAAACTGCTTTAGGACTTGGGAGGTGCTCTTCACAAACCTCTCCTGTTTTCCGCATGGGTTCACAACAAAATTCGGCTCATGTGCCAGCGCTGGCAGAGGTGGCCAAGGGAGGATGAGGGCTGAAAGCCCTCTGAGAAGTACCAGTGTGCACTCAGCAACCAGCCGGCCCAGCTATCCCCTGCTTTGTTATTTTTCATTCTGGGGATCAGCTAAAATTAGAAAAGACAGAAGCCCCAAGCAGGGAATCACTTCTCTCTTTAGAATAGATATCAGGAAGAAATTCTTTACTGTGAGGGTGGTGAGACACTGGAACAGGTTGCCCAGTGAGGCTGTGGATGCCCCCTCCCTGGAAGCATTCAAGGTCGGGCTGGATGGGGCTGTGAGCAACCTGGTCTAGAGGGAGGTGTCCCTGCCTATAGCAGGGGGTTGGAACGAAATGATCTTAAAGGTCACTTCCAACCCAAAGCATTCTATGATTTTACAATTCTTGTTCCACTCTGCAGGATGTTGGAAGGAATTTGGTGATGGTGAGTCCGTATGTGGACCTTTCATTGTGATCCACACCTAAGCAATCAGAATGACAATAGGGTACAGAGCGTTATTTGGTTATAAGTAACTTTGCTACTACATGTTTATCCGTGACATTAATGCCATGAGTACCCAAAAGCATTTTGAAGGAGGAGGGAGCTGGGCTGGTTCAGCCTTGAGAAGAGAAAGATCCGGGAAGACCTCACTGCGGCCTTCTGGTACTCGAGGGGAGCTTACAAGCAGGAGGGAGGCTGACCTCTTACAAGGTCAGGTAGTGATAGGACAAGGGGGAATGGCTTTAAATGAAAATCATGGAACCACTAAGGTCAGAAAAGACCATCTTTGCCCCATGCTACAAAGATGGCGGCTGTACCCCATGGAGCAGACCCAGGCACGGCCCATCTCACAGCAACAGCCGGACCATCAGTGCTGTGTCGGCTGGAGCCGGGGCATGGGGAGCACAGTGCTGACTCAAGTGATGGCACATCCCTGTGTGCATGTCAATACGTTGGCTAAACACGGGGCTCTGAGAAGCAAAGAATACGCAGCTGTGCTTTCTGGCTTCAGAAAGGGCTTTGAGAATAGGTTTCAGGATTGCCAAAAGAAATGTTTTATGTTTGTGACACCATTTTCAGCTGATAAAAATACATGGCCTGCAAATGTTCAAATGGAATCTACAGAGTTGCAATCAAATATTGAACTCAAAGATCTGATCATGTCTCTGCCAGTTTCAGAATCCCTCTTACCAGAGAGAAATATCCGTCGCTTTGCAATCACACTTCATTCGTGTCATCGCTGTTTGGCACATTTGTGAATGGTTATCAAGGATGGATGAAGTACACAAAGAGTAAAATTTCATCCAGAATCTCTGATGAGCGCCTTGGGAGCTCACTGAGAACTGCAGCCACCGCCATCGAACCAGCCCGGTGTGTTAGCTTCACAAAAGCAGGGTCACATATCCCACTAGTTTTATGCTTTTGTTCCTCTCTTTCTTTTAAAATAGTTTAGGAAAAATGCTAAAAATGAAAATGTTCTTTAGTTATATATTAACGATATTGTACATTTTACAAGGGATGTTCTGAAAGTAATGCCTTCTGTTTTACAATGTTGGGCCGTAACGCCAGAGACAGACGTTGGCGGTACAGCAGTAGAGGTTGATGCTTCCCACCGGTACTCAGTTCCATGTTGTTGCTGTGTGGCAGATTGCAGCAGAGGGGCAGTCTGGCAGAATGGCATCTGACAGGGAAGTGCATATGAAGCAAAGGTGTGTCACGGAACAACTCCATGCAGAAAATATGGCACCTACTGATGCACACTGACGCTTGCTGAACGTTTCTGGGGAGCAAACTTTGGGTGAGAGCACAGTGGGGCAGTGGGTGGTGTTTCAACAGTGGGGACAATGGGTCACTTTGCTGGTGCAGATTGGGGCATGAAGGCTCTTGTCCACTGCTGGTGAAAATGCACAGCTAATGGTGGTGATTGTGCTGAAAAAACGTGTTTTGTAGCTGAGACTTTGCTCTATCAAACAGTGTTATTGTGCTCTTTGTAGATGTTGTAGTTTCTGTGGAAATAAATAGGAGGCATGAATTCTGAAGCAACTTACGTATAAGCAGCCAAAGACAATTCCTCCTCACTCAGTGCAGCCCGGGCAAGCCAAAAGGTTCCAGTCCAACCATCGGCCCACCCCCACCACGCTCACTAACCGTCTGTGGTCCCTCTGTACCACATCCACACGCTTCTTGAACGCATGCAGGGATGGGACTCCCCACCCCCCGGCGGGCTGTGCCACTGCATGACCAAAAAAAAGGGACAGCGGGGCACAGCTGGGCGCCCATCTCGAGACACCTGTACAGAACACCGACGGGACGCAGCCTTCCGGGAGGGGCAACACGAAGCAGAAAGGCTGACGGATCCGTGCGTGCTTTGCCTATAAGGGGAACAAAATACAACGGCGCGTTCCGAGCTGCGGTGAATCGCTCAGAAAAAATCTGCAGACGTTCTCCGAATTGTTTGTTAAAGGAAAAAATAAATAAATAAAAAAGGCAAAGAAAGGAAAATGCAGCCCCTGGGACATCCCTTTATGGCATATGCATTTTATGTTTAAACGCATTAATGGCTCTGCTATGCCGTGACTCAGCCAGCAGCACGGTTTCACGCGTTCCTTAAAATACACGGCGAACGCTGACGGCGGAGCCGGGGCTGGGGCGGACGGGCGGGCAACCCGCGGCAAGGGGAAGCCTCAGCGCCGAGCTCCTGGAAACGGACACCGATGCGAACAGAAAAGCCGGCCGTGCTTCCTCCTGAAGCGCTAAGGCTGCAGCTCCCCGCGCGTTTTTCTGTTTGCTGCCCGTTTCTCTCTCGCTTTCTTTCCACTCGGCGGCTCCCCGCCCTACAGCCGCTCCGGGAGCGGCCCCTCGCTGGCTGCCGAAGCCGCGGTTGCACGCGGGGCTGAGCGAACCGAAGAGCCTCGTGGCGACGGAGCCGGGCTCCGCGTTTCGCTTTCCCGCGTGGGAGCGCCGCACGGGGTCGGGGTCGGCCGGGTGCGACGGGCGCTGCGGGAGCATCGCATGGAGCGGCTCGGGGGCACGGCGGG
>JAOWBP010002052.1:70676731-70689915 GCA_028571105.1 Tragopan temminckii
ACATCCAAATGGTTTTTAAACACATCCAGGGATGGTGACTCAACCACCTCCCTGGGGAGCCTATTCCAGTGCTTAACGATCCTTTCTGTAAAGAAGCTTTTCCTGATATCCAACCTAAACTGCCCTGACACAACTTGAGGCCATTTCCCCTCGTCCTGTCATCAGTGAGAAGAGACCAAGCCCGCTCTCACTGTAAACACCTTTCAGACAGAGTCAATTTTCCTCCTAGTAGCTGCCACGGTGCTGTGTATTTCGGATGAGAATAATATTAATAGCACCAATGTTTCTGTTGCTGTAGAGCAGTGCTTATACTGAGCCAAGGACATCTCAGCTTCTCATGCCGCTCTGCAGCAAGGAGCTGGGAGGCACAAGGAGCTGAGAGGGGACGGGGCCAGAACAGTGACCCAAATGGCCCAAAGGGGTATCCCACACCATGTGACACCATGCTCAACAATGAAGCTAGGGGTGAGCTGGCAGATGATTTCACATAGGCTTCCATTAGATTTAGACAAACAGTAAACAACTTATACGATACCTAAATTTTTGCTGTACTGAAGTTTTGGAAACTGTGAAATCAGAAACAGGAAGTTGACAGTGGGAAAATATGGCAGACGTTTTGTTGTGATGTAGATCTGAGGAGAGAGGAAAAAAAAAAAGGGCATAGGTTTTCCATAACATGTTCCCCCTCAATTAATAATGTGTGAAAGAGAAAAAAGCAAATTACATCAAGCACTCAAATGTCAGCCTGACCTTATTTAATGGATTGTGAATGCCAGCTGCTTCCAGATAAGCTGTGATTTCATACAGAAGAGTGTTGTCTTCTTTAGGATAAGGCAGTGATGGATTCTGATAGTGTGCTTCTATATCAGCCAGTATGGCTCTGAAAGAAAAGGAAATTAATTGCATTAAATCCTTATTTGAACTATCCAGAAATAAACTTCACACGATGGCACATCGCATTAATATAAAACCCTTCACGCACACAAAACCTGTAAATGGTTACAAGTAAGAGTAAACCACCTTTTTTTTTTTTTTTTTAAATCTTTCCACAAAGACATTTTTGTTTAAAAATTAACACCACTTTCATCGTTCTTATTTATCATCCAAAAATGACCTCAAGTCTAGGTAAAACCAAGCACAATTAAAACCTGTGCTGTCCACTAACACACTCATACAATTTCTAGCTGAGTTCTTTACATTAACTGAGTTGTTATAGCAGCTGTATGTTGTGCATGAAGTATGAAGTTCAAGACAGCCATGTGCAAGTCCTGCACTTGGGTTGGGACAATCCTAAGCACAAATACAGACTGGGTAAAGAACAGACTGTGAGCAACCCTACCGAGAAGGATTTAGGGGTGTTGTCAATGAGAAACTCAACGTAAGCCAGCAATGTGTGCTTGCAGCCCAAGAGGCCAATTGTATTCTGGGCTGCATCAAAAGAATGGCCATCAGAGCAAGAGAGGTGACTGCCCCTCTGCTCTGCTCTTGTGAGACCCCATCTGTAACACTGCATCCAGCCCTGGATGGACACAGACCTGCTGGCAGAAGCCCAAAGGAAGGCCACCAGGATGATCAGAGAGCTGGAGCACCTCTCCTGTTTATGAGGAGAGGCTGAGGGAGATGAGGTTGGACAAGAGAAGGCTCCAGGGAGATCTTACAGCAGCTTTCTAGTACCTAAAGAGGTATAGAGCATTAAGCTAAAAAAAGGTAGATTTAGATTAGAAATTAGAAAGAAATTCTTTACACAGAGGGTGGTGAGGTACTGAAACAGACTGCCCAGAGAAGTCGTGTATGTCCCAACCCTGGAGGTATTCATAGCCAGGTTAGATGGGGATCTGTGCAGCTTGGTCTGGTGGAAGGTGTCCCTGCCTGGGGCAGAGTGGGTTGGAACCTGATGACCCCTGGGGGTCTCTTCCAGCCCAACTCAACTTCTATTCCTTAAAAAAAAAATAAAATAAAATTCTGGGGGGGTTCAAATTCAAATGCTTATCCACCAAATCCAGTCAGACTCCATATTTTGCCACCATATATATTTCAAGAGCTGTTTAGCTGACAACAATCTGAATAACTACACTGCAGTAAAACATGCAGCCTTTTAGTTCTTACTTATTGAGATTTTCCAGTGCAGCAGCCAAATGCTTGGAGTCAAACCTGCAGGAGTAATTTAATTCATTGGTAATCTGCCGTCTTAAGATCTGCATCTGACCAACCTGTTTGTGCAAACAAGAAACAAAAAAGTGGTGTGTCAGAGTGGGGGAAACAGAAATTTAAAATAAGGAAGATCTTAAAGAGTAACAACATAATTTACAATGAAATAGATCACATGAAGTGCTCATTATACCTCATTCCTCTTCTTCCCCTGGTCTTTTCTCATTGATAGCACAAATAGTCATAGCACTTTGAAAAAGCATCATAACAAAGGCAAGATAAACAAACATGTTAGTGAGACAGCTTGTTTAAACCTTCAGCATGTTAGACTGCCTTCTGTGTGAACATGGCATGTTCAGGACACACTACTGCTCAAAACTTCAGCCTTAGCACATTTACATTCACTCTACACCGTGGGGAGTTTATGGACTTTAAGCTGCATACATAATGGAAGCTCAGGAGCTCTCATGAATCCAGTCCTGCTTCATTTGTAACATTACAGAATTCCACCAACATAAAACAGCACTGTAAAATAAGCAGCCTAAGGTACATACCCAAAAGCTTAGAGTGGATCCTATGCATCAATAAATAGTGTCAGCCTACCTTCATTATAGAGTCTAAATATGCTGTCCAGATCTTCTGAGTTTTTGCAATTGCTGCAGAGTAAACCTTGTTTGAATTTGCTGAGACAAAAAAAAAAAAAAAAAGGGAAAAAAATTAAATGCAAGTGTACTGAGACACCAGCTTTCTTCCATCTTAACCACAAAGCACTTACCTAGAATTCCTTTGAGAGGACTGACAGCATTCATAAGTGCTTTTAACGTATCCTGGACTGTTCTGTCTCGTAATACATTTTTCTGAAACATACTGAGGAAGTTCTAAATGAAAGAAAGACAGGTAAAATCCTCACACGTGTGCTATGCTTGATGGTACAACCACATTTTCAACGTCAGTCTTTGGCTGCTAGAGGAGAGGCAAGGAAAGTATTTCCACAGATGAAGAGTTCCCACTTTCTTTTCTGAATTACACTAATCAGCGTTAAGACAATTACAGATTCACTTCCTCAATACACACACCTGCTGCAGACAACCAGCTGTTCAACTGTCAAGGAGAAACTCTTCATCAATACTTTATTTATATACTCAATTTTTAACCAGACCAGGACTAGATTTTTCAAAGGAAGACTTGCTTACGCTCATGGGCACTATGGGCCACTGCACAGAACTGACACTGTATCATAGTGGACTCAAACAGTCCAATCTTCTCATTGATATCTAGAAAGAAAAATAAAATCTGACCTTATAAGGTCAACTTATGAGCACACATAGGCTGAAACTGATGCTTGAGAGGCATTATGTAACACACAACCTGTACTAACTCTATTTACTCTAGAGCAACAAGTCTTCTATCTGCAACTGATGTTCCACCTTTGGGTTTGAACTCACTAAAGTCAAGTTGACTTTCAAAAATCAATATACTTCACTAGCAAAGTCACTAAGCAATAAAAGCAATGTGATCTTGAGAAACTAAAGTTCAAGAATTACCTGCAGCTCCTTCACAATCATAAAACATAGCAGCCTGTCTAAACCGTTGAGACCAAAGGTACCCAAAGTATCTTGTATCTCTGAGAAGAGACGGCTACTGGTTACTTCCTGATGAGTTTTGACATCATACCAGGTGTTCATTTGGTCAATATAACACGTGATTCTGAGGAAGAGTTGAAGAAATAACATATTTCAGAACAAGCTGCAGACAGTTTTTGTGATAATCTGAGTAATGCATTATCTTATTCAGGCAGACATTAGAGAGCTCTCTCTGCAAGGGTTCCTACATTGTTTTGCTTCTTTTACTAAAATCACAACTTTTCTACTCTACTATTTAAAATGTAGAAGGCAGATCAGGTAAATTTTAGATACATTTTAGATAAAATTTTAGATAAATATGATGCTACATCAGTCAAATAAAAACCATTCGTTGTATATTTCCTTTGAATACAGTGGAATTGGACCAATTCAATGCAAACAGCTTGAATACAGCTTGTGATGCACAGTACTTACTTTGGGTCTGTGATCCTCAGGATTTCTCTACAGAGACGACCAATAAATGTTACAGATTCATCTACAGGTGTGAATTTTGGTATAGGAATATGAGTAGACTGGTATATGCTTTGCCAGTCCTGAATCTGAAAAATAAGTTTTAGTGCATTTTACAGTGTTACCATTGCACATTTTTACTTTGCTCTCAAAATTGTTTTTAACTTCAAGCAGTACAACACAGAACAACACTGTAGGTCATGCACAGCAGAACACTATAAAGAGAAGAATGAATCTTATGACAGAGGGTAAGCAAGTTGTAAGTGTGAAGGCTGAGAAAACTACTTCCACTCCTAGCAAGAATTTGATCTACTTCTTTCTGTGGCAAACTGTCCGCCGTTTTGATAGCTAAATGAAAATCTATTCACTCCTTATGACATTTCACAACTAGAGATCTGGTAACTACTGCATCTACCTAAGCCTGTGTGCAGATGGCTAACTATAAAGAAGACTACTCCAATTCTGTAGTTATTTTCTGTTTCCTTTCAGGAAGAGAGGAAGGATATCTTTTGTCAGTGAGTGATATCAAAACACTCTTTTTGGGGCAATTTACTCCTATGTATAAGAGTAAAGGATGCTGAAATAATTCAGAAAAAGCCAGGGGCAGCTGTTTTTTCACGATAGATGACACATTTAAAGACAACTGAAAGGACTGTGCATGATGGACTGACTACAAGTGTTCTATCACTCAAAGTTCAACATTCCAATGTAAGAGCATTTATTGACTTTTTGTTCTTGACTAGCACCTTTGTTCTTAAAAAGTTGTTGCACTCCTGTTCCACATTGTAGTTAATAATACGAGACACTTCCTCTTGCCAAATTTTTAAGCCATATATATTGACATAATCCTGGATATATTCAAATGATCGATGGAATCCATCCATTGTTGCTGCCATTTCTTTCAGTTTTGGCATCAGTTCACTTGGCTAGGAAGGGAAGAAGATGATAAAAGTAAAATGGTGAACAAGTAGAATACAAAGAAAATATACAAGATTTCTAAATGCCTTTTTGAACCACAATCTCTCCATGTTTCACCATGCTCCAGCCAGAACTAAGAAAGCACTGGGAAATGTGTCATACGTTGTCTGACATTTCAAGTTGTTCTTCTTAGAAATAGGAGGAAATATATAACTTTTCTTGCAGGATACTATTGATTGATCTAGGATAGAGATTTAACAGTCCAGACAGGAACAAAACAAGGAGCCATAACCTGTATTTTACTTTTTTCTTTTTGTATTCTTTACGTGGCATGTTGCCATGAATCACCACAAGGACAGAACTGTGAACTCACAATTCACAGGACCCTTGGAGCAGAACAAAAATAGGTCTTTGAATTCTGTGTACTCTTACTGGTCTCTACACTAATTTTTAACATCAAATGAGGCATTTCAAATTACCCTAAAGAAGTTCAGAAATTTACCTTTTTGCATGAAGGAAATCTATATAGAAAATTATCTCCTAGAAGGGAGTACAATAAAAAGAGTTGCCAGGAAATCACAGAATCACAGAATTGTAGGGGTTGGAAGGGACCTCCAGAGATCATCGAGTCCAACCCATCTGCCAAAGCAGGTTCCCTACACCACGTCACACAAGTAGGCATCCAGGCGGGATACAGGCAAAATCAAATAAAATCAAGCTGTTACGCACCTTGGCTCTAGGATTGAAGATGAGTCCCCTGTGAAGAGCTAGAGCCACCCGTTTTACTAGCTCCTTCCTTATTCCATCCTCCAGTAACTGTTTTGGGTCCACCTAAGTAGAAGAAACATTTTTTTCTGAAAATCAGAAAGGTATCAAAAATATGAAGGGATATTTGGTTTACCAAGAAATACATTAAATACTGATTTTGTAATAGGAAAGCAGTGCTCACAGACACACTTTCCCACCAGCTGCTTATCCAGAGGATAAATACTTAAGGTATAATAAACAATTCCTTTAAGTTGAATAACAAATGTTTGTTGTTCCCATATTCAAGGTTTGTTAATGATCCATTAAGAATGCTGTACAATTATAAAAACCAGAATGTATTAAGAACTGTGTATTGCTTCAAGAATGGTTGCTTTTGGAGTCCTGAAAGATATAGGAAGAGCAGTTGTTGCCAATGGAAGAAGCAGCTTTTCAGAAAAGCCTGCAGTCATCTTTCCAATAGGAAAAAAAAAAAAAATCAAGTAAGGTTGATGAACCTATTTACAAGGAGAACTGTAACTTCTTAATGATCTTAAATAACACAGTTCTAATCTGGATGCCATGTCAAACACCTGTTTGAAAATCTGTATGCAAGCTCATTTTTTCTCTGGTTTCTGTTTCTTTATATCTTCTATCTAAGTCTTGCCTAATATGCAGAAGTCTATTTGTGCTATAGTGCTAACAGTCACCAAGTGACTTTTTCTTACTGAAATAACAGAACATTACCTTGATGATACCAACTAATGTAGTTTTCATCATGAGGATGCCTTCAGTGAAAATTGAAATTGCGTGGGTTAGCTTGGCAACCTTTAATAGAAAAGGAGGATACAAGTTACTGAAGTGATTTAACAGATTTGGATAATGACTCCAGAAAGATACACATATATTCCAGTTGTAGCTTCCTGCTATAGATGAATGTGATTTGCACTGATATACTTTAAATTTTACATCTTGTTCTAGTCTTATAGTACAGTAATAATCTTTTTTTTAAGTAATAATTTTTTTTTTTAAGTAATCATTTTTTATTTTTATTTTTTTTTTTAAGATTGATATAGCTATGTTACCAGTAGGAGAGAACAGGTGCTACTCAGAAGCTTTACAAAGATTATGGGAAAAGAGATGTGACTTGCTGTATTGCATGTGTATAAAACATCAAATCAGTGTCTCTGAGCAGCCTAGGGACACCGTTTGAAGCAGTGGTAAAACCTGCTGCTAGCAATGAATCCACTTCAGTATTTCCACTGACAAAAAACTGCAGCACATTCACTTAGTTGTAAATTATTAGGTAGGCATCTTTATGCTCAGAGTTCAGAAAAGCCAGCCTTTTGCCTTTAAGACATTTGCAATGTAAAATAGAAGCAATGCAGTTCCACAGAAGCCACAAGTGAGAAGCTTCCTTAAAATTAAAAGAATATTATGGAATACTGACTCCTCCATCCCTGCTCTCCCTTCCCCCAGTAAGCTTTTACTGAGTTTAATGGGCAAGTCTAAACCCAGTGTTTGGATCTGAATATCAGCTTAATTAGAGACCACAATCTGTTTAAAACTCTAACAAGTGAGTATTTTGAGAAAAACTGCTGGAAAAAGATGGTATTCTGACTAACACTTAGACAACGAACGGATATATTATTTGGGAGAATTACTGGCCTATTCAGATTTTCCTGCTCCTCATAATCTTCCGTTTGCTCACCCTCCCAGACCAATAATAGTGCAGAAGACATCACACAGGCACAACCAGCACTGAGCAACAGCAACGTCTTCATCTGATCAAACCAACACACCCTCACTCTGTATTCATATTTGAAAAAGCTTAACCCTGCTGCTTTATTCAGTCTAACTTTCTGCCTCTCCTGGAACACACATTCCAAATTGTGATAGCTCCATTTCAGACTTGTGTTGCTGGTCTGTTCAATGCTCCCTGCCCCCAAGCCCCAAAATCTTTATCCTCATTTACAAACAGATTTAGCTTTCCTCTCTTTTTCTACAAGATCAAAAATTAGACTTTTACAAACAGAAGGGAAGTTACTCATCCATTTTCAGGAAAACTGTGGTATTCACATTTAATAACACACATCAATTTTAATTCTTACTCAGTTGACACACCCAATTCCACTTTTCCACATAACCCTGTGGAGCTGTACCTATTCAAATTTAGCCTGAAGTCAGCTACCCCACGTGGTATAACTTGTAAGAATTCCCTATTTTAACTGCACCTCATATCGTGGTCCCAGCTGAGCATAATCTCGTAGCTTATCCTTATCAAGGCGAGTAGGCACTTCAATAATGTCGTGGGTCTGAAGCTTTATTATTTTGAGAAGAGAAGTAAACATGCTCTCTGGAATTATCTGTAGAACCTTTGTAAAAAGACAGACGAGACAAACAGTCACTACATTATAAATAATAAAAAAAAAATCAGAAATTGCGGAAAAATAATTATAGAACGAGACAACATCTGTCCAAACGCCTACCTTTCTTACATAGGAGACCAGCTCGCCAGAATAATACTGTGAGACACTGAGAAGATCAGGACTGTTTGCTTGATTGATACGGAGAAGCGGCAGGTCAAGAGCAGAAGCAAGCTAGAAACAAAGTGAACATTTTAACTTCACGTCTGCTTTCCTAATAAGAATTAAAGGACTCTTTTGCCTGGGCTCTTTAGCTACAACTCAAAGTACTACATTCTTCCTAAATAGCAGTGTTTTATTACAGTGTCAAAAAGTTCAGTATTATGCCACATTTCTCACTTTATCAGCTGCAGAAGCTGTTTTTTCCCCATGATTTTACTCTCCTCTCTCCCCTTCCCACACTATTTCCCATTCTTAACTCCACAGACAGTATTTTTATTTGATGCCAAATCTTCATCATGACAGAAAAACAGCATAACCAATCTATCTTCAGCCTCCTCTGCTACATATGCAGAAAATTCAATCTTTGGAAGTGATGTCTGCAGCAAGTAACTGTAATGCATCGAGGCTGGATGATGAGGCTATTCTGTCTAACAGCAACAATGTTACTATAGAAAAACATACATAACTTGGTTTTATCTCTAGTAAAACTAAACTTGAGTGAATTCAGTAATTTTACTCTAAAAAAAACTAGATACAGAATATAGTGGTAAAAGTGATTTAAATCATTTGTGACTTTATAGACTTAAGGCCTATTTAACAAACACTTTGATTGACTCGCAGTGTTAAAATACCTTCATATACCCTCATACTTACCTTTAGAAAAGTAGCTCTGAGTTTAGTTACCATAGATGGACTGACTCTTATGCTTTCCTGCATAATAGATGTAAAGCTGAGTAGGAAATAAAGAAAGCAAAATCAGCTCCTTCTGTACATTTTTTTCTTTCCCTGTCTGCTTTTGGTTGAAATGAGAACTCTTGCATCTTAGGGGACACCTAGCCAGACTAAAGGCTGGAGATAGAAACTTAACAAGATTGTTATGGTTAGGCCAGGGTAGAAGCTTCACCTGCAGCTCAGAACACGAATAAGAGTTAACAGCCATGCCTGTCAAGTTGATAAGAGTTAAATATATTCAACAACTCACAGAACAAGACCGTAAGAATATTTTTTAAATTGGAGAGCTTAGAACAGAATAGTATCAGTTGGAAGGGACCTATGAAGATCATTGAGTCTCACTATGCTATAATAATAAAAACATTCACACATGTTACTTCTTAAAAATTTCACCACTGATGACTTGGAAGAAATGCTTCCTGCTGGGATACCTGTCAATTAGTTGCCAAGCGTAAGAAAGATCGCCAACTATCTGCATGGTGATCAAGACCTCTTCTTTAATGTTGATAGTTCGGATCATCTGATGCAGAAATTTGCGGGTGTCAGCCAGAAACTGACAAACTTGTAGATTAGTTTCCAGCTGGTGAAACTCTTGGACCTGTATTTACAAATAAAACAGAAACAAGAATTTCCTTTTCGGTCCATTCACCTTTACAGACAGTGATAGAAACAGAAATCATTAATCTGACATCTCTTCAGATAGTGATACTGCACTACACTGGCCTACTTTAGAGGGTGTTCAATAAGAAATTTTGTGAAGTTACTGCACGAAATGTACTGTGATTCTGTTATAACCTAGAAAGAGAAACAACATGCACATAACAAAATATGGTATTTTTATTTTGTCTTCAAAATAACCCTTTCTAGGTTTAAGTGAATTTCAGAATTTCTCACAAAATAATAAGCAATGTTGACAAATAACATTTGGTACTGAATTCATTTCTCCAGAATTCCCCACTAATACTTAGCTGCAGGTGGCACAATTTTTCATGCTGTATCCTTTATTTTACAACATGAGGTCTATGGGGAAGTTCTGATGACGGTATGTAAAAAACTGCAGAGATACACACACTTAACCTATTGTTAAAATGAAAATCTGCTTCGTAAATCATTGTTTATATGTCTTTGCCATACCTCCTCCAGTGCCTGTATTAGCTGTACAGTTTTCCTGCCTGCTGCAGTGGAATCATCATAGTTAAGAGACATTATTTGCTTGGAGATTTCTCTGAACCAAGCCTGAAGATTTTCTATGCAAGAACAAGAAAAAAAATTAATCAAATATTTCCATGGGTGGTAAAGAAGTAATGATGCAGGGAACTTGCTGGACAGTACCAAAAAACCCCCAAACAATCCACCAGGATACCCCAATAAAACAAAACCTAGAAACCCTAATTGCTATACGTAAGGGAGATTATTTACAAAGTCCTCATCTCACTTTTTACATTACCAGCCTTTCAATGCATAGACTTTTAAAGGAGCAAATGCTCAGGTGAATATCATGCAACATTACAAAACAATTATAGAAACAAACTGGCATTACAAAATCCATACAAAGAATCCCTTTAAATCATGAATTTACATTTTATAAGTGGCTTTATAATGGCAACTGCCTTGACAGTTGCAATTTGTGTGTTCTGGCTACAAGCAGCCCTTACACTGATGCTTTATGCAGTTTTTGTGATCAGACTAGACAGCAATCTAATATTTTTACACCAACAGAAGAAAAAAAAAGATATTTCAAAAACAAAGAGCAAGAAATTTGGAAAAACAGATTCATGCTTTTAAAGAGTTCCCTTGGAGAAGCTCAGAAATTTTGTAGAGAAGTAAAAGACAGTTTGAAAAAAATATATTGATACAATAGAAATCCAGGTTACAACTTGGAAAAGAACGTGAGGAAACTTTGAAGCATCCCCATATTTAATGGATATGATCTTTCCACTCCTTTTTACATAGAATACAATTACATGAATTCTAGTGCACGTGGAAAAGTCAAATGGTATTTCATAACCTTACCTGTCACCTCTAAACAAACTGATACAAACTGGACTGAAAAATATAGCCATATTAGGAACCTAAACAAGACTTACATATGGAATATACACAGTAAACCTAAGCAACACAGTATGTAAGAGACCTCAGTGGATTCTAAGGCACGTTAACTTTTTTTGTATTATCAGTATTAACCTCATCTATTTTCTTTCAGTATTAGCTTAGAAATAAAAACCTTTTTTTTTCCCCCTCCCCCATCGGTTCAGTTTTCAGTCATTACCATTTTTCTCTACTCTTGTGAGAGGCTTAACTCCTGAAAAGACATCAGCAAGCTCAGTCATCCTTTCAGATCCCTCTTTTTTGTAATTCTCCCATTTTGTCTGTTTTTCTGACAACATTTGCTTGAACATCTATAGAAAACAAAGCATTTGGTTTATGAAACTGGCAAGAAGACACACTAAAGAAAATGAAATAAAATACTGAAATCAGATGGAACTGACTTACAGGGAGTGCTGCATAACTTCAAGATCTTACCAGAATATTAAATGCAAAATTAAAAGCACTGAGAAGTACAGCCAGTGAGATGAATGCAGTGTGATAGAAATAAATTGCATACGTACACACACAGATATTGTTGGGTCTCAGCCAGTTATAGAATACCCTGTACCTTTTTCTTATTGACAGATACTAGAAGACTCTGATCTAACGTAGACTTATACCTCACACAGTCATCAGCCCACACAGAGACACTCTATTCAAAATAGCATGCAATTAAAGTTCAGCATACTCTTTGATATTTAACCTATTAAAAGAATTAGCACTGCTTACCATGCAAAATTCTCAATAAATACAAAGACGCTGGGAAAGAATAAAAACTGCCAATGACTGAGGAGACTGAAAAAGTCAGTAGTCATTTGCAGCTCTCTACAGAAAGCCCACGATTAAATGAAAATAATCCATTCCTTCTAACTCTTCTGTGTAATAAATGTACAACTGCTGCTTGAGTCTTCAGTTCTGTTGTGCTGTTACAGGGAAAACAATGGAGAAGGCAGTAGCACATTACCTCTTTCAAAATGAATTCAAACTGAGCTGTATCCAGAAGAAGCTGGAATAGGACCTTGGGATTATACCTCGAGTCTGTTAGAATTTGATCCTTTATCTGGCGGAGACGTTTGTTATTTGGATCACAAGCTAAAAATGGAAGGACAACAGTACAGAATTTGGCCAAACTTTTCAATCTTTGTAAATAAACTTGTATTTAATTGCTTGAAAGCAAAAACATTTTGGTCTCATAAGCTCGTCCCCACTCATCCTGCATTTACATGGATTTCATCGCCTTTGTACAGCCCTGCAGTTGAACAGTAAAGGTTTCTGGAGTGGTTCAGCTTCATTAAAACTCTTTTGCTGGCTTCTGCAAATCAAGTGTGAATTTAGCACTCCTTATTCAAAAGCCCATAGATCAGCATTTCTTAAGACTGTTATAGAAAACGCATGGAGATGCAACACCTCTCACATAATAAGAAAATACACGCATATTTACTTCAGATAATGATTTTGGGAGCACGACAGCAAAATAATAGCTCAACACACCACTAAAAACACCAGGTGACATTTTGCTGACTGCACGCAGCAAACTTCTCTCGGGATGTAAGATGAAGCACCAGTATAGCAGGACAGACAACTCTGAAATAACAGTCTGGCACGAGGTCTTACCTGTGTCTGCAGTGTGAAGCATCAACCAACGGATTGCTACATTGCAGTCTCGCAGGCAATTCAGCAGTTTGGGAATATTGTCCAGCACCAGCTCTTCCCTTAGACAGCCCTCTTTGAGAAACTGCTGTACCTGAGTGTGCACTCGCTCAGTGACTGCAGCATACCTGCTTGCCTTAGAGCATAAAATGTTTGCATTGATATAATCCTTGTCTCTAAGGGAATGCACTATGTACATCATGACTGGGGATTCTAAGAACTT
>JAOWBP010002052.1:70703953-70722284 GCA_028571105.1 Tragopan temminckii
GTTTTAAGTTGAGGGAGGGAAGATTTAGGTTGGATGTCAGGGGGAAGTTCTTTACAGAGAGAGTGGTGAGGTGGTGGCACAGGCTGCCCAGAGAGGTTGTGGATGCCCCATCCCTAGAGGTGTGCAAGGCTAGATTGGATGGGGCCCTGGGCAGCCTGGTCTAGTATTAAATGGGGAAGTTGGTGGGCCTGCATGTGGCAGGGGGGTTGGAGATTCATGATCCTTGAGGTCCCTTCCAACCCTGGCCATTTTGTGATTCTGTGTGATTCTGTAGGTACACCTATCTGGGTTCTGGAAGGCCTCAGTAGCTGACAGCTTGATTTCTCCCACAGATCACAGATGAGGACAATGATCAGCTGCAAGGCTGTCCCCTAGCCATTGTGACATTACAGGAGTTCCACAGGATCCACGGGGAAGCCATGGGAGGCTCAAGGGTCACGACATGGTTACCACTGTCTTAGCCTTATCTGCTTGGTATTAGGATTGCTGCTGTTATTGTCTGCCTACCTACTCCCCTCTATGCTTTTTCATTAAGGCTCAGACAAATAATACAAAGGCAAATAAAACCAAACTCTGCTGTACTTTGTTTTTTTTCCTGCACCACTCCTGACTGACCTAACTCACCCACCAATCATCTCTTCATTTTTTACTTGCTATTTCTGCTGATGCTTCCTATCCCTCCCTTTTCTTCCATACAAAGGATACCAGCTACAATTCAGATATCACTATCTTCAAAGACTGCCACATCTGAACTCTTGATACTTGGATACTTCCTTTCCCTGCACTGCTAGCAGCATACCATTCCCCAGCAATAGCTTCAGACAATGCCAAATTAGAGGAGACTGAGCAGAACGGAGACCAGAACACCGGTGTGGTGACTTGACATTGATAATCAAAGAAAATACTATTTAGGTAACTATGACAGTAGGTGGAAGGGTTTAGACAGAATGGGACTATGAAAGGAAAAACAATTGTGATGGCACTGTGCTAGAAGGACAGTTTGCCACATTTCATCCACTCTCTTGTTTCTCTCCATGGGTATTTATAGCGCACCTAAAGTAGTCCAAAGAAACTTAGCCTTCCTGTGGCCTCAAAAGGCAAATCCAAAACAACTGTTTATCCTTGATATTTGCTTATCCGGTCTTACCTTGGCTTCAGCTCTCTTACCTCTTCTTTTCTCTCAGTAAAAGAAAGAATCATACTAATCTCCAGGATGGTGGGAAAATTAACTCAGTAATTTTAATGTTAGTTCTAAGAACCACAAAAGGGCCCATGAGGAATTTGTCAATTGTGACTTCAGTGCAGCATTAAATAGAAAGCACTGGCATATGATCCAAAAACTGCATGGCAAATCTCTTAAAGCCGGCCATTCAGCAGATATTATCCAACTTTCACACTAAACAAAGCAAGCATCATACTGATAACGCAGCATGTAAACATGCTGTGAAAACCTGTACCATAAAGCATAGAAAGGACATAAAATAAGGTTACACAGTAAATGTTAATTCTAATATTTTTGTTTTAATATTTGTAACTCAATTTTTTTCTAACAGCCTTTTCAATGAAATATCAGTATAAAGCAGTGAAAAAGAAACTCAAACGACAGCTGGATGTCATTTTTTCCCCTCTAAGGAATGTCACGTTTGGAATGGCCCAATGGGCAAAGGCAAATACATAATGGTTATTCAGAAAGCAATTAGATTCTGACCCCAGGGAAATGTTTTCTGAATGGGTTGAGCTTTAATAGAATAGAGCCAATAGTCTTTTTTGATCCTTTATTTCTTATATAAGGAATCTTTTTTCCTTAGAGTTAAGATCTGGGTTAACACTGAACACATAATTATACTTTTCATCCAGTTCTTCACTATGGACTCACATGTGCATCTTTATAGTTACAACATCTTCACTCTAAGATAGATACAAATAAAAGATAGCTAAAGATACTCTTAAACAAATAACTCTATACCTGCCTTTAACCAGAAGCCCAGTTAATGCTGGTGGATTTTTAGTCTTTTCAGTTACAGAAACATGGCATTACAGGAGTAATCAGTATTGTGGGTTGATGCAAACATCAAAAGCAAGTAGTAACCCAAGCCAAAACTGAAAGGATTTTACATGCCTTTGAGCAATTATGATTATTTAGAAATCTCACATCTTCTTCTGCTGGTTCTTTCCGCTTGAAGACATGAGAAGCTACAGAGTACAAAAAGCTAATAAACAACTGGACTAATTCTGCTCTGAACAACGTGGATTAATCTCAGAGCAAAGGCATAAAGGCAAAGGCTACAAAAGCCAATGCTGCTACAAGATCTCTTCAGAAGCTAATATGCAGGAAAAAAAAAATTAAAAAAAATAATAAAAAGATTGTGCTACTATCAATCACTGTTTGATAACCTAAGATACTAAAAATACTTAACATTTCATATTCTCACACCCCTGTAATAACAAATTGTAAAAACCTATATTACCAGGATAAACAACAAGAGTCAAGAATACTGTGTAACACAGCACAAGTACAAAAGAGTGAAGGAGGGCAGAGGCAAGGGAATACAATTTTGTCTCCCCTTTTATTCTTCAAGGACATCCTCATACAAGAGGCAGTTTCAACCTTAAAGGTGCAAGGCAATACAGAGGGGAAGCAGGCTTACTGTACAGCAAAACATGCTCTTTTGGGTAGCAAAGTACGATCAGAGTGTCTGAATTTCATAGAATCATAGAATGATTTGGGATCAAAGGGACCTGTAAGATCATCGAGTTCCAACCCCCCTGCTGTAGGCAGGGACACCTCCCTCTAGACCAGATTGCTCAAAGCCCCATCCAGCCTGGCCTTGAATGCTTTCAGGGAAGGGGCATCCACAGCCTCACTGGGCAACCTGTTCCAGGGTCACACCACCCTCACAGTAAAGAATTTCTTTTTGATATCTAGTCTAAATCTACCTTCTTCCAGTTTGAAACCATTTCTCCTCATCCTGTCACTACATGCCCTTATAAAGTCCCTCCCCAGCTTTTCTGTAGGTCTCCTTCAGGTACCAGAAGGCCACTATAAGGTCTCCTTGGACCCTTCTCCAGGCTTCTCTCTAAGCCTGTCGTTTGTTTGTGTTTGTTTTTGCATAAATTACTATTATTGTGTTTGAACTATTCCCAGTACTCCCTTACAGACTCATTTTTTCTTGGGATTCTGTTAGTTTTCAGTTGTAGCAATTATATACACAAGGGTTGCTTCGTGCAGGTTTGAATATACCAGCTGTTGCTTGTCTTCACACACAATCAATTTCAAGTGTCTGTAATTAGCCAGTGAGATCAGGTGCTCTCATAAAAGCTAGCAGCGTTGGCTGAGTTCCTCAGTGCATCAAAACCACTCTTCTGTATCTAGTACTGATCAACAGCTGAGGTGTGAGTACAAATGCTCTAGGTTACATCCTCATGTTACTTGATGCCAGGTAGATCAACTTAATTTCTTCCCATTTTATTATATTATTTATTTCTTCTTCTTTTGAAGTGGAAAAATGCATTTCTCATTCAATCTCTATAAGTGTTTAGCTACCAGACTGCCTGCAGTCCTGTGATGCTGCAACTCAGCTTGGATATATGCAATTTAAAAGAAAGGAAAAAAAAGGACTTACTGATTTTTGAAGTGAATGAGGTCCAGTTGCTAAACAGAAGAGGAGGCTTCTGTGTGATCAGTGACAAGCCAATAGTGAATGGATTTGTGTCATTAAACCTGTCCATAAGAAAGATAAAGCACCTGCTTAGATACCAAAAGTGAAACATGTGTATTGTATCTTAGGAAGTGCTTTCCACAGGTATGCTCAGGTCTCAATGCACATTTAAATGGAAATAAATACTACAGGAAAACAACTGTGAGGGTGGCAGACAGAGAAGGAAAGGCACATATTCTGCCAGCCAGGAGGCTGGTAGGAAGGAAATGTTCTTCTCTTCGTTGCGAGATCTATTTTCTGCAGTTATAGTACTGTTGGCTACTATCATGTCGGTTTTTTAAATCATAGAATAACCTAAATTGGAAATGACCCACAAGGATCACTGAGTCCAACTCCTGGCTCCACATAGGACTGCCCAAAATCCAAACCCTATGTCTGAGAGCGTTGCTAAGCTCTTCTTGAACTTCAGCAGATTTGGTGCTGTGGCCACAGCCCTGGGAAGCCTGTTCAGTTCTTGACCAACACCTCAGCAAAAAATCTTTATCTAGCCCCCACTTGACACTGCCCTGATGCAGCTCCATGCCTTTACCTCAGGTCCTGTTGCTGTCACCAAGGGGGCAGAGATGAGTGCCTGCCCCTCTGCTCCCCTTGTAAGGAAGCAGTAGACAGGTGCAAAAAGACCAAGAGAAAAATAGTCATTGCAGACAATCCTTTCAAATAATGTCAGTGTTATAACAGGAATTTGTCCACTGAAACTCAAATTTCTCCACATGACTCACTGGAGCTTACAGTAGCACATGGGAAAAATCGTAACGATACTCAAATAATGTATGAAAGGAAACATATATCGTAAACATTTCTATAGCCACTGTTCACTATATAATCACCTTTAGAAAGAACTGTAAAGATTCTTTTCTGATATTTTTGAGAAGAGTGGAATAGATATTGTCCTCTTCTAGCCAAGTCACTTGTAAGAAATGCTGGAAGAACATGGTTACTGTGTTTTCATTTATTTTTTGTCTCTCTGTGAAACTGAATGTAATGATTTACTGCCCCTTTCTCCTTTATTTATAGTGGATCATTTAAGCTGAACGTAATAGCCTGGTGGATCAAAATGTAAAGAAACCCACAGAAACATACTGCTTCCTGCCCTTTGCAGACAGACAACAAAAAATAAAAATAGCAAATGAACTAGATTTGAAAAGATTTGGACTCTCAAATATTTTTGGCATATGTAGTATCTTGTATTACAGATCTATATCGATGTGTACTTGGTTTATGACCTTCGCTCTATAAATCTCTGGTTGAGCCTATAGGGTTGGATTTGCAAAGAAACAAAAATGCCTGAAAATAGACTTAGGTATCAACTTCAAAATAAGAAAACTTCAAAGGTTTTACTTAGTGCTACAGATGTATTAAGTTTGTAGTCATCTACTTTTTCACTCATAAAATTTCACAGCAGTCTTAAGTTCTGCTTTTGTGCCTGTTCAGAAACACCAGTCATGCTCTACAGTCAGGTCATCCTCCAGCCTGTGTCTCCTGAAGGTCTCCATCCAATTGTTGTACTCACTTAATGAACATATAAAACACGACAGAATCATAGGGGTTGGAAGGTACTTCTGGAGGTCATCTAGTCCAACCCCCTGCTAAAGCTGGTTCCCTATAATAGGTCACGCAGGCAAGCATTCAGGTGGGTATTGAGTATCTCCAGAGAAGGTGATTTCATAGCCTCTCTGGGCAGTCTGTTCCAGTGCTCTGTGACCTTCAAAGTAATTTTTTCCTCATGTTTATATGGAACTTCCTGTGTTCCAGCCTGAGCCCATTGCCCCTAGTTCTGTCACTGGGCACCATTGAAAAAAGGCTGGCCCCACCCATTTGACTCTTGCGCAGTAGATGTTTATAAGCATTGATAAGATTCCCCCTCAGCCTACTCTTCTGCGCGCTGAACAGATCCTTCTCTTCTTGTGGTAAATGCCACTTTTGGTCAAGATTTTTGCTGGCAGAACCCTTCAAGAGCCCATGCAACTTGTCTTGGGGTATTCCCACAAAGACTATTGCTGTATGCGGTCTTAAGGTCTCTATTTCTTCTACCTTGGTTGCATAATTAGTCATTTTTCATTTATTTTTAGACAAAACAGAGCATATTTATCTTTTAATTATTTCCATATTTCCCTGATGCAATAGGGGATATCAGTGGTGTTACAAAACTTGGTATAAAGGATTTCTGAAATGTCTGTCATCACCTAAGCTTCACAGAGCTTCTTATTAAACAGAGAGAACAGCAGAGGAGGCAATTCCCTACCACCTATAGGACATAGCTACACAACTTTTTTTTACTTTTTTCTTTTTTTTTTTTCTTTCTTTTTTTTTTTGGTAAGACTGTTGTTTTAAGAAGTACAAAAAGTTCCTAAGCCAGTGTCCTCTCTTTGTTCCTATTCCAACCTCAGCCTCAGTTTTTCTTAGATACTCCAGGGTATGAGTCACCACTGGCATTTGAATCATATCTGTATTGAAGACAGGGAAAACTGCACCAACCAACAAATCTATTGTCTTCTGATATGCAAATACTTTAGCTGAGTAACTCCACCATCATCCTTGGTATAAAATTTCTTAGTGTGTCTGACTCTTGTCTATTCTTCCTAACTTTTACTGTCTCTTATTCTTAGGTAAAATGTGAAATTTAATGGATTATTATAGCATACACACGTGTACAATGGTTTCCAAATTCAAAGCCAAATTGGCAAGTATGAGGGTTCTTTGTAGAACTGAAGGTACGTTCCACAATTTTAAGCACAGTATACAAATTTATACAAATAATATATTGCCATTAGAGTTACTGTTGAAATCAAGGATCATCAACCAGAAGTCACAAATTAGCTGTCTAATGGAGTCTTTGGGCTTTATCTTCTGTGTTAATCCTGGAAAATATTTTATATTTTAATGCACTTCCTAGGTAAATTCTGAGTCGCAATTTGTCATGCATTATTAATTTTTAAGTCTAAACAAGTCTTGATATTAATTATTACTTCACAGCAGCCAGACATTTTATAAAGCTATAGTGATAGTGTTCATCTTTCCCCGGAAGCATCTGCCTGCTGAATATTTGGTACTCAGAGCTCATTTCTTCTCATAGTTTGAATCTGTTAGTCTCAATCTGAAAAATTAAAAGCATGCATTTATGACAGTCATTCTTTAGCCTTCTGTGTGGTATTTGACATCCACAGAGATTTTCCCAGCCCTGGGAATTATTAAGTAAATGTTGTCTCAGCTCAAAACCATCAACTATAGCTAATGTTTCAAAGCTGACTTAAGCCGCACTCTTAAATCCATTATTCACACTCTTAGAAAAAAGTGATCTGATTTTTAAAAACATTTCAAAAGAAATAGTAAATTTCTGATTAAAATCAATGAAGAGTAATTATAGGCATTTGTAATTAGCACGTAGAAATAATAGTCTGTGTTCAGCCTCCTGTATTTGTGTCTGGTCACACCACCTCCACCGAGACCATTTGGCCCAGACACTCCACCACAGTTTGCTACATTAGCAAAGTAGTTCTTAAGTTTGGGATTAACATTCCACAGCCACGGCCAAAGGGACACCACAGTACAGGTAATGCCTGTGGAGGAATTGCAACCAGTACCTCAGAGAACTGAAGTCTGGTGGTTTAAGCATGAAGACAAGTGGATAAAAATGACAGACTGTAACATGGTTTTAGTGTTTTGGTTTTTTTTTACATACTTAAAGAATTTGAGAATATTTTAATTTTAGAGCCACAAACAGCTACGTAAAGGCTGAGAAATACATTCTAAAGAAAGAAGGGGAAGCAAACTGTCAGTTTTCCTATGCAGTACCACCTGAAGGACACAGTAGGAGAGGTGAAGATTCCTTCCACCACACAGCCAAGAGGTGGAAACTTTTTCCTTTCCTGCAGTGACTCCTTGCCTCGTGGCCATCACAGCCTTTCCACTGTCACTACAGGACACTACAGCCACAAGCACCACTCAGATCCCCCAGCCCCACAAGCACACAACTCCGGGCCATTGGTGGTGCTGCAAAGAAAATGATGGGAAGAGAAAAGCACCCCATGTTGGGTGGGGTAAAAGCAAGGGGAAGAAGTTGTCTTCATCCCATATGCATGCAGCAGCTCCCAGGAGGTATTAGGCTTTAGCAAACTGTCTTCTTTAGGCTGCCTAGGTTTATATTTCTTCTGCAGCAGCAATACAGCCAACCCTGCCTGGCTCACCTCCAGTAGCGAGTACACAGCTGAAAGCCTCATTATAGCACACGGTGATATGCTGTACTTTTATATCAAGAGCTGGAATAACAAACTCGGTTCATGCAAGGGGCAGAGCTTTGGGCTCATCTCTGCTTGAGAGGCCTGGTTATTTATTAATTATATTTAAAGTTTTATAGCAGCTTAGAAGGAATGTGAGCCAGAGGCAACACTTGCAGTCAGGTCTCCCTTGTGCAATACTTGTGTAATTCTCTGGTTTTAGTGCTGGCTTGTGCAGCTACAGAAGGCTCTGGTCTGTTTCCTTCTCTAATGCCTCCACCAGTGCTGGTGATTTCCTCATCCTTCAACTCAGAATTGCTCTGACACATAAAATCCCAGAAGCACCACCTTGTGAAATCCCAGGGCACGAGAGTCCAATGGGCAGGCCAGTGCTGGGGGAGACCATTAAAAAAAAAAAAAAATCATAATCACTTTCTAAGGAAAATTCATCAGACTCCTGAAATCCCCCTCTCTGTAACAAGTGAGTCACCTGCAAGTTTGGTGGACTGCAAGTTTCTGATTCAGAGCCGGCCAAAACTAGAATTCAAGAGCAGTGTTAAAGTGTAGTATAAGCAAACGAGTTGTGGTTAGTCATAGATTGAGATATACTAGCTCATCAAGTTAGAAAGGGCCTTCATAAACATACCACACACCTCAAGTACTGTGTTCAGTTTTGGGCCCCTCACTACAAGAAAGACTCAAGGCCGTGGACGTGTCCAGAGAATGGCAGTGAAGCTGTGAAGGGTCTGGAGCACAAATCTTATGGGGAGAGGCTGAGGGAACTGGGACTGTTCAGTCATAGAAGAGGAGGCTCAGGGGAGACCTTACTGCTCTCTACAAATGCCTGAAAGGAGGTTGCAGCAAGATGGAGGTCAGCCTCTTCTTCCTGGTAACAGTGATAGGATGAGAGGGAATGGCCTCAAGTTGTGACAGGGGAGGTTCAGGTCAGATGTTCAGAATTTTCTTTTCTCAGAGTAATAAGAGCTTGGCACAGGCTGCCCAGAGAGGTGTGGAGTCACCCTGGAGGTTTTCAAGAAAAGGGTAGATGTTGTACCAAGTGATATGGTCTAGAGTGATCTGGGTCGATGGTTGGACTGCATGATCTTAGAGATCTTTCCAACCATAATGATTCTGTTATTCCATATGACTCATCACTCACTGTCTTTTGCTCCATGCAAAGCAACTATTTACTCAGTATTGATTTACTCAGGCTGAGCCTATCTAGGGCATGGGTAACTGTGGATGGACTCTGCCATAGGCACAAGTGCTCACCTCCAGCCTGGAGCCAGCCCCACTGCTGGCATCTGCAGCCACCTACTGGTAGCCTCCTCCCAGCTAGGCCAGCACAGTATAGGAGCTCATCTGCTGGCCTCGTTGTCTCCATAAACAAACATCAGCTATTTCATTTGAGAATGTGCTCTCATTTTGAACAGATATTTTGAGATCCTTCTTTTATGAGCCAAGAGTTACTTCCAGACACTTAGCACATATTAGCTAATGAGAACACTGCAGTTTTGCAAAGTAGGCTGCTAGTAGGCCCACTTTGCAGCAGGGCAAAATTAGTCTACTGAGAAATAAGTCAGGTGGGAGAGTTCAAGAGCTCAGCAGCCTTGTTGGCATGGGGCATATCTGGCAGTTCTTGCCCACACAGTTTGCTACTTGCTGGTGTTTCTTGAGACTCTGGCTTCAATGAAGGAGAGACTGTGAGATACGATGCGTTGCACCCCATTAAGAAATATCTGAAGAGTCCTTGAAAATCTTTTCACACTCTCTCCTTCCCTACTGCTGAATTTAGCTTTGTAGGAGTGCAGATAGAGAAAAGTTAGTTGTAAAATCTGATGCAAATTCAGTGTATTGCACGTGAGAGGCAGCTTGTACTTTGATTAAGTGAATTTACATAGCCAGTATTAGTTAAATCCTAATGTATTAATGAAGATGCTAATCAATGAAGAGGTGTGTAGAAAACAATATGCAAACCAAATAGGAAAGCATTCTTAAGGGAGTGGTTCTAGAGAGATTTTTTCACCTTGCTGTTGGGAGTCATCTGCCATCCTGCCTCTAAGAGGCCTTATCAGGATGAGCCGGTGAGAAGCTGCTTTGATTTTAGCAATTGAAGATATTATCTGTGCTTCTTGATTTCTTTTAAATTAACATGTAGCTTTCTGTAGTAATGTTACAGGTTTCATAAGCAAACTTGGCAAAGATAACAAATGTTAATTGGGCCTGCTAATCTCAATTTAATATGATGATCGTCTTTTGTTTTTCCCTTCCTTTGCTGCTGACTGTGCCATTTCTTCCCTATTCCCCACCCTTCATTCAGTGCATTTGTTCAGTTAGTGTTGATTTAATTTTTCCTAGAAAAAGCATCTTGCCCTCCCACTATGTGTCTCTTCCCATCTCTGGCCTCTGGTGCTGTCCAAATAAATAAAGTGGAAATGCCGTGTCCTCGAGCCTTTGCTGTCTGAAACCATTACAGAAAAGAGCTGGATTAATTAACTGACTGTGATGGCAATCAGGAAATACAGAAGATAGCTATGATCTAGACTCAGACCAGTTCAAGTCTCTTCCACAGCTATCCTCCCAGTCATGTCTTCTAAACTGAGGTAGGCTCACCATCCTTATTCTCTGAGATACTTGTTGCCCTTGACACTACTATTAATCCTTAGAGTTGAAGTCTATGACATTTTCTATTCTCTTTCTCTGTTTAGAATCTTTCCAACGCTTTCTCTCCAACCTCCAAGTGGAGAATTCCTTATAAGCTTCCTGCTGTGCCTTCCCTCCCACCTTCTGTTTTCCATTCTAGGGTGACCTCTCCTGCTGACACGGATCAAACTATTACCTTCGTGTCAACTGCCTTTAAAACTCCTATCTACTGCTATTTTTTCTTCTGCATGCTGGCTTTGCATCTTGCTGCCTCAAGAGTGCTACATCCTGACAGACAGCTTGCTGCCAAGCTCATTGGGATACAAAAACAATCTCATTAAAAACCAAACCCAACAACTCCGCTTTCCCTGGCTGTCTGGCTGGCAGCCAGTGTGTTTGTCAATTTTAATGTCTTTGATATTTAAATTTAGCTTTCTCTTACTGCTGATACCATTTGGCAGAAGGTATACTTACAATATTATTCCCAAAGCTATTTGCCAGGCATCTCTGCTCATCTCTGCTACACTCAAACCTTCTCAGGAATTCACTTCTGCTTATAAGAAATAATACCCGTATGAACAAACTATTAGTGCTATCCCAACTGACTAAAGGGATAATTTTATTATTATTCACTCGTTTCTACTCTTTGTATGTTCATATGCCATATCAAAAATTGCCTTCTAGCCAATGGCTATCTTCAACTGTTCATAACACATCTAACACCTTTCAATGTGTGTCTGTCTCTGGGGTTCTTTCACAGAATTCCAAGGAAGAAAATAATTATTTTAGTAACAAGACAGCATGACTACAAAGCTGCAACACTAATATATGATATTAGAGGCAGATAAATTATTTGTCTGAGATTATCATAATTCTGTGTCCCAGTTTTGACACTAGTTGTGCAAGATACCGCAGGTCACACTAAAGCTTCTCACTTGTTGAATGTCTCAGTTTAAGAAAAAAAAAGCCTAAGAGTTACTTAACAACTAGTCTCATTAAGACTCCTCAGATTTTTTTTTTTTAAATCTAGAAAATTTCAGCACTTCAGAGCTGTGCAAGTACTCCCTCATGTATTTGTGAGCTTATGAATCTCAATTTTCACTGAGGTTCCTAGTTTCAATTTTGAGAAGGATCAGAAAAGTTGTTACTCTTGGTTTACTAGGACTTGATTCTTGAAAGTTTAAAAAATTATAGAATGTTGAAATTACACAACTGCATTTCAGGTGATTCTATGCCATGCCACTTTAGGTACATTTGACTAAAATAAAGATGCTCTGGTATAAATATGTACATAAACACACTAGCAGTTATTCAGATGCTGCCAAAACCTAAAGATGTTTGTTGTGCCTGATACCAGTACCTAAGTCATTACAGTACAGCCCAAGTACTTTGAATTTATTTCAGATGGAGACACCACTGACCTAGGGGACAGATTTTTGCCTCTCCTGTTTCATCTGCAGTATTCAATGCAATATAGATGCCAACATGTAGTTCCACAAAAGCATAACTGAAAGAGTCTGCCTTTTTCTCCATAATTGCTTGAATGTGAGGTGTTCATCTAGACCTAAATGCTTTTCTAGTTTTCATCCCAGGACCCTGGAAACATCTAGGTAAATGCTATCATCACCAGGAATTCATGGGAGATATTCTAATATCTGCTTTCAGTAAAATGCTTAACTGTTGCTGGGCACATTATCCAACACTCTTGAGTGTTCCAGTGATCATACTGTAGTATCATACTCGCTTTCCTTGTCCTGCCGCATATTCAAGTATGCCATACAAAGCAGAAGAGCTCCCATAGATAACCAGTATGTCCTGCAGCAGATGGGTAAAAGGCCAGAAGGAATTGTGAACTCTGGATTTAAACCTTCTCTGGAATAAAGGCTGCTGTGCTCTGGTGTCCCACATACTGGGTGCCTTATCTAGGCACAGAGTAATCACCCTGAGGTAAATGGTCAGTTGTTGGCTATCTCTTAAAAGGATCAATAACCTTCACTTTTTAAAAGTAGAAACAGATTCCTAATTGCACCAGCAAGTAGATATTTCAGGTGCAGGAATAGTGAGCTCTGCAAAACTTAGCGCTGATCCCAGCCTCCTTCGTGAGACAATTTCAGAGGATTTCTTCCCATGAGGAGAATAAGACTCAGTACTGGCAGAGTTAGAACCTCACATGCAAATGCTTAGCAAACAGGAGTTACAGTAAACTCACTTTCATAGACAGTTTTCTAACTAGAAAATCAATCTTTTATGAAGAATTGCAAAAAAGGTCTACCTTTTCTCTTGCCCCCTAGCTCCTTTTTGTTCATGAAAACCTTATCATTAAACTGTAGAAGAGATATGCTCTGTTTTAGGTCCTTAAAAATACCCAGCAAGAACTTTTACAGGGGATACTTAAATGCAAGTTAAATTAATTTTTGTGGTAAATTAGGCATATATAAAAATTTCTTGGCTTTCCCTGCAACAGCTCGAGAAAAGTATTTAGCTGTGAAGTTAACTATGGTCTGTTTTGATCATAGCTGTATCATATCCTTTTCTTACACATTTTTTTTGTACACAGTGTAGCCCCAAATCTGTTAAATGTGGTGGAAACAGTGCTGTTGAATCTGCTGCTCAGCTGGAAATTTCTTTTCTCATGGTGCTTTAAAAGTGGCCTAGAAATAAAAACAGGAGTTTCAGTCTGAGAAGACTGCTTGACATAAATTAATTATTGTATGCATATTAATATTCATAAGGGACCCAATTACGTGGGAAAGTCACAGTGATCTATTTGCTGATTAGAAAAGAAAACACTGGCATGATTTTTCTTAAGTTCACCTTGTTAACTACAATTTATGTCAATAAGCAAATGCAACGGTTAAGATGGAATGGGATGCGTACTGGTGAGGTGACTGCTGAAAATGCAATCAATTTTTCAGCAGGTAAGAATCACAGAATCACGAGATAATTTAGTTTGGAAGGACCTCTGGGGGTAGGTTGGTTCAGCTCCTCCATCAAAGCTGGGCCAAATTCAACATCACATTCCTCAGTGGCTGTGGAACACATTGAAGTGTTAATAAAGTGCGGAACAGGAAATGCTTGAGAAGAGCAGGTGGATATAATTAGGTCTAAGAGGCTTAAAACTTAAGAGCTGCCACTTTAGGGTGGCTCTTTTGAGTTCCATCCAGGAAAAAATGTTTTTTGTTGTCACCAAGAAGTCCTGTTTGGTCAGGCAGCATTCAAAGTAAATGAGATAAGAGACTGAAACCTCATTTACAATGACTGATCATAAAGGAAAGTCTCCAAATTTTTGGTAAAACACATCTCAGACTTCCTGTAAAAATGACCGTGATTTGGGACAGCCATGAATAGTGTGCAGCAGCTGTACCTTATCTAACATCATTTTAATCTGAAAGTCAGCATCTCAAGAACTGCCTCACTTGCTGAGGGACCACTGCAGAAGTTGCTCAAAAAAGATTCTTGCCTCACATCTCTGGGGCTGAGAGAAGAGCTTCACAGCACAGATGTGTAGGGAATGGCCAAGCAATGCCAATGACTTCCTGAGAGCTGGTTGTGATGAGCAGCATCCTTACATGCAGTCATCATCCTGTAGTGCAGAGCATACTGACGCTGCTCTCTAACACTTATATTAAAGCCAAGGAGTATGTTTATTTCCCTTCCTGGGAGGGGTCATCACAATGAGATTGTGTCCAGGATGTATTCAGCCTTGTTACAACTCTGCTTGCTGTTCCTTCTCTGACTCACAGTGAGAGTGAGAATCAAAGGCAAGTGAAGTTCCTGGGAGAGCTGACCTCATTCAGCAGGGCTCTGCTATCTTCAGCCAGCTTCCAGGCTACCTACGTGTAATGGGAAAGGGCTGACACATCTGGTGCTGTGATGCGTGAAAGAAAGCTACTCAGCACCTTCCAGGATCTTTGGAAATTGGATTTTATGTTGTTTCCACACAGTGAGAATGTCGTCATTTTTGCAGCTGAGATTGGGCTGATCTCACAACAGGGGGAAAAAAAAAAAAGAAAGATTCTTATGAAACAACTTGGGTTTCTTAGAATAGCATCTATAATTTTTTGAAAGACCCCAGATTAAAAGAACAGGAGACTTATTAACAGAGCAAGTGTTGTAAATGCTTAGCTTCTCCTTACATTTTCGACTTGTTTTAATTCCCATTGGTTTGCTCTCTCTTTTGAGCCACCCATACTAGTACAGTATTACTGACTATGCATGTTCCCTTATACATGTCCAATAGATTTATGATGAAATGTTCGGAATCTGCTAGCTGTTCTATTGTTCTGTGAAATATTGTAACACTTGCTTTAATTCTGTAATGTACAAATAAAAGGAATGCCCATCAGAAAAGCATGTTGTACAATCAATGAATGTACAGATGTTATAGTTAAGAGATATACAAGAGAGCTTGGCTATGCAGTTATTATACCAAAGCAGAACAGATAGAGGGCTTACCCGTATCCTGGGCTTACTATCAAACTCCAGCAGAGAGGATCTCCAGAAGAGATCCTTCCCTACTAGTAGTCAGCTCTTAAATGGGTCTAGGAGAGGTGGAGCCAGGTTCCACCCCTTCCAGCAGCACAGGTGAATTGCCTTCACCTGTGCTCCTGTGGCTGACTCATTGCTCGCCTCAGGTGACCAATCAGAGGTTCAGGCCGTGATTCAGCAGTTCCCATATACGTGTGAAATTCTGATTAAAAGGTTGCCATTCCAGTGAAAGCTTTTGGATTTTTATGAACCATAGGCTGAATTTGTTGTCCTTTCTGAAATGTTTACCAAAATGTACAGTAGTTATTTTTGTAAACTTACCTATCCAACACTTTTTCCCAAAAGGCTACTGTGGGTACACAGGAAAGGGTCTGAATTATATCCATTTGTGATAATAAACTACTAAGTTAATCTCAAATAGTGTCTTATCAGGGTTGCTTTAAATTTAAAGCATTAGAAGTTCCAGACTATATCACTGAGAATATCAACTAGAAGAACACCTCAGCCCAGCTCTATTTTCAATTAAAGAGAAATGTGCAAAACCAGATCTAAAGAGAATGAATTAAGAAAGTTTTCAGCAGGTGAAAAAGAAAGGGAAGGGATATTGCCTGTAAATTATAGGCATTCACAATAGAAAGGCAGAGGAAAGAATGGGTGTGATCTTGAGAAGAAGCTGAACTATAAAGGTCATTAGGGGTCTGAACACTTGGAGATACACACTCCCACTTTCGTGGACATGGAAACTTCCTGGTGGTGTTGGCTTGTACTGCATAAACAGGATTAATGCACATTTTTGTCAAATAACATTACATTATGAACATATCTAATTTTCATTAGTAGTTTTTATTCAGGTGGAAAAAAATAATCCTTGCAAGGCCTTTAAATTTGATGATCCATTTGAGCAAAAATAGCATCTCAAAAAGAAAACTCCTGAAATGCTTTGAGGAGTTCACTTTTCTATAGCATTTTACTCTAGAACAGTCACAAAGTAAACTAAAAAATCAGATTCTGTTGTTTCACAAATACTGAAGAACAATGTGTATGATTATGTACGATAATAGAACACTGAAAGAAAAATTGCTTGAATTGATCTTCAAAGCAGGGAAATCTGGACATGGCAGACTAGAAAAGAAATTCAAAAGGTTTGGGAAAGAATTAAATGAGGGTCAGCAGAAAGTTTGAAAATGGACCAGAAATCTCATATACGCTTAGTATTATGATAGCAAAGGCAGGGCTTTGCATAGTGAGAACGTCTGCCAAGCTAATTGGAACTGCAAAAGGAAGTTTTAGGAAAACAACTTTCTGAAATAGACATTTATGAACACTTGACACTTGTCAGATACTGAATGATACGTCTGGTTGTTTTTTTTTAAGGCAAATGTATACTTGTGTGTGTATACACATATGATGTATTTGTAGATGGAAAATTTCAAGCAATGGGAAACTGATAGAGTTAAACATCTATTGACTTCAGAAAAAAAGGACTGATACAAATTTTTCGTAGATGAGAATGAATCAGATTAAAACAGGATTTTCTTGCAGCTGCAGATTCACCTTTAGGTCTCTGCCATATGCAGTGACACATTAAATCTGGTCGGCTGAGATTGTTGTGCTACTGACTATCTGCCAAACATTTATGACCGAGCTAGCCACAGTGTCTTAAATCTAAAATCCAAAAGTGAACTAACCCTAAACACAATTACACAATTTGCCTTATCACAGTGGCCTGAAAATACAGTGGCCCAAAAGCTGCTTTGGTTGTCATTTACTTATCCCACGGCAGTGTAAAGCACATATGTGGGGTGGGTTGGATCTGCCATCAATTTGAATCTGCCATCCCCATGCGGCTGCCAAGGAAGATGAAACGTCAGCCAAGAAATGTCACTGGGCAAGACAAACTTGGGAAAAAAATGTTCAATCTGATCTGTGAGGAAAAACACACTGAAAGCGCAAGCCAGGGAAGCTGTAGTTTGTGGGTGCAGTCAGTTCTGCAAAAGGTATTGGTTTATCTTCAACTATTTAGTCCATCATCCACATCTGGGAATAGAATGTATGGAAAACAAGAAATACCAATATTCCTGAAGTTGACTTTTTCTTGATAACATAGTAGCACACACTGGCATAAAGGATTTAGCCCTTAGCTAATGATGTCTTTCACAGGGTTTGGTCCACTCCTTGTGTGGTCTGCCTGTCATCACAGTGACCTGTGTGGTTTTGAATGTGAAATCCAGACTTCTTCAGAACTTTCTCTTTGGCATTGGCTCTAAATAGCAATAATGTCTGCTAGTATCCAGTGCCACACTTATTTTAATCTAATGACCTTGTTCTGTCTCTGTTACTCCTAATAATATTCCAGCACTGTTTTCCCAGACCACATCTCTCAGGAAATTTTGTGTTGCCACAGTCCATTCGGTAATTATAGATCAGGATTCCTCAAATGTCAAAACATGGCTTGAGTTCAGAGCGTGAGTAAATCAGCTTAGCAAGGACTGGCAAGGCTGAGCAACCAGAACCACACAAAAGCTCAGTCAGCAGTAGAGGAGGAATCATGCAGAGAAGAACAGGATTCTTGGGCAGCAGGAGTATCCAATGTGAACCGAAAGTGTTGCCCCACTTCCCTGGGATCAGGCACTGTGACCCCTACTTGTTCATTCCCACAACTACTGGCTGCCCTGTCAGAGTGCCCAGAGCCTCCTAGTACCTCCTAATATGGCATTTGGGCCTTTGGCAAATAGCTAAGGATACAACTTGTCTCTCTAGCACCCACTTTTAGCAGAAGCGCTTCAGAAGCTGTTGTCCAGCAGTACATTGCTTTCTTTCACTCCTGAAGTATGCCAGACAGCAGAGCTAGAGGCAGCCTGGGTAGCAGAATCTGAATACCTGTACATTCAAGCCCAGCCTGTAACAAGAGAAAGTAGATGGAAAACAGATGCCAGTGAAAGGAAACTGCTGCAGACAATAAAGCAGAAGCAGTCCACTTTTTCAAGGCTTTTCTCTGTCCCCCTGATGCATTAGCTTTCTTGACTTCTGTATAATTGTTGTTATATTCTACGGAGTTCTCTGTATAATCTCAGTTCAGATATTTACCTGTGAAGGAAGGAGTCTTCTCTTCAGAGACTCAAGTTGTACCAGGGGAAGTTTAGGTTGGATATCAGGAAAAGCTTCTTTACAGAATGGGTTGTTAAGCACTGGAATAGGCTCCCCAGGGAGGTAGTTGAGTCACCATCCCTGAATGCGTTTAAAAACTGTTTGGATGTGGTGCTCAGG
>JAOWBP010002052.1:70722384-70735194 GCA_028571105.1 Tragopan temminckii
CAAAACACCTGCTGGCAACAGAGAGAAGACAAACGAAGAACATGTGAAAGGAAAAGAAACATCAAGCAGTAAGCTATAAACACTGCTGATTTCAGTCTTTTCTTGTTCTCTTTTTTCCATTAAGAGAGAATATTGTGATTAAAAGAAACATAAAATTAGGACTCATAACGAAAAGTAGCATTAAAGAGAATGCTCTCTGCATGAGAAGACAACATCTTTTGAAACCCATATGCAACAGGCCCTCCCAAAAATTATCTGCAGAGATTTGCTTTGCACTACAAGAAATATTGAAATTAACTGCACATTACAGCATCTCATTTCTCAATTGCCAGAAATGAGTTACAAACCATCCAGATCAAATGCTCTCTTCCCACGGGGAGCCCCAGAAAGTATGTTGCGTTCAAAGAGAAACGGCACAGCACTTGACTGCTGCGCACAGAACTACTCCTCTGAGGGGACATGCATGCTTTATTTTTTCTTTTATAAACTTCCATCACTTTGAAAGAGATCATACATAAGAGCACGACAAATTCCAAGTGCCACATACTCAGTGATGCAACATAGGACACGCCAAGGCTGTGACAATGGACAAAAAACTTAGGGATGGGATGGGCAGGATTTTCCTATTTTAGAGTTCTTTACTCTGACCTTGAAATGCAAGAACCGAGTTCTCGAACACAATGGCTGAGTACAATTCCCATTGTAGACCTTCCACAACCAGTTCCATTACCACGTATGCTTACGTACTACTCAACAAACATGACCCTCATTTGTATGAAAAACATGGATTCCCTGTATTACAATACTGAAGTTCCACACGTTAGGTTAGATATTAGGAGGAAATTCTCACCACTCACAGTGGTGAGGCACCGGCACAGCTGCCCAGAGTTGTGGGTGCCCCATCCCTGCTCAGGACCAGGCTGGATGGGTCCTGGGCAGCCTGAGCTGGTGGGGGCAACCAGCCCATGGCAGGGGTTGAGGCTGGGTGGGCTCTGAGGCCCCTTCCAACCCATCCGATCGACATTAAAATGCTGCGTGAGATGTTTATATTATTTGTTATACTTGTTTTATTTGTTATGTTTATTTGTTGTGTTTAACTTAATGTTCTCAAAGTGACATAGCTCTGCTCATTATTCATCTGGAGCTTGTTTGGTTGAGTATTAATCACAAAATTTTTGGTAGAGGACTGAGAAAAAAACAGAGTTTCTGAGAAAACATTAAAGGCAGATAACTCAGCCAACACGAGATAAACTCGCTATCAAAAAATGTGACACATCAGTCACATTGGCCTGCAGAGGCCTCATTAACTTTGAAAGTTAACACAGCGCTGAGACAAACGGACACGGGCAATCACATTACTCAGGATTACACTTCCCGTTTCTGTAACCTCATTGACATCAAGGAAAGCTCAGAATTAACCCCGAGTACACCTGAGCCATCTCGCTATCAGTGTGAACAAAGACAAAAATTAAAAGTCAGTCCATACGCACCATGTGCTCATCACCTTGGCTGCACCACCTATCTGCAGCCACTGGCACAACTTCAGAGCGCTCTCACTATGGTGCTGATTAACCCCGCTGTCTTCACAGCAAAGATGAAGGCAGAGCAATATACACGATAAAAAGAACCTGCAAATTATTTAGTTAAAAAAGGCGGATGCTGCAGCAAACCCCTCAGCACTGCAGGGCATTTGGGGCCTTGATCTCTGCCTATAATGAGAAATAGGCATAGATAGAGCATTGGGAGTGCGTGGGCAGACCCCCACGCAACATCTCCGAGGTTCTGCCAGAAGCCTGCCCACACAGACCCGACTGCATGAAGCAGCACTTAAAATGCTAATTTCCACTTTACTACTGAAGGTATGATTAGCTGCAAGGTTCTGGTTCGCTGTCAAAAATAGCTGCTTTTTTTTTTTTTTTTCCCCCTCCAGGAAAGTGTCACGATTCTTTGCACACAATTCACAATGAGCCCTACAGCATCTCGCTGACTTGACACACAGGTACAAACTGTTTGTTCGACTCACACTAAATAACGAACAGATTCTTTAATTGCACCAACCAGCACGCTGTGATTTTTCCCAAACCTCCCTCCCCATTAATTCCTAGTTCACCAAACAGGTTCCACTGCTATGGCGGATTAAAATAAAAATTCACACCTGTGCACATCTCCATACACTCATGTCAACACGTTTCTGAGAAACAGCTTTCATTCCCATGCAAGTAACAGCGCACACAAAAAATAAATCGACACAGCCAATGTGTATTTGCTTAAGAGCATGAAAAATCAAAGTGCATTGCTCGTGGAAAGTAGGGAACAAACACTGTCACCACACCTCAGGCTGGAGGTCAGAACAGAAGGCTCCCACACGTTCCCTGCAAAGCCCACTCCACCCGATCCCAGGATCTGTGACTGTTCCCTGTCCAGGGTGGGGTTTGCGGATTCACGTTAAGTGGAGCTGCTATGAAGAAGCACCGGGGCCATGGGCAGCAGGGCGGCAGGACTGCTGCATTGTCTTGTCAGATGCACACACACCTCCTCCTCCTCCCCGCAATCTGCCAGCACTCTACGAGCCACACTTTAATTAAACGTCTCCCAGGATCTGTTCTGAGGAAAGTGCACCTGAACCCTTGCCAAAAAAACGCAAGCAGCTTCTCCTCCCCCGAAATATACTGGAAGCCATTCACCCATGCCAAGGCTCCGTCCAGGAGCAGCCCTCCTCTAGCTTTGAGGTAAGGATGCCCTGCACCCATTCAAGCACCCATAGGTGCACCCATCCCTCTGGTTCTGCAGATCTCGTGTCCTTTGCAGACGGGCCTGCAGGCAAACAGCCTGCCCTTGTCTGGGGGAACGCTGCAATATTCTGCAGTACGGGGCTGGCAGGAGGCACGGCTGGCACAGCGTGGGTTTCCCTCCACACTATTCATTTCCACCAGCAAAGGGCGGGAGGCAGAAGAGAAGCCTGCACAAATGCAAGGGTGGATTTGGAGCTGTTCTCCAAGGGACCCTTTGGGGGCAAGGTCTGTGCATACGGCTGGGAGAAACCGGGGAACTCGGTGCATTGCACACAACACAGAAAGCAGCGATCAGCCCCTCCATGTGCATACACGGGGAGTTGGAAATAGGTGATCTCTACAATCCCCTCTAGCACAAGCCATGCTCCGGTTCTAGAAAAGAACACCAGAGAGCACACCGAGAGGCAACGGAGCCACAGCCAACTTCGGAGCATCTCCAAGCTGAGGTTCCCTTACACTGCGCTCATCGGGAATCCCTCCGTGTCCTCCCAGCCCCACCCAGGGCTGGCACCCGCCTCGCTGCCTTCATTCTGGGGGCCAGCAGCACGAAAAATAAAATAAGAAATAATAACGAAAAGGAGCAGAAGGTAGAGGAGGGAAAGAGAAGAACATATATAAGGGAAAAAAAAAACCAAACACTGACAGGTTCGGAAAACGCTGCCCGTGCTGCAGGATAACAGCGTGCCGCGGGATGGAGGCAGGCAGGCAGGCAGGGCGCCGCGTCCTGGGGCCGCCCGAGCCGCGCGCAGCTCCCCGCTGCCGTGCGCTTCCCGGGCAGTGCCGCGGGCTCACCTGGCCGCCCCGGCCCTTACCTTCATGTCGCTGATGATGGTCTGGAAGAGCCCTCCGAGCGCGCTACATTCCTTCTCGATCACCGCCTCCATTTTCCTCGCCCGGCAGACGGGAGGAGGACGCGCACGCTGCTGCGGCTCCGCTGCTCGGCTACGGAGAAACGAGACCCCCGCTCCCACCTCACCGCAACACCCAGACGCGGGGACAGACGGGCAAAAACCGCCTCAGCTCGTCTCCGCCTCAAAACGACTACCTCTAAAAATGTAAAAATAAGGGGAGGAAAAAATAAAGAAAGGAAGGAGCGCGGAAGGCGCTACGCACAGCTCGCGGCCCCGCTGCGGAGCTCCGTGCGGCTCCGCGCCGCGCTGCCCTCCCGCCCCCGTGCAGCACCGCAGCCCATCGCTGTGGGACCGGCGGGCGCTGGAGGAGGCGCGCGGAACGATAAAAACGACCGATTCGGTTGTCTATAGGAAGAGACGGGACCGCGTGCTGCGCCCGAGAGCTCGCAGCGCCGCGCCAAACAGGGAGAAGGCTGCAGCCCCGATCCGCTGCCCGCCCGCTCCACAACGCCCGCCGCTCTCCGGCGGCGGATCCGCCCGAGCCGCCCTCCTCCTCCTCCTCCTCCTCCCGCCGCTGCCGCTCCGCAGCCCGACCCCGCCCCGCTGCGTCAGCGGCTCGGCCCGACCTGCTGCCGCGGGCACCGCTGCTGCCGCGGGTTCGCGTCCCGCTGCCGGCGGGATGTGCGCCGTGTGCCGCGGGTAGCTCCGGCTGGCTCGAGCGCTGCAGGAAGGAATGCTTTCCTGCTGTTACTCGGTGCAATTGCACCAAGTTACGTTGTTTCAGGTGAAAAATGCCAAGTGCGCTGCCCACCTCGGCCTACCTGGGCAGGAAGTGATAGAATCATAGCGTGCCCCGGGTTGGAAGGGACCCGTAAGGACAGAGTCCGACTCCTGGCTCTGCGCTGACCCACCCCAAATGGCGGCTGAACATCTTTAGCGAAGACGCGAGGAAATGCTCCATGCTGCTTCCCACCTCTAGAAAACACTGAGGTTAAATTCTCTATAGACACACAGCGGCTCGGCGCCTGCAAACGTGGGTGGGTGTACTTTGTTTAACGGAACTGGAGGCATACAACTACACACCCAGAGCCGTGCCACCTCTGAGCTCTGAAATTAATCATAGAATCATGGATTATCCCAAGACGGAAGGGACCCAAAAGAAGCTGTGGGTGCCCCATCCCTGGAGGCGCTCAGGGCCGGGTTGGCTGGGGCCCTGGGCTGCCTGGTCTGGTGGAGGGCAGCCCTGCCCATGGCTGGGTTGGGGCTGAGTGGGCTTTGAGGTCCCTTCCAGCCCAAGCCATTCTGTGATTCTATGACTCTGATCTCTAGGTGTTTGTGTTATTTTTATCTCTGCCTATACTTACACGTGTAGGTATATACACATGTAGGCACAACCAGTAACTGAGGTGGCAATTTACAAATCTGAGTATTGCAATTAAAAAGATATTAAAACTATTTATCAGTTACTGTCATTATTACATATCACCTATTTAATCCTTGCCTGAGAGTAAACAGTGCAGAACACCATCGGGTTTTGCTTCACTTCAGCCTGCATCTAGGCACATTCACGGGATGGGTTACAATTTGTGTGTTAATTTAGCAGTGATGAAAAATAGCAGACAGGATTTCCAGTGTAAAGGGCTGACAGGTTGCAGAACGCATGGTGCGTATGGGACAGGATGGAGAGAAATCCCCTTCTGTAAAGAAAATGTTGTTTCTCAAGGAGTGCATTAGTGCTTCAGTTAATAAATCAGTGTTGGCTGCTCTGCGCTCGGCAACAAATCTTCATAGAGTGATGAAACAGCAAGCAGGTATGCAATAGAAAAATGAAGCAAGCATTTCAAGTTTCAATAAATTGTAACAGGAGAATCTGGCACATGATGTAAGGGAATTATTTTTCCCTTGCAAATTTGCAAAAACCACTGTAACTTGAATTGCTGACCAGAACATCTCTGTAGTGTGGAGAGCTCCCCAGTGGAAGGGGTCTGTCGGAATGTGCTGGTTCCAGAAAAAATAAACCATCAGGACTTCAGCAAACTGTTCCTTCATAGGACAAGAAATCAAGCTGGAGCATCACCTATAGAAGAATTTTATTTCTTCCTTTCATTATATTTTCATTTCAAATATTATTTTCATTGTACATATCACTTATTGATTGTGTTAATTCTATATTTTCAAATTTTTGTTTGCAGCATAACACCAAGAGAATATGGTTTAGAACCATCAAAACAAGGTCTTGATGACTGAAACTTTTCTTTGGCAGTGAAGGAAGATTCAGACTTCAAACTTTATTCTTCCTTTAGCCACTTTTAACGATAGAATTTTCCACAAGATGGCAATTCAGCTTCAGCCAGCTGTGAGAGGGAGCATTTTTCTTTAGAGACATGAGCCCAAGTACTTGTTTAAAGTGCAAGTAAGAAGAAGTCTGGTGATGTTGCAGCGCGGTCAGGTCACCATCTGTCTTCTTATTTCTGGGATCTGCTTGACTGATTTATAGCAAATCACTTCCTGCAAGCATTATTTGCAAAACTTCATTACGGTCAAAGGCTGTTTCTGTACTCAGGAGCCCTCGTTACAGGGGATAGTTTCATTTCCAAGTGATGACATTCTGTACAATATCCTGTTGCACGGGCAAATGCCAACACCGCTTCTTGACAGTGGGAAGACTAAGTTCCTCCTTTCTGGCAAACCCCAGCCGATGTCAACCTTAAATTTTGTTAACAGCACAAGAATGTGTAATCGTGGTGCTCATTTAAGTCCTGTTCTAACAAAGATTTAAGCCCACTTGTTCTTCAGTGTGAGCAGCCCTGTAGAAAACTAGATTACACACGCACTTAAGTGTTATCAGATTGAAGTCATAGAACAACAATCACAAAAGGTACTTAATCACCTTTAAATTACAGCGTTCCTAATTTAGCTAATGTTATTCCCCAAGGAAAAATTGCCTCATCTTACATACAATCAAGAAAGAATCAAGGGCTGTTCCTTCAAGTGGTTGACAGTTCAAAAAGAGATACGATTAAAAAAAAATTGGTTGCTAAAGGCTGAAATATTTAATTGAATTATCTAAGAAATTGATGCAAATTAATAGTATAATACTCCATTATTTTTCCACAACATCTTTTGTTCTGAAGCCTTCCTAAAATATGTTCACGAGCTTGAAAAACAAGCGTATACTTTCTGCATGGAACAGGTATTCTGTCCCTGTTGGAGGCTTTCTGGTAGTGATTTATATTTTGAAGGACGATGGTATTTTTCATCTTTATTGATTCAGGAAAATGAGCCCAACTGGTTCCGTGGGGCTGAGTCCCTGGCATGATTTCCTTCAGCCCTCAAGGTGCTCACTGGATCCCATCCTGCTCTATTCATACGAGCAGGTGAGGCCACTTTTTAGTGCCTGCTGCAGTGGAAAAGGAAGATGGCTGGCAACACAGCCAGAAGGATGGGAAAAAGAATTGAGGGAAAATGGAGGAAACAAGTGGAGTCCATGTGAGCATGCCATCCCAGTGGCATTACAGACAGGCAGTGATAAGCCCTCCCTATCACTAGTCAGAAATGTGTATTATCCCAAAAAGGATTTGTTAGTCACTACTCATACGTGTGGCTAGGGAGCTATGGAGCAGGTGTTCACAATCTCTGCTTTCAAAACATGAGATATAATGTTTTGTTTCTCTAACTTTATTCAGATTATTTTTACATTCCAAATCGTTTTTAAATTATCAAGCAGCATTACTGTAGTGTGGGTACCTCTGCAAACATTTCTGCTTGCTGGCAAAATAGCAGCTGCTATTGCTTTGCCTGGATTGATTTGCACAGAACAGCTCCATCTAAAGCCTACCTACAGGCAACAACTCTGCAGCAAAATATCAATGCAGACTCATTTTCAGCTGTAAGCTTTTCACTGGGGAAAAAAAAAAAAAAAAAAAAAAAAAAAAAAAAAAAAGCAGTACATTTTTAAAATCTAGCCTGGGATGTAGTTCATTCAGAGTACACTGGGGATGAAACACTTATTTTTGAAGGACAAATATCAATCTTCCTCTTTCCTCCTTCCCAACAGATAGGAAAAAAATAGTCCATGCCACAACTGTCTCTATTCACAAGGAACAAAAGATGAGAATCAGGGCATGCATGCTTGGACGTTACAGACTGGTGGGGGTTTTATTCTTTGATAGTGGAAAGCTGAAACGTTCTTGCTAACATCTCAGTACAGAAGGGACACTGAGGTGCTGGAACAGGTCCAAAGAAGTGCAACAAGGCTTGTGAAGGAGAATATGGCCTGCAAGGAGAGACTGAAGGAACTGGGGCTGTTTAGGAGGCTGAGGGGAGACCTTACTGCCCTCTTCCAAGATCTGAAAGATGCTTACAGCGAGAGCAAGGTTGGTCTCTTCTCACTGGTGACAGGTGACAGGACGAGGGGAAATGGCCTCAAGTTGTGCTGGAGTAGATTTAGGTTGGGTGTCAGGAAACCCTTTGTAGAAAGGGTAGTTAAGCACTGGAATAGGCTCCCCAGGGAGGCGGTTGAATCAGCATCCCCGAATGTGTTTAAAAAACCTAACATTTGCTGTCTCAGGCTGATAGGTTCGGTAAAGGTGCATAGGCCTACTATGTCTTTCCAGCCATCTCCTAAACCTCTTGTAGAACAAGAGGCATTAGCACAGGAGATTCCCCTTGAATATCAGGAAGCACTTCTGTGCCATGCAGGTGGCTGGGCACTGCCACAGGTTGCCTGGAGAGGCTGTAGGGTCTCTTCCTTAGAGATCAAAAGCCACCTGGACAAGGCTCTGGGCCCCTACTCTGGCTGTTTGGATTAAATTGCCTCAGTGCACTCATGAAGACAAGCAGTGAGGTTTTTTTTAAAAAGTTTGTGTTTGTATTAAGCATTCTGAAGAAATCAAGCCTATAGTAGGTGTCATTTTTGCGAACAGTTTGTGTGCCCTTCTTCTTAGCAGCATCAACTTTGACTTCAGTAGAATTGCATAGAAATGCCAAAGTTGCCTGCTGTATTGTACCTCCTGCGTCTGCATTAGCCCAAACCTTTGTCAGCCATTCCTCCTTTTGCTTTAGTCTTTAGATAGGATATAAAATCAGAGTTCTCAGGAAGCCGCATGTTTTAGTAGGTCAGTATTCCTGAACTCTCTGCTGTCCGTGTTTATCGGTACGCACAGCAGGCTGAACCACCTCGGGATGTGGTCATATGAAACGTTATGCAACACTTTCTCCTATAAAGGAGAACATTATTTTGCCAGTCCATAAATCCAGCTTTGAAAACAAGCATTACATTCACAAAGAAATGCTTCTGAAAAAAAAAAAAACAAAAAAAACAAAAAACAAAAAAAAAAAAAAAAAACCACAACATATTTCAATGGGCAGACTTCCAGCTCCACAAAAGTACTGAATATTTTTTTTCTTCCCATTTAGCTGTGTTTATTATTTGGAATTCTGATGAAAACAACTTGAACACTAATCCTGTTTTACAGAACCAGACACCTGGGATGTCAGTGAAGAGAAATCTTGAGGTGAATGTTTCCCTGTGAGTCCAGTTCTGCTGCAAACTCCACAGGCAAAAGCATCTGGGTAGATAAGATCGGGCTGAGAGCTGCCAGCGTGTGCATTCTTCAAAAAAAAGAAACAGAAGAATCAGAAACAAGAGGAGCTCTTCCAATGAAGCAAAGGCGATAGACAAAAAGAAAAATCTAGCCTACTTACCCAAATAATACATTCAGGCTAGCACGTACTGGAATTTGGGACTAAAACCAAAGAGAGCTGACATGAGGACATACTGCGGGGAGGGACGAGAACAGCTATGAATGGTACCATTGTGTGACTCCTTTAATTAATTTTTGCAATGAAGCCAAAGCTCTAATTTACTACATCCCAAAAGTAAATAGAAGAGGTTATGACCTTAATTTTGGAGGTGGAGAAGGAAAGCTTAATTGTTGAGTAGTCGGCTGTCACTCGTTACTGCAATAGGATGGATACACTTGGTGTGTTACTATGAATAGTCCAGATTCAACAGTCAAAATAGTGGGTAATGACAGTTTTGTTCTCTCTCCCCTTCATTTCTTTCCAAGTGTTTGATTAGCAACATTTTGTACCAGTTTTGCCCTGCGTGGAGCAGCGTTCCCCGCTCCACCAGGATCTGTCTGGGCCACAAAACAGCTTTTCTATGTCTTCTCAGGAGGTAGATAAGAGCAGCTTTGGTGGGCACAAAACACACAGATGGAGGAGGTCCTTCCTTTGCCTTGCTTTCTGTCAGCTCCAAATGAGGATATCCACATTGCAGAGCTGAGAACAGGGAATTTTTCGGTGCATCACATTTGCAAGCTGAAAAGGTGCAGAAGCCATGGCTTTTTCTAACCAGGGCCACTAATAAGGATTTATTAATTAAATGTGCACTATATAATCTTCAAGAACTGCCTCTGTTCTCATCAATGAAACTTTGCACAACCATCTGTGTACTGAACCAAAGAACAGCACTGCATCATGGGGGCATTGCTGTGGGTGAGGGAAAGAGCTGAGATCTGCATCAGGTCCTGGTGGTCGGTCAGCTGCTGCACCTCTGTGTGTGCCCACCTACAACAAGCAAGCACTGTGTGCTCACTAAACCTCGTGGTTTACACTCCAGGTCTTTCTGTTCAGTGCCAGTTGGAAGAGGAAGTTACCCAGCATCAGAACATGCAGGATTTAGGCAGAAATGTTCATAGTAAAAAATGCTGTTCTGGTAAGTTCTACTATGGCAGAAACAAAGCACTGATCTGTGTTAGGCTGGCTAGTTCAGACAAAGCATCCTGTATCAGACAGTGTGAATATTATTAGATTAACGCCTATAATGTGTTAGCTATCGCCTGAAATACAAATAACAGACAGTTCCTGCCCCCAGATACTTGTTAATAGCAGCCCTCTTTCCCCAGCATTGCAGAAGCAGCCCAGAAGTGTGAACATTTCTTTCGGCATTCTTCTTTCCTACTATTGATACTCAAAATCCCAGATTATAGGGCACTTCATATTTAGTAAGCCCTTGCTGGGAAGGAAGGCTGGTTAGCTGGTTGGCATCACAGTTTAACAGTTTAGGTCAGGAGCACAAAATTAGATGTTGTCTTCTGCCAGGAATCAAGACAAACAGGAAAATTCGCCTAGTGCTTTCAATAACTGGGAATAAACCTCATGAATGACCTTCTAAACTTCTGTCAGTACTGGGAAGATACAGATCTTCCATCTTCTGCAGCTGTCAAATCAAGAGGGGGCTGTCATCTGTTTGAAGGACGTGCTTTAACAAAGCATGAGTTGGTGTGAACCCAATGAAACTGATGACCTCTGCTACCAGGCAGGGTGATCTTGTGGTCTCTTCTGACGTTGAAAGCCATGGCCGTATGAATCAATCTCTGAGGAAGACCCAGGGCTTAGCACAAATCTTGAGAGACAGGTGCCAGTCTTACAATGCTAGTGGATGACATACAGGGAAAGCACTGATCCTTTCACGATCTGGTCCCAGCGGGCTGAGGCACAGTGGCAGGAGGGAGAAGGTTCATGGTCATCATTGTGATATATGGTCTGTGAATGGTTAGTGGGCTGGCTTCCAAAGCTATATCTCATTGAGGACAGTATGGTTGTTGGCTGAGGAATTATCTTTCATTAGGCCAATGAAGGTGTTTGGAAAAAGCACATAAATGTTTGAGTGCACAAGCTTGCCTGGAGGCAAACAAACTTCAAAGTGCAGATATTTAAAATGTGAGAATGATATGGGGTAACATTTGACATTGTTCTTCAGTGCGAGCAAGCGAACTGTGACATTTTTAGAGGAGAGATTCAGCATCAGTTTTGTTTTTAGGGCCCTCGTAGCTGGGCACTTGGTTGATATCCAGATCCTTTGGCTTATTTTATCCGAATCCCATGGCAACACTGATTTCTCAGCTCTGTGGAGCAGTGATCAGTGATGGGCATTAGTTCAGCTCTGATGGCCATGGCATGGAGCCCCCTCCCAGTGATGCTGGATGGATGAGGGGGGATTTTGTGCCTTTTGGATGAAAAAGGAGTGCTTGGCTCCACTGCCAGTGCTGACCTTCAGCTCTGCAGTCGTCCATCATCCACGGAGAATCACTGCATTCTGACCTAGATACTGTCAGTGTTGCTGCGGCGCTGGCTCAGTGACGGGGTTCTGTCCCCCTGGTCTCTGCTCTGCCCTATATCCTGCCTTGGAAATTAAAAAGAAAGAAAAAAAAGAGGGACAAAACATTAAACTGAATAGTACTTTCTTCCAGTGATCTTTCCTGCTCTCCTTTCTTGCTGTCTCACTGTGTTTCGCTGTATCTGAACTCCCACCACTTTCCAGCACAGCTGTCCACAGAAGAAGCGTGCCACCTCACCCTGCTCCTTTTGTCCCCACCATGTGTTTCATAGCAGAGTGTGGGGAAGATGGTGTGTGAGCAAAAGTGGGAGTTGTGGATTGGGGAAGTCTGGATCTCTGGCAGCAGCCATTGCACTGTGATCTCATGTTATTGATGGGTAAGTACAGCTGGGTAATGAGAAGGTGTCCTTGTGATTTGATTTGTATAGAGTCATAGAATCACAGAATGGTTGGGTTGGAAGAGACCTCAAAGCCCACCCACCTCCAGCCCCTGCCATGGACTGGTTGCCCATCAGTAGCTCAGGCTGCCCAGGACCCCATCCAGCCTGGCCTTGAGCACCTTCAGGCTTGGGACACTCACAGCTGCTCTGGGCAGCCTATCTGTACTAGATAGAAATTAAAAATAATAATTAAAAAAAAACCAATAACATCACCAATAAAAAACCTGTAATTGCCTCTAAAATTTTACTAGCATCAAATTAGATCGGCAACTCTAAGTTTTCTTTTTAAAAACTACCACCTGTAAAAGTACATCTGGGAACATTTGCCCTTGGTGTCCTGCTACAGAGGGCTATGGGGGCAATGCCAACTCCAAAAGCAAACTTTTTCCTACTCTTCTCTTGGTGCAGCGGAGTAGGGCCTAAAGAGGCACAGCCTCACCCAGTAGCTCCAGGAGAGCTGGCAGGGATTCATCCCTTCTGACACACTCTGTCCTTTGCTCCTCCATGGTGCGGTTGCACAGAGTGAATCACTGGTATTAAAGAGAGATCATTACCTGCAGATATTCTTGCAGATTGTTCAGGTAAGTGAGATGAAAATGCTG
>JAOWBP010002052.1:70746532-70766346 GCA_028571105.1 Tragopan temminckii
GGCCCAAAACTGGACACAATATTCAAGGTGCGGCCTCACCAGAGCTGAGTACAGGGGAAATGTTCTTTCAATCGTCCAAAGGCCTTGATTGTATGTGTTTTCATATATTACTTCTTTGACGATGATACACCTTAGAAAAAATATAATCCTGAAAAAGAGAAAGAGTGAATAAAACAGAGTAGGCGAAAGTGGCAATGTATCTCTTCTCCACGGCAAGCTCAAGGTAAGCTTCCTTGTTAAGAAAGATCTGAGAGAGATGAAGAGTTGTACAAAGCTCTTCCCAATGCAAGACCCTGCCATGCAGGCTGTGGGTGACCCTCCAGTATCCGAGGGGCACACACTGACTGGTAAAGCAGGCCTCAATGAGGAGAGCTCAGCTGTGTCCTGGAGCAGTTGTTGGCAGTGCTGTCACCTTCAGGATATGACTCTTCAATCTGCCTATGTTAATGTTGGGAAAAAATTAGGGTCAGGCAAACCCCTTTTAGAAACAGCAGGTTCATCAACCTCCCCACTTAGTAAAACTGCAATATTTTAAACAAACTTTTTTATTTTCTACCATGCTTGAGTCCTGAGGTCTTATTTTATCTGTCACATTCAGTCTGCTAAGAGATGCAGGTTCTATATCTTCATCTGTGGTATGATTTTCCGTTTGTCCTTTTGGATGACTTTGCCCAAAGGGGTGATGATAAAAAAATGTGAAAGCTGATGTCAAAACAATTTCTCTGAGCCTGGAACACACATTTTTTCATTATTCTTTTCAGACTCTTGTATTTGTGTCTTTTCCCTTCCCCTCTCCACTTATGATCAGTATTAGAGCAAAGTAAAGCACATAATGAAGATAATTCTGCATTCAGATTTCTTGGCTAGCACTGACCCAACCCACCCTCATGCGAATATCTGGGAGTTCTGCACACAACATATGCTCTTCATAGTCCAGAGATTTACAAAATCACATAATTTTCCATTCACAACTGAATGAGAGCATCATCATGGGGAAGATCCTTTGATTCCTGCTATTGGGAGTTCTCTTGATAATTAGCAAAGCCACAAGCTATGGAAGAATCCCAGAAGCAAATTCTTTCAGCATCAAAAGACAAAAATGCTCCATTATCATGCAGATGATCCAAAATGGATCTTATTTTGTCCTTCCATTCTGCTGCCAAAGAAGAGGTGAACCAACCTCAATCTCTCCTCATGCCCATCATTAATTTGAGTGGGAAGCTGGGCTCTGGAAGGTCTTTATGAACAAATCCTCCCTCCACGATATGTAAAAAGATGGCATGGATGTTTGGTGTGATATGCTGTGGTGAAGAACTGAAAGGAAGAGGGATCACATTGCTGAAAGGCAGGTTATACGTGCTGTTGGGCATTAATTGCCCCTGGTATTGTGGTCTGTAATGAGGCACTGGTGCAAACATTCCCACTCCATCTACATGGCCCTTATCAAAGGGGTAGTGAGAGCCAAATGGCAGTCAGGAAGGGTTGGAGAGGCTCAGAAACAGAAGGCATTGCTACAGCATCAATTTCCAGAAAAAGCTGTTGCAGAAAGGGAGTTCTTATGGTGGTACCATAACAACACATAACCACCAGCGCAGTCAGCAGGATGGTTTCTCACCTTCTCTTGAGTCACACAAACAGGTTCTTTGAGGCACAGGAGCAGGTTGTCCAGAGAGGTGGTGGCCCCATCTCTGGAGACAGCCATGCTGTATCTGTCCCTGTACATTACATGAGTGTTGGACTACATGACCTTCAAGGGTCCCTTCCAACTCAAAATGATTCAATGATTCTCTTCCCTTCCTAAATTCTTTCCTCCCTATCCTGAGTTTTCTGTTTTAAAGTCACCTGTAAAGGATCTAGAGTTAAAAATATACTGGAGAAATACACACAAATGTATTTCAAGCACTTTGGACAGGTGCCACCATTCTAACATTTGTGTTTCAGAGATAATATCTTCAAGGGTGACTTCTCAGAATCAGATGTGGTTTGGCTGGCACCATGGCTTTGTTCCTATGCGCAGCCATTTCTCCTGAAGGCAGAGCAGGGTAAGCAGTTTTGCTCTTCATCTTGATAAGACATAAGCTGACATTTTTGCTCTTTAGCATTGATGTTACAGAAACTCTTAAAAAATGTATCAGATGATGTGCTGACAGGGAGGACACATCGGTCCAGCTCCTACATCAAAGGCAATGCAAAAGGTGTAGAAGAGTCATATGTGCCACGTGATAGAAGAGGTGGGGTTATTTCAATCCACCTGAATGCTTAATATCTGCAGCTTAAAATAGATTAAAATGAAAATCCTTTCCCACTCCAGGATCTCCAGCAAACTGCAGTGCCACACTTGGTCTTGGCCAGCTATTGAAGTCACTGGGAAACAGGAATTGCCTTGTGGTTGGAATGATGGACTGGCAGTCTCCTGACATTTGTTGCTGTCTCCACCGTGAATTTGAAATGGTGGCTTAAGGTAAGTCTTTGTTTCTCCACCTGGCTGTTCCTGAGCCTGCAATAAACAGTTTCCCCCTGAAAGAAGTGATCATGCCAGGAGATTAATAAGGTCCAGCTCAGCCATGGCTTGAAATGCCAGGGTCTGGACATGTGTTAAGTAACTACGCCTTTTTTTGTTGTGGCTGTTGTCCGTCAGCAGCAACAGGAACACAACCTCATCGCCATCCTCTGACATAACGAAAGGGTTGGGTCACAGGTTAAGTACAGAAGATTTATGAAGGCAGGTGCACAAATTGTTTTTACATGGAAATACACACATTTTCCTGGCACAGGTGATGCACATGTTGTGAACAGTTTGGAGAATTGCTTTCAGCAGACACGCTTTGCAAATAGTGCTTGCTTTGTTTCGAAACAAACAGGGAGTGATTGAAATGCACAAAGGTATTGGCAGTGCCACAATGAGAAAATTATAAAGCCACTCACACATGACCTGTTGACTGAGTTCACATACCGGGACATCTCTGAAGCTGGGATTTGTGAAAGAACAGAAGAGAATCAATCAGATCTGTTCAGTGGGTTTTGAGCGCTCACCTCCGTTCAGCATTTTAAAAATGGTGGTATTAATTTAATGCAAAAATGAGCATCCGTGCAGTTTCTTCTGCAAGTTTATGCCAGTGATTCTTGGCATGGGCTGCAGGGCTGAGGAGGTGTCACAGCCAGGCAGAGGCTGCTGGTGGTGGCCAGTATGCCACACAGCAGCTGGCATCAAACGCTTGGCAGCTTCCTGGCTATGGAGCTGAAATTGCAGGACAAAAGCAGAGCAAGGACCAGGCATGCTCCAGTGGAGAATAGATCAAACACCCACAGGCAGTCAGGGAGGGAGAAGCTACTTCCTGATTCCGCAGCAAACCATTTACATCTCAAAGTTTTTGGTTCAATTAGATCCTTTCTCAGTGTGCAGAATATCTCTTGCTATTTCTTTCCAAATCCGGCCCATACATCACAAGCCCATTCCTCCCAGCAGGTAATTCTGATGAATACAGGTGCCATGAGGTCTTGTCAGGACACAAGGATGATTAACTCCGTAACAAGTATCTCCAGCATAGACCAAGCATTAAGATTCAACCAGAGGACCTAGAAGCAGGTTCTGACCTGATTACATCAGCTAAAGTCTCAGGTAACCCCAGTAGTTTCAAAGGATTTCTCTCAGTCTCCTATTAGTATAAACAGTCCAAAATCCAGAACTTACCTCCCTGCTCTGTGCTGCAGCTATGATTTCATGTGGACAAGAGTGAATCCTATCACAGGTTGCTTTTGGAATGACGTCCATTTTGTACACCGCTCTGGAAAACAATGGCTAATTTAGAGCAACTGAACCCACTTTGAGTTGTGTCTTACCACTGCGTGCCAGCACATTGCACGTTCAAAGCATGAGGTTCCCCGAGGTGGGCTGCTTTCCACCTCTCTCAGTAGGGTGATCTACACGCCGGACATGGGCCAGGTGAAGGGGGTTGGTAACTGAGACCAGCAGCTTGGAAGACCTACATTCTGCCCGTTGTCACCTCTCAACCAAAATGGTGAGCTGGGTGATGGAGGCAGAAGAGGAGAGCAACTTGGGGAAGACTTAACCAGTAAATTGAGCTGATTTCAGTTTATACATTAAAATTAGGGTTTGCTGTTCCTATTATATTCATTTTGAACTGGACACACACTATCCAGATTCCCTCGCTATTTCAGTCTGTAAATGTCAGGAGCTGTCTTGGCACATTAGCGAGGGACACACCACATAGGCTATTACTGTCCTATTTTTTAGAATAAAATTGACCTTTTCTTTTTTTCTCTCCAATATTGCCCACAGGATGAGTCGGGCCAATCTCTGGATTTTATATTATCTGCAGCAGAATTCTCATTTTCCACCTCCCGACTTACATGGCAGGATGTGGTTGTCAGACATTGTTCTACTTGCTCTGTGTACACTCTCTGACAGTGCTGACGTGTTTATTATGATTAATAAACACTATTATTCATAGCACAGCAGCAGCTAGAGAGCGTGATGATAGATGAGGGCTCTGCTCCTCTGGGCCCAGTAGAAACCCATAGGAAGAACCGGTAATTTAAATAGACAAAGAATGTTATTACTGTTTTACAGGTGAGATCCAGAGAGATCTAAGAATTTGTCCCATGCCTCACAGGAGGCTGTGCAGAATCAGAAGCTGAGCTCACATCCCCCATGCTTCAAACATACGCCTCTAATTTTACTGAGACAGAGAAGGAAACCACTGTCACATAGCCAAGAGCATCACAGGATATACACTCATTCTTTCAGCCTCGTAGAGCAGCACTTCCATTTCTTTGTTTGTTTGTTTGAGTGTTACCCTTCCCTGGTGATTATTTCTTCTCCTTTTTTTCTTGGTTTGCAGCCTGTGAGTCATCATAGTGCAGATGAAAATTTCATCTGAAACAAAAGGAGCTCTGTTTAAATCTGCAAAACACACACTTTTTTTTCTTTTTCTTTTTTAATATGAAAGCAGTACCAGATTGGGCCCTACAAAAAGAAACAAGTTCCATTTGGATTAACGTTGGATTACCTTTTATTGAACTTGACCCCAGCTCACTGTCTGACGATAACTGTGCCTTCCTATTTTCCCTCATCAACCCCAACTTCAGTTTGCTTCTGCAGCCACCTCTGTGCAGGTAGCTTGTTTTCTTTCTGCTGTTGGAGAACTCCTACATTATGAACGTACCCAGAAATCATGTTGCTGTTGCATTTTGGCAGAGGAAGGAGGTGTTGAAGGGCAGTCTCCACATCAACATTTGCTTTCTTCTTTCCCATAGCTGCCATGCTTCATTTCAAGGCATCCTCAGCCAGATGGGTGTGATTATTACCTTTCCAGCCTACATCCCATCCCAGATGCTGCTGGACTTCAAACATTTCCTCTGGCAGGCCTGTGGCATGAGTTAGGACTTCCAGGCATTCAGTACATAATTGGGGACTGCTTGTGGTGTTACTCCAGAAGTAGTATTTCATGGGTGGATGCCCCTCTTCCACCAGAGAGGCAGCAGTTTCAGGATACCCAACACAGGTGTCATCAACCAGAGCTGCTTGGAGGAAGGAGGAGCATTTCTCTGCAATAGCAGTCTCTGTGGATTGCCAGAGCTGTAGATTAGTAAGATGTGGGCCTGCAGTCATGGAGGCTGTATCCTTCAGGAAGGGAACACATTAGCAGAGTCTGCAGAGGGCAACTCCTACAACAACAGAGCAGGTTGGGTGCGCAGAATATCAATGCTTGTTGGAGTTGGCCAGGATACAGAGGCTTGCAACACTCCTTCAGAAAGCTAAAACAACACGAACCTGGAGTACAGGCAATGATGTGAGATTTAGCAAGGTGCGGTTATTAAAGTTCCCACACTAAAAGGCCTACAATACCAACTCCCTCCAGAAAGACAGCATTTTGGCACACAGATATGGCTTTCTGACACTGCAGCTGTAGCGAGCATATTACTCAGTTTGAGTGCCGTTTACATATTATAAACACATAGCCATCAAGGCAAAGGTAAATTTGGTTAAGGATGTGGATTGATTTGTGGGTCATTTTGCCTCATAACATACTGCAAACCAGTACAGAAAAGTGCTTTCTTCTTTATAATGTTAATTTTTGCAAAGAAGGTAAAATGAAGTTGACTTTTCCTCAAAGAAAAAGAGAGCAGGTGGCAAAATCCAGTTGTGCTGGTTGGTATCAAGTGAAAAGAAGGCGTCACGAATGGCCAGGTTTGAAGGCAAAGACCAGATATGATTTAGCCTGCTCTCTCCTCTTCCCTTTATTTAAGGAAAACAACTGACTGCACTTTCACCATTTTTCAAAGGAGTGCTCCAATTTAGATGGTTCAACTCCAGGCTTCTGCTCTTCCCAAAACATGAATAACCACAGTGCTTCATCACACCATTTAGAACTGCGTTTCAGGGACACTAAATGCCAGACCCCAAAGGCTTGAAGTTGAATATTCAAATGTGGAGATACTGGAAAATATGTGACCTTATAGGACCATTTTTTCCTTGTAGAAATGAGGCTATTCCTATTCCGTGCTGAGCACATCCAACATCCACAGATCTAACTGTAGATGCCAGGTCACAGGAGAATATAGTGGCTGTAAGGAAATGGTATTCATTAACACCATGAAAAGACTTAGAAACTCCTCTGTTCACCAAGAAATCATCCTATGGAGACACTTACAGAGGTTTCCATTCTTCATGTAACTCCCATCTTTCTTGGGAACAGCAGGTCACTTGGAGCTACCTCTCTTGGGCCATCCATTGTGTACACATGAGGAAAAACTGAGATATATCTAACAGTAGCCTCAGCTTACAAAACACCCTGCCTCTCACATCTGAGTCATATGCATTTACATGTGCATTGACAACAGTTGTATCACAGCTCCTGTATTTTGTGGCTTTTTGTTCTCTGAGCTTTGGCATTTTAAACCAAAGGCTGATATCAATCTAGAGTTGGACTTCACCAAATTTTCCATTTTTGATGGCAGTCTTGTCAGACCTCTCAAACCACAAAGATGTATCAGCGGTACGGGAGCTCTGCAAATGGGCAGACATTGCCAGGAACAGAGCTGACTGATCTGCATGGCTCACTCTGAGTCAGAGCTGAGCCTATCAATGGAGATCAGGAAGCACATTGTCCATCAAGATACCACATTCTGAATGAGAGAAGAAAGAGCTCCACTGGGTCACCATGGGGAGTATGGCTGAAACCTTACCTGGTGTCAGATCCCTTATAACACTAATTGAGGAGCTCACCAATTAGTAGTGTATGTGAACAGCTCTCTGACCTAAGCTGTTTTTACCAGCACACATTATCTAATGGCTTGGAAGGGAGAGGGAAGCTGTTGTCCCCAGGAGGCAGAGGGTCACTGTGATCTAATGTCTGTATTTGCAAACCACGTCTTCTTACACATCGCTTAAACATCTATTTCAAATAGTATTATTTTAAAAGTAGCAATGAGACAGACTCTAAAACTTTTTTTTTACTCTTGTAAAAAAATCATTGGTTCAGAGAATCAGTATCCAAGTAGCCTTTCCAAACTGCAAATATATTCTGCCCTCTTCAGACTTCCCCTGCAGTAAATAATGGATTAAGTCAGGAAAATAGCATTATAATGAGAATGACATGAAGCTTTAATGAGACCAGAGCTAGGAAAACTAACCTTATTTTCTGTTCTCCTCAGAAATCAGGATAAGGCTTATCATCAAATATCACGACCAGCTTTAATTGAGCAATTAAGGACAGTAGCAAGATAACAGCAATATCTTGCAGGGAGGGTATGTTCATAAAGACCTTGCAGAGCCCAGACTGGAACAGGTTGTTCAGAAAGGTTGTGGATGCCTTGTCCATAGAGACATCCAAGGTCAGGCTGGATGAGGCTCTGAGCACCCTGGTCTAGCTATAGGTGTCCCTGTTCATTGCAGGACTAGATGGCCTTTAATTGTCCCTTCCAACTCAAGCAATTCTGTGATTCTATGATTTTATGAATGATGCAAAGACCAAACACCACCAAACGCTCTCCACACCAGAAGTGCCCAAACATATGCTGCAGAGGTAGAATCTACTTTGCTTGCCTTCTCTTGCACAGATGAAACCTTCACTGCTTGCATCATAGCCCAGCTACAGTTAAGGACATGAAGCGCGGGGAACGCTTCCTTCTCTCAGAAACTGAACTCCAGCAAACCTATGAAGAAATTCCTGGGGAGATGGGAGAAGTGGCTCTGAAGGCTCTCAGACTGATTGTGTGAAACCCAGGTCTTGTAAATGTGCAAATGCTTGAACTAATAGATTTTCATACAAAAAAGAAGGAATTATCTGTTCCAGTCATGTTTAGGAAAAAAAAGGGAGCTAGTAATTTCTACCCAACGGGAAGATTCTAGCTACATATGGGAGAGATTTGCAAATCCCCTTTTTGGATGATTGAGCCCCTCACTACAAGATATCGAGGCCCTGGAGTGTGTCCAGAAAAGGGCAGCAAAGCTACGAAGGTTTTGGAGCACAAATCTTATGCGGAGTGGCTGAGGGAACTGGGATTGTTCAGTCATAGAAGAGGAAGCTGAGGGAAGACCTTACCGCTCTCTACAACTCCCTTAAAGGAGGATGTGATGAAGTGAAGCTCAGACTCCTCTTGCAGGAAACAGCGATATGATGAGAGGTAATGGCCTCAAGTTGTGCCAGGGGAGGTTCACGTTGGAAGAAATTCATTCTCTGAAAGAGTAGTGAGGTTTTGGAACAGAATGCCCAAGGAGGTGGTGGAGTCATTGTCTCTGGAGCTTTCAATAAAAGGGTGGATGTGGCACTGAGGGACATGGCCTGGAGCGACCACAGGCATGGGCTGATGGTTAACTGGATGATCTTACTGGCTTTTCCACCCTAATGATTCTATGATTCTATGATTGCTCTAGCCACTTCTTGTTGGCCCAAAGGACATCGTGGTGCACAGCAATCTTCCACTCTCTTCCACTCTGTTTCCTGCGGGATGGAGATGTGGGTACACAGGCTGGAAGCCATGACCCCTTCCAACCTGGCCCTGGCTTGGCTGTATGGATGACTATAATGTGGTTCTTCAATACTCTGCAGCTAGGACATAGCCACGTGTCCCAAGTTAAAGGTTCACACCTAACTCAGGCTTTCACATAGGTACCTACTTTCAAAGACTGATTTCAAAGACTGATTGCTTCCTCCCAGTTCAGACTGTCCTAGCAGTGTCCTGCTCAGCACCCTCAATAATGTGGGCCCCATTCTGGGCTGCCAGCTTGCCTTGTTGAGCACAGTGCCATAGATGCTCAGCACATGTAAGGCTAAGGGCCTTCTAGCTGCAGATATGAAGCCTGCCTGTCACTTGCAACTTCACACCCTTTCTCTCAAGCTGCTGCTTGAGCTTGTTCCAGTTTCTAGGGTAATAATTTTCCCCTGCTTTTCTTACACTGTTGTTCTCTTTCTGTTAATCTCATGCCTTAAACTCGCAAACCTTAATACTGTTGTTATGGTGAGTTCTCATGGGAGAGAACTTTGCCTCTGGGGTGAGATTCATTCCTTCCCCCCAGCCCCTTCCCCTTGCAGGTAGTTTTCTATCAGGACATCCAAAAATGCATATATACAAATCTCATCAACCACCTGGTATGCATCACCCACCCTCAACAAAGAGCAGTCCCAACAGTACGGCAAGCTGGGATAAAGCATGAATTTCTTCCACAGAGAATGTGAACAGTTCCTAATGAAAACAGTTCTATTATTATTAAAAGTCGAGTGGAAGGACCCTGCTACACTGGAGAGGACACACAACTGGTGGTCCCATTGCTTGCCTTCCCAATTGACCACTCAGATAATTTTCCCTTTCCCTTCTCTCCCTGCTTCAATGCTCATTCCTTGCTGTCTCTGACAGGCCAACAGCAGAAAATGCTGCTTCATAAGATGACTGCAAACATGGCACCCTAAGTCACTATGTGGTTATGACTAGAGCTGAGAAAACTCTAACATCTCAGCAATGTCTTCATAGCTCATCATTCTTTCAACCACTCTGGTTCTGAAGTGTACTAAGCACTTTCCAGAGAAGGACTCATGGGGTGTTCATCCCGAGTTCAGAGTCCATGTATTTAAAACAAACAAACAACAAAAAAAAAGCAACAAAAGACATCAGCTTAACCAGTTCTACAGTGATGGCCTGAGTTAACATGTCCTGGTGTTAGAGCAGTATGGACCCACTTCCTTGATGCACACAGTGATGTCAGTTTATGGCGAGGATTTTTTTTAATCACCTTTATCTTTAGAACCACCCAGTAATTAAGGCTCAGAAAGTACTGTATGAATTATGTTCACACACAAAAAATTGATATTCTTTGCAGAGTAACTGAAATGTTCCTTAGACCTGCCAAAGCTTAGGAGTCAATCCAGCTGAGAAAGACGTGATTTCTTTGTATCTTTTCCAGCTGCTGCTAGAGTCATTTCAGCCAGAGTCACAACCAATGCAAACCCACAGAAGGCACAGGGAGCACACAGATCCAGAAGGCTCAAACTGAAGAGCATGTAACTTTGCAGCATCCTGGAAGACAGCTGGGAGGTGTTTGTTAGCCACAGTGATACATGAGATAGAAGGAAAGATGACTAACAAGCCTTTCACTTGAAATTGTTGCTGTCTCATAATCAGTAACACAACCTCCTCCAGGCAAAATCCTCCATCAGCCCCACAGAGCAGACAGTGCAATGAATGAGTAAACTGAAGCTGGGACACAACGATTTCTCAAATCCCTTGCCACTACCGATTTCTAAAAGAGGTGCTTTGAGCTCTAGCATTCAGCCAGCAATGCCCTTGCTCCAGAATCATCATTGGCTCGACAACTTCTAACATAACTCACCCATTACACATTGTCTAGGGTTCGGCTGTCATGGCTACGAACAGGGAAATAAGGAGAGATAAGAGATCACCCAGATTACTGGCAACGGTAGAAGCTGCAGAGCAACTTTGGCAAGGCTGTTCTGCTGTCTGGCAGAAAGCGTAGCAGAGAGAAAAACAAGTCTCTGCCCTTTCTGGGGGCTCAGCTCTTGGCATACCACTAGGAGAGCTTGACAGAGGTGTCCATCACCCAAGACTGATGGCAAGCCATCCTTCTGGCTCAGTCAGGGCTCTTTACAGGCTTGGGACATTTCCCTATGCACAGTGTTTTCCAATGGCAGGAGTTATTGGGGGTAGGAATACCAAAGCCTAAGGAGGAGCCGTGTGCCACCTGAACACTGTCTCATCTTGTGCTCACACTGAGCTGGCAGCCAGGGAAGGTTAAACCTCATTAGAAAAGGGACGGGGTCATTTCTGAATGGAAAACCTCAGCAAGAGGGGAATGCGAGCATGCTAGCTGGGCTGTGGTAACTGTTCATGTCCACACTCCTACCCCTTTGCCAATAGCAAGGAAAGCGCATTCATCTCACCCTCTTCCACTGGGGCTTAACATAATGTGTTTTATCTCATGGCTGCCGTAGGCTGTGTATGAATCAGTCGGCTATTGCAGTGCAGCCAACATGTAGGAACTCAACCGTGTGTCCCAGCCCTCTGGGCTAGCTATTGTCATGCTGTCCTTCCTCCTGCATTTGTCTCAGCTTGTCTGTGACCCTGTGGGGTTGGGTCACATCAGATTTACTTTGTGCCTTCCCTTAGCAGAGACTGGGATCCCATTTCATTTTTGCTATGCCATTTTCACTTTTCTGGGCTGCTATAGTTTAGACGCTTCTCCCTCCGTATACGGGGGTTTGCTGAGCTTTGGAATTTTTTTTTTTTTTTATGGTTTTAGCTAAATCACCCATTGCCAAGTCTTTCTATTCATATTCAGATGTTCATCTATTGCTCTTCATGGAAGTAATAAAGCTCTCTTCATAAGCAAGCAAACAAAACAAAACAAAACAAAACAAAAAAAAAGAACACCAAAAGCTGTTTGAAACAGATAAAGTTTAAAGCATTACATAAAAAGTGAGGCTGGTTCTTGCTGTCCTCATTGTACTTGAAGGAGCATTTTGTCATTATAACTTTGGACTATATAGCAAAAGAACCTTGCAATAAAAGGCTGCCATAAATTGACCTTTTGTTGCAAAATCTGCCATTCAAGCATAAAGCAGCAAGAAAGGCTACATAAGCCGTGTTAAAAGTAGGTCACTGTACATCCACTGTTGCCATGGAGGGTCCTGGTTGCGTGCTGCTCCCTGGGTTTCTCATTGGAGCACTGATATGCATGCAGGAGATATTCTCAGCTCACCCCACAACTTCACACTGGAGGACGGGCTGGTATCAAGGGATATTGAAAAGCCGCGTTCCCAGGGTTGGACTGGTGTGGACCATCTATAAAGGTGATTTCTGAGAAATGGGACATCCTGGCAGCAGGGACAGTGTTTCTGCAAACAGCGTGATGGCAGGCACTGCCACCATTGGGTAGGTTCTAGGGCTGCAGAAGTGTCACCCAGAGCTGGTGAGAAGCTCTGTCTGTGATACCGAAGCTCTAAATAAAGGAGCAGTATTTTGGGTCTGCGTTGCTCTGGTGTCAGTGAGCATCTCACTCCATGCTGTGTTCCAATCCAGTGCTGGAACAACACTGCCTGAGTGGGCCTTATACAGCAGCAGCACTCCTCTTCCTTCAACCCTCCATGAAGGCACCAGTCTTTTGTCCTCGTCTGCTCTCTGCCAGAGAGCAAAGAGAAAGAAACTTTTACCTCCTCTGCAACTGTGATGACTGCAACAGGATCCCTGTGGTTTTTTTCAGCTTTGATGACATTAATGAAGAGAAAGTTGAACTCAAGCCTCCAAGAGTCAAGAGGGTCTTTCTCCATTGACTCCAGTGGGCTACAGATATCTACAGACATTATTTGTAAATCCATCAATCTCCACGAAAATGTTTAAGGGAACAAACACTCTAAAATGCCGTTCTGAATAGGAGTGAATTTAACCTCATAGTCAAATGTTTTCTTGACTCTAACCCTAAATAACATAATACAGATAATGAAAACTTAGTCATAGGAACTCCTCAAGAAAACAATTATAACTCCATGTTTCCCATGACTGTCCAAGCTTATCTGACTCAGCTGCACTAACAAGACTGAATACAGAATCCCAGCTCCTCCTGGTCCTTGGCAGCTGGAAGGTGATGGAAATCAAAAGCACTTCCCCAGAACGAGGAACCCATGTGCCAGCTCTTTCTTATCCTCAGCTCATGTGTTTCCCGTTAAAGATTTTACTCAGCAGCAGGGAGGAGCCTTCATTTACCATCCTTGACATAAGATGATATGATACACTGAAGGAAAAGTTGTTTTCCTTTGTGCCTCCGTTACAGACTTACACAGTGAAAATATGCAGCCTTTGATCTTGTTGTGCTTGTGTACTATATCACTTTTTGCAGCTTATTGAAAAAAGATCGCATGTAGGTCTAAAAACAGATTCAAAGCAACAGAGGAGCTAAACATTCTGATTTGTGCTTCATTCTTTTTGCACAATAAATGACTTATCCATTTTAATAGACAATCCATCCACTCACCTTCCCCTTCCATTAGCTGAGGTTCAAAATGGCTTAAGCAGTGTCAGAGGGGGGAAGAAACAATAGAAGCCTATAAGATGCTGGTGCCTAGTCACCAGAGGAAAGAGCAAAGGTGGATATTATTATTATTATAGTACTGGATAGATATTAAGTTATGTGTAATCTCCGTAAGACTGATTTTCTAAACACTTCATTCAGTTAAGCTGCGTCTCCAAATATGTATATGTACAGATGTGCTCATCTTGCAGAACCACAGAACAGTTGAGGTTGGGAATCCACCTTTGGAAACCATTTAGTATAATCCCTGGTAAAAGCAGAGGCAATTAAAAGAGGTTGCTCAGGGCACTGTCCCTTTGGATTTCTAATATCTCCGCAGATGGTGACTCCACAACATCTCTGAGCAACCTGCCACAAGGGTACATTGCTGTCCCATGTGTCACTCCTCCCAGCACTGCATCTTGGATCAGTGGTAATGGCCTTAAGTTGCAGCAGGGGAGATTCAGGTTGGAAACTGGGAAAACTTTCTTCTCTGAAAGAGTGGTGATGAATTGGAAGAGGCTGCCCAGGGAGTGATGGAGTCGCTGCCCCTAGAGGTTTTCAATAATAAGGTAGACATGGCACTTAGGGACATGGTCATGGTGGTGATGTGTTGATGGTTGGACTAGATGATCTTACTGGTCTTTTCCAACCTTAAAAATTCTATGATTCTATGTGCAAATTAGATGAAGGTGCACTTGGCCTCACTGTCCAGGTCAGTAATGAAGAGATTAAATAGCACTGGCTCCAGAACTTACTCCTTGGTGTGTACATTGATGGGGACTGATTTCCATCTAGACAAGATGCTGTTCATCACAATCCTTTGAGTCCAACACGATAGCTGTCACCCACCCCACTGTCCACTTATCTGATCTGTAACTCTTCAGTTTGTCTGTGAGGATGTCAAGGGGGAAAATGTCAGCAGCCTTACAAAACAGCACCCACTGCTTTCCCTTGTCCACGGAGCTGGTCTTCTTATTGTAGAAAGCTATTAGACCAGTTGAACATGATCTCACTTTTGTAAATCTATGCTGATTACTCTCAATTACTTGGGTTTATTTGCTCCATCACCCTTCTTAGTTACTGGAAATCCAGTCACATGACCCAAATAAATAAGAGTGAGAAGAAAATCAGATTCCATTATTTCTACAGCTTACAAAGCAGTTTTTGTTTTTCATACAAACACTGTGAGGCTTTGGAATGTCTGAAATATACACTGAGTGTTATTTTTAGAAGAAAAAATAGCTAAATCATAGGACATCCCAAGGAAACTTAAGAAAAAATGTGAGTGTTCCTTACATAGCAGGAGTCCAGATCACTAAGTTGTTCAATTAGCAATCATTACCTATGCTTTCCATGAGAATTTTGACCAACTTACACATCAAAATAGGGTATGGACATAAGGATGCTGGTGCTCATAGAAAGCATGCAATATTGTTCAATTAGGTTATAGATATTGTGGGTCCCATTCCTGAGTATCTCATGAGTGCTAGAAGGTGCAGTTCAGGCCAGTCATTCAGCACTTGTTTTGGCATCAGACAAGATATTATTGCTTATTTGTCCCTCATTAAAGGTCATTAGCATGCTTAGAAAGAGTCCTATATCCAGCTTACAGCAAGCAATAAAATAAAAAGCACTGAAAGTCCAAATGTAAAGACACAGCTCTAACTTTCAGAGCCCCTTGTTTCTCAGATTCACACAGGAAGGAGAGGAAATGAATCTATTGACTGTGAAGTTACAAACTGCCCCTCAAAACCTGAAAAAAATTCTGATGGTTATTTACAACATGTGTATTAGTTTCTTAGTGCATTCAGCCATATGTTCTGCAAAAAAAAAAAAAAAGAAAGAAAATTGGATTTGAAATCAGAGTTCCTACAGCTTGCTTGCAAATTGCTGGAATTGTTTTAAACCTTATGATGACTTGCCTGCTCTATAAATAGGCAAGAACGAGGAACACAAACATCAGCTGTTACCTGGGACAGGTATTCTTACCATGGGGCTACTCAAGTGCCAGGGTCTGACGTGGGGTTGGGGTTGCTGCAGGTCAGCTGGGAATGAGCCCCGCTCAGCAGAATGGGAGCAGCCATCACCCTGGGGAGCAATAGCAAGGTTGGCCGTGTGCTAAGGAATGAGACCTGGTGTAGGGAATCTGCTTTGGCAGAGGGGTTGGACTCGATGATCTCTGGAGGTTCCTTCCAACACCTACAATTCTGTGATTCTGTGAGACACTTCTCTTTTTAAAGGATTCTTTGTTTCTATAAATAATGCATAAAATCCTTAAAAGTGCAAGTCTACATTCTCAAAAGCAACAGGAAGCCCTTGGGCTTGAGTCTCTAAAGCAGCTGCAACTGAATTACCCAATCACAGGGATCCATAGGATCCAACATGCCCAAATACTGAGAATGTGGGCCAAGAGCTTAGGTTTCACGAGTAAGGAATGAAACAAGGACTCAGAAGAACCACGTTTTGTGAGTATTTAGCTGTTCAAATATGGCATTGTGAAACACATCAGTAGCACCAAAGGAGTCCTTGTAATTTCACAGCTATTCAGATTTACAGCATTTCAAATACTAAATTTGTTTCCAGTGGAGTATTGCTTTTTAGTCCTGCAAAGAGTTCTTCCGATACAAAACCTAACTGATCAAAAAGCAGTGAATAGGACAGAAGTTTTACTTATATTTAAATACAAGTGATGATTAATATTAAAAAATAATAATAAAAAAAACAACTAGTAAAAACATGATAGGACAGGAGGCAATGGCTTTAAGTTGTGCCAGGGGAGGTTCAGGTTGGATATTAGGTAAAATTTATTCTCAGAAAGAGGTGAGGTATTGGCATAGGCTGCCCAGGGAGGTGGTGGAGTCATTGCCCCTGGCAGTGTTTAAGGAAAGGGTGGATGTGGCACTGAGGAACATGGTTCAGTGGGCATGGCGTTGACAGGTTGATGGTTGGACTGGATGATCTTAGTGGTCTTTCCAATCGTAATGATTCTACAATGCTATGAAAGCTGGGAACCTGCTTTAGCAAAGGGCTGGACTTGACAATGTCCAGAGGTTCTTTCCAACACCTCCAATTCTGTTATTCTGTGAAAGATGAATGGAGATGGCATTTTAACTTGCTCCCTTCTGCCAACATGGTTTTCATATGAAAATGAAAAGACTGTAGAATTAAATTCAAAAGTAATCTAATAGAAATTCCATGTAAGCTGAACAACATTCAGTGGACCTGTAGCTGACCTGGCATTTGTGATGTTTCACTAAATCGGAGGTGTTATTTTTCTCGTTGCTGTGTCCATGGGCTCAGGGTGGCTGCAGGTTCTCCTTCCAAAGTGATGTACCAGACAACATTTGGTAGGAATGCATTATGTTTGCATTACTGCAGATTACATGATGTGCTAGTACAGATGTCAGGTGAGAATTTCAACAATAAAAATCAGTACAAAGTCTGTAGCTGGCCAGCATACCAGGAAATCTCTGCACATTTATGTAACTCTGTTTGTTCCAGGCCTGTCCATCCAAACTGCCCCAGCTAAGAAAAGTAAAGCAACTACAAAAAATTATTTTCAAATAGCAAAACTCCTAAATTGTAATTAAAGAAACAATGAGCTCTGTTCTATTTCCATATAAGACAACATTCCATGCATATCAGGGATTAGTCAGAATTCCTCTTCCTCCATCTTGCCTTTTTGTAAACTTTTAATGTCAGCTTTCTAAACCACAAAGCTCTCTCTCTTGTTTTGCTGTTACTCACTGGGGCAAAATGAAATGCTAAGACAAGGAGAGAACACAGGTGTGTTTATCCTGTGCCAGAGCAAAACGAATTTGCACTTTAGCAGGAGTGGAAACACAAGCAAGGGGATATGGGGTTGTTTCCAGCCTTTGCCTGTTGTGGTGTAGGTTGGCTCACTAAAGAACACCAGCTAAAGGATCATAGAATCATAGAATCATAGAATTATAGAATGGCCTGGGTTGAAAAGGACCACAATTATCATCTAGTTTCAACCTCCCTGCCATATGCAGGGTCACCAACCACCAGACCAGGCTGCCCAGAGCCACATCCAGCCTGGCCTTGAATGCCTCCAGGGATGGGGCATCCACAACCTCTCTGGCAACTACACACACAATATGTCAGCACAGTAACAAGCCAGTCTTGCTGTACGATGATGAGCAGATATATCTACAGCACATACATGATGTCACCATGACCTGGAATACTGACTACAAAGCCACATTCCATTATGCCAGAGCCACAGAAAGAGTACAAAGAAATGGATGGTAACCAGGGAGGGACTTGCAAGAGTAGGGTGAGAAACAGAGTGGATAGTGTGTTTATGGTTGTTGTGCTCTTAAGTACATGGTGATCCCTCTCCAGTCCTGGGAGGAGAAAAATGCAGTTGTGAAACCTTCTTCATACCCACTCTCCACAATACTAACTAACCGGTGGTAATGGTCCTTCTCTAAAGATAGCTTTTCCATGTTAAACACGCTCACATAACCCAGTGTAATCGTATAAATAGCTACTGTGCATACAAATCAAGTATCTTCCTCAGGATTTAAACGTGTGACCAGTTAGAGTATTCATGCTAATTCCTGCTTACAAAAACAATCTTTAATTACGAAGAAAATACTGTGAAGTAATGCCTGCAGAGTTAATAGACAAATACTACAAACACATGAAAAAGGGCTCTGCTTTCCAAAGCAAACCCAGCAGTAGATCTTCAATTGCAAATATTGTCAAATATTTATTAAACACTTTGAAACTCATTCTTAGCCTATGTATAGACCATATACGAGATTATTCAAAACTATTTCAGCATAAATGCTGGCATTTCTGACCACATATTTTCACCCTGACTCCTCACCAGAAAATGTTTTTAGTTGCTGAGAATATTCTTGCACATGGATTTGTTTGTCAGGAACATCCACAAAGTCTTCTGCACATACTCCAGAGTACTACAAAACCAAAAGCCAACATCCTGCCAAAGCAAACACCTGAAAAACAGTAATATCTGTGAATAAAGGAGGGTAGTTAGGACACTCTTTAAGAAGCGGGAGCTATGGAGCTACACTCTCCATTGACCACTAGGCTAACAGTGAGAGTTTTCCTTTCCCTCAAACCACACTGCTGCCCAGGTGCATTTGACATAGATTTGAGCATATTTGGCTTCCTATCAGTGCCTCTGGGAATTAATGGGAGCACTTCTTTTGGCGCCCAGGTGATTTAATGTCTACATTTTCAACCATCAATTGATTTTAAGTTTCACTTAAATTTTGAGGCCACATGAATAGCCCCAATAAAGCCTCAAATTAAGTGCGTTAAGGCATGACTAGGTGAAATTTAAGTCTAATGCAACTCGATATATTCAATAGGAAGTGCTCGTGTTGACTACTCAATGCTTGTAATCAATTTTTCCACAAAATCGATGAGAGAACTTGTAGAAAATATTTAACAACAACATAAAAAAAAAAGTAAAAGAAAAAACAAACACCAGAGACCAAAGAGAAGTGTAATCTCCTAATGAACAACTTTCAAGTAATAAAATTACTCTGTAAAAACACTGACAAGAGTCACAACTCAAACTATGCCACAGATACCTTCAAACTCCTGATTTTTATCCCATTTAGAGCAAAGCACCTTCTGATCCTTTAATACTAGAAGACAAGGGGGTGCTCTGTAGATAGAAGCAAGCTATACTGCCATGGAAAATTATAGCTTGCAGGGGCACGCAAAGCAGTTCAAACGTTTCCTTTTTTTTTTGCTGTCCATTTGCAGGATGATGGGCTTGAAGAAACTGACAGCAGCCACTTGACTTCACCCTGGGCACAAACCCAGTGAGAGCAAAGAGGAAAAGAAAAGGCTCCTTGCTGTCATTTGTCAGCAATAATGGATATTTGGGGTGCTTTGGTACAGCAGGACACTCAGAGGTGCTTGAGATCATCAGAAGTTAAGCAAACACGCAAATTCTTGCAAGGAAAGTGTACTGGTTGGATTTGGGGCTGTAGTGAAGGGATCATAGAATCACAGAATATCTGGAATTGGTATAGACCCACAAGGATCATGGAGTCCAGCTCCAGGCTCCACACAGGACCACCCAAAATCCAAACCCAATGTCTGACAGTGTTGCCCAAACACTCCTTGAACTCCAGCACTTGGGGCCGTGCCCACTGCCCTGGGCAGCCCATTCCATGCCCACCTCCCTCTGGTGCAGACCCTGTCCTTGACCCCCACCCGCCCCTCCCCTGACACAGCTCCACGCCGTTCCCTCGGGCCCTGT
>JAOWBP010002052.1:70771742-70791836 GCA_028571105.1 Tragopan temminckii
TGCTGTACAGGTTCAGCTGTTTCACCAGATCATCACCTGCTCAACACAGGAAACTCTGTTAAATGCATTTGACTGCACTGGTGAGAATACACACATTCAGAAAGCAACTAGACTCCATCGACAAAATGGGTTCAATTAGAGTGAATTTGAATAATTTACTTGGACCGCCATGTCTTGGCACAGTGCAACAGCGCACCCAAAACACAGGGCAAAAATAAACCCCATTTACACCTTTGCAACCTACTGAATTCAACATTGCTATTAGAATAATGATCAAGCTGTGCACTACTACAGTGTGTGTATATGTACCAATGTATGTATGTTTATATGTATATAAAATAGCTTTCCAGCATCCTCCATAGCCCTGTGAAGTTTCTTGTTTATTCCTGCACACGAGTCAGGAAGCTGATGGACACAGCATTTCCTCCCAGCTACTTTTATGGAGGACTCTCGGCACCTGCATAGTCAGTGTGAACACTGAGGCTGTGGGGTATAATTCAGAGCAGGAAACAAGCTTAGGTGAATCACTGGGATGAGGCTCTGAAGTAGATGTTTAGATGGCATCAATACATCTCTTTCTTGATGTATCCAAGCAATTCATTTTTTAGGTACAGAAAAGCTTTATTAACATCCTTTGAAAGCTTCATAATGCAGTCATCAATCTAGCAAGCCTTTAGAAATCAAGCATAACTCTTCCCACTCTCTGCATCTCCAGCTGCCTCCCACAGCACTCAGGCAGCTCAGGAATTTGAAGGATGACATCTCTGCTCAATGTGATCAGTTTTCTTGCTAAGCAGCCTAGATCAGAGCCCCTCAACAGCACAACTACGCTTAGAAGACACCAAGGATGTAAGGGCCAGCAGCTCTCTGCCCCTCTGCCACCTCAGGTCTTCTTAAGTCTGACTCCACCACTTATCTCAGAAGGGAACACAGAGCACTGGAAGACAGTGTGCTTTTTCCCCTTTGAATTATGAGCAGAAGGTCATTTGACTATGGTGTCTGTGACAACCAATGGCACTATTTCTGCCTGTGGACATGAGGCACACTTTCATAAGCTACATCAGCAATCAATTATTCTCTCTAGCCCACATTCAGTGGGCTTTAGGTTACCCATCAGGAAATGTTCCCAAACCAATACAATTATCATAATGGCCAAAAAAAGTTCCGGAGCAATATCATCACTCAGCAGCAGGAAAGGTGGTCCTGAAACAAGGTGGAGGACCTCCTGGAGACAGGTTGGGATGACTCACCAAAACCAATCAGTGTAAGAAATGGTCAAAACATCAAGTGTAGTGACAGGTCTGATCTGCAGTCAGCTAGAAATGAGCGTGATGGTGGAGGGCTCTGCAGAATGCACCCACATGCATTCAGGGTAATGAGTCAACAGTTTGAAAAGGGAGGAGAAATTCACATCCCCACTCTCTCAAATGAGAATCGTAGAGAGGAACGGAAATGTGGGATCAGAAGTTGTGGACTGACTTCCATCATGCCAGGAAGGAAAGCACTGTGATTGATGGCTTGACATGGGTAACAGCCTCTGAGCTGCAAAGGGTGAACTGCTTCTTGTCATTACTAACAGGGATCCACCACTGCTCCAAGGACAATCTTAATATGTTACCGTCAGAGCAGCTGCTTCACATCGTTAGCATGATGTGCAAGAGCTGTAAAGGAGTGACATACTTTAAAAGATCAGTTTTAGTGACCTGTGCAAACCATTGCTAAAGTCCTCAAGCACCTTCTCAACCCTTGTTTGAAAAGAACTTCAGTAAAAGGTATTAGGCAGAAGAAAAAAAGCTAAAGCTGATTTTCAACTCTGTTACATGCTTACACTTTTTAAGAGAACTTAAATTAGCAAAAATGTCAGCAACAACAAAGGAGAATGATGCTTTTTTTTTTTTAAAATGCTCTCAGAGCAAATCTGAATGTTAAAGTTAATCTGCTACTGATGGAGTAGATAATACAGTAAATACTGGTACAATTACTGCTTTCTATAATCTCACTTAAAAGACCGCTCCCTCTCACATTTTTCAGGTGTCTGCAGAAAACCTGAATGTTCAGAATGGACCTTTTGCAGAATTTACACTATACTACAAAATGCTGGGTGCACCTCTACCAGTGCAAAGCAGAACGGGCTCAAATCATTCACCCGTCACAGGAGCATACCTGCTTCATCTGCCAGGCAGAACAACCCTGTAAGTCCTGCACAGTAAGCCCTACATGTACACTAACTTGGATCTAGACTGCAAGCATAAGAATTCTGCAGCTTTATGCAGAAAGGTGGAAAGCTTCACTGGTGCAGTTAGATCCAAATCTCTCTGGTAGCTACTGGAGTTCCCAACGAGCTGCTAATGTTCAAAAGCGTTAAGCTGTACCTTTAAAGAGAAGTTCCAAGTTACCAAAGGAAACTCACAGGCTGAATTACAAACCAGGGAAAACACAACGTGCGGATTCAAGGGAGAGTGCAAGCAGCAGGCAGCAGTGCCCAGCTCCAGAAGCCCATGGAGTCATCTCAGTTGAGTCTCCTGATCAAATCAAGCCAGGCTTCTCCAAGGGCATTGTTAAATATCTACATCATTATGCCTTCAAGTGGAGGCATGATTTTCATCTCCCAGATTCAGAAGCACCAAATTTCATTTGCAAGAGAATCTCAAGGCAACCACATTAAATTTGCAATACAAAAACTGAAACAGCACTCCAACGTAAACGGATTTGAGATGTGATCAAGCAGCAGAGGAGGAAACAATTGTGAGGTTGATTTCCACCCCTTCCCTAGCATGAAGTTTTATGCCATTTCTTGTCTATCAGTTAAGAAAGGTGCATGCGATTTCTGGGAAAAATAGGGGACTTGGATCACAGGTTTACAAAAAAAAAAACAAAAAAAAACCAACAGTAAGGACTTAAAGCTCTAGACTTTAAAAGTCATATTAGCAATAAGATATTCAATTATTTGAACATCACCTTTATGACATGTCTATTCCATTTAACTTCTCTCACAACTATGATATGACATGACTTCTCAATCCATGATAACCCCTTTCTGATTGTCTTCTTTTACAGCGTTCCAATTAAATGCCAAAAGAAGAAACAAATCAAAAGAAGGTTTGGTTGTTAAGATTAGGCGGTATTTTAATTTCATTAGAAATTAAAGTCTAGGCAGTTAGTGGAGACCAGACACCATAAAGAGGCCACAGCAAGGGCTACAATAAACCAGCCACCAGGGTTACAGCATGGCAGACTTACCCAGAGCCTCAGCTGTCAGGCAGGTGCGCATGGTGAGAAAGTGCAGGACACAAATTGACACAGAAAGGAAAATAAAAAAAGTCAAACTGGTATACCAGCAATCCTAGAGTTCAGACATTATCATCAGCTCCAAGACAAGAGAGCCAGTGGTTTGGGCTACACTATTTTGACTTCTTCCGCTGCTGATAAAGAGAAATGCATTAGCTTTGCTTCCTGACGAGCTGTCATAAATTAAACTCCCGATTATTTATCGTACGGTTTTATTTCAAGAGATTTAAATCAGTTTAGGAACTTTGTTTAGCTTGCAGATTTCTTGGCTGAGAACGTGGCAACTTCAGCAGGAGGGCAGCTGCCAAACACCGGTCAGGCCATGAAGGGGAGCAAAGCACAAACCCTCACACACAACCTGGCAACTCGCACAACTTGAGGTGGTGCTGCATTACTCAACACAGTTCTTGATGATCTCTACAGCAATTGATAGACTGTTAATGAAATGAAAAACTAATTGCTGATGCAATGTGGACAAACATCAAGAAAATTAAGCATAGTACAATTTTAATTAAAAAAAGATATATACAAAGTTTTGCAATAAACCTGGCTCGCTGTCAGTAAGATGGGAACTTTCAAGTGGCATTTGAAACTCAAGGAATGAAAATAAAGAGTCAAAGTCACATCTCTAGTCACTGATTTTTCTACATGTCCAACACGTCTTCACTGCATTTTTATGAAGTAGAGCTTACATTGTAAGACTGGGGAGGGCGAGGGGAGTAAAAGCAAACAAGAAGAAAACCCCTTCAGGCACGACAGCCTCACTAACACAGGATTTCTTTCCCTGCAACAGCAAGGATAGTTTGCTCACTGTTTTTTCTCCTTCTGAGCACTACCCTACTGACCCCACTCTGCGTGCTGACTGTCCTCCTGCCCTCACTGCAGGCACCATACCCCACCACCACTCCACCAGCTGAGGAAAATAAGGCCATGTTCCAATGGAGACAGGGTCTGCACTGGGGCCCTGCTTCCCCAGGGTGCCGCACCAGACAGGGCAAGTGTAATGCAGGCAAGTGCTCAGATGGAAAAGTCACTGCTTTAGAAACTGAGATGTTCCTCAGTTATGTTGAAGTGCTTCATGGTTTTAAGAGTCACAGGGTTTGCACAGTCATCCTAGAGAACAGCATAACAACATTACAAAGACTAGAATGTAACACAAAAACAGCTGCAAAGACTAACAGCACAAACACGTCACCTCTGCTAATAGGGAGGAGGAAGAAGAAAAAGCACTTTTGACAGTATTACATTAATAATCATCTTCTACTCTCTCAACTTCATTAGAGCTCTGCTAAGAATACTTTCACAAGCCGCTGAATAACTCAGAAGTACATGCTGGTTTGGATACTCAACACAGAGGACACAAGGTTGTGCTGTACTGTAATTTAGAGACAAAACTCAATCTTTACATTCATATGTGTTATATTAACCTTGTCATTTTATTGCTATTTATTTCATATAATTCTTTTTCATAAATCCCCTTGGATTTAAACATTATCCTCAAAGCCTGCAAGCAGAGTGACATGAAGAACCTGAAAATGAAACCTACCAGACAAACCTTCTGCCCTAACAGTAGAAGTGAAACCTGTCCAGTTATCATTCTTATCCAAGGCGAAAGACATACAGAGAATAAAGCCAACATGCACTCTACATTTCACCCATGCATTTGTCGTATTTTAAGTTAGTTGTTTGACCTAGACACTTTTTTAAAAAAAAAGAAACTAGAAATCATGCATTTTGTTAACCTTTCAAAATAGTTACATGCAGAGCCACAGCTGCTCTCTCTCCTCTGAATTCAATATAGCTTCAACAGCTTCTAGCTGCTATGCATCCACTTCTGAGACCTCGACTCAGCAGAAACCTAAACATGGAATTTATTGCAAATATATACATAATTATTCTGCTGACTCAGGTTAGCTGGGCTGACTTCTGATTCCAATGATTGCTTGAAAATAAAGTACAATTTAAGAAATGTATGCAGTTCCACACACTGCGCAGATTTGTCTGTTTAGATGAGAGCTAATTTCAGTGCTGGGGTGGACAACAGGCCCAACTGGCCACATTGCCTTGGGAAGGAAAGGATGCACTGTGAGGAGCACAACAACATGTGCAGAGACTGCAGGCACCTGGTGGGTGCACCAGGAGCCCATTCAGGCTACATAAGGTTTTATTTTTCTTTATAGTCAAAGACAACAACAACAACAACAAATTAGCCCTGCAAGGTCTTTCAAGATGCCAAGACCTTCATTTACACGTGGATACGTCATTTCATTAGATATATTCCAACAAGGAACCCAACATCACTTTGTTTTGTTTGGAAAGCTTGGTGTTTTCCTCATTACGTCAAGCTTTGGAAATACCTTTACTGCAATTAATGCAACTGCTGTGCAAACAGAATTTCTAATAAATGCTCTCAAACACCAGGTCTGAACTTTCAACATGGCTGCATGGAACCAGAACAGAGAGACCATGAAGAAGCCAAAGAGCAGGTAAACCCAAATGCACTCAGCCCCTTATTGCCAAGGTGTCCAACACACAGAGATCCTGCCAGGACAAGCCATGCAGCCCAGGTCCTCTCCCAAAGATACGTAAGATGCAGGCCAGGACAAGGAGCTCTATGCATGCAGGGAGGGAGACTGCAGGGAGAGGACACCGCTGCCAAACATGAACGAGGAAAGCACAGGGTTATATCTGAGCTCCTATGTCTGTAGCTGCCCAGAGCAGAAGAGAACACTTTTTGCATCCAGTCACAGCAGAAAAAGCCTCAAAGACATTTTTAGTAGCGTGCACAGTATTTTAAGTAAATCCACAATTCAGCAAACGTCTCACTAGCCCACAGTCACAAAGGGTGCTAAAAATACTCTTCCAAGCACTAGGAAGGGAACAAATTTATTGTTTTAGAGTTCCCATAGGCGAGTCAGTGACTTTACAAAAAAACCGAAAGGGACAGGTCCTACTTGAGGAAGAAGAGAACAACAACAAAGTCTGAGCAGTGAAGAGACAGAGCTGCCAGCACAGAGGACATCCACGCACTGAGCCATGCGCCTGCCAAGATGGTTTCACCTGAGAGTTCCCCTGCCCGTAGTTTAAGCTCCATTTGTGACCTAAAACAAACTCCAACAGCTTTATCATTTCATAAACAAACCCCTTCTTGACTATGTTTGTGCCTCAGTGGCAGCAGGAGCAACAACTCAGCACATTGAACAAACCTGCCAGGGTGGTGGGACACACAGAGGAATTTGCACAACAACATTTCACAGTGCACTCAGACCAATACCATATTCCTTCAAGGTAGGGATAGAAAAGGCAAAGAGGGGAAAATATACTTGATTTTTTGGTCTTCTATATTCAGCTGTGTGGAGAGCCTGTGGGGTGGCAGGTTGGGGCATCATCACACCTCTCTGAACCTTTACATCTCTCTGCTTCTCTCCTTCTCGGGGATGTGAGAACAGCCATTTACAACTTGTAGCTTCCCAGGATTATGGCAGATCCTCCTTGCCCTTGCGCTGGCTACCTGAGAGCCTCCATTGCTTCTATCTTCCCCATATGCTATCCCCTGTGATCAGCTCTAACCCAGCCTCAGCCCTGCTGGGCTGGGGATCTGGACCCAAATGCCTCGTGTGGGACAGAAGTTCTGAGGGATACAGCACAGAAATACAGAGGGTTCAATAACAGCATCAAAAGCATCTCACAGCATAGGAAAATTAAGCCAAAGTCTGACATTTAAAAAAATAGGCATTTCAATCATAGCACAGCTGCTATAAAAGTGACAGCAAAATGAGAGCTGTTCCACTCCCTGCTCAAAAATATTTAACTCTGAAGGAGGACAAGACACTTGTGCACTGACCTCCTCTTCATCAGGCATGTCACACATTTCTGGAGAGACAGAAGAACCTAGAAAGTGCTGTTTCCATCTCCAAGAATGCAGACAGCTTTACTCTACCAAGTAGGCTAAAAAGGGGATGGAGCTAGGAACTGTCAGCTGATGGAACTGGTTCAAAAAACAGTTCCTTCTCTCCACATCACAAGCATACTTTTCTCAGTTCTCACCTGCCATGTGTTGAGGGGTTGCTCCTACCACACGGGGGCAACAAGTGATGAAACTAGCAAAGGGTAAAGAAAGGAAAAGAAAGAAAAAGAAAGGAAAAGAAAGGAAAAGAAAGGGAAGGAATATCACAGACCCTCTAAAGCTGTGGGTCTGTAGTCAGACAATTCAGCACACAAAACGAGAAACAAGGTTACACATGACCCAAAAATAAAACCACAAAAATCACGTCCCCCTGAAGATGACCAATCTGATTTAGACCACTGAACTTTTCCATAGACAGACGGACACGCAGAGCCTACTGAGGTACATTCTGGCTTCCAACTTTTTCCTCCTCCTTCCTCTACCCAGGTAGCTAAAATTTAAAGGTTTTCCAGTCTTGTGGCTCCCTGCTAGCATTATTATTGATTCACCTATTAGGAAGGACAGTTAGAGACAGCTCACCTACTCTGGTTAATGTATGAGAAGACCTAAACTCACACAGTTAAATTAGTTGGTGTAACTCCCATCCCAGTATTTGCTTTGCTCATCTCTGCTGGCAGTTTTCAGGCCGGAAGGCTTGCGCAAGTTGCAACCTGCAGGCTGAGAGCTGTTCAAAGCACATTTCCTTCCCAGTGCCAGGAAAGGGAACGAGAAAGACTGCTTCTGTACAAGCTCCATGTCATTTTTACAGAGTCTGGAGGGATTTGCACTTCACTGAGTGAAGCCTTCAGCAGTGGCAGCACTGCAGGTATCGAGGTGATGCATGTTTCAGCTAATGTGATGATGTAACTCCTATGGCAAGATGGTGGTGAGAGAGCAGCAGGAGCAGAAGACTCAGCTAAGACAGACTGCCTTTGTGGAGAACTCCCCTTCCCCCTTTCTTTTCTTACTCATCTTTAGTTTTCTATGGTTGCCAAGTGCTCCCCCTGACAACAGCCCGTACCACCTTCTCACGCTCTGAGGAATAATGCAAGATTTAGGAGATTACAGGCTGCTAAAAAAAAAAAAAAAAAAGTGGTGGAAAGGAAGAACAGTAAGAAATGTTAAAAGCTACAGAACATTTGCATAATGGCATTTTTATATTATTCCAGAAGATTCCAGAAAATTTTACAGGTATCTGCACAAGTCACGTTCCAATGTCAATGTTCTCAACAGGAGTGAGTTTGCAGCAAGACTCTATTTTAGAACATGATTGACTTTGTACAAACAGGTTTAAGGCTTTTGTGTAAGAACAGTAGAGAGCAGTTTCAGAATATGATTTAAATGACATATAGTAATTGTACCCTGATGTTCAAGTACATACCAGGAATACATTCCAGAGGGCTGCATTATTACAACAGAGTCCTACTGCTGCTCAGTCTTTGTCAGTGAGCTCAGCACAGAGGTTAGCAGTACACGTATAGAGAAAGTTACCTTTCTTTGCTTTCTTCTGTAGCTTCAGTGTATCAGACGATTTCTTTTTTATCTCTTGGCGGGCTTTTTTGTACTCTAAAAAAACACAGTCTCTGTATTAACACATTTGATGTTAAAATGGATGCTTTTCACAGAAAAGGCTATATTTATGATATCAGATCAAAATTTCAAGAGGATAGCTAGTATTAATCAAAGCAGCTCAAAACTTGCATTTTGCAGTGCCAATATGTTTGGCTTAATATAACATTTCAGGGTGTGTGCACATTCACATAGCACATCTTTCTGAAACAAACAAAACCTTTACAGAAATAACAACTGAGAACACGGTACAAAATTAGAGTGCTTTTCAGTTCAGACACTCATTCTCTCTCAGGAATGGAAAACAGAGATGACAAGTTTCTCAAAACATCTGTGTTCAAAAACAAGCGTCCAGAAAGGGCAAGGCAGAAAACATCCTACAATCTCTACATAGCATGAAAGTCAGGCAGAGGGAGAGGATGCTAAAACATGGCCCAAGGAAGGGTCACTGCCAGCTCTTCCTCATGAAGTAGAGCATACTATTGCTGTCCTCATTTTCAGATGAGCTGCAAACCCCAGAAGAATTAAAATCCCAGAAGAAAATACTGCATCGCTACTCCAGGCCCACTAAAGGTACCAGATATGAAAACTGATACTCAAAAAGATAAATGGTATGTATGCATACATATACATATGCATTCTAACAAAGGTGGTCAATACTACTACTTTTCTGTAGGTGGAAAAACAGAAGCAGGTACAGGAACTTTACAGGCTCCAGCTGCACCCCCAGCACCCAAGTCTACACACTAATCCCCAATCTCACTGCTGCTTTGCTGAGTCACCCCTACTTGTAGGATCTCAAGTGATTCTTCCCTCCTACTCACTCCCTCCTTAATACTTTGGAGCACAAGCTAGGGATTTCTTGAAGTGCTACTGATATAACTGCTTCTATTTGACCACAGTAAGAGTGGGGCAAGAAGTAAATTCTCTTCTAAGGACTGAGCACGCTCCCTCCCATCAGTTCTCCTGTCCCCATGACAAATCACAGTAATGCTGCTTCTTTAAGGCATAGTAAAACTCTTTCATTTTCAAGATTGCAACCTGCTTTCAGCACTTGTGTTAGAAGGCCATCGTTTCCTGGTACAAGTTTGCAAAGCCAAAGTTGTCTACCAACACACTCCTGCTGTGCAATATACCACAGTCTCCTGCTCATTCCTCCAGGAAAGCCTCTGGAGTGGTACCCAGCACTGCAGTTCTGAGCACCTTGTTTCCAATGGCACAGCTTTCTTATTCCCTGGGTGCACATTTCTGGATTGCAGCAGATAAAAAGTAACGACGCTGAATGTTTTACAGGGCTATGGATGAGACATAACATGATCTTACAGTTAGCTTTTAATGACACCCCGGGGCCTCAGAGAGATAGATGTCGCATCCCCAATCCTCAGCACTACCAGACAACATGCAGCAGGAGCGGGCTAACAGAGTTAAACCTAGCTACTGCTTACCAGTGTAAAAAAGCAACCCATCCTTTGCAGTCCTGAAAAATTAAACGCCAAAATGTACAAGCAAGGGTTAAAACTGGTTAGGCACTTTGGGAAGGAATGTTTTAGAAGAGAAAAACTGCTATACATATCTAAGCACATCATTCAGTTTTCCCACTACAAACATAAAAAGAGGGAGAAAAACTGGTATTACAATCTTACTCCTATTAAAAAATTCTTCCTCTGTAACTACCTTTTGCATGGTCTTTATCCAGTTGATTGGCCACTTTCTTCCACTCTTCCATCTGTTCTTGAAGTGGGTTTATCAGACAGTCAATTAAAGCACTAATTTTGTTGAAAAAACACAAAGAGCAATCAAATCCTGCAGATGCCCTTATTCTTACAGAGACAGCCAAGGTCAATACTGGAGTATTTTTACTTTTGCTGTGACAGCTATCAGTGTCACACTGTAAACACCAGAACATAAAAATGTTTAAGCTGAAGAAAGCAAAAGGACTGGATTAAAAAGAATCCACACTACAGGATAACCAGAATTACTGTGCAGAAGTTCAGGACAATGAGGAACAGAGCGTAGAACAGAGAAGCAATCTGAAATGGGGCAATGGAAACAGTTAGATGCTGCTCATCTGTCACAAACAATGCAGTCTGAATGGATACCCCCAACACTGAGAAGTTTCATGCAGCCATGGTGATTGTAAAATCAAAAAGCATGTGTATATCCACAAGAAGACAGAGCAGCTTTAGAAGGAAACAAAATCCTGTCCACCCGTGTGCCTCACCTCTTGCAGCAGAACCACTGGTACAGCACTAGCGATGCTCCCCTAGCTAATCACACTGGGATCAAATTATTTAAGTAGCTAACTCCAGGGTAACTGGAGACAAAACTTCTCTCCTCAGCCAATTTCATAAATATCTTTACTTTATAAGGAAAATCCATTCCTAGTCATCAGGCAAATGGTAAAGCAGCATTTTAGTTCACCTCAGGTCAAATACATCTTTTAAAGTCTCTGGTTAAAAGAGTACGTGTGCAAACTGCTCTCTACTACAGAAGTAGGTTGTTTTGCTCACAGGTGAGTTCATCCTCTTCTGTCACCTCTACAGTCTAACTGCAAAAAGGGAATTAGGAAATTTGCCTTTTCTGTATTTTTTTGCTGAAAGTTTCTTTCTTGGAAGCAAACTTTTTGGGCTCTCAGGGAAGCAGCACCAATTTGTGGCTTTTTCAAAATCTAGTGACAAAGTTTAAACATCTGAAACAAAGATAGGTTGGTCACACCAGCAACCACCTGCTCAGCAGCGAGCAACAGTGGGAACTGGCAGCATTTAGAGTCCAGCCTGCAGAACATGCAGTGACATCCTGCCTTTCCCAGCTTTTTCAACACCTAGTGCACTGAGGGAGAGAAAATACATGCTGTTCACAGTGACGGGGGCAGAGACAAGCTGGAGTGCCAATGCTGGTGCACAGCTTTTTGTGTTCCCTGCTGAAAGGGATGCCTGCAGTGCATGTGTAGTCTGAGAGCAAAGGAAGTGGAGCATCGAGCTCTGAGCCAGGTGCAGAGCCACTCACCTGGAGAACTGTCGGAGTTTGGACTCTATACTCCTGTGCCTCATGCACATCCTGGTTAGAGCAGAGCCAATTTCTCTGGTGCCACCTGAAAAACAAAATACAAAGAAGATGAGACACTGACACAAATTCTCCCTGTGATGCAGTCATGACAGCACATGCTGACTCTTCCAGAGCAACTGAAAAACAGATTTCTAACAGCTATAAAATCAACTGGGCTGCATTAGCCAGGTAGTTCTCAGGGAAGAGTTTAATTTTGTTCATCCAGAGACTAAATCTGAACATTTAAGCACGACTAAAGCAGTTCTTCCCAACAGCTTTTCGTGCCATCAGATCTTACTCTTGGCAGGATAATTAAAAGAGAAGGGATTGAGATGCCACACTGGCAACAAACTGGGCACCCACAGCAAGGTGGAATATTTTAGCACTATTCCACATTGTGGAGATAAACTCAGGGAACTCAATACAGTTTTCTCATATCTAAACCCCTTAGACCCAAAAGAATATATATCCAGTCCTACAAATTCCCTCATCTATCACAGACCCAACCATCAGCATTTCACACACCTGCATTCTCAGATCACAAATTTTACTACCACATTGCCAGAAGATGGCACTATTTGTTCTATGCCCTCAGTCATCTCAGTTTTCGACAACTGCACAGCAAAAATTAATTATTTTTATCAAGTCTTCCTCAATAGTTTTCTCTTTTAAAAGCACATCTCTCCATTTCCCACTCGAAGCACCAATGCCAACTCTGAACAGCATATTAAATTCAGCATTTTTTTGTCTTGGTTAGCATTAGTTTTGATAATTGCTTAGTCACTATTTGCGAACAAAATCTACTGCTTTCAGGATACAGACATCAGCATCTGTAAAAAGTGTTTTTCAAATTGTAATAACCTCTGGAACAGTCAAGGTAGCAGCATCTATTTGGGAGTCTGATTTGATTTTTAAAATAGGGTTGTATTATACAGTAAAATTTCTTTCTTAGGTTTTGCCCTTCTGTTGCTAAAAATGGCACAAGTGACAAATATTTTTCTAGGACAGAAACTTGGTAACTTTAACCATTTTATTTATTTTTTTAAAGCATGAAAACAGAAGTCACCATCTTCCTGTGTTCTTACTGAATTAAATCTCATGCCCACAAAATGGCTCTGGAACAAAGACAGTAACTGGAACAAATTGTGGCTATTTGGTATTTTCCATTGTCCTAAAAGATAAACAGAAAACCTTTTTTGCTACTTGCCCAGTTACTCATGTTTTCATTGTTTTGAAAATATGGTTTGGTAAAAGTGCAGAGCTGCAGGCTCACTGCCTCAGCCTGGCCCCACATCCTTCCAGTGATGCTGCATAGGAAAGCACAAGCTGCCATAGACAATGGTGCCCAAAAAGCAGCTTAGAAAGAACAAACAGAGAGAAAGCAACTGGAGGAACAGGACAGTGTCCGCAATGAGAAGAGCATTCCTCTGGAGACACAGACACATCAATGGAACTTAGAAGCTAATGGGGCAGAACAACAGAGATGGAGCAAAATGAGCTGAGAAATGACCCCAGAACTCCCAGGGCCATAGGCAGAGCAATGCTCAATCAAGGTCAAGCAGGAGGCAGGAAGATTCATGCTCAAGAACTTGCTGAAGCTCTTTAAAATGAAAGATTGACTAAAGTTAATTGACACTGCTTTCCTCAGCCCATTATATGAAAAAGGAATAGTCATTTTAGAATAATAAACAGGAAATAAGGCACCATATATTTTAGAGACTAGGAAACAGGGGTCAGTTACTACTAATATTAAACTGCAAGGTAACACATCTTTAACTGAAACCCAAGTAACCAGTGTATAAATACATCCATTCCAGCGGTGCAAGATGGACAGCGTTAACAGGGTGAGCAAACCAGCAATACAGGGCTCAGTCTATCTGCTGGTAGAGGTGCTTGCTAAAAAATGCCACCACCCACAAATCACCAAAGCAACACTTGCTGGGAATGCACATCCCCTACAGAGGCTTTCCAGACTTGCCCGTGCTCTTCTCTGCTCCTCCTGTCATGGGACCATGTTAATGGCTGCAACCAGGCTCTCGCCCCAACAATTGCAGTGCTGTTTGGTGCAGACAGTGGCCAGCTTTGTTGTTATTCCTCTGGCAGGCAGCTGATGAGCAGCAAGGCCAGGCCGCTCTGTGCTGCAGCGACGGGGCTCTGCTCAGCATGGGATGCCACAACTGGGCCGCTTCACATGGCCAAATCCCGTTTAGAATCATAGAATCGTTTGAGTTGGAAGGGACCTTTAAAGGTCATCTAGTCCAATTCCCTTGCAATGAACAGGGACATATACAGCTAGATCAGCTCAGGGCCTGGCCCAGCCTGAAAGAAATAATGTTATGGAAGTTTAATTAAGTATAGGAGATAGAACCGTGGGAACAGGGACGGGGATTTTCCATTCAGGCACACTCTTTGGGTCAACAGAGGCTGGAACCACATCCCTGCAGACCTCCCCAAGGTGCAGCAGCCCGTAACTTGCAGGTACAGCTCTGGCAGGGTTCTGAATGCCCAGCAGCAGCATTTGAAGGTCTCACCTCTTCGGATGCACCAACACAAGCTGTGCTTTGGAGCGCTTCGAACAACCCCTGGTTAAAAACCAGAACCTGACTGAGGAAGGACAGCACTCGCCCACTGCCTCCCAGGCCTGAACCACACTGCTCTGTCTCCAAGTAGTAAACCACTTCAACATCATCTGAGCTTTACCTCACTGTTACCCATTCTATCATCTACAAAGAATGAAAATCCTTTATATAAATAATCACTCTGTGTTACAGCAAAGGTTTACTCACAGGACAGAAGGGTTGCCAACATGCACGCTGTAGCATCTAAAGCACCACTAATGTGCACAAGTCTTTATAGCAGGTACACAGTTTAGTATTCAAGTACAACAGAGAAGACCTTTCAAAATCTAGGCAGAAGTGTATTGCACTGGGGTATGCCAGAGCCATAAGAAATTTGCCTCAGCCTCCAAATGTTTTTAAGGTTTATCTTTTCAGAAAGACTGGTTCCAGAACTGACCACTTGCTCACTCAGTCTAGAACAGGACCAGGAAATAGGCAGGACAGGGCAGCAAATCATCTGGAGATAACTCGCTTTTCAGTGCTATCATGACTCAGTGGCAAGAAGAGCATCTGAATAAAGCAGCAGAGCTCCAGGGCTGGAAGTACTGCCCATATGCCCCCCACTTACAAGCACGTCCCTGGCAGAAAGTTGGGACATTCCTCAGCAGGTCTGATTTCCTGAAGATAATGGCAGAACCCAGATTAACAAATGTACCATCAACTCAGGACAATGCTGGGTGGGTGAACCCGGCTCTGCACATTGCCCTGCAGTTATGAAAGTTAAACTACTGTGCCTTGGGCTCTCTCTTTATAAAATGGGGCTATAAATTACCTACTTCTCTGCCATACAACAATAATGCATCCATTAAGGCAAACAATGCTCGGGAATGTGTAAAGTAATACTTTGAAACTGGAGATCAGAGCTATATTCATCAGATTTCCCACTCAGAGAAAGTGGCTTAATGAAATGTTTCTGCCAAATTTGATCAGAAAGTGGGTGATAACATCAGACTTGTTTCTCATAAGTAAATGGGGTTCTGCAAGGCAAATGTGCTTTGGCTCTCCCCTCCCCTGTCTAATCCTGTGAAAGACCAAAAAACTTCCATGGTAGATAATTAAATGAAAGCCTGCAGACTACGACACTACAATGAGGCCACTATGATGGCATAAATGATTTTCTTTGACGCTTGCTTGTCGTTCAACATTGCAGAGAGCCAACAGGAACAGACTGTAGGGAAGAGACTCAATTGTTTTATTGGAGCCATTATGTTTCTACTTAATAATGATCATAGATCAAGGAAATGATTATTTGATGAAATGTGCAGCTGTACGACTGCACAGACTCTGAGCGCTCCACACAGCTCCCTACAATCGAGCTCTTATCTTGCTCCTGTTGCCTCACTCCGAGCAGGCCCAGAGCTCGTGGGATGGCGGCCTGTCAGAGAACGCCTCCGAGACCCCGACCTATTGACCAGCTCATCTTTATCTCCAAGGGCAGAGTCCAAATGTGCCACAACTTCCCTCTTTCCCAAAATGGAGAGAATGATGAAAAACGAGTGTAATACTTTTGTAACTTCAAAGTTATCAGAAGAGGCTTCCATTAAGATTAAAGCAGGAGCTGAACACAGGCTGGATTATTAAATACAGCTCTGAACACAGAGGCTATGACAGGATGATAACAGCGGGACACCGAAGCTAATGGTCATTACTCAACCCTTATCTAAGCCCAAGCTTTTAGAAGAGCAAGGAGTTTCCATCACTGATTGCACAGGGCATGGACCTTGTTGTCGCACAACTGCTTATGTGTATGCCTCAATGATACATAGGGATGCTGGGACTGGTACCTGGGTGTCACAGCAGGCAGAGGAAAAGGAAGGCTTTTGCCTGAAAGTGACTGGCACAGGGGACGGAAACCTAAAACTGGAGCTATGGTAGCACCTCATGTTTGAGTCAGAGGCTTCCAAGCAAGGCTCGTGAGTTGGAAAAACATATCAAGAACTGCAGACAACAGTGACGCTGTTCAGCATTGACCACCCAGGAAAACAAAACAGGATATCCTTATTCCTACAGCTATGAAAAGCCCTTCTGAGCAGCACTTGGGAAAGTCTCTGAAAGTTCCACCTCAGAACCAGCTAAAAAACATTTCCTGATATATTTTTTAAAAGCTTAAATTCTGACATCTTTCAGAGAATGCTGGATCCATAAATGTAGATTCAAGGTCAAAGTCACCTCAGTATTTTAGATTAATAAATTTAATAAAAGTGAATATCTCTTTATGACATTACAAGGAACAGACTGCTTGGAATGCTTTACAGTCTTCAGCTGAGAGTCCTTTTCGGTAAGCTGTCTGGAAAACATTGATAGAAGCCTGCCATGAACTTGCCATGGTAGCTACAACTCCACAGAGCACAGACAATCCCAAGAAGAAAATGCTTTAGGTGGCCTATTTTCTCTTGCGCAGAAGACAGTAGCATTCTTTCATGGATGACACTAACAGGACCTTAAACTGCTTTTGCATGAATTTTAAAGGAGGAAGAGGCTTCAGGCAGTACAGCACAGGCAGAAGGAATCTCCCCAGCACAGTCTGCTCCAGCAACCACCAGCTTCAGGAAGTCCTTACAACAGCCCGTGACCATGTTCAGTCAGTATGTTACAGAATGTGCACAAAATCTCTTATGACTTCTTGTGATCTAGCTTATTCCTCTGCTCAGCAGCATTTCTGCTTACCCTGGCTGTTCTCCGAGCAGAGCATAGGGCAAAGCCCCAGCTCCACAGGAACCAACACAAGGGCTGCCATCAGACGCTCAGGGTCAGAATTCCACCCATGCACGCAGAGTTCAACACATGGGTTACTCTCAGTCCATCAGACACATTAAATACGGTCATGAACTAGCCCTGCTCTTATCCTTGGACAGTTTGAAATTAGTCAGCCCTTAGGGCAAGCAGAGAAGTTCACATGTTGTCCTCTGCTTTTAAAAAGGGCACAGCACACACACAGGTGGCTCGAAAGACTTTGGGAAGGTTTGCATCAAATTACTGCAGAAGGTATCGATTTCAATCTGGAGAAACTTGCAAAGTCTGTCACTGATTCACAAACTTCTAAGAAGCAAAATCCCTCACCGAACTGTGGCATCGCATTGGAGAGCAGTACACGTCCATCCAAAAGAGCTTCTCAGCAACAAGAGAACAGAGCACGCTCGTGCAAGGAGTATTGCTGTGGCTTGGTCCCCCGTGTCCCCTCGATAAGCACTGCTGCCAGCACAGGCAGCAGCCACTTACTTCTGGAGATATCTATCATGAAATCCATCTCTCCTGCTAGATGCCTGTTGCTAGTTTTTATTAAAACACAAACTTCCACATCAAGGATTTAATGCCATGAAAATAAAGCATCATTAGAAAGAGATTTGCTGAGGACAGCAAATACCACACTTGTGTTTTCCAAGGACTATTATTTACATTTATCCCTTGGAGTACAAATAATTTCCTTACGGTGAACTGGCATAGTCTGATCAACACTCGCACTCACAGTGAAGTTCTGCCTACTGTTATTGTCCATACGTTTTCCGCATTTCTTTTCAAATGGATAGTTCAATGTGTTTCTGAAGTCATTCTGTGAACAGCCCTATGAATAGCTTAGTAAGCCTAACAATCTTAACCTGAGCAGACTCAAGTGCTTTCTTCCCAGCACTACATCCACTAATGGCTTAAGGAAGGCAGGCAGTGTGAGTTGTCCACCTCAAACACTCTCCCCCCTAAAAAAACACAAGAAAATACAGCATGAGCTAATAAAAAGGCCTCTTTATAAAGAAAAGGGAATTCCTGAAGCTGCTGAAGAATTCAGGGCCACAGCTATGTGCTGCTTCGGTGCGCTCCCTGCCCATCCCAGCAGCCACATCAGCACAGGCCGGACTGTGTCTGAAGGAAGGCTCCATCCAGGGCTGCTCGCTGCACCCGGGAACGTGTTCATTCCGTGTTCCAGATGGTCAAAAGATGATGGCTGAAATCTATTTAGATAACCAGAGTCATTGACCTCAGTACCTTCATGAATCTGACTCTAAATGAGCATTTAATGTCAGCCCGATGTGTGAAGAAGGCAGTAATTCAAGATCCCTATGTTCTGAAATACAGCTCTTTATTTTGTCTAACGCTATGAACTGCAATGTAATCTGATTAGACTCCAGCAACATTCAATGAGGGAAAGGGATAATACACTTACAGCAAATGGGTTGGAACACCAAGTGCAATTCCACTGCACGCGTAGCACTGCGCTCGGCTCTCAACCTGCAGCTTCCACAGGGACTGTGGGAAGCCTGCAAATACTTCTACTCTTTGTAGAACAGCAGTGCAGCATTTGCCAGCCCAGCAAACACCTCTGACTCCAGAATCCTTCTCTCAGGTCTCTCCCCACCTGCGCTGCTGATCAAAGTCCAGCAAGGATTTCAGCTGCACCCAAGCAGCTGCTGCCTCCAAAACACAAAATCAAGCACAACCAGGACAAGCAGGTGCAAAAAGCAGAAGAATTATTTTTAAATCCAAGTCAGCAGATCTAACTGAAACCCCAAAGCAAGCAGATCTGCAGAATAAGGCGGTGCTATTTTTACATGCTGCCACTTCTTCCAGCAGAGCAAGCCTTGGTGAATGGAGGGGAAGATTGTGGAGGGACACAGGGAGGCAAAAATCATTTCAAGCGACCTTAAGACATTATCAGCTCCAGAAGTCTAGAGTAAGTCTGTAATGCCTCCGCGATACAAAGCCGACAAAGGACTCACTGCACACCCAAACTAACACAGGAGCCCGTGCCCAACACCGAGCTGCTTTCCTACCCACCAGGGCCAGTTCCAAGCAGTATCCAGTGTTAGCTGGCAGGTAAGGGGCTGGTGTTTTGAAGGCGCTAAACCTCCTTCTGGTGCTTTCTCATGGAGTCTGCTCTGTGTGCTCCAAAGGCCATTTTACAACTGTCTCAAATACAGGCAGAAATACTCCTGACTCAACTTCATCGCTCATGATTTATTTAGTGCGTCTCCACATTCATTTCAGTACAGCTTAGGAGGAGATTACAAACGCACCATCTTTCCAGACTTTTCCTCTAAAACAGAGGAGACAAAACAGCAAGACCAGGGAGGAGCTGCCTACCGCTGTAACCAAATTGCAGATAAAAGGAGGACAGGAGCCCAGGACATGGGTGCCTGCCATTACCCAGATTGCCCCAAGCCTCATTTTGCCCAGTACCATATTTAAAGTCAGTTGTTGTGCTGTCCATCATGGCAACCCTCATGCACAGTTCTATCCTCACAGTCATGTCCTTCTATTTTTTGGCAGCATCACTCCTACTTTCAACCTTAGCTACCTCAGCCTTATTCATTATGAGAGGTTCAGGTTGAATATTAAGAAAAAATTCTTCTCAGAAAGAGAGATAATGCATTGGCACAGGCTGCCCAGGGAGGTGAAGACACTGTCCCTGGAGATGTTCAAGAACCATGGAGATGTGGCATTGAAGGATGTGGTTTGGTGGGCATGGTGGTGTGTTGACAGTTGGAACGTGATCTTAGTGGTCTTTTCCAACCTTAGTGATTCCATTTTCACAAAAGCAAGGGAGAGCAGCACTGCATGGCTCTGATGCCAGCTGGCTGCTTGAGCCTGCAATACAAGGGAATGTGATACACAACACTTAACTTGCTTAAAAAAACA
>JAOWBP010002052.1:70791936-70817961 GCA_028571105.1 Tragopan temminckii
CTCATGGCGGCGGTGGCGGCGCGGCGCACGCGCAGTCCCGCCCCGTCCTTCCCGTGGGCCCCGCGGGTCGGCGAGACATGGCGGCCTACCTGACGCACCAGCAGAAGGTGCTGCGGCTGTACAAGAAGTCCCTGCGGCACTTGGAGTCCTGGTGCATCCATCGGTGAGGAGGGGAGGGCTGACGTGGCGCTGGGAGCGGTGCCGGGCCCGGGCCCCGTGCGCTCAGCGGCCCCGCAGCGGTTTGTCCTCCGCCCTCAGCGCGGGGCGGGGAGCGGCCGCTTCAGGCTGGGGGCCCGGCGCTGCCCGGTGCGTGACGCGTTTTATGCGTACGTCCCGTGTGCTTCGCCCCCGGGCAGGGACAAGTACCGCTACTTCGCCGTCCTGCTGAGGGATCGCTTCGATAAGAACAAGGACGTGAAGGACATGGTGAAGGCAACCGAGCTGCTGAGGGCGGGCGAGGAGGAGTTCTGGGCCAACCAGCACCCCCAGCCCTACATCTTCCCCGACTCGCCCGGCGGCACGTCCTATGAGAGATACGAGTGCTACAAGGTGAGGGGCTGTGGGGCGGGAGCTGCTGCGTGCTGTGTAAGTATGCTGGCCGTGCTCCTTTAGGGAGAGGAAAGGGGGGGTCAGTCGCAGGACCTCAGAATGGCTTGGGCTGGAAGGGGCCTCAAAGCCCCTCAACCCCTGGCTGCATCCCACCGGCTTGGGCTGCCCATCCAGCCTGGTCCTGAGTGCCTCCAGGGATGGGGCACACACAGCTTTCTGGGCAGCTGTGCCAGCGCCTCACCGCCCTCTGAGTAAAGAATCTGTGCCTCACATCTGACCTGAATCTTCCCTCTGTTAGTTAAAACCATTTCCCCTTGATCTGTCGCTATCTGCCCCTATAAAAAGTGGCTCTCCCTCCTGTTTGTAAGCTCCCTTCAAGTACTGGAAGGCTCCAGTGAGGTCTCCCCAGATCCTTTTCTTCTCCAGACAGAACAAGTACAGTTCTCTCCACCTGTCTTCATAGGAGAGGTGTTCCAGCCCTCTGATCATCTTCACAGCCCTGCTCTGGACCCTCTAACAGCTCCACAGCATTCTTTTCTGGGGGCCCCAGACCTGGAGTAGTGCTGTAGGTGTGGCCTCACAAGGGTAGAGTAGGGGGAGAGAACCACCCCTCTCCCTGCTGCCATCCCTCCATTGATGCAGTCCAGGATGCTGTTGGCCTTTGGGGCTGCAAGCTCACACTGCTCGTTCTGTAGTTTTTCATCTACCAGGACCCCTGAGTCCTCAGCAGTGCTATAATAAGGCTTCAGTAGGGCTGCAATTTGATTCACCAATATTTCTCTAATATTGTAGTGCTGTAAGTCTTACAGCTCATGTGGGAGGATCTTGCTGTGTTTGGGTGATCCTTTGACATGGAATTTGCCTCTCTGTCAGCTGGTTTGGCTTTGCTGGGACAGCACCTGGTCTTTTGGGAAGTGCCCTGTGGTGGTAGTGATGCTGCCCTTGTGGCACTTGGGCCACGTGACCCTGACCTTGCTCTGGTCTTGCCAGAACTTTGTTATCAGTCAGCCTGACTTTGGGGAGCTTCTCTTCCCCTTAGTGCATCGTTCTTCCAGCATTTTTTAGTAATAGTACAAATGATCCTTTCCCTCAGTCCATTGTAGTGCCAACTAAGTATTTGAGGACTATCATATGTTGAGCAGTATGCTAAAAAACAGCAGAAGTGTTCTTAGAACTTCTGGAGTTTGACTGCCAGCTCCCTTGCCGAGACTATTCTGCTTAGGAGTGGAGAAAATGGATTCACAGAAGAACACAGCATTTTTGCTTTCTTGGCATTGGCTCTTTTAATTCATTACAAGAAGTCAGTACTCATCTAGAGTGTGCATGCACCCTTTTTTTCTCAAACTTGGAAGAAAGTGCTGACACACAAGGCGATATCTGATCAGCTCCTTACAGATAAGAAGTTACGTGAGAGAAAGAACCTGACATGGATTCAGAGGCAGAAAAAAGAGTAAGTGGAAATGGAAGAAGAGAACTTAAGCTTTATGGGCATTAGCATTGGCAGGGATAATGGTGAGAAAGAATCCAGACAGGAAAAAAAAGTCAGTTGATCAATCAATAATTGGTCACAATCAGCTTCATATAGTACACAGTTTATGTAGATTTCATGTATCTTTATGTGTGTGTGTGTGTGTGTGTGTGTATGTGTGTGTGTTTTGGTTGTGTTTTTTTTCTAACAGCTTCCTGAATGGTGCTTGGATTACTGGCATCCTTCTGAGAAAGCGATGTATCCTGATTACTTTGCCAAGAGAGAGCAGTGGAAGAAGCTGCAGCGGGAAAGCTGGGAGAAAGAGGTCAGTGTTTGCCCGGTGCCAAATAAAGCTTCTTTAGTGAGCGTTTGAGTGACACGTAGCTCTGTTCTTGGAAAATATTTTAAGTGAGAATGTTGAGCACCTGCTGTGGTCTGCCTTAAGCTGTGCGTTGTTAGAACATTTATCAGCGTGAAATGCTGACGTGGCTTAAAATGCGTACGCATATCTCAGCATTATGGCTTCTTCAAGGCTGAGGAGGGAACTGCGAGTTAGAGCTGAACCTGCAGCCTTGGGGTAAGGGATTGATGACCAAAGAATTTCTCTTCACCTGTTGTAAAGCTCTGGATGCTTTCTGATTGCAGCTTTGTAGATGACTTGCCCCAGTCTGCATCATGTTGGAATCTAGGCAACTGAAATTGAACTTCTGTTGGACAAAGTTGATAGAATAATTAAAATGTAGAGAAATAATTGAATAGTATGTATTGTGGTGCTTTTATGAGAATTAACGCAGTGGCAGCCAGCACTTAACGCTGCTTATAGAAACCTACATTAATAACACCTGTAGGACTGCCGGGGGCGTGCAGAAATGGGTTTCCTACTGACTCATATTGGAAGGTTTTAGGACTTGAATTTAACAGTGGCTTTCAAAGCAGCGAGAGAATGCAGTCTATTTAATTCAGTAATGCTAGACATAAATTATAAGAAAATAATGACTTTTTAAGTAAAAATCTGCTTGTAAACCACTCTTCACTCTTGAAAATTCTTTCTTTGTTAGGTAATAGGAGCCCGCAATGCTTACTGAGTTTGTAAGTGAGTAGGGAGAAGCATTTTAAACCTGTCAGTCAGCCAAAGGCCTTGCTGGTATTCTTTCCTCCCAAAACAGGGATCGGTTCCACCTGCTACTGGGGTGCTGAAAACTGCAGTATTGAAATGGGATTATCTGCACTAAAGTGGTTTGTTTTTTTTTTTTTGTCTTCTAGGTGAAGCAGTTGGAAGAAGAAACTCCAGCTGATGGCCCGAAAACTGAAGCTTTGCCTCCTGCTCGCAAGGAGGGGCATCTGCCACCACTGTGGTGGCACTATGTGACAAGACCCCGTGAAATGCCCATGTGAAAGCATTACTGCGTGCAGCAATTGAAGTGATAGATCTCCAGTAGGCAGTAGGTGTGCCAGTGAACATGTTACTGTAATGCATAATAAAGCCAACTAAAGTGAAACAGAAGGCATTTTTGTGATACGCTGTTCTGTCGTACCATGGATGTGCTTCCAGTTTGTGCAGTGTAGAATAGATGACTGCTAACGCTGACAACATATACCTAGAGTCAGCACTGACCGGACAGTGAAGGAGTCTTCATGGGATTTTTAGAATGCTGAATGGTTACTGCAACTTGTTTTGCAGCTTTCATGGGAAGCTGGAAAAACTCAACTTCTGAGACTGAAAAAGTGGCCGTGTAAATTCATGTTCCCAGAGAAAGAACGTAAACCTAAAGGGGCACTGGGGAATGGGATCCAGCTATAAGCAACCGAACACACAGCGACAGAAGCTGGAGCCCATTTCCCACTGTGGAGGAGGTGGGAGGGAAGCGGGCCTGGATGAAAAATTAATGAGCGGCCTGTACCAGACTGATACCTTGGACTGTGCTGTTAAATACAGGCATTTGTGCTATAGCTGGAGCTCTGAGGTAATGCTAGCAACACACGTGGCCTTTGGCTGCTCTTGGAGTGAGGGCTTTTCTAACCTTGCTGGAGAACAAAGACTTACTGCCTGCCCTCCCTAACTCACTCTGCTCTTACACAAGCTTCCAGCTGTTATTAAGGACTAAATGTCTTCAGCTCTGCAGTTCAGCATATCACTCATCTCTCACCTGTTCACCTACTGGGCACGGAGCTGCTTTGTTCCACCCTTGGGTACCGGTGCAGGTGTTTGCACAAAGTGAGCATTCCAAGGTTATGGGTTTTTAATACAGGCTCTGCTATACCAGAATGTCACTTGGCTATGTTACAAGTGCCAGTTTGCTTTAGAGGCCACTTGTACTTGCCTGAGTGTAAAAGGCCACAAACAATTGCAGGCAAAAGTCACGAGGAATAGAAACTCATGGGGCGAGACCCTGCTCAGTGCCTGACCTGAGCAGTCAGCAGACACACACCCACCCTTCACTTCTGTTTGGGCAAATGTCAGCTCAAACACCCTGCTCCCTCTCCCTGTGCCTTGCTATCCCCCCAAATCCTGTGTTGTGCTTGCTCAGCAACTAACTATGTAAGAAGTGATGCAAACAGCAAGTACTTCATGCGTGATTTTGCACCCTCCATCGCAATCAGTCAACCAACCACTTTGTTGTTGCTGTAGGACAGAGCAAGGAGTCCCTTCTGACTTCTGCAGACCCCTGAGATGGTCTGGCTGCCCCCCTTACCCCAATGGCTACTCCATATGGCAGCGCTGATGGTTGGACTGGATTATCTTAGTGGTCTCTTCCAACTTTAATGAACCATTCTATGATTTAAAGGCCAAACAAATCCAAGTCCTCCATCGCCCAGAGGCGCTGGGGAGGCACTGGAAGTGCACAGAGGTGACGGCAGCACCCTACAAGCAGGAAGACTTTAAGAAGTGAAATACAGAAGTTTTCCAGCAGTTCTTTATTTATAACGTAGGCTTAAGCAATCATTACAATGTAGAAGGGAGGCACACTTACAGCAATTATTTATACCAGTTTAGAACAAAAAACTGCACAGGGAGAGGTCAACTCTCAGTACAAACTAGCAACTAAACCACAATAATTTACCATTAGAAACATTTTATTTTTCAGCTGTGACACTGCTTTTACAATATGCAAAAACACAAACAACAGAACTATCCAAAGTGTTTTGTCACATTCTTTCTACATTGAATTTGGCAACATTTTATATTAAATTTTACCGATGATGCTAACGTTTAAGAACTAAACAAGTGAAAAGCTGTACTCGGGTACAGTTACATCCATTTATTTCAAAGGTTTAAATAACACTTTTAACTACTGAGATTATCTCCTAGCAGTTTTTGTTTATGCAAAAACCGTCTCGAAGCCTCATTTGCACAATGCATCAGCTACTGGATCAGGGCTGGTGGGCCACACCACAGGCACTACCGTTTATTATATTCTGTAATAAGGAGCTTGTTTTTCAAAGAAAGGAAGGTTTAATACTCTCTAAGAATCATGCCTTTTTTTTCTTTTTCGTTTTTATTTTTTGCTTTTAAGCCATAACAAAAAAAACAAAACAAACAAACAAAAAAGGTCAGCAACCACAGCAGTGTCAAATGTTATATAGAACACAGTGACTACACAGTTACTAGAAGTTCACATCCAATGCAGTTATGTATTAAAGCATAAGAGGTTGTGGAAGCGAGTCTAGAGCCAAGAGAAATCTGCAGGGCGCTGGGTGGAAGCTGCCCGTCGGAGCAGCTGGCAGCAATCCCAGCTGCAGCAGCCTGCTGTCCGTGGGTGGCTCAGCTGGCAGTGGGCAACTGCAGCCTGTGGGCAACTGCAGCCCGTGGGCTGTGTGCTCCGAGCAGCTGCAGCGCCCTGCGGTCTGCATATTTCTGTCAGCTATAGAGAACAGGTACTGCAGCAAGAACTTACTTGTACTTTAAGGAAAAAACCCAACTCTGAATAATTCTATCAACAGCGATCCAAAAAATGAGACTTAAAGTACAAAAAAAGAGAATACAGTGGTCAGACTCCCGGTATTTATCAAATAAAAAACAGTGTATCTCCCCACCCCCCAACCCTTCAGCCCCTTTTTTCGGTATTTAAGAAAAGCCAATCGACTGCCATTTAAAAGAAGGTAAGAAAAACAAGCCCCTGTATTGGAAAGGAACATTTGCAGTTTAGTAGACCGCAAGCTGCTTACGCCTGTCAAATCCTTATGTGTTTTCTCAAAATATTTGGGCTTCCCAAGGTGCCCAGCCTGCTGGGCACGGTCAGAAAAAGGCATTTTGATAATATCTAAGAACTCCCTGCTTGCTGTTTAGAATCGTTTTCACCTTTGTAACTGCCTTCAGCCTGTCATCCTTGTTTGCATTCGGTGAGAGGATGGAACAGAAGGTGAGGGCGGAGGAACTGAGCCTACACAGTGACGGCTGCATGCATGTGACTGAGAGTTGGTGCTGTGCAGTCAGAAAGAAATGTGGCAAAAAGAAAAACAACAGTCTTTAAAACACCCTACGGAAACAAAACACTGCAATCCAATATGGCTTATTCTGATGCATTTACCATGAAGCTACCAGTAATTACTCCTACTAGGCTACTTTTGTGCAACAGCATCTGCTATTTTGATGGCATCTCCCTCCCCCCCCTACACCCAAATACTCTACCAACTGCAGGTTTCTTCCTTGCATTATATATTGCTTTCATTGTCAATTTTTAGTCCCACTCTTCAAACTTCCTTTTTTATCACTCGAATGAGGATCTGTTCCTCACTGCTCCACTTAAACTTTACAATAAGTCCCGCTGTTTGCTTTTTTAACCTCACTATTACAAGGCGCTCTACAAAAGCTTGCAAAAAAGCCAAATTCTCATTAAATCCCTTTGCTGAAGTTAAGCTACTCGACATTTTTTTTTTCTCCTATGATTTAAAACTTTACAAAGAGTTATAAAAAAGGTAAATGGGATTTGGCACCTTCAGAAAAAATTAAAAGTGTAACTTAGATCAAAAAAATGTGGAAACAAATCATTGTTATTTACAAATTAAAACACCAGTGAAGATTATGTCTTACTATGCTCTTTCACCATGGTTTCTCTTTCAGAGTACTGTCAGACCGTCTGTTACCGAGGATCTTAAAATTCACTGATTACAGATCGGAATGGATAAGACAAACTACTTTTCCTCCCAGTTCCTTCTCGGCGGCTTGGTACTCTGGCAGCTGCTTCGCTCCTAGGAAATACGAGGTGCCGAGCGATCATTGGTGGTCGTCTTCTTCAGCTTGACGCCGCGCCGGATGGCGTTCAGCATGTCTTCTCCTTGCGGGACGTCCCCAGGGCTGAGGTCTCCGGGGTCGAGCTCCGGCTGACCCGCGGGCGCCAGGCCGCTCGCGCCGTCCCGCTCGCTTTCCTCCCCCTCGCTCTCGGGAACCGCCGGCCTCTGCTCGTCGGCAGCGCCCAGTTTCTGGCTTGACGGCGGGGGGTTGACAGACGCTTGTCCACTCCATGAGGAGGAGGGCATGCTGGGGACGCTCTGCCCGCCGTCTCCGGCTGCTGGGGACTCGGGACTTTGCTCGGGACACTCTTCAGTCCCAGCGAGGACGCCTGGCAGCCCCCCCGGGATATCGGGGACGGTCGGTGTTTTGACGGGGATCACCGGCGTCTTGATGGGGATCGGACCCGCCCCTATGGTGCCACGTCTGACGGAAGGTTTGGTGGAGGGGGTCCGCCTGATGGTGGCGACGCCGGGGGTGACGATGACCGGTCCGAGCGTGGTTGGCAGACCTGCAGTGGAAGCGGGACGCTTGGTCTGAAACATTCTGCGATAGGACTGACTAATGTCGCTGTTTCTTGGGATGGTGGAAGATTTGTCAAACTCTTGTTGTTCTGCCTCCTGGTCACCACTCACAGAGAAATAATCATAATCTGAAACTGATGCCAAATGACACAGTTAGAAACAAACTGGAGAAGACTACTGAGTCACGTCACTAACTCTGAAGTATGTGTGTGTGCACATAACCAAACCTGGAGGCCAACACCAATGAAGGCAGGTCTCTCCTCTACGAGGAAGAAATCTGAAACATGGTGACCAAGATTCTCACACCGCGTGGCTGAGGCCAGGCACCCTAAATCTGCAGCCTGCCCACATCCCTCAAGACAGAGAACAAGAGCCGTACACATTCAGTACCTTTTCTAAAAGGAACTAATAAAGCAACAAAGACTCAGTGTTTGTTGCCAATGTTAAGGTTCCAAAACTGGCATCCTACAAACCATATGCTACCACTTGTAGATACAAATGCTTAAAAGAGTCAGCAACTAAAAAGTGTGCTTTAGAATAGGCAGTGGGTGGCTCAGGGGATGGTGTACCAACTATTTCAGCAGCAAATTTGATTATTTTGCAAACAAAGTAAATCCCAGCTCTGAAAACTCAACCTAAGCTTTAATAATTGCATTAGGTTCCCTTCTTTCCACATAAATGCTGAGCCAAGCTAGGCCCTCTGCAAGCCCCATGGCACCCTGTGATTGCACAGATCTCAGCTGAGCAAACAACATGGTTTACTGAACTGTAAACACAAAACTCAGTCCCTCTTAGATTGCTGCTGGGTCTGAGAGGGCACAAAACCCAACACGTTACTGCACCTTCCCAAGTTTGCCCAAGTGAAGGTCTCCAACAAATTCTTTTTTCCAGCTACAGCCATTTCTGTTTGTGTAGGAAATAAAAGGTCACAAAATAGACATGAGAACAGAATCTGAGCACTGACAGAACAAGAAAGCAAAGCTCATAAGTACAATTTTGCTAAGAAAGTAGCTTGAAAAGGATACTGCTACCACAAAAAGCGCATGGTGCAATACCAGTCTCATTCCACTTAGCCCATTAAACATAAATCCAGCACTTCTTTTAAAACTCTATCTTGGTAGCATCCTTAAACTAAAACTCATTCTAGGAATGTACAAGAAAATAAGTGTGTTCAGCATACTATGCAGAAATCCAGAATTCTATTTAATTAAAAAATCCAGGCTGCATTCCAGGCTGGAAGAAACTTTGCAATAGCAGTGTTCACCCCTTCCCTGAAGCTGACTGCAAAGCCAGTGACGGCTGCTGGAATACAGCTCCTCACTGCTGGGGGGCAAATGCACGAGGGCCAGGCTGGAAGGCTTTGAAAGAGAATAGCTCGTGAATGGCACATCAGTTCAGGGCTGGGTACCTTGAGATGGGATCGTGTCCTCTGAACAGCACGGAGTTGTGGTCTGGGTGCTGTAACCACTGGAGCACTGCAGGGAATCCCGACTGCTCCTCTGGGTGTCGAGCTGCAGACCTCTTGTCAGAGCGAGCGCCAGCTCCTCGCAGGGCTCCATTTCCTCACCCTGCTGGTTACGCACAGAAAGGAGATTTATTACACACAGGTTTGGTCAGTCTTCACCAGCTTTTAGCCATTCTTTCTCCCAAGCAAAGCTTGTCACCATCACAATCCAAGAGGATTGTGCCCAACCCTTCACTTGGGCTTAAGAATAGGCACCTCTTTGGCTGCCATTGCCCTACAAATGCCAACAGCCCAATGGCATATTCTTTCATGTCCACACAACTTCCAGTGCCCGCATCACCACCAGTCCCACTTGCTGGGTATGTGCCAAGATAAGGCACATCAACAAAATAGGGGCAGGAACTGGCACATCCATTTTCTCTGACCAAAAAGCACATTCAAAATTAAAGCCTCACCCTTGTGGCAGCCGACACCGTCATGCTCCGAGGTCTCTGGGCCTCCTCGGCTGGGACAGGTGGGCCGCTCTGAGCTCCGCCATTGAGATCTGGCTCGCGCTTCTCCTTCCGGCGCTGCAATGTGTTCACCATTGGCTGATCGTATGGGCCTGGTTTGGCCCAGTCCTAGGGAAACGTGCTTGTTAGTGATAGCTTTCCTGAGTAACTGGGCTACAAGCACAAATATAACAGTGCAAAAGGGCAATTTTAAGGTTGCAGATGATGTATCAAACTGGATATGCCTTTCTGAACAAGGCCATAATTAATTGATTTTGATGATATTTAAAAATTTAAAAACCCATCTCCTTTATTAAAGGAAACCTAAATTTCCTATTCTACCCAAGCTTTTTTCAATGAAATTATTTAGTATTTTAACATTACTGTTTTCTCTAAATGAAATACCCCTGTGTGAAAGCCTGTATTTTCAGAAATTCAAGTGCAAAAGTCAGAGGCACACAACACAAAATATACATAAAGGTCCAATCAGCAATGCTAGATGTACACAAGTTCTGATATGTTCTTACATGTCTACGGTTTAAAAAATTAGGCCTAAGCAGATTTTTGATACATCAGAGATTACTCTGAGCAATCTCTCAGTTTACTTAATGGCTGAATTCTGGTTCACAGTAATGAGCTGCACTGAAGGAAGACTGACAGTTTTATTAACCCATGCAGAACTGTGCTTTGCCTAGACAGCTGTGTCTCTGCTGTAAGCATTTTGCTGTAAAATGCACTGGCAAAGAGCTTCTAGCACAGACACAACCAATGACATAGAAGCCCTGGGATCACTGTGGCCAACCTGTGTTTATGTCTCAGTCTCCAACTGCTGGAGAGATAAGTGAGGGGTCTGCAACAAGGCATCTCAATTTACACCTATAAGAAGGTCCCACAGTGCATATGTAGCATCACGTAAGCATCCACAGGCATTGAGGACCTGTGCAGCCACTAGCAGTTGCATTCCAGCAGTGTGAAACTTCAGGGCAACAGACAGGAGACCTGGTCCCCCTGCTCCAGGGCACTGCTCCATAGGGAAGTGCCTGGCAGGGATAAGTCCATGCTCTGGCAGAGCAGAGACATCTGGATGTGGAGGGAGATCCTCGCAGATCCAGTTACGGGAACTGATAGAAGTTGCTGCGCTCTGACAGATTTTATGGTCTCACCCGAGACTACAGAACAAGCTGTGGGAGCTCTTTCAGCCTGCGGCAGCAAAGTTAAGGCAGCTGCACTCACTGCTGGGCTTCACCTGGTGCCAAGCAACTTCTTAACCCACTCCAGCTAGACCTACAAGAGCACACTGTCTATGGCCTGGGGGGGCCAAGGCCAGCAACTGCAAGGAGAACACTCCCTTGTTCCACAAGTGATTTCACCACACAAGCTGGGTGCCAAGCCTGCACTTCTCTGCCCACCTGAGAGCTTTGAGGATACTCAACACACTCTCCGCTTGCTGAATGGAGCCCAGGGTGCTTTCAACAATGCCACATTTGTTGCAGTGCTGAACTACTCCTTCTTACCTAGTTGTTATCAGCCTTAAAATGTTTTACTTAATGTGTTTTAGAAAGTGTCAGAACTGACAAGGTCATTCAGAAATATTCAGTACTGGATTTTAGCTGATTATCACCATGCAGTGCCCATTCAGAGCCAATTTCAACAGAGCAAATCAACAGTAATTACAGGGATTGAAAGGTAGCAACACCCGCTGTGTGCACACTCAGTATGAGGAGGTGAGGACTGCCACAACAAAAGGAACACAAACCTTCCAGCTAGGGATCTTAGATGATGGTAACATGCCTGGCCCAATGGTGTAATAATGAACGTAGTCTGGAAGGAGGGCTGAGGGAGCCCGAGTCCACGCGCGGGAGACAGGCGGGAAATGAGGGAAAGGACCTGCACCAACTGAAGCTACGGATGGGTCACTTGATAAACTACAGTGATAAAACCCATTAGACAACTGGAAACGAAACAAATAAACAAACAAAAACAGAGAAATTAATATAAACAGAATGAATATGAAAATACACTGCGACTCTGACACTCTAGGGAGAAAACTGTATCTTAAAATAATTTAAAAAAAAAAAAATAGATCTTAGCTTTGCCGCAAATAAACAACAGAAAATTGATACAATGCTTGGTTCAGAACTGAGATTGCTTGAAAATTGTTACTCGGCATAACAAATTTCAGACACCAATCTAGCAGTCATTGTCTCCAGGCTAAGCAGCATTGCCTCCTGTCCATGAAAGTGGCACACTGCCACAAGCTTTGGCAATTTAGTTAGTCTGCAGGCATAAAAACAAAACATTTCCAATACTGAAGGCGTTTGCATTGGTGGCATTTAATCTATGTAGGTGGACAGAGAGGAAAAGCATACTGCCTTTGAAAATGACATGATCTGGCCGTGTGATGACATGGAAGGGGAAAAAAAGAAAAAACCCAACAGCAAGGATTTACCAGATGAGAACGGACACCATGCTCACTTCCTCCTCCGGTTCTGAGGGTAACCCCCATAATTTACCCCAACCATGTTCTTGCACAGTGTTTTGTTTTTCTTTGTTTTGTTCAGAAACACACCCCAATTGCTTGGCATAACACATACTATCTAAAGGGAGAGAGTGGAGAAGCCACCAATGGTAAAACCCAGCCAAGATGCCCTTTGTCAGGCAACCAGCTGGTTTGGGCAGCATTCCACAGTCTCTTTAAACAGAAAAGGTGGCCACCGAGATTTTCTTAGAACTGCAAAATGGCCAATTTGTAGTGTTCCCCTTGCGCTCCTTTTAAGGTGTCACTGTGGTTCATTCAAAGAGATTCAATTTTAAGGGAGTGTGCAGTAGTTCCTATTCTCATCTTCCCAGAGAAGAATCCTGGCTGTGTGTCATGCACATTTTTTTGTCCAAAAGTTGCTGGGTTTGGATAACAAGCTAGCAGGTTTGTACGTCTTTGAGATGAAGTTTTTCACCTTATCTGTGGAGGCCCAAGCCCCCATGGTGGAGCCTGAGCTGACTGAGGTGGGGGAACTGCACTCGCTCACTGACTGGCAGGTTTCAGAGGCTTCAGAAGAGGCAGAGCTGGACGAATTCTGCAGCGTAAAACAGCACCACGCAGGGAAAGGATACACAAGCCGTCAAAAAGAAAAAAAATACAAACAAAAAAGAAAGACAAAAAGCACATAAACAAAGACACACAGAGGAGAAAGGGAAGGATGAGAGAAGCAGAGGGTTAGGGTTTAAATAAACAATTAGAAACTGCTCAAAACCATTGCTAGTGTTCAGGAAATCTACACCAAAACAAGCCAACTGCTTAGTGAGAGAACTTGCCACACTGCTTGAGAATGAGGGATCGGTCTCAACCCCTCATTATGCCTCAGCATCTCAATTCTGTTAGCTGTCTCAGAACAAGAAGCTGAATGGACCGATGGTCCAACCATGCAATTTACCAAGACAACTGATTCATACAGAAAAGCAGATTGTCAGTTCTTGAAAGACAAAGTTTAGACTGAAAACATGGAGCAGCAAATGTCACATTCACAAGTTCTCAGATTTTCTGACCCGCAATAGTGCTTGTGAAAAGTTCACCTGAGTTCAAATATTATAGAATAGAGAAAGAAGCGATACTTACCAAACTGGACGTTTCCAAAGTCTGTATGCATGTGCCTCTGTGGGGAGTATGCATACACCCAGAGCACTGACTCAAGCTTTTCTGCCCAACAGTCAAAAGGAAGGTGCATGTACTCTGTTGAGTGCATAAATGGTGGCACGTGCTTGCCAGCTGCTTCCTCTTATCAGCAGAGATGGAAAATATCAGGGGCTTGGACAGAGAGGGAAGGAAAACGCAGGACACGAATGTCCAATAAACAGCTCAAACACTCAGATTCTTACACGGAACTTCTCTGTCACTTTTCAGTGCATGCCCCTATGTGCATTCACTGCTGGAACACCTCCATAAAAGCAGGTGATGTACCTACAGACAGGCCTTACTCCAAGGTGCAGAAGCGTGTGGAGCATTTTACTAACTGCAATCGGCATCACCATCAGTAGGGATGTGCATACATGTCCAAGGGTGCATACAGAACCAAGGGCTCCGAAATGGTCAAAGACACCAGAAAAGAGATCAGGACAGCCCTGAGCTCTGTTCGCTCCCAGGAATAATTCATCCTTTTGTAGTCCAAGACCTGTGAAGAAAACCTATCTAAGGATATCACCAACATTTTGTCACACCAGAGAGAATGGCAAGGAATCCAGAATCGTGTTCTTGTACACAAGCTTGTGTAGCAGCACCTCAGTTTTCAACAAACAACATTCTGAACAGGGAGGGAAATCTCAACTAAAGTAGAACCTAGGAAGAGGGCTTGGGGTGAGCCTGCAATAAAATGGTACCTGAATGAGAGGCGCTGCAGGACAATCACCATTGCTGACACCCAGAAGTTGGCTCTATGCTCAATAGAACCTACATATAAAGAATGTATGTACTGCTAACTGTCTACATAAAAGGAGATGCCAATCTCCCAAGACGGAACAACACTGCTGTAAGGATTTCGGTGAAGACTACCAAGGGCTATTGAAAAGCAACCTGGAATTTTTAGTGAACTGCAGATTTAAGTAAGGGCTGCAAAACTTTGCAAAGGCTGCTAAAAAAAAAAAAAGCCAAAAAGAAAGCATGTAACATAGAGGATTATTTTTTACAAATAATGCACACCCTACCTTGGGCTGGCATCAGATCAGATCTGCATGTGTTGTGGCAAGTGTATTTAGGTACCTGTGCGCTCAGCAAACAGGCTGGTTTTCAAAGGGCGGTATGATGTCCTTTCAGCTCAAAACTTCACCTCAGAAAGTTGAGATGAATATAAGATCAGAAGAACCAAGAGTGTTTATGGCTCATAAGGAGGAAAATGAAAAGTATGCCATGGTGTACTCGATGACGCAGTGGTTTGACTCTCTGCATAACCTGCTACATTCTTGATTGAAAGCAACCTCTTTTATAGGAAAAATATTTCTGAAAATAAGAACATTAACAAGCATGAGTTGCAGATAACTCCACCTTCAAACATAACTATGGTGCATTAGACAGAGATAAGCCTATTTTTAATGATCTTAAAATCAGTTTTTACAGTAAACCTCCAAGTTATGCCTGCCCAAGTCCTGGGCTGCTCAGCAAAAGAAGCTGATCGAGATCACTCACTATGAGAACAACTATACTACCAGGGTTATACAGGGGTCAGGAAAAAATAAAGCTGGGAACAGTATTTCAGAGAGCATCTTCTGAAACCTCATGCTTATGACCCAAAAGAACTGTTGGAAGACTTTTCAGGTCTGAGTACCCTGCACATGACAGGATGGACAGCAAAGGATGTCCACATGCTGTGTCGTTGGTTTCTCCACATGACCCACTGAAGGGAGAATTTGAAGTTTACTCCCAATACGGTATTCTTATTTACAAGCCACAAGTTTAAGGAGATTATGTCAAACAGTGATAAAAATGGGTCATAAATGCGGTCTGCTAGCGATAGAGTTCCATGTAGTCAGCAAATGGAAAAAGATTAAAAATACAACTTCTGAAGATGCAAAGATTTGTTTAACTTATGTGATGTGTGGCAGAAATGATTGGAAACTTTTGAATTGAAGTGATTCTAAGGTGAAAGAAAGGCAGAAGGAAGACTCTCACACCAAACTCAGTGTGGTCATTTAATAGCAAAGTGAGACACGGGATGAGCCAAAATATCGGGGGTAAACACCTTGATACTTGAAGGAAATGCAAGATGTGGAAGGGAAACTGGATCTCTTCATCTTGAGAAATTCCCAACATAGAACGGGAAGCCTCATGTCTTGCTAAAAAAGGATTCAGTCAGCAAGAAATTGATGTGGATAGAAGAATACTGAGCTCCTGACTGAAAAGTGTAGAGAAAAAGAGTGGGTACAGGCAAAATACTGCCTGGATCAGACTGCAGAAACAGTCCTGATTGGCTGAGAGGATCTGACTGTGGGAAGCACAGACCACCCTTCATTTTTTAGCAGAAAGTACATAAGTGGCTGAGAATAGAAACTGCACGGTTACTGCTTGGGCAAAAGGTCTCCAAACTTGAGTGCTTGCTGCAGATGCACACACACAGGCAACACGGGGCTGAGCAGTTCTGCTTCACATCCCCTGAAGTGAGCAATGTGACTCTGGGTTGCTTTTTTCAGTTGATTTTAGTTTATCCCTTTTAAAAATGATTGCTTAATTTGAACGGTTTTTAAAATTAGTTCTTTCATTTTAGCTACTTTAATCCCAGGAGGTTATTTTTTTCCCACAGCTGTGATAATGGTGGTTCTGCTCAGCTTCCAAATCACTTCTTCTGAGAAAAACCCTGATGTTAACTGTACCAGCAGAAAGTTAAAACTGCTCTGCACAGCAACAAGCAGTCCCTCAGATGTACATTATGTACGTGCAGCATGGTATCTGGTCTCTCACACACTCTTCCAAGTTCTTGGATTATTTGCGTCCTTTGTTTGCTATGCTCTCCATCCAAACACAGCATTGTTTTCTTAACCCTTCCCTTCCTCCTGTACTAGACTGCTCCTGGGCAAGAGTTTCCCAAGAGACCAAACTCTAATGAAGAGCCTGGCCCGATGTCCCTCTGCAATCAGTAAAAGACACATCAGCTGCATTTCTGAAAGCTAAGCATGGGGACTCAAGGTCACCTCCTCAGCCTGCCTCATTTCCAGAAGCGAGGCACTACTCGCTTCTCCTTTCTAGCTAGGGACAAACCCTTGAGAAACTTAATTTTGAAAAACGATGTTTAGGAGAAACAAGTGCCTGATAGATGCATTTATTTCTATAACATCTTCTAATGGTTCAGTCTAGGAACATATGGTAATTTACATGGACAACTGAATAGTTGCAACAGTGTATATTCCCTATTCTACCTTCAAGCTATTTCAAGCAATGAAATTTCCTCAAAAGTAGAATCTTCTTAGCTTTCATGCAGAAGCAAGTTCACCTCTGGTTTCCCTCTACTTTATTGTTAAGGGAAAATGATTTCCAGAATATTCCAACAAGAAAGACTTAGTTCTCTGCATGAAGAGTTTGTTGCTTTTCTCCCCTCCTTTTTAATCCGCTTCTTTCTCTCCCCTCGCTTTCACTTCTGTCAAGTCACTAGCAGCCTCTAAAATCCAGTTTCATAATCACTTTCCACCTGATGAAGACCACCATGTGTGCTCACTCCAAGCCCAGCCTTCTACTGTCATCTCCTTAACACAGACTTAACAGCACCATCACCATGCCACCTCATCCCAGATCCTCAGCTTGACTACTGCACAGGGCACAAGTGGTCAAACAGCATCAACCACGCTGGACTTTCATTCATACTCTCTGCTCCCAGCAGAAGATCTTCCAAGGGCTTTACGTGGTTTCAGGACATGCAAAGGGCAACGCTGACCAAGGCTGACCTCACATCTGGCATTTAGAGAAACCGTTCACCTTCAGAAAGAGATCTGCAATGCTTTTCACCCAGCTGCACTTGCTTGATAAAGCATTTTGGAAGAGCCCCTTCTAAGTGCACAGCTATCTGTTAGAGGCTAAAACTTTTACTCCCAGTGATGTCAAGAATAATGCTGCAGAGAATATTGGGGAATACTGCATACTCAATTGAAGAGAATAATCACTCCTTTTCTTTCTTTCTACGCAGAGTATGATAATTGTAAAGACTAGTCAGCAACTGTAGGCCTGTTCATTTTGACAGTCATCTCTCCTCTGGCACAGCCTGTGTCTTGTTCAAATCCCCGCTTATTTCCTCTTTCAGATTTTATCCTTTATCTGTTATTTTGAATGAACTCAGATTAATTTTCAGTGTAGGTGAGAGCATAAAAGCTTCATGTAGCTCACACAATCCCATTCCCGTAATTTGGGGATTTTATGTGGCTCCTTTCTACTGTCTTTTAAAATCCATTATCAAAAGAAAACGGGCCTTGTTGCCCTAAAAACTATGCTGCTAGCAGATGCCACAGCATGTAGCTAGCAAGCATCAGCAAAGTGTCCACCTGCACAAGATAAATGGCTCTTAATTTCCTTTGTTGATCCCAGAGCTTGCTTTTCTGCTTCCTCAGTATCACTACCAGAAACAATGACATCAGTGTTTCAGAAACAGTCGGCAGTCGCTACCACTGCTCCTCCCACCCACCACCCAGCCTCAAAGCACAACCCCAAAAGGAAGTTCTGTCAGTTGGTTAGAGACACACAACACGAAATAACGCTGTAAACTGAACAGCTTCTCAGTAAGCTCACAATCACAATTACCTGTCAGCACAACACACACATTTTACTTAGTGCTGAACATACAAAGCGAGACACTTAAGCAGAGATGAAGCGGCCAGGCAATGATCTGTTACCTTTTCCTCTGCGTAAAGGTATACAGAACTAGAGACACACAGAGCACATACCTATTTGTTATACCAACACACTACACTTGTCAAGTCAACGCCACACTGCTGCAGCCTTCTACAGCTCATGAATAGCTCAAGAGATGCTTGGATCAGTTTGCAACTTTATGGATAGTTTCTAAAATGAAGTGAAAGCGTATGAACTTAGCTGGTGTAGATCAGCGTGACTCCATCGACTTTCAGGATGTTCTGCCAGCTGATACCGGCCTAAGTTCTCTCCCTTGTTTAACAGGGGAACTTGCAAAGAGAGGTGTTGGGTTTTTTCCATGCTAAGGGCAATTGCAAAGTTACATCCTCATCAGCAAACACAGCACCATCATGTAGATTACCACCCTTTTATGCAGGTGCAGTGGATACTATGAAAATCAAAGATGATGCTAGCATGTATAACCAATGGATGTATCTTAAAAGTCAACTTCCTTACCTTGTTACTATTCCAGTTTACTTTATTATTGCTCATTTACTTTTTTGCATTTCACTTAGGTTAGCCATAGCCAATCTAAACAAAACATTCATTTTATTAGTGTGCACAAAGTTCTTCAGGTTGTCATCTATAAAAACAATGCTGATGTGTCCAGACTGGGGACAGCTGCAGATGTATTCATTTGTAAACAAAGCATTTTTATTAAATGAAAGAGTTAACTATATTGAAAGAAAAATGCTGAGCTTCCCTCAAGAATATGCCCCAGGCCTACGTGAACCAGTGCTGTTGTTGATACCCTAAAAATTTCACTGGGAGAGCTACCTACTAAAAGTAAGCCTATCCACAGAAAGGGATGTCATCAAAAATGACAAAACTAAAGCCTCCTATGATGTTGCTATTGTATTTTGACGTTGAGTATTCCAGGCCCTTTGTAGGGGCCCATTTGGTGGGAATAAAAACAGTATCCTTCTTGCCAAAGCCACCAGTATCAATACAATGGCTGTCAGAAGGCTGTTCTGGCACTAGCATTTGTCCATTAAAAAATAAACAGCCATCAGATAAAAACAAGTTGCAATCAGCGTAGGGTATTAATTGGTAACCTCAGTGAGTAAAGTGAGTATTTACTCCTTTCTGCAGAGGGATTTCTTACTCTTTCTCCTCTGTACCCATCTGAAAGTTAGGCATCCAGGCTCCCTTCAGGGCCAGAGCAAAAACTGCATCCCCTGAGAGCAACTCATCCCTTTCTTCACTGCCAGCTGCAACAGCCGTACGTATCACTCCAAACGGAGGCCCAACTTTTAGATGGATGAAGTGCAGTCAGACAAATCCTCAGGGATTAATCTGACTTCAAGGTACCCCAAAAGTACATCATATCCTTTTGTGAAAGGTGAGCCAAGCGACAGAGTCCAGCTCACACTCATTTTTTTTTTTGTTCTCATGCTTGCACGTACCTGGTTAGGTGCTTCTGGTGGCATAGGGGATGGCGATTTGGACTGGAAAGCATCCTGGGACATGAATCCAGAATCATGGGAAGACACACTGGACAGCCTCATGGGTGCCTGCTGAGGCAGATTGGAGCTGCGATAGCGATAGTGTGAACTAGGTGAGTGCGAGTGCGAGCCACTGGACCGGGAATCACTACTGTTAACGCTGTTCAGACTGCTGTGAGAGACAAAAGGAATAGAGAAAGGAAAGGGGAGAGGAAAGGACACAAGGGTGGGGTGGGGAGAGACCCGTATACAGTACAATTAACATTCCACATGTCTCTAGCAACAGGCAGCATAAACCGGAAAAGAAAAAATGTTGACAAAATAAATTTAAATATATATATATATATATGCACATATATATCAGTAAAGAACCATAAGCAGCTGCAGTATCCCTTGTGACCAGAGAGAAAATGGCATTTTATCTGGAATTTTACTTAAATAACATTCTGTAACCACTAACAGTTCCAGTTAGGTATGGATGAAGGGAGTGTTACACGCCTTCTGGCCTTTACACTTATAAGCAAATAAGCTTGCTGACAGCTCTCTTCTACTGCAGCAGGGACCAAATTTTCAGAGAAATCTCTAGCAGAGGGTCCAAAGGCATCATGGTACATCTAGTCTGCATCTTGACATGCAGTTTTTGGGTCAGCCAGTGGCTAGCACATGAGATTTTTGACAGCATTACCAAAACCCCATATTCAGAGTGTCTGAGACAAGTTTCTCTCACATGAATGCTTTCTATCAGGAATAAAAGCATGGCTTATTCAGTGAAGTCCTGTCTCCAGATGTGCAGCTTTAAGAAAGACCATCAGAAAATTAATAATTCAAATTAATATCCATTAAAAAGAAAGACAGCAAAAAAAAACATTTCAACCAAGAAGATTGATTTTTAGTCTTCAGTACTCATGAAGAACAGCAATGATATGCCAGCCAAAACATGGGAGCAGCTCAAGTTTCCTGCTGGGGTGGCTAAGCAAGACTAGCAGGATGCATCACTCTGAAGGCATATTCCTATTTTCTCTGACAGGCATCCACTGCTTAGCTAAGGAGATGGCTCCAAACTATACATGAGCCAGCACTGCACTGCACCTGTTCATAAATCCCACGTACACATAAGATGGACAAGTCAGCCAGCAGCACAGGAAGAGGAGCTCTGCTATATTTTATCCATACACGGTAGTGCCTATATAGGTTTTACCATATAAAATCAGGTTGATTGGGAACAGATGATGGATTTTCAGCCATTTTCTTTTATAGCTTCAGGATATTGCATCTATAAGCCTGTGCTCATTGCTCTAAATATGCATGTTTTCATATATATATAAAAGTATTGAAGGATTTTTTTTATATATATCTGCATGCAGAGACAAGTAGATACATAAAAGAAGTCGTGTTCACTTGCTCTGACATGCTATAAGTAACTTTGCTCATACACAGGGAACCTGTAGTACATTATTCATAAAGCAAACTAAAAGGTAATCATTTGAGAGCAGCTACAAAGGTGTTAGAGCAGAATACACAATAGGATGTCTTCCTTTTCAATAAAAGGAAAGAGTAAATGTAGACACCAGGTACAGGGGCAGCATGCTAATAAACTGTTTCATGAGAGAAAACAGTTTTACAGAGAAAGCATAGACAGAACCCAGTGTTTCAACATATTCCAGGACAGTATTAGACAGCATTAAACAGTATAAAAAAAAAAAAAAACTTGTATCAAAAAAGCATTCCCCTCTACCAGACTGACAGCGTAATTGCCAAGAATGTTTTTCCTTTTTAAACAGTTAACTTACTGATTAGTAACAGCTACTTAGAATAATCTAAAAAGTCATTATATGAAAAACAGAAAAGGAAATTATAAACGAACAATCTCAGAGCTTAAATTAGTACAGTCTGCTCTTTGATCTGAAATGGCTTCAAGAAAACTGAATCAAAAGCATTGTCAAGTTGTCTTGAGCTTGAAAGTCATTCAGTGATGCCCATCCTTTTAAATATTCCCAGTCACATACTTACATGGATAAAGACCATGAGGGATTTATTTCATTAAGAGTTGTTATTTAAGTATGAATACAAATCCATACCACAGTCTGAACTTGCATCTCTTTGCCCCCAAACAGGTTAAAATTAAATATTACCAGTCTACTTACCTGCAAACACTAGATTTTCTGGACATGGTGGTACTGGGAGAGGATGGAGGAGTCTGGTAAGACCAGCTGTAATCAGAACCTTTCAAATCTAAAATTACCTGATGAAAGATAATCAACAGCATCAAAGACACGGAAATCTTTCTTCCTCTATTAGCAGAAACCACTTGCTATTCACACATTTGTCCCCACTGCAAGACTTCAGTACCAATTGACACATTTTTCTGCTAGAATTACACTGTGCATGTTACAGTTCCCACAGAGGACAGCCAACTCTCTGGGTTTCCAGAAACTACAGTTCTTTAACACTAGAACCGCTATCACAAAAGGAGGGTTCAGATGTGAACAGAAAAAAATCTTCAAGAAGTAAACTGGAGTTTCATTTTATCCGTATCGTAGACTCCTGGTTTTCTTTTTCTCTTAAAAAAAAAAAAAAACAGCAACAGCTTTAGCATTTAAAAACTCACATTAAAAAAAAAATTTGAAGATCCAATGTCCACCAGCAACAGAGCTTCCATCCTTTATACTTTTAGGTCAATGATAAGGCTTTTAAGGCATGACAAGAAAACTGAGTTCAGCAGGGCTGAATTAAAAGATCCTTTTTGGAGTCATTTAACTACACACATTTTTCTATGCATTTTAATGACAGCATGTAATAACATTCAAATGTTAGGCTCCATCAAGATATCTAATCTCAGCAATCTTGTAATCACACATAGACAGGGTGAGGAGGTATCTCCCATTCAATACCCTCAGCAGAAAATGGGCATTTTCATTAATTTTCATATATTTTCGCTAACTGCCATTTCACACTGGTCTCCCCAGATAGTTCAGGAGCAGTTGGCTGGTACTTCAAATCCAATTTTTTAAAAGTTACTTAATGTTAAAAACTGCATTGCTTCAGAGAAGAATCCATGCAATGTAATGTTAAGCCACTAAGTGCTAGCAGTCAGTATTTCTCACAATACACAAAGAACTTACAAGCTAAAAATAAAAACTTCTTCCACGCTAACCTGTTCACTTGAAGATGGCAACTTGTGTGGATCCATGGTGAGACTTTTCAAGTCATCTGATATGGTCTGTAAATGGGTTATTTCTCCCAGCATTGATATTTCTTCTTCCTGAAAAGACAAAAGAAGTCGTCTAATCACAGCAATATACAGGTGTGGATCATTAGCACTTCTATGATTCGGCCTAGCTCAAGATATATCAACAGCTAATTCAGAATATTCCAGCACCATAAATTACCACAGTATTGCTGTTGTTACTCTGGTAGTTAGACCAGGCCCTCAGTCTGCAACTGACCCCCACCTGTTCAGGGATCACCTTTCCACCTCTCTCACCATGTTTTTTTGTTGAGACGGATGCTCTCTGTAAACAAACACTAGGAACAACATTTTCCTAATACACTGAAGGCCCTTCAGAAATGCATCAAGCAGAAAGCCACAAACGATTCATCGCTGGGCTTCAGACAACCTGAGATTAGGAAAATACATTGAAGCCCTTTCAATGAACTGAAAAAACTGTCACATCGGAGGAAAAGAGCTGCCAGAAAACTGCATGGAAGCAGGCTGCCATCTGTCAGATAACATCACTGTAAGCACAGAGGAAGTCTTAAAACATTTATCAGAGCTAGTACTGGAGTAGGAATAAGGAAGGTTTATATTAAAAAGTGATGATGAGAAAAAAAGCAGCGGAAAAATCTGTTCATTGTCAATGTCTCAAATTCATATGCAGGAAGGAACTCAAGCTCTGCTAAGCATCAGCACCCACTATCTCCCCATTAGTCTTCTTATAGGCATTCAGTACCTTCAGTTGCTGAATTACTCTATGTGCTTACAAGTAGGTGCCCAACTCCCACCATTTGCCAGCGAGAGATGCAATTGAACTTTGTCTTTCTAGGGGTTATTGGACACATCCCATTTGTGAATTGTACCAACTTTAAACGGAGAGCTCTTACTATCACAGGCCGCAGCATCGAGATGAAAGTACAGAATCGACCACGTTCCTCGATGAGAGCTTTTCTGACAGCTTGCTTCTCAGTTTCTTCAAGCAGCAGGTACTTATCATTGACATCTTGCAGAGCACTATCCAACTGGGGCTGAATGTCACCCCGTCCTGTATGCAGGAAACAATCAAGAACATGTTCTGTCGTAACTGTGGATCTACATAGAAGAATAACTTATTTTCAGTCAGCACTGCTGCCAGGTTGTGCTTTCGCGATTCAAGTCTCAACCAGCATTTTCCCTTAAATCAAATAAGTAAGGTTTCTTTCTCAATTAAGTATTTCACTGCATCTTTTTCCCTTTTGCATAGACTAGAAACCCATCTTAATTCAAGAGGTTTCAATAAGCCAAAGATATCATTTCATGTAAGGACTTTCTCAAAGTGTTAGCTGAAGAAACCCTTCATATCATCCTTGCTGAAAATCAACATCTTACCAATTGGGATGGTATTAATTACCAACCTCAGGTATACTGCCCTTCCTTCCTACTTTTCTGCTTCTCAAGGTCCTAATGACACTTTGTGGAGCCACTAAATGAGTGAATGTATCTTCCAGATAAGACGTTAGAAACACGTTACTGATCACTGGATTCAAGTATTTTACACAAGCAACTGACAGAACAGCTTTCTTTATGCTAAATCCAGACCTAAAAAACTATCAACATCTCAAACGTGCTGATGTTCAGTAACATCTGTATTTGCCTATGAAAAAAAAAAATCATCTGATGTTTCACAATCAAAAAGCTTCACAATTTTTACTACAGTCAACTAAAACCTTCTGAGACAGGTGAGCACCTTGTTCTGCATGCATGCCAAAAATTCATTCCACTATTAAGGAAGAGCTGCTGCTCAGCCATTGTAACACTGTGCTAACACAGCTGTAGTCACAAGATCTTTTCACACAGCTTACACCCCTAAATATTTTAAAGAATCTCAGTTGTGCAAACCTATCTCAAACCTCCCACAACTAACAACGCAAGCAAATTAACTGTACCAGGCACATTTCCATTTCACTGTTACTAAATACCAGGAAAACAACATTTAAAAACGGTGAGTGAGTTATAGCTACCCAGAATCAAGTCTAATGGACAATAACTGTTGTGCACGGACGATTTAGAACTACAAGCATGAGAAGAGAAGTCTCTTAATGTGTGTAGTACACAATGTAGATGACTCACGGTCAGGGTTACAAAGGAAAACCTTTGCCTTATCATCATATGTATTGATCCTCTATTCCAGAGAGAGATGAAGTCGTCAGCTCCTCAGCACTGCCATGCAGACAGAGCAGCAAGAAAGACAGCAGGAATGGAAGCAAAGAGAGTCATGCTGCATTAGAGGCATTACGGACTGGACATATCCAAATTTCCTCTGTTCTGAGCTAGACATAGCCTAGATAGATACTCACAGAGCTCCTGGAACACATCTTCAAAGAACTGTGCACAGAGCAATGACAGCACAGCCACCTGGTACCAAAGTGCCAGAGTGAACACCCAGTGTCCAGTTCTCTCGATCTCCGTGACTGGTGCAGTAAGGTCATAAAATCAGTTGGGAAGTAAATAACTTTAAAAATAACATACTCTGACATTATGGTTACCTGCTTCTCATCTCAAAATTGACATATGTCAGAAATAATTTGGAAAAGAATTGAGTAGGTCTCTTAAAATCTTGGGCCTTCTCACCTGTCATTCTTAGGAAACAAATGGGGCCCTTCTGACTGAAGACTATTTTGCACACTTCAGGCCCTTTCTCATACCCTTCCATGCAACCAGATGCAATGACTGTACTTCTCTGGAGCTGTTCTTTCAAATTCCTTACGAAACTCAGATTTACATTAATGTTCAGAACCTTATTTTGAGAGCTGCCTACAAGTAACAACAGGTGAAATAAGTTCATTTTTTCTAAACCTACCGCTGGTTCACTTGTGTGGATGCATTCAATGAAAAACACGTTGGTTGCTAACTAAACCAATGCACTCATTAGCTCAGCTGTGCAGAATTGCTGTACAGGTTCAGCTGTTTCACCAGATCATCACCTGCTCAACACAGGAAACTCTGTTAAATGCATTTGACTGCATTGGTGAGAATACACACATTCAGAAAGCAGCTAGACTCCATTGACAAAATGGGTTCAATTAGAGTGAATCTGAATAATTTACCTGGACTGCACAGAGCGCCATGTCTTGGCACAGTGCAACAGAGCACCCAAAACACAGGGCAAAAATAAACCCCATTTACACCTTTGCAACCTACTGAACTCAACATTGCTATTAGAATAATGATCAAGCTGTGCACTACTACAGTGTGTGTATATGTACCAATGTATGTATGTTTA
>JAOWBP010002052.1:70834698-70879189 GCA_028571105.1 Tragopan temminckii
ATTACACAATAACTCATAAACCAGGCTCTGAGTTCTACTGCATGTAATGTGGAATGACCGTGACTTGAGGCCCACTCAAATAAGATGTCCCTAGCAGTTTGTTTTATATTCTCACAATATTCCTTCTTTCAAAAAGAAATTCGTACTTTCCTTTGCTGAGTTTTATTAAATATATATCAGTATTGATATCTGAATTACTTTCATTAGATTTCAGAGTGAACAGGCTCCTGTGGTGAAGGAACCTCCAGGGGAGGTTCAGTTTGGATATTAGGAAAAATTTCTTCTCAGAAAGAGCGGTGAGTTATTGGAACAGGCTGCCTAGGGAGGTGGTGGTGGACAGCATCCCTAGAGGTGTTCAAGAAACATGGAGATGTGGTACTGAGGGACATGGTTCAGTGGGCACGGTAGTGATGGGCTGACGGTTGGACTAGATGTTCTTAGTGGTCTTTTCCAACCACAATGATTCTGTGATTCTATAAAAGCAACTCAGACCTCACAGAGTGGTTGTCTTCACTGATCATAAATTCACACTCACTATGTTGCAGAGCTTACTCTTGGTTAGCATTTAAAAAATAACCTTTTCAACCATAAATGTTAAGGAATGATATGCAAATTTTCAAGCACTGATTTTTAAGCACCTAAATACAAAAACAGGAGCTAAGAATTTAAAGTTTGTTCTGTTCCCACCCATTCGTACTAAATTAGAGACCATCTCTGATTTAATTTAATTAATACGCTGTTTGCAACATGTAAATTCTGGAGAACCAAATCGTGCTGGAGAAAATCATCATATTATTTTCCCAGTGGGATGCAGTCTTTTTTTAACTAGTCTGCAAGCTGTGGGTCAGTCAGCTCATTCCTTTAAAAACCTGGAAGTGGTGTACAATAAGGCAGGCACTGTTTGCAGACTAGCTTCTTCTGTTAGCCTGTTGATGCTGCAGTTCATGCACATTCAACATCAGTCTGGAATTTAGAAATAAAAAAGCACTTACATAAACGTGATGAAACAAGTGCTAGTCTGTGGCAGTCTGGAACAGATAGTAGAAGAATAATGCTAATAGAGCAGAGAGTGTTCTTTAAGATAACTGATAAAAGCACTCATTGTAAGCATCTGTTTCAGTCTCACTCCTAAAAAGGTATTTCCATTTGATTCTTAGAGAAGTATTAGATGATATCTTTGTAAATAAAAGGTTAATTTTTTATTTTTTTTTCCATATCAAAGCACTTTTACAGTTGTGGTTTTTTCTTCACTCTTTGTCAGTGAGTTGACAAGTAGACAGCAATCAAATGTGACTGAAATATCTATCTCTATGCCTTATTAGTGTCCTATCAATAAAGACTTTTCATGAGGGAAGTCAGTCATTTCTTCGTTTTAGCTCTTTATCAACAGCCAAAGCTTCCTTTTGGTTTGCTTGTGTGACAGCTCTCTGTAGCACAACATCCATCTGCAGCACGCTTTTTAGTCTGGCAGATTAATAAGTTAATAAATGTCTGGAGGAAATAAAGTCCAGGACTCATACTGGGAGTAGTTTTCTGAATGTTTCAGCATCACAGTGCTCACTAAGTTGTTGTGTGATTTGGTTGTTTACATAAAAAAAATCTAATGTTACCACTGTCCTTGTTTGCAATAATACATATCCCAGCTGTGGGTTTTACAAGGGTTTTCAAAACTCTTTCTTTGTTTTGAGCAGGTTGGAATGAAACAACTTCTAGTGAGAGTTTTCTTATACACTGAGCATGTGAAACAGGATTGCTCTAAAATCTTTGCTCTCTTTAGAGTTTGATCTGAACGAGAGCTGGGGAATTCTCTGATTTCCTTATTAACATATCAGATATCTAAACTGGTCTCAGTGTTTGGTTGTAGTTCAGCCAGAAAACAGAAGTTCTGTAGAGTCTTAGAGGGTCATCTGAAGGTATCATACAGTAACTTTATGTGCAACTCCCTATATTTTCACCTTGTGGGCCTATTTTTTCCCCTCTTTTTTCTTTTTCCCCTGAAATTAAAGCCATATTTTTAGATCACTCAGAACCACAACCTCTCAAATCTGGTGTTTGTGTGTTTTTCATTTGCATGCATGATAGCTAGAAAAAATATCAAATGGCTGTTCTATTATGCAGGGCCCTGAATTTGGTTGGTTCTTCCCACTTGTACACCATCCATTGTCAGAGCAGGGACAAAGCAAACCCATGATACAATTCATAACTGTTAATTCACCTCATTATTGACCTAACCCAAATCCCATTCAAGGCAATGAAAAGATTTCCAGGGATTTGGTGGGTATTAGGTACGAACCTAAGGTTTATGAAAACCCTTTCACCTTCTTTTTACAATAAACACAGAAGACTTGCTTATGCCACGGTGGTGAGGGGGAGGGGAGTACAGAAAGTGTTTAAGAGGAAAATTTCATTTGCAACTTCAAAGCTGTCAGTAATGTCCTACTCTGTCAATTCAATTTTATATATGAAACTTTTCACTCAGCTCACTGAATACAATTGTACTTCACAGTGGGATCTCCCTATAGACAAATGCTTGGAAACATTCAGCTCTACATTGGAAAGACTCACAGGAAAATAATACCTCTGATTACTCCATGGTCCCTAGGAGGGAACAACAGAGCTATAGGCTGAACATAAGGCAGTGGCAGGGGGAGATGCCAAAAGAAAAGATCAAGTGTTTAGTGGCATGGTAGCATTTAAAATTAGATTCAGGAAAGGTTTCATGAGCACACAAAACCACTCTCAAGTTATCTCGATTGCTCAGGGGTGGGCAAAACTAAGGAAAATTTCAAAAATGGAAATCCAGCTTAGAAAAGACGTATTTATCCTGAGGCTGGAACATCTGCAGTGTCCATGATCTAATTGTCCAACCCAAAGTGTTCCCATTCTTACCCATGCAGTACTCTCACTTGTGACCAGTAAATTGAATCAGTGAACGTAGTTGCTTTTGCTTTGAGTCATTCAGAGAAGAAACACTTTCCCCAGACGGAGATATCAATTACCAGGTGCATGTGGCTCTTACCCCAGTGTCTCCCTGCACTACATCTTCCATCAGCAAAGGGACAGCAGGTAGCAAAAAGCTTCTGGTGTTGCAAGTGAACAGTTTGAGTTCATAGTATAGCAGCTATTCCTTTGCAGTCTGGCACGGCTATTAGTACCTCAAGGTAATGTCAGAGTTGCCACAGAATGGGCATCCTAGCTGCTGGGGTCTCCAGCTTGCAGGGTGACTGTTCCTTGATCAGAAGAAATATCCAGTGATTGTAGCAACTGCTGTTTGATTTTATGGGGTTTTGCACTGAAGCAAGGAATATTTACTCAGCTCAGTTTGGAAAGCTTCAATAATCACCATGAGATTTAATTTCTGTGTGCATGGAAGCGTAGCATGCGATGCCTGCTTCAAAAAAATGGCATTCAGAGCAAACCCTCACTTATCTGGGTTCTTTGTAATCAACAACAGAAACCTCCCAAACAGAAGGCTTTGTAACTCTGCTTTAGAAAACTGCTTATGGTGACATAAAGGAAGCAATTTGTGATTTTTATTACATTCAAAAGTGAGTTTCACAGGTCCTCTTTGAAACTGCAACTTGCCTCTTTGTTACAAGAGGATCTGTAAGGTAATACTAGAACCAGGAATTTAAACTCCCTTAAAAGCTTCATTATTGTATCTTCTTAGTTTGCCCCACATAAAAGGTAGGATGAATTATTTGACTCTGGAGTCAAATTAGGAGTGTCAAGATTGGATATCTGCAGTAAACGGTATTTATCTGGCCTAGGAGAAAGATGCACCCTCAGCTATAGAGTTCACCCACCCTCAGCTATAGAGTTCGCATACCTCTCTCATTAGCTTTAGTTGCAGTGTGATGTACTCGTGGTTGTGACTGTGATGTTATTCTCCCACTCTTCTCTGCCAACTTCCTAAACATTATGGAGGGGCCATCTGGCCATTGTCAGCGCTGCTTCCAGCTCTTCCTTTTCTGATCACCATGTGGACTGTCTATGACGTGACCAAGCTCCCTCTACTATCGGTCCTTTGTCCTTCTCAACAGAAGCCAAAAATGAAGACACCTGCAGATTTCCATTTTCAGCTATTTTGATCTGGCTGAGTTAGATCTTCAGCTTGTATCGTGGGTCTGTGACAGATCTGATGTCCTGAATGTAAAATACAGTAGAAATTTAATGACTGTGGTCTTAATCTTCAACAAAAATGGTTAAAGCAATGAGTTTTACCTTACATTTACATTATAATTTGGAAAGACTATGTGAGCTTTCTCAAGGTAAACCATGGTAGATCAGTTAATGATCTGGTCAGGCCATAGACTCCAGTTGAAGAATTGTATTATTATTATTTTGTATTTGTTTTAGACGAAAGGTTTGAATGTTCTGCTTCAAATAACTCAATTTCTTAAGCTAATACCCCTCCTAGAATCCAGATACAAAGTTTTGGTCTTACAAAATTGTTAGAGAAAGTTGCAGCTTGAACATATTGAGGAAAATCCTCTTCCTCAAGTCCAATATATATGTATTCACATACATTTCCACTGGCTTCAAATAAATCTCATACAGTTGTAAGGACCTGAGCCACAACTGAAATTAAAGTTTACTCAAAGTTTACTTTATTTCAGTTACTGTCATTTTTAATAAGTTAACCTTTGCAATCATTAAGTGAGAGTTAGCATCAAAAGTATGCAATTAGTTTAGTGGATGTTCATTAACATTTTATTTAGAATGTTTTTCTAAGAAATGATTTTTTTTTCTTCAGAGTTGCTCAGAAAGTATTGTATGCAGTCTTGACGAACTAGAAGATGAATATTAAAGTGTGTAAGTAAAGTGAGTAAGCCTGCTCTCTCCTCTCACATCCATGCATTTACCATAGCACAAACCCAATGTTTATATTGCCTTTGCTATTTCTGTGAGAGAAATCTCAGAGCCTTTCAGGGCAGATGGGTAATTTTCAGATTCAGTCTTGGAAGAATTCCCCAGGTAGCTCTCCTCATCAGTGCCAAACTCATTGAAGGCACCTTTCTTTGGCTCAGTGATCTCATTCAGCAGTTGCAATTATTGCCACATTCTCTAGATGGGATTATACTCAAACCCTGGTGGACTTCCCGAGTAACAGAATAGGTAGCATAAAGCTAAATACAATAATATGAGCTGCATAGTAAATGCAAATACTCTTTCTCAAATAATATATAAGTATGTACATATATATGATTTTTTTTGTTTGTTTCTTTGTTTGTTTTTCTAGAGAAATACTGCTCTTTGAGAATGAAATATATGAAGTAGTGGCAAAAAAATGTGCTTTTTGATAAAAGAAAGAGAAATTACTTGTTGAACTCTCATTTACAAATGTCATTCATGGTTATTTTTATACTAAGATACAGATATAGCAGCTTGATCTATAGTCTAGTTGCAATAATTAAAGTTAATGCAGAAAGAAAAGTAAACATTGTCTTCTCACTGCTAAACTGGTGCTATGTGAATTAAATTTATAGTAAAATAGAATTGTATATAAGTGCTGGATTACTTCTGACGCTAATTTTTCATAGCTGTTAAAGGATTTGACAGTAAAAATCCCCTTTGAGAAACTCAAGAGTTTCACAATAGGAGCTTACACTTGGCTGACACCAATTCCACTTGATACCAGTAGGCAAAGAAACTAATCTGCTTTATTTCATGCTATCTGGTCTCTATTGTGCCCTGTTTTTAGGGCTCCTGTTTCTTTCACAGTGCCACTAACTGTGACTAGTGTGCCATTCATTGTGTGTAACTATGTCTGCCAGAATGCCTGGGTAACATATCAGAATGATATATAGAGCTGAGACAACCACCTTGATGCAGAGAGAGAGCACAAAGCTTAACATTCTGAACATTGTTTTAAGTTCTTATTAAGGGGAAACTTAAGTTAAATTTAACCCAAGTACTAGATAATGGAGTGGTTTAGTCTCTCCTATCTTTTCTGTAAAGTACCTTCAACATTGCCTCATTTTATTGCTCTGGTGACCTACCATACTTCAGTAAGAAAACCAGCTCTGGTAAGCTCCAGAAAAGTCTTCAGACATTTTTCTTACAAAACATATGACATGCTTATGACCTGTGAGAAATTCAGAGGGCAACAGAAAGGGAGAGAGATATTACATAATGTTCTGACTGGAATTAAAAAAATGCCATTTCCTCAGTGCTTTAATCACAACCTTATATGCCATAACCCTTCCATCTTTCATCCAGGGCTGTTGGAATCATGATGATGGTCAACTCACAGTGATGATAACTATCTTTCCTCACTACATAGCAGATGCGTCTACTGCTCTTTCTATTCTCTACATCACTTGCCTCCTTCCACTTCATTATCAGTGCCTCTTCCTCTGTGTCAAACTTAACTCCTACTCTCCTCTTTGGACTTTTCATGTAGCCCAGATCTGCTTTTGACCTGCTATTTGTTTATCCTGTTTTTCAAATAAATTTGCACCTTACCTATTTTTTTTTCTGCTATGCTGCTTCTTACGTGTCAAACTATTTCACTTCTCATCTTGTATCTCTTAAAGCACTCCCTAAAACAAACTTCTATCTCAAAAATCATGGATATTTGGAGACCTCATGAGTAAAAATTCTTTTTCTTCTCACTGATAAGTTAAAAAGGAAAATAATTACTGTTATAGATATTGTTTTTGCAATAAGATCTTTAATACAGATATGATATTCTCTTCAGTATCTTTCATTATTTGTCATCCCAGCAGCAGTTAAAAGTGACATGCTCTGTTTCTTTATGTTGATATATAGACTAGAGAGTTTCTTTTCTTCCTATTATCTTCCCAGAGAGATCTGCTCAGACATGCTGATGCATCATCTTGGACTGATGTTAGCTGTAAAACCTGCACCATACTTCACTACATCATGTAGTTGTACCCAGTATGAGCTACAGTGTCAGAGACAACACTGAGAGAAAGAAAAGAGTTCACATGAATGTAACCTAGAGAACTTGGGTTTGTTAGTGGAGGAATGAAGCCTGAGGATATAACACGGGTGTTGGAACAGGCTCCATGATATTTAGACTCAAGGTGTTTTGATTTTTCTACTTAAAGTCAGACACACGTGTAAACACCAAACTCTTTGTTTTCAAGCTAGAGGAAAAGCAGGAAATTAAGCAACTTTAATGCAATGACTGTTGAAAATGTTGGCCCAAGGATGGGTAAACGTAGCACTACTGAGGCCACACCTGGTGCACTGTGTCCAGTTTAAGCTCATCAGTATGGGACATGGGGCAACTGGAGAAATTCTGATGAAGGGACACAAAGATCATGAAAGGACTGGAGCACCTGTGCTGTGAGGGAAGGCTAAGACAGCTGGGACTGTCAACCTGGAAGGAGGCTCAGGGGGATCTTATTGATGTGCCTAAATATGTGAAGGGAGGATGCAGTGAGGGTGGAGCCATGCTCTAGGACCCCTGGGCAGCCTGCTGTAGGTGCCTTTGCTTGAGCAGGGATTTGGTTCCAAAGGCCCCTTTCAATCCCAAAGATTCTGGGATTCTATGATGCTACGATTCTCTGATAATCCTTTGATAGATGTTACAGTGAGGTTCTTTAAACATGGCCTTTATTTTCAGATAGATAGCATCTGTATTTGTTGGAGGACCTGATTTTCTGATTGCTGAATGAATCAAGTGAGGCAGATATTTGCAGCATCTCTTATAAGCTATGTGATAGCATTAATTAAAAAACAACAACAAAAAAGAAAAAGCTGTAGATTGTTTTCCTGCAGAAGGAAGTACTGTTTCATTTCTCATGCGCACCCACCCTCCACTAAAGCTACAAAAGCTCCATGTGTAACAAGGCTCACTGCATAGCGGTTGCTTTGTAATTTAAGTACTCAGGGAAACTATTCTTGAATGCCAATCTAATCTATTGGGTAAACAATAAAGAACAGCCTAAAATAAGAAGGAAAGAAGAATGTTATTATAATAGAATCATGTGAAACTAAAGGGTTTTGCATTTCTTTAACTCCTCATGTCATTGTTTTTCATAAAGTTTCTTGACAAAGACTTACAATAGTTTTCGGTAAGGGCAGAAATTGAAAGAAAATGTTCTGTGTGGTTATGATAATTATAATCCAACCAGACAGCTTCGTGCAGAAAGCAGTTGTGTTGTTTTGCTGGGGAGAAGGAGGACCATTTGAACTCATCTCATGACTTTGGGCTTCGGTTTTATTTTAACAAAGTACACTGTTGTTTAAGGACTGTTGCAGTTCCTGTGAAAACAAGGTGGGCTGAGTTATCACAGCAGTGTGTGCAATACGCTGACTTTTTGTGTGCATGCAGAGAGGTCCCCATCTCTGCTGCAAGGGCAGTCATGGTAATTCTCTTAACTTGTCCCTCTATCAGTGTGAGAGCCCCCTTCTTGGCTAATCTACTAATGAATTACTAAACGTTTCACCCACTGGGCTTGCATTAAGGGCAAATTACTAAAGATTCAATCTTTATGATGAGTTCCTTCCTTTCAGAGTCCAGTGCATACAGTGTGTTTTCCTATGGTGAATTCATCTCTCTAGGTCTGGGAGTCACTGTGCAGTTCTGGCAGCACTCACATACCATTTACATGTAATAGCAGTGGGAGAGGAAAATGCCCCATTTAAAGAAACTCTGAAATATTCAAAGTCATCAGTTAGAAATGTCTGTGATGTAAAATTGTCCTCTGATACATCATAAGTCATTTAGTGTTTACTAGAAAAGACATCATAAAGAGGCATTTTCTGCACTGCTTTTACAGGCAAACTTCAATGCAAATTAATTCTAATCATGTTTTATGGTATAAGACAGAGCTTGTTATAGAAGATAGGCTGATGGTTTAATTTAGGGCAAGAGTAATCAAATGGATCTGACTGATTTTTATTTCTTTTGAAAGTATAATGAATAGAATGTGCATGAGGTAATGTAGTAAAAAAGTTGACAATATGCTTAATTTTTAAAGTGTATTTTTGAGACAAACATATGTAACACTAAATCACAGTTTACTTCAGGGAACCTGAGCATAAATACTTAATGACGAAACAGAGGTTTTATCTTGCTTTTCCCCCTCATCTGAATTCAATGACTCAATATTAGGAAGAAATTCTTTACTGTGAGGGTGGTGAGACACTGGAACAGGTTGCCCACTGACGCTGTGGATGCCCCCTTCCTGGAAGCATTCAAGGCCAGGCTGGATGGGGCTGTGAGCAACCTGGTCTAGAGGGAGGTGTCCCTGCCTATAGCAGGGGATTAGAACTAAATGATAAAGATCCCTTCCATTCCAAACAGTTCTATGACTCTGTGATTCTACGTTCTAGGTTATATGGCTCTGACTGCAATTTTGGCAGTATCAGGGACAAGTCTCTGTCTTTTATGCTGTGACCCATGTTTTTTATGTGACCCTGTTTTTTCTTATATGACCCATAAGACTATGGGTTTTGAACAACATCAGTTGTGGGATAGTAGGGGAAGTAGAGGATTACTAACTACTAAAGACATTTTTAAAGAGGAACTGTGTTTCCTTGCTCATTGCCTGCTAAGCAAATTGCAAGGTAGAGACTTCTTTTTCATTCATGCTTCTTAAAGACTTTTTAACTTTAGACTAAACTAAAGAACCTTCTCTCACTCCATAGGTCAGTTTACTATTCCTAGCCCATCTTTTTCCTGCTTTGGAAGACATCGCAATGAATGATTGCCCTGCTGATCATTACACCTTGAATGTTCAGAATGGAAGAGGCTCATGGAGATGTGCCGTCCATCAGACATTTGATGCTGTATTCATCAATGATGGCTGTAGCAGATAAAGTGTGGTGTAGCTATTGAAAAAGGAGATAAATAAAATTCAGTGGATGAATGGTGTGTATGTCACGCACAGCATCATAATCAAAACTTATAGGGCTGAAGGGGATGACAAGAAATTCTTACTGATGTGCCATGGAGTTGATGGGTTACTGTTTATGTTAGTCTGTCTCCTGTCTGTGTGTTTTATTTCAGATTTGATGACTTATTGGGTTCAGTATCAGATCACGGAAGCTTTATTTTCTAGGCACAGGCTCACAAGAATAGCAGATTTCCTTCAAGTTCTTTGAGCATGAGATCATATGATGTATCAGAGGAGTTTATTTGCTGGTGTTTTGCTATTGTTTTTCCCTCCACACAATCAGTGTCTACTGTGCTCAGCTTACTCAGTACTATGCCACTACAAAGTTGACTTAAATGACTATCACTGCACTGAGAAACTCAGCTCCCCATCTGTCTGCTGGAACAGGCTTTGATCATTTGTTTGCTGGACACAAAAGGTACTATGTAAAATACGTGATGTGTTTTATCATCTGTAGGTTCTTATCTTGGCCCTGACGCTGCCATGTGTGAGTGCCTCCCACTACTGCCTTAAGCAAGGTACTAATCTGAATCCTCTGTGTGAGGTTCAGCCATCCTCTCCATTTATATGCAGCACAGTGCTTTGTTTCAGGAAAGGCACAGCTAAATTTGCATGTTAGGATTATGTGTGTGATGTGCTTTTACGCTGTACTGCTGATTTGACTAATGAGCATTCTTTCTGTTCCTTCAAAGCCCTTTCTGTGCCACAGAGTGTAACGCACAGGGCAGGTTAGAGGTATGAGGAAGGTCACTGCAGATCCCCAGTCAATTCAGTTTATCATGTACCTTGATTTCAGAAGCATACGAAGCACTTTTCACATTGAGCACAGAGAGCCAGATGGGCAGCACAGCACTGACAGTGCACAAAAATAACTGAGCAGTGGCTACCAGTCAAGAGAGAGAGGCAAACACCTGCTTTTTTCATATGTCTTACGACAGCAGTGGTCCCACATTCATCTTCACTGTGGTGCTAAGCCACAGAGCAGGCAGGAGGTGAACGAAAGGAAAAGGGAAACGATGAAGCATGTGGATAATGTTGGAAAGCTCTTAATGAATTACTGTTGTAGCCATATCCCAGCTGCAAAATGAGTTGTTAGCATGAACAATGCTTGAACTAGAGTTTATTGTGCTTCTACATTCAGACTGTTCAGTTTCATGCAAAACAGGTGGGAACTAAGAGCAAAGCCATGTATGACTTGGAATTGATTCTCATAGAATTAGTGGGGCCTCCAAGAAAAAGGTTAAAGAAAGCTGGGCAGCAGCCAAAATGAAAATGAGGGGAAAAATCAGATCAAACAAATGGTTCAATTCTGAGAAATTTTTGGGTCAAGTAGATTTTTTAAAATTTCTTTACCCCAAAGGAAATATCATTTTTAAGCTATTTAAGCTGCTGTTGATCTCTGTGTATTTTTTGCTTTGCTTTGTTACTTTTCATTACTCAAATGAAAAAAACTGTTTCAAAACAAAAACTCACAAAGTTTAAATTTGAGAAACACAGAAGCAAAGTATATCAGATTTTCAGAAATTAAACAGTTTGTTTAGAAAACGATGAAATGAAGATAATGCTTCTAAGAAACAGCTTCTGATTGCATCTGCTAGGAGCGTCAGTGCACAGGACAGAAAATCTGTTGAACAATGCCAGTAGAAATGCATATGCCTCTAATCTGCTTTCTTTTGGCATGATTAGAATTACTGCTCTGCTGTGCTGTGTCTTGGGCAGCTGCCTAGCATCTTTGATGGTTCTGAGTCTAGAAAAAAATGGTACTTCCAGGTGTTATGTTTGGAGAATAGATGTGCTTACAAGGAAGACACTCACCATCAAACTTGTGTTTAGTGAAATGATAGCGTTGGACCAAGATTGCTTCATGGGAACAGATCAAGTGTATGTTACGCAATAAACATTCCTCATTAAAAGTAACAACTGAAAGAGAACAAAACAGAAGTTTGTATGGGCAGCCTGTACCACAGCATTAAGAAATGCCCAGAGCAGCTGTGCATGCCCCATTCCTGGAGGCATCCAAGCCCAGACTGAGTGGGGCCCAGGGCAAACTGATTCTGGTGTCTGATTTGCCAACCTAGTGGTTGCCAACCCTGTCCAAGGCAGAGGGTTGGAACTAAATGATTTTCGAGGTCCCTTCCAACCCAAGCCATTCTGTGATTTTATTTGGGAAACCTTAATTCATTTCCCTTCTGCAAATAAACCAGTCTTTACTAATATATGTATTGACTTTTTTTTCCCCAGAACTTTGTCAGGACAGGACAAGACATGCTCTGTTAATGATCAGCTTGTCAATATCTTGCATGATCCCCCATGCTCAGTGGGTATGGTATTCTTAGTTGTTGAGAAATAACTCGGAACCAGGAAGCCTGACAGAGAATTCCAGCTGCTCAGTACAATGTGAGCTTCTGTATAAGACAGCACATTCCCACCAACTCTGTGACACTTGCTCCTAGCTCCCAGCTCTTGCTAAATGTGAGTCAGACCTTGATGTGAGGACAGAATTATTAATTCATCTCTGCATCAGTGTGGTATCTGAATACTGCACAAACATTAATTAGTCAGACCATTAACTTCTATAAAATATCTGTGACGTGAAGACAGGTCGTTACCCTGGTTTTACAGGTACAAGAACATTTCAAATAAAACTTCCTCTGATTTTCATCAGAGTGAAATGTTCTATGCACACTTGGATAGTGTAGTCCCTTGCCTTGTAAGAGCAAGAGCTCAGCTCTTCTACATTGCTGGCTGAAAACAAGCGTGGTAGTGGGCAGCACTGATGTGGCAGGCAGCAATGGTCTGGAAGTATCTCACCATGTGTACCAAATGAGGCTAATGAGAGGACAGGTTGTCCTGACCAGTTTGAGTGTCTTCTCATAGAACCACAAAATCACAGAACCATTAAGGTTGGAAGAGACTTTTAAGATCTAGTCAAACTGTCAAACTGTCCACCCAGCACCAGTATTTCCCACTAAAACATGTCCCTCCATGTGACATCTACCCTTCTCTTACAAACCTCCAGGCCTCACCACTTTCTGAGAATTTTTTCCTAACATTCAACCTGAACCTCCCGTATCTCAGCTTAAGGACATCATCGCTTGTCCTATTGCTGTGATCTGTCAGAAGAGGCCAACTCCTATTTAACCTCAACCTTCTTTCAAGGAATTGTAGAGAGTGACAAGGTCTCCCTGAGCCTCCTTTTTTCCAGACTGAACAATCCCAGTTCCGTTAGCTGCTCCCCATAAGATTTGTGCTCCAGACCCTTCATAGCTTCGTTGCCCTCCTCTGAACATGTTCCAGGGTCTTGATGTCTTTCTTGTAGTGAGGAGCCCAAAACTGAACGCAGTGCTTGAGGTATGGCCTCAACTATGTCAAGTACAGGGGGAAGATCACCTCCCTGTTCCTGCTGGCTGCGATATTTCTGATAGAAGCCAGGATGACATTGACCTTGGTCACTTGTGCACACTGCTGGCTGATGGTTAGCCAGTTGTCAGACAATACCCCCAGTTCCTTTTCCTCTGTGCTGCTCTTCAGCCACTCTGCCCCAAGCCTGTAGTGATGCATGGGGTTGCTGTGACCAAAGTGCAGCACATGGCACTGGTCATTCATACATTGGCCTTAGCACGTCAGTAAAGGTGTTAAACATGGCCAGCCCCAACAATGACTTTTCACAGATCCTACTTTTGCCTTGCACATACTTCTGGCTCTTCTCACCCATCCTTTTCTTCTGCTTCTGCACTTCAGTCTCCATGAGGTGCTGTCTCTGATGTCCCACGGCCGGTTTCTAGTTTGTCATAGCCCTTGACTTTGATGGATGTTATCATAGCCCCTGACTGTGCAGCCTATACCAGCCATGATGAGGAGGGATGAGGTAATGCTTAGGGCTTGGAAAGCACACAGAGCAGCTATTACAAGAATGTGTACATATTTGTTTAAAATGAAAAAAATATCAGAGCCTCAAGTCCTGAATGAATGGAGAAATAGTACAGTGAGTGCAGAGCAGAATAGACCAGGTAAACAAAAACTAATACTTACCGTATAGTAATAGTGTCCTGGAGCAAAGAGAGATGAGATGGTTTCATGTATACCTGGCGGCAGCTTTCAGAGGATATTAAGAAAAAATGGAAAATATGTTTTTTGTTGAAGATCTTATAAGCCAGATTCTGAATAAGAGTACTGTCATCATGGCTGGAGATAAGCTATAAAGATGTTTATGTGAAGGAAATAGAGGTTAACCCTTCCTGAGAATGTAGTACTGAGGACTCCTGAGAAGGACGAGCGTAGCTGGAAGAATGAAATTGTACTGAACTACGGCTGCTGTGATAAGAAAGAAATGTGAAAGACAAATGAATTTCTCTAATTTCTCTGGAAGTGCTTTGTTCTGTCTCAGACAGAATCTTTTCTTATGCATATTTGGGTTAAATGCCTTTATATCTTTTTGTTTTGTACTATGCAAAAGTTTGTCTTTATAATTTTGTACACACAAGCAGGATTTTTAAAAGATGTTCTGTGGTAAAAATTGCATGATTCAAAGTTAGAGATGACAGCTTAGTTTAGAACTTAGAGTACAGTCCTGCAAATGTTTCCATTCTTGTTTGATACTAGTGAGTTGCCCTTGAATAACTTGCCCAGGGTTACCCAATAATAATACTTTCACAGCATAAGAAAGTGTTTCAAGTGTGCTTGTAGGATTCTATCTGTCTGAAATGAGCAGAATCCCATTGGGAATAACTTTCTAAAAAGCATGCAGGCAAATATTCACAGTGAGAGATTTACTGCACATCCTTAAGTCTTTCTGTCCTTAGGGCAAATCTCTGTTTTTGTAGGAATAAGATCTCGGCAGCAGCAGCAGTAGCTGTGCAGTGAATGGCCAGAAGCAGACTGTTATTGCCGTAATTCTGCCTGATCTTTAAATGCACTTGAAATATTTAGAATTTTTCATAAATTTTATTTGATCGTCTGTTCAAACACCAGCAGCACATAGCATCCAATTTATGATTTAGCTTCTGCTTTTGATTAAATCACATGGAAACACAGCGCTTTGTGAATTTGCTGATGGTCTAAGATACATGGGAATTTGCAGAAGTGGAAGTCCTATTTTCACATAAAGCAAAAGACAGGAATTGCTATACCTGAGTAAGATGTAGCCCGAATCACTGGTCAGTATTCAAGTCTAGCAGGGTTGTTTTTCAGGAAGATGAATTGGCATGAGCAATGACATAAATTCTCATTGTAAAAAACAAACAACAAAAAAAGCCCCCCACACTAAAACATCATAGAAATGAACAGCAGTGTGCAATTCCTTTGCTCCTGAGTCCCTGGGCTTGTTTTTTCAGGGAGTTGCTGGCTCAAGAAACACTGTCCCATTTCTCATTCTGGTTATGGTGCTATGACTTTCCCCCTCCAGTGCATATATCCTACAAATCAGAATCCTAGCCCATGTGCCTGGGAGCGCCAGGGAGATGGCCATGGTTAGGTGTCCTCAGTTAAATGATTCTGGGCACTGATTGTCTGTGGCTGTTTCACTTTAGGGAAAGGTTTAATTGCTTGAGTCTGAAAGATGTGCATGGCAAACTCATCAATTCCACGAGGTCTGTATTTGTCTTTGGGTCAGCACCTTCGATGGCAGCCATTAAAATCTTTCCACATAACTATATGGCCAGAAACAAATTTCAATGACTGAATGAAGATAAACGACCCAATCCATCTAAACTTCTGGAGTCAGCAATTCAAGACTGGGGAAACCGCCATGCTGTCACATTTCTGGTAGTTACATCTGCTTAGGACAAAAACCACTGTAAGGCCAACCCTTCATATTTTAACTCTGCAGATTCACTACCTTGCAAACATTAGGAAAACAGAGGCAAATGAGATTAAAAAAAGGTAAGAGCATAGCTGCATGCTTGCCTCTAAAAAGCCCTGTCAGGATTTAAAGAATAGTCATCTTTCTGCAGCTTATGATCACCCTTCCCCTGCTTATTTCCATCCCATTAGCTTCAATACTATATTAAGTCTATGATGCCGTGAATGTTTAACTGAACCTCTTTCACTGTGCCCCATTATCCTCACAGCATTTTTCAGATTATCAGGTGGTGATGAAGGGTGTCTCTCTGCAAGACCCTTGCTGTTGGATGAGATACTGTGGTCAATTAGAACAAAGTATGAATTCATGCTGTTGTCCCAAAATTCTGCAATGGGAAGCAGTGGGTTGATTTTTTTTCAGCAAATTTAAGGCCATGTCACTTTTTTTTTTTTTTTTTTTTCCTGCATTGTTCCTGGTCATATCTGCATCTGTTTCTGCAGTGGATCTAGTGTTGTGTCTGCTTGCACAGCAGGAATGGTTGCATGGCAATGACCAGTTCAGATCAAATCTGTATTGCTGGCTGATCCATCAGTGCATAGATCAAGTATCAGTAACTATGGAACCACTATCAAAGCATCAGCTTTCCTTTATAAACCTGTAAATAAATGGCATAAAATGTGAAAGCCTGTGATTTGTGCTTCTGTGCCTGAGGGATGCTGGGGATTCAAGGATCCCTCTGGATTTTCATTTCTAATTATAATGTCTAGAGACCAGGAATACGGATATGATCAAATATCCTGTAATCAGGATTACTTCTTAATCTGTGCAAGCTACATGCAGTATGTTTCTGCCAGCCACTGGTCCTGCAGTTAAGGACAGCAGCCCATTTTGTTGATTTAGATCGCATTTTCTGATTCACTTATAAATTTGCGTCACTCAGTTCTCTATGTCTGTGATGAAAATGTGATTGCTGGCGTCACTTATGGGCTTAGCTACAAAGGAAGTATTCTTTACTCTGTTAAGACACTTCTACTTTTAATAACAGTCTCTGCAAGTCCTTCCCTTTGGGATGTTTGCTTGTGCTGGCCCAATGCAGCACAAACACGCTGAGGCACATCAGAGAAATCATCTTGGCCAACAGAGTAACAAAAACAACTTCCCTGCAAAAATAATCTGATTTTATATTTCCGTCTAGAAAAGGTCTCCATAATAATGCTTGTTGTGTTTTCCTTTGATAGCACAGATTCATAACTCTCTTTTCCCGTTTCTCTATGCCTGTGTGACATTTCAGGCATTCAGCTTCTTTGACAAAGGTGCAAACTGACATTTCACATGCTCTGCTGCAATCTATCCCTCTCTCTTTGGCAGAAGTGAAGAACTGGTTGATTTGACAACTTTGTGTTGCTTATGCAGCCCCACAGCTCCTTTAGTTCAACGACAGCATTTATTAGGGCTTGCATATGTTGTGTTATGGCGATTTTTGTCACAAAGAAGAGCTTCTGTTTGATTGACAGTTTGTCTTCTTTAACAACACGATTGGTTTAAAGACTCAAAGGAGTCCTAATTTATAGTAAGAAATATTATTTTTCCTTAGACCTGTTAATATAGTTTGGGCACGCAGACCAGCTCAGGGGTGAAAAATCTCTTTATGAGAGAAATTTTTTGTCTGTAAGAATGAGATTCACAGAAATGAGTGCTTTGGCCAGGGCATTGCCTATGAGTATCAGCGGGATATAACACACTTTAATTCTGTTATTTTCAGGCACTAAAGCCCATTCTTTCTAGAACAGAAGTGGCAAGGGGATCTTTCATACAAAATCAGAATGTAAGGGCACTGAGAGAGCAGGTGGAATTCCCAAATTCAAGTCCCTGCTTTGTCACTTTGAATTATCACTGTGAATCATCTATTCCTTTGTGCATACCTGATAACATAGGTAAATCGGCTACTCAGGTCCGGATGGTGAAGCAGGTCTGCTCTCTTCACTTGTGAACATCCAGACTACCAGATGATAGAAATTTTTGTCCTGTCATTTAAAAAACTCTCTAAAATATCTGACATTGCTACTTCTTCCAATCAATCATGGCTGTAAACACTACAGTATCTTTAAAATAGTCTACCTGAGTTTTTATCCTATACGGGCATGGATATTCTGCCACATTATATATTTGACTAAAGATTTTTTCTTCCTATGTGGATGATGCTTGAAGAAGAATTGTATGTGAAACAGCACCAGAAAACACAACAAACTTGTGGATGCAATGACTAAAACAGTGTTTTACAACTTACTGCTTCTCACATGTGACAGCTCAGCGCAAGAGCACCCAGGAGCAGAGCATGACTTTGAGGAAAATAAATGGACACCCCCTTCTAATTCCAGATTGGATAGGGCCCTGGGCAGTCTGGTCTAGTATTAGATATGGAGGTTGGTAGCCCTGAATATGGCAGAGGGGTTGGAGCTTGATGATCCTTTATGTCCCTTCCAAACCAAGCCATTCTACGATTCTAACTCTATGTTGCCAGCAGGCGTGAGCACATTTGACCAGGAAAGTTTTGCCCTGTTTAATGAGAAAGAAAAAGATTGTCAAGTCAGAATACAGCTTGAAAACTCCTGGAATTCTAGTGGTTGCCTGCAGGGAATTTAATGTATAAGCAGCACAGACTTTCTAAAGAGTTTTCCTAATTTAGGACTGCATTGTGGAGCAGAATGCTAAGCGCTGAGCTGTATTTATGGAATTTGAAGCAAATTCAAGTCTTGATGGAAAGGGATGAGAATGGCTAATGTAATTTGAAAACTGCTTATGCAGAAATTAAAGTTTTTTTCTTGCCTGATCCCTGCTGCTGTTACCAAATCCCAGAAAGGTGCTTTTTAACAATAAGGACTGCAATGCATTTCATATATGTTAACAGTATCCCAGGGGGTAGTGAGATGTTGCTGTGCTCTAAGTAATAAGATACATATTGGAATGAAAAGAAGAGAGATGTAATTACTTAAGCAAACAGTTCAGTAGCTGGAAAATTCATCTGTCATTCAGCCCATTGCCGAGCCCTGTCCCCCAGCTGAGATAAAGTTGCATATTTCTGTTGACTTGAATGGAATAAATCTGGTTCATTTCAGTTGTGGATTTGGTCTTTTACCTGATGCTTTGGACTGTTAGTCAGTAAGCAGAAATGAGTATCTAAAGGGAGGAAGAGTGTGGCAAGTTGATTGGAGCAAGTTTTAACCAAATGTACACAGAACGAAAAGTGGTCTTTTTACTAAGTTAGGCACCAGTGATGCATGGATCTTGTGGCAGCTCCTAGGAACAGAGCTGTAAATCTCATTCTCTCTGAGTTTCAAGAAATACAATATCTGATCGATAAACTGACCAAACACTGATTATTTGTAGTGGAAAATTGCCTCCTTGGCTACAAAAATTGCGGAGCAAAGGTTGTTTCCAATTTGAGGAGGCACTTTATTATATTTGTAGCCCAAAAAAGCAGATCAACCTGCTATCCCTAAAGTCAAGGAGCTGCATCTGGCCTGGAAACATTGAGACATAAAACTAGGTCTGTCTTCGCAAGACCTGCATATGCATGGTATAGCCATGGTAAGATGCATTCCTTAGAGCTTAATAATCATTAGCCTGTTTGAGAGTGGTAGACAAGTGTTTATGTGCCAAATGTAGGCAGAATATTTTTATTCAAATTCCTCCCTCCCTAAAAGACAAAAACTGAAGTATCTACAGAGTACTTAAATATGGTTCTTTGTTATTTTAATGGTGATGATGATAGCAAAGTTGATGATGGTATATCTCTTGAAGTTCATTTGCCCAGTTTCAGAGAGGAAATTGTATCCAGGTTCATTCAAAGCTTTATCAAATGAAGAAGCTGTAAAATAAAAATTACTTCCTGCCACAGTTCTAATAAACCTCCCCTTCCTGCATCTCCTACCCTCCATGCATAACATTCCCCCTGTAGGTTCATAATGATGATTTAATCTCCTTCCCTGTTGCTTTATGGGAGCCAGTAGCTGGAACTCTATTTAGATTGATTGTTCTTCACTTGTTATTAACAAGTGGCAAATTAATGGAGATGAACAAAAATGAAAGAGGTGATTCAAATTTGGCTTCCTCTGCACCACAGGGTTTTGATTTCAGACAGTTTATTCTCAATTTGAGGACAATGACAGAGAAGCGATAACATTCTGGGTGTGTTAAGATTCAGCATGAGAGCTGATAAAGTGTATCATGACCTTTTTGGTTCAGATTTAATTATGCCCCAGCACAGCTCTTTATTCTTCCCTGCTGATACTCCTCCAGCCTCTTCTCCCTTCACTTGGAAAACTTCACAGAGGCAGGCCAGATTGCACTGAATGGAGCTATAATTATTCCTTATTTGCCAATTGTAGTTTTCATAATTCTTCTGTAACAGTTGCTTCAGACAATTTCTGTGCTGTTAGTAGAATAGCCTGGACATATTGGTTTAAACTGAAATGTAAAGTGTTCTATTTTCCTGCAGGATGGTGCAAATTTTCCTGCAGAAGTTCTTTGACTGGGGGCAGGGACTTGAAGAAGCTCTGCTCCTGACCCTACCCTTGGTGCAATGGGAAGATGCCAAGATATGCATGTTGCAGCTAGCATCCTTGCAAAATAGGAGGCAAAGCCTCATGTGAGGCTGCAGGATCAGCCCCAGGACAGCCTTCCAGATCCAGTGGGCTTACACAAGAAACTAGGGCAATACCGAGCATCTCTGTCTTTGGCTTTGGCTGACATCATTGAGCTTCCTCCAAGCGATGCCCAGCAATATCTAGAAATATAGAAACAGTTACATGTTTTTACAGTATCTACAAGCAAAACTGTACTGAAAACAAACACTCTCATCCACGCTGCTGCTAGAGAGGAGTGAGTGTCAAGCACATTAAGCTGAGGTTAGCCACATATCCAAATAACTGCTGATGACCACTTAGGTAAGAAGAAGCTGAGGACTGTCTAGGAGACTCTACAGCGAGTTTTCTATAATAATAATTATTTTTGCTGCAAAATACTGCATTCTTTGTACTGCATTTTAAAATGTGGCCCCTATCCAAAAGAATACTATTCCAATTTTAGGCTTGACATTCTGCTTAGAAAAAAGCTTAGTGAAAGTCTTCAGTTTTCAGTTCCCCAATTGTTCTTGAAAGGAATATTGCAATCTGATTGAATACATCACAGATCGTAGTGTTGTGATTGAAATGGGATGGGTCTCTGCCTTTCATTAGGATTTCACATTTGCCTTTGGCAGGAATTTCCCTATTGTTCCAGCCATTACTCCTTTACCCACAAATGTGAAAGTTGCTCCTGTTTTTTAGGAATAAAGTGAGGCCAATGAAATCCTAGGTTTCCTAATGTTTGGAGATATTATTCCAATTCCCACCCCAATTTAAGCCTCTCATGCTAAGAGTTTTCACTCAAGTGCTAGCAAAGAGGATACACAAGAATAACAACCCTTGAAAGAAGACTCTGTATTTAGAAAAAAAAAGTATAAAAGTGATAGCTAGAGAAGCTGTTCATCTCAGTCCTATCTCACTTTAGACATAAACACATAATTCACAAGCTCTTCTTACAGGGTAATAATTATGACGCAGAACATGTTAGAATGCCTTTAATCTAATGAAAGGTTTCTAACATTGGACCTAAGGAGAAGGTTTTTTACTATAATGGTAGTGAAGCACTGGAACAGGTTGCCCAGAGTGGTGGTGGATACTCTATCACTAGAGACATTCAAGGTCAGGCTGAACCAGGCTCTAGCTGTAAATTGTGCCTGTTTATTGCAGAGGGCTTGGACTAAATGACCTTTAAGAGTCCCTTCCAATTCAAACAATTCTATGATTCTATGGTTCTATAATTTGACCATTTCCAGAGTCTTTGTAATTGAGATCCTACTTGCTTATCTTGCTTATGGCAAACAGAGATACATTTGCAGGAAGTGATCTGCTGGAGAATATCAAAATGTTCAGGAAACCTACTTTGTAATCACTGTTTCTGGAGCAAAAAACTGAGATGTCAGATTCAAGAAAAAAAATGTACTCAGATATTTCAGTTATCCCCAAAATTACCTTTTCAGTTCTCAGAACTGATTGATTAAAATGGATCTGTGGGTACACTTTATCTAGGAGGTAAGAAAATTCAAACGTTTATTGATTATACAGAATTAACAGTAATACATCTATTACTGTTAATTATTATTATTTAACTTCATCAAGTTAAAGCCGCATGCATGGAATTCAGTAACTACCCAAGAAACTGGGATTTAAAAGGCAAATGCAATTCAATTCTGATAGATACATTATCAATATTATATGGAAATACATGCATACATTATTGCAATGGGCTCTAAAGTAACTACTGTCATCACAAGGAGATCATGGAGTCACTTTCTTTAGTTTGCTGGTGGTCAGTATACAAGCAGAAATTTACCAGCTACTGGAAATAGCAGGAAACTTCATAATGTCACTGTGTTGTGCCTTATCTGTGACTTTTCCTGTCCCTACCTCAAAATCAGTTCTGTAGAACCTCAGAGAAGAACTGTGAAAAGAGAAAAGACAAATGACATCTACTGTGAGAAGCAGGAATGACTTTGATCTGAGGAAAGACCACATGCTCCAGAGTCTTTTAATCTGAAAATAAGAAGCCCAATGGCTTGTATATATTTAGTCTTTATGCCACTGGGAAGGTAAGGGAAGGTAGCAGAGATGACTAAATGACCATTCATAAGTAATTGTAATCCGAGTGCTAAAGGCCATCAAGAAGAATTATAAGGCTGTTGTTTGAAAATAAACAAAGTATACATTAGAAGAAGCATTTGTACTTAAGCTTTTTCTGTTTGTTCCTGGCTATTGCCAAAGGAAAGATAGGGTAGAGAGCTGGATCTTAGGATGCAGGCAGTACAGACGTTCTTTAATTACTCTTTAGTTACTTGCACTCATGCTCTTCAAGTAGGTAAATCTCTCAGTATATCAAAGGGGTGTTTACTGTACAGTCTTAAGGCAATTCAGCACTTAGATTCCTTTAAGCATGCAGCATGCACTAACTTGTCTCCAAACATAATGCATGGTCCTTCTGAGTTGTTTTGGCTTGATTTATTAAACAAACACATAAAGCCAGATGATGCACCTGGATAGGAAGAATGGGAGTGTATCACCACGCTCCACATTAAACTTCAATGACAAAATTAAGTGTGTATCAAATTAACCCCAGATTATGTACTTCTGGGAAGAAAAAAAAAAAAGAAAAAAAAAAGAAAAAAAAAAGAAAAAAAAAAAGAAAAAATATATATATGGAGAGAGAGCTCTTATCATGTACCACAGAATAATGTGAGTACTGTGTTTTTTTCCTATGAGCAATGTCAGGCCATTATATACATATTATATATGGCACATATATATGTATAATATAAATATATATACACTATACATTATATACATATGATTTTATAGCTCCTTCTCCCTAACTCTGAAAAAAAGACTTTTGTTTGGAAATGTCATTATTTCTTTTCTTCTCTCTTTTTTTTCTTCTGTTCTGGATAGGTTCTATAGTGCCTTAACATGACACTTAAAGAGCAGATGTCTGAACCAGATAAATCTTCTGTAATTGTGCATTAATGGAAATAATAAAAAATATACATGAGTTTTACGACAGATTTGTCAAGGAAATTGTGACAGGATTTCTTGTCTCAGTAACTTGATATCAGATTTATATTGCTTAATTCATTTCCTTTCTCTTAACATTAGACTAAATTGTATATATGAGAAACTCAGTTTCTTCTGCTAACAATGAATGGACTACAAGCACATAGGATTAGGTAGATAGCATGACTCAAGTTTTCTTGGAAGCAATGACAATGCTGCTCTGGGAACAGTAAAAACTTTGGCAGCAGAGAGCTGGTGATCTCTGTCTGGGCTTTCCTGCAGCAGAGAGGCAATTCTTGCACAGACCCATCCATGGGCAGAGGTATACCTACTGCATTGTAGGCTTTAGTACAAGAATGGTTTTGAAAGCTCAGTGGAGCTATGTTTCCAGCAGTACCATTGTTTGCAAAGGGACTCTCTTTCAAAAGCATTCATGCAATTGCCCCCCTAAACAGCATCCATCTGGCATGAGCCTGCACAAAAGAGCTCAACAAGGTCACATTCTCATAGGATCTCAGCTGTGTGAGGTGAGAGTCCAAGGGAAGCAGCAAAGATGATCAGAGATCTAGGAAACAAGACACAAAAAGCTGTGGTCCTTTAGCCTAAGAAAGATTAAGAGGGTACATGACATCCCCTATCAAAGGATGCTGCCATGGTGGAAGGGTTTGATCTGCAGCCAGGGCTCAAGACTGCTTTGCTGTGGAGGATAGGAAAGGCCTAAAGGAGCAAGGGGCAGGTACACTGCACAGCTCTCTTCTTGGAAATTTTTAAGAACAAATTTGGCCAGAGCAGCTATTTTTCCTCATTTACAGGCAGCAGACTTTGTGCCTCTTTCTCTCAAGCTGCCATCACTGGAAAGGAAGAGAGTGTCAGAGGAACATGCTCTGGTGGGGCCCTGCACTGGGGCTGCATCCCTTCAGGAACACCCTGCTGTCATGGAGCTCCCTACAGCTACAGCTCCTTCAGAAAATGTCCCCCTGCTGTGGTGTGGGCCCTCCCTGGGCTGCGGGGTGGAGATCTGCTCCATGTTGCTCTCCATGGGTAGACATTCTCAATATGTGAAAGCAGAGCTCTTCATGCCTTGGGCAGGAAGATGAAGGGACAGCTCGATCTCTCGTGGTCTCATGGGTGAAGGTTCCTGGTGAGGAACATGGATGTTGTGCCCCAGACAGCTAGGAGAGGAGCAGGAGTTCTCCCACAGAGCATGAGCCCTTTCCGAAATTTTGGTTGACTGGCACGGCAGGCACAGAGATGAGGGAGGAGGGTTGATTGGTTACTTGGAGGGCTGGTTGGTTATTTGTCCTGCACACACTTCATTTACACTCAGAACAACAGGGCCTTACTTCCAACAGAGCCTTAAGTCCATTCAGTTGTCCTCCTCTACATTCTGTATGGTTGTTTAATCCAGCACTGCTTAGCCAGCTTCTGCGTGCCAAATTTAATGACAAGGGAGAAATCACCCTGATAAAATGTGTACACAGCTCCCCACACTACATCACATATGTTAAATCACATACTCTGCCAGCGATGCTTAGAGTGAAAAGTAGTTCGGTTCATGAACACTCCCCTTGATTTGAATAGGGGGTATACAAGCTATTGCCTGCTTATGAGTTGCCTAAACTGCTGCCAATGGCTGCTGTTCATAGTTTGTTTTTATGGTGCACCAGGAGTATATTTAAACTTGCCAACACATCCTGAAACATGAAATTCCCATTTCTTTGTTGTTTGCAATTTTGTTACCCTTCAGTTTTGTGCAGTCTGAAACTTTCTATGCTTTATCTTTCACTAGACTGAATTTCGTCAAATTTATTCATATATGTGATTAGACTTATTATCTTGACTTATTTTTGCAGGATGCACCACTGGCATAAATGACATTTACAGTAGTCCAAACATACTAATAACACAACCATGTTCTGTATATAAGAACAATAGAAGATGAATTCCCATCTCAGAGAGGTTTTTTTTGTTTAGTTTTGTTTTGCATTTTCAGCTGCTAGTCTGTCTAACGGTGTCCTTAGCAAATGTTTGTATGTTAAGGACCACATCTCAATTAACCTGCACGTTTTTCAAATGGAAACAGAAAAAGAAGTGTACAAAAAGCTCATCTATTAAGAATTTACAGTGAACTGTTGCAATTTATTTCCAGCCTCTGAAATGGAGCAGAGAAATCACTGCATTTTGAAACGAAGCAAAAACTATCCATGATTTTTTTCTCTCCTTGTTGAATTGGAAGATAAAACTGGCTATCTCCTAGATAAACAGGAGTGAGTTGTTCACTGTGAGTATGTGAGTTGCCTCAGAATGTATTTAGCTGTGTAGGGACAAAGTATTGTATCGTTTTGTCATTATATTCATAGTCCTTCCCATTTTGAACATATGGCTGTATATCTTTATAGACTCTTGATGGCATAAGCTCTTTAACCTATGATGTGCCGAATATCTAACATGATTCTTCATAGATGCAGCCAGATCTCCTCCTGCCAGGCCTTTACAGAGCTGCCTGGCTAAAGCACAAGATAAAATTTGCTCCAGCAGAATATACTGAGGTCTGCTTGATAGAAGCTGACACTCAAAAGAAGATGCAAAGAGCGCCTTAAAATCAGAAATTGCTGTAGAAACCAGAACTTCACTAAACAGGTTCAGAACATCTCAGAAGAAAACCTTTAATCTAAAAAGCTTATCTAGAAGACTATCAATTTATGTTTTTGCACAAATCTGCAGCCAGCCACATTGACTGAATTTGAATTTGAACTTGAATTGCAGGAAGTCTGTTTTCAGAGTAACTTTACATCCAAACTTTGCAGCTGAGTTGGAAAGGACTGCTTACATCTCAGACTCTGGTGAACTGGACTCAAATCAAACATGAAACATATTCATCATATTCAACATAGAGCAGACAACCCTGCGCACATGCAGTGGAGACCTTTTAGGTGGGCTCAAACTGGAAGTTTGTGACTGTGTTAAGAAGTAAATAACCTATGAAACTGCATTAATAATTTTTGTGCTTTCAAGTACAAAGTGAAAAAAGTAAGAAATAAGTTTTCCCTGACTATGGAATGGCTTTTCTTCATCTGTAGCAGTAACTTGCTGTACCATTCTTTCTTGGTCATGGAAACCTACTCAGTAGAGACTTTCAGGACACCAGTCAGGTAAAATTAGCCCTTGTTTTCTGAGATCTAAGGAAAATCCCTTTAATGGATGATAAGACTCTGCTGCTCATTGTGAGTTATGCCCTAATTTCCCACACTACACTCATTCATTCCTCACTTTCCCAAAAGAGTGAGGAATGATCCTTGTATTTAACAGGAGCTACATTATGTTACCACTTTCAAAGCCCTCTCTAGTTGTGTAGAGTTAAAGCACAGGAGACAGTTAGACGACACGAACAGGAAATGAGACAGTAACAAAAATTAAATATGACTTGAGGAAATTTCATAGGTCCTTGAAGAAACAATGGGGAAGATATTTATTAAGAAATGCCTATTTGTTCAGCTCCATTCAGGTCAGCAAATAAAACCCAAACCTTGATGTTCCTATGGGAAAAAGGCAAGAGAGCAGGTAGTTGTGGCCTGAAATGAATGTCTGCTAATGAGTGTAACACAAGTGGGCTGACTGTGACTTGTAAAGAACTCAGGGCAAAGGAATTTAGCTAAGGCAAGGAGCTTATGCACACTAGGCAGATATACTCTTTGTTTCTGCATTATATATATATGTATATATATTTCAAAGAGTAGTTGATGACTTTGTTTGGAAGTGTTTGGTATTTTTAGGCTTACTTTCAGGTATTTCTCAGTGGTAGGTCCTCAAGAACCAGTTATGGTTCTGGAAAGGTCTGCTGGGTGGTGCAGAGGGTATGCAAACCTCGGGACTGTAGTTTAGCATGTACATAGTGATGAATTAGGTAGCTTTTGACAAAAAAAAAAAAAAATGCACTCCAACTACCCATTCCTCAGTATAAACCCCGAAGACCCTCCAATCATTCTGAATACAACTAGCTTCATAACTACAATGCCCTACTTCATTAAATTGTGTTGTCACCGTGTTTCTGTCTGGGATTAAGTGAAGGAAAGGAAGAACCATCCATTAGTGTATATAACCTGCATGACAATGAAGCATTGTCTACGAATCATAGACAATAGGCAATCCACTGAGTTGGACTTGATGATTCTTGTGGGGACTAAACTTCCAGCTCAGGATATTCTATGATTCTGTGAAAACGTGACCATTCTAGGCAATTCGTTATAGTCACAAGAAAAGCTTGGGTATCTGAGGAGCAGTTTGTGCCTATAGAACTGCTATTTCACTTGCATTCATATTGCTGATTTCATAAAAGTTTTAAGACACAGTTAAACACAGTTAAATTGAAGTAACTACATTTTTGCACAAAAACAATAAATTTGAATCAGATGTGATACTTACAGACTGATAACACTAGGAGTTTCTCCCTTCAGAGTAGTATATGTAGCCTGTTTCTGAACCAGTTCCCTTTTAGGGAAAAAATACTTACTGGGTTTTGTGTCCTTTATGATTTTTTTTCCATCTGTATTTCTGCCTATAAAATATATTCTTAAGTCAGATGTGGGCGCAACTACACATCCAGATATGTGACAGTACATAATGACATGTAGCCAGTTGTAATTTCTATTAAAATCCACTGTGTTGAAAAAAACTCTTACAAGGCACCACCCAACAAGACAGAACACCAGTCCTATTTTGGCTAAGGACTTTTCCATTCATTTCTGTTCCTGTTCATGCTGCACATCATTACAATTTCAAGAGGCAGTTCAAGCAAAATAATTAGATTCCCACTCCCACTTTCCTTCCCCCTCTCCTCTTCACTCCTTTAGCCTTTTTCTGGAACTACAAGTCTTGTTCACCCTAAAAAACATTTTTTAGTCATTGTCTAAGGTCCAGGAAAACAGAGCATTCTGCCTTCTCTATGGAAAAAACTCCTCTGTTACTGCTGATGAGTGAGGTACCATAGCAACCATACTCTGGAAAGCCAGTGCAAGAAGTGGATTCTCCCCTCTTTCCCACTGTTGCAAACTGGGGAGATACTCGACAGATTTTGCTAAGTGAGAGAAAAATCAGGCACCACATTCGCTATTCAACACAGTTCATCGACTGCCTATTATGAGCTGAAAATACCATTATAGGAAGCAACAAGATGGCATAGGTACTAGTAATGAGAATCTGTGTTTCTCTATTATATTGGTTTTCAGATAACAAGGTGTAGTGAATGCAAAAGGTCTAACCCAGGCTGCCAAAGAGAAAGAAAAAAATATTTTAAAAAAGGGAAAAAAAGAAAAAAAAATCTGCCCTAAGTAGTTCATGTTCTTTCTGAAGGCTATTAATGAAAAGGAAAAAAAATAACAGTTGAAATGAAAGACGTGGAGGATCTGCTTGTCCTCATGCACATTCACTGTGTGCTGAAGCCTGTAACAATGAAGGGAAATGATAGGAGAGAGCAGTGTTGCCCTCCCTCAGACTGAGAATTTTTCACTGCAAAAGCATTTTAAAAGAATAACCCAGAGTACAGTAATTAAAGCTGATTCGGCTTCTCAAAAGACTGCTTCAAGCTTTTGTGCTGAACCTTCAGAAATTCCACAGGGCTTTATTATTAATTGTGCTCCCCCTACACACTGTTCTCTTTGGGATGTTTCTGCTGTCACAGGTTCAGTATTTCTCACAGGCTCTCTGTACCTAACAGAGACATGTCAGGAAAGGGAAGTGTTTTTTCCAAGTGTTTTTCTCCTTTATCCTCCCTCTCCTGCATCTTGTTCCCCTGATAATTTTTGTTGACTTGCTTTTAAATTTTATTTTACATTTTCCCTCTAAGGGTCTTTGGTGGAAATGAATGACATGAAGACTAGATGCTTTTCTTTCATCACCCTGAAATTGTATGTTGAATTCATCTGGGATCACTGCTACTGAACCTCCAAACAACTGGTCTCTCCCAGAAGCTTCTGGATTTACTCCTTATCCCAGTGGATGCAGCCATGAGTCCATGGGCCATGGATCCAGGTTCCTCTGGACATCAGAAGAGATAGATGCAGAATTTAAAGGCTGCTGATGGACAAGGGAATCTGAGTCAGGAAGCAATTTATGCTAGATGGGGGGATCAACGCTTCATTTCTCTTGCAGCCAAGAGAGGGAGGACAGAAAAGAAAGAGATTCCAAACTGTAGATTGGGTCTGTGGATATGATTGTAGAATTTCTCATGTGTAAATCATTAGGACCTTGGAAGACATCGTGTTAAAATATCATTTAACACTTGTCATGATACTGTTCAAGGGCAGCCCACAGATCACACTGTACAGCTAGCAAATCTGCCATAGCCCTTCATGGATATCACCAAAGCAACCAAGGTAAAAAAAAAAATAGAAGGGGATGTAATTGTAGATTGTAGACCTTGATCTCTGAGAAAGAATTGCTTAAATCAAAAGAAAAGAAAGTCCATTTGCACTCAGGTACATTGATTTGTCCATCTGATTGACCTGGTTGGTATCTGACTGCTTCAGCAGGACTCTTCCATTCACATGCAAAAAAATGAACTTGACTTATTATCGCCCGCTTATCTTTGTTGGAGGATTCAGTGGTTCTTTATATTCTGGATTTATTCAGCTAAATGTAGATATGCACATAGAGGCATCCACCAGTGACCTGGTGATCCGTCACCACTTTATGGTCAATAAGAGAAGACCTTTCTCTTTCACTTTACTTCAATTAAACTAAATAACATGAAAAGATTATGTATCATGTCCTGAAAGTGCCCATTTGTTCCCATTAACTCCTCAGAGAAGTAATGTGACCAGCTAAAATAAAAATGCTGCTTCATTTTCAAGAGGAGCAAAAGGGATGATCTGAGAAACCATGGGATGGTTAGCTTCACCCTATTCCCTGGAAAGGTGATGGAGTAAAGAACCCTGGAAAATATTTCCAAACTTATTAATAATAGAAAGGCTACAGAGGGCCATCTGCCTGGATTTATGATGTGGAAATCACGCTGGACCAATCTGATTGTCTTCTATGATGACCATCTTAGAAGATGAGAGGAGAGCAAAAGATTGTCTCGTTCTTGACTTTAGCAAGGACATTGAATCAACATCCAGTCAGCCCCTCCCTCCTCCTCAACAGAACAGAGGATGGAAGATGGAAAAGGGAATCCATGCTGTGGGCCTGGAGCCCCTCCTGCCTTCTTCTTCCTCAGGTTTGGGCCCTCTGCTGCTTCGTGTTAGCTTATTAATGTTGAATACCTTTTGAGGCACAGTGCCATCCTCCTCTCCCTCTTCCTGCAGAAAGCACAAGATCCAGCAGCCAGCAGGGCCTATGACAGCTCACCACAAATAGCCTGCAAGTACTCAGCTGCTCTTGAAATGTAAATCACTTTTATTTGTTTGGAGGCAAATTTCTTTTCTCTCTAGTTTAAGTTAAATCTTTCAATGCAATTTTCATCTTCATAACAGAAGATGAGAAAACAATTACCCCTGCACAGCTCATTCTTACTCTTACATTTCTGTTGTTTGCAGAAGTATTTTTAAATTTCTCTTCTTTCCCAGTATACGCTAGTAAAAGAATCTATATTAATGCCAAGGCAGAAATGATGTTTTCTTTTCTTTCAGACAGTATCTTTTTCATTTACTAACCTAACAGTGATTGACCCAGATGAAACTGTAAAGTGAAGAGTGATGTGATATGCTTTATAAATCCAGAGATATCCCATACCTTAAAATGGTGCTTGTTTTTGTTTATCCAAAATCAGCATGCAACCAGAGGACAGACTAATTTTGGGAATTGGCTTCCAAATCTATCTTCAGGTCACTTGTTTTAACTTAACTGTAGTGGAATTAAACCAAATCTCACACTAGCTGGAGGCCGTGCGCCCCTGAGTGTGTCTAATGAGTAACAAAGTGGGCAGCAATGCCTTGGACTCTTCTTGGCTATGAGTATGTGAAATACATACATATATATCATGCATCTATATATAGATAATTTATATTATATTATATTATATTATATTATATTATATTATTGTATATTATTGTATATATTTGTTTTAAATAAAGTGAGTATTTGTGGGGCTAAGCAGAGTTCATTTTGAGACCTGTGGCTGCTGGAGGCTCAGAAAGACACAACAAGAAACATATTCATTCCCACTGTGCTCAGGTAGGAAACAGCACCCTATGCTCCCAGGAACATGGCGGCATGGGTCTCCAATTACAACCTCTGGACTCAAGTACTGAGAGTCACAACAAGGATGAAGCGCTGCCTGCCACTGCTTCAGCTGGTACAAACTGCAGGGGCCCGTCTTGCTTTGTCTCATGGGTCGCTTCCCCTACACAAATTGCTGCCCCTTTCCCAGCTCCCCAAGTGGCTATGGGGTCCTTTTCAGTGCCAGAGCTGAGCTGCTGTCTGACATTCCAACAGGGCTTGCTGACTCCTAACAGTCACTTAGTCTAAAACAAAAATGAATTTGAAAGTGACAAGATAGCTTTAGACACATCAGTGAACCAGAAATAAGTGGAAAGGTCAGTAAAATATTCTTCAGCTGAATCAGACTGTCATTTACTAAAGAATACATGGAAATGGTTAATGCTTTGCAATTGCACAATATATTCTATTCACAGTGTATTCCTTGTCTCATTAGCACACTGAATAGGCATTTGAGGTAGGGATGCACCCGAAGACCCATTCTCAGCAAAAATAAAATAAAGCAAAAGTACTAATGAAAGTGTCCCAAAATTGAAAAACATGTAAGTCTTTTAAAGGTCCTTTTATTTATCCCCCTTTTTTTAAACTTTGGATCGCAAACTTTTGGAGCAAAATCTTGCAAATTTTTTGTGTCCTAGAAGCATTCTTTATGGAGCAATGAAATGTTTTTTGAATGTGCACCAGGTGCCAGACTTTTCAGATCAGATCATTTCAATTACTACTGCATTTTCCCCTTTTACTTATTACAGCATGGACATCATTTGAGCAGACAATATTTTATGAACTGACCCACTTAGAGACAATGTCATGCACTATTTGAAGCTGGTATTCTGACTTGGCACATACTTCCAAGCGTTGGTGTCTATTCTAATAGTTTTCTACATCTACTGAAATCACTTTGCAATGGAAGTATGTAAGGAAGGCAAGATGAATGTATAAAACGCCTCTATAACCTCAGCACGTAGCTCAGCGTACTATTGTGCTCCATCCCTTCAAACAAAGTTAATGCTAATGGCTCTAGGTGCTGTCAGACAAACTGGGAATGACCAGACTGGAGAGGTTTACTGCAAACTGACTAAATCAGGATGCAGGTTTACTCTTTTTCTTGGTAGATCTTAAGTTTTCATAGAGGTGCCCCTTCCTTGCATCTCACCTTCCCAGTGGGAACATGGGAATCACACCACAGTCCCACCTTTGGTGCGATGATTGCAAAGCTTTTAAAAACAGCAGTAACAACAGGATTAGGAAAATCTCAATCAGGAAAGAGCAGGAGGTGTCTCTTCAGCTGGCGCTTTCTACCTTGCAGGAAGCAAGGGATTCTTCTAAGAAATCTTTGGCTGCCTGGCTGTACGTGCAACTGCTCTGATGTCTGAGGGCGACGTTCAGACTGTCAGAAGCTCTGCTAAGACAGCACTTGAGATTCGAAAGATCCCCAAGCACTGAATCATGCTACAATTACAACAAGCTGCTGAGCTGTTCCAGAAAACATTGCGGTTTCAAACCATCAGTTTTTACATATTTGGAGTAAATTTAACTCTAAACGAGCTTGTTCGTCTAACAGGCTGGAAAATCTAGTAGAAGCTGCCAATTTGTACAGATTTGCCACTAATAGGCTTCTCAGACATGGTAGTGCTCTCTACAGCTGTGTGGCCATTCATGTGATCCCTTGGTCAGTCACTGGGGATGGACATCAGACCCATCACAGCCAGTCTCAAAATTGTGGTTAATTTTAAGGGCTGTAGTGGATAACAAAATTGTTGGTATCCAGGACTGCGCTGTGCTAGGTCTGTCCAAAAACAGATAGAAAGTTGTCCCCTCTCCCAAAAAGCAACATTTTTCATGTACTGAATGAAAAGTCACCATCTGGTGTGTATCTGGAAGCATACCAGAGGGAGAATAATATAGGCAGAGACAGATCTTAGTGGATGAGTGTCACTAGCGAAAGGACAGTACAGGCTCAGGCTGCATCACACTGGAACAGATGAAAAATGTTATGAGACACAGATTATTAATTAATTCTTAATCTCTTTTATAGGTTCCCAAGAAAGTATGGAACTCTGAACTCTAATATTTGCAGTATGGTTACATCTGTAAATGAAATCTATCTAGCAGAGTCAGAAAGTTTGGTCCTCTCCAATCCTTGGCTAGAAGGTGGCTCCACAGCCACATGAGTTCCTCAAGATGGGTCCTGGTGGGATGGTAATAATATCTCTTGAACTGATGACAGTGATGAAAGTAAGACAAAATCATTTTTTCCTTCTAATAAGATGATTTTCTCATTCGGTCATAGAACAGAACAATTTGCTAGTGATTAGAAATTTGCCCTTTGTTTAGTTAATTCATAGACTTAAATATTGAATACAGTATTTAATATTGTTAATTAATATGTAATATTTGGATGAAAGCTTCATCCAAACTGTTCCACACAGATGCAAGAAAAAACTCTATAACGCAGGACTGGGAAAAGGAGATATCTCCCCAGTTTAGACTGTTTTCATTCCAAACTACTGAGGCCTCAGGAAAGGATGCACTAACTTTGCCTAGGGTAGTTGACAACCTCCTCCGCAAAATAGCATCCTCTTGAAAACAAAGGATGCTGCTTTATTCTACCTTTTGGCAGGGTTATCCACCTAATCATGCTTTTCCAATGGCAGAGGAAAATGGGAAGAGGGGGTGATATCACCTTCATCCCTGAGTACTTGACTAGAAATCTAAGGTTTAACAACACCAGAAATTAAACCCAAAGCAAGCAATCAGTTTATCAGTAAACTGATAAACTTTATTGAACACAGGATTATTTCATGATCCAAGAAGTTACTGCATTGGGATCTATTTTTGATAGTGTGATTAATCTTACTTGAATTATGACAAGAATGGAAATTAAAAACAAACATTCTAGAGGTAGTGTTGTACCATTCCTCAGCAAGATATTAAAAGCACTTGTATTTTTTTCAAAAGCCAATTAAATAAAATGGAAGATCTTCAGTTGTTTCCATGTAGTTTATTTCTCTAAATTGTTTTAGTGTTTTAGAACATCACATTCTTTTCCAGGTTTATTAACCAAGCATAGTCAAAAACCAGAAAGCTGGATATAGCCCCATAGAAGGTAAGAATACAAATGGAGTCAGCACTGTGATAGGCAAACATTTCCACCAACAGAGGTTTCATGCATCTGAAAGTAACCTGAGAACTGCAGACAAGACGTTTCTGGTTTCCCAAGATGCAGAGAGAGCAGAATTTCACAAAATTCTGGCCACTGAAAGAAATTCATCCGTATATGCAGAAGTAACCTTAAGGTTATTTGTTTGCTTTATTTTTATACAAAGTATTTTCCTATATGAGAGAGGAATGGATAATTTTATTCAAATTTGTGTGTGTGTGTGTGTGATGTATTTGAGGAGATTTAGAAATTGCAGTTTAGTCAATCCTGGTATTAGGCCTTAACTCTAAACAGATGCTAAGAGGAGCTTAAAGCCTTAATTTCATTGAGACTCAGGTTTTGTTCATTAGAACTACACATTAACTCCTGCAGTTTTAATAGAAATTTAGGAGTAAATTACCATGTTGCTTCAAAACTGCTGTAGTGTAATCCTGCCAAGCTGCAAGCACTGCTTGTCCACAGCCTGGCAGCTCTGCTTCTCAGATTGCTTTGGACTTGTCCATTTTCTTTCCTGCTTAGCATCATTGCTTCCCTGACAGCCATTTGAATCTGCAGCTCCCATCGTTCTGTCACCTCTCTAGCCAGACAGCAAGCATTAGTATTAGTCTCTGCACTGAAAGACTGATAGCGTGACATCTTATTTTCACTCTGTAGGGAATACCTGGGAAAGGGTACTCACTGTCTTTCAGTGTCATTTGCTTGTTCTCTTAGGCTTTTCTGGAGAAGGAAAGGGGTTTTGATTCCCCCATTAGGATCATCTGAGTTCAGACAGAATCCTGGATTAAAACCATAGACATTCACCTGGGCTCTACCATGAAGATGAAATTTCAGCTTTCATTCTAGTTTTAAATGCTTTCAGGGAAACAGCATCTGAAGAATTTTCTCACCACTCATAACCACTGGTTTGAAATCTGTGTTTTTTGAATAGATACTTTATTGTATGTTTTCTCTGTGGTGTCTGAGTTTCAAGATTTTTTTGGTAGTTGACCAGAGAGGTAGTGAGCTACACAATGTGAAAATATGGGGATTACTAAAGTAAATCTGCATACCTATTCCTGTCTGCCACTGTACCTTACAATGTGCTTATCCTTGGCTATGTAGTCACTTTTCTCTGCAGCTCAGCCCTCCATTAATGGAATAATTGCAGAACTAGGGGCAATCTATTGGCTTGCCCTTAAAGAAAACCTTTAATTTCAGCCTTGACATTGAAATTGATGTCTTCTTGGGCCCTATTAAGATTCTTTAAATGTTTTACTTCATTTGCATCATATAAAATACCATGTTGAAAAATAATTATTTTAGTTAATTAATTATTAAGGATTAATGATTTTAATCATTGAAAACCAGAGTATATGAATCCTGGAGGAAATGCTATGAGATGCAAAATCTCAAGAGCAGCCCATTCTTAGAAGAGGCATGACGAAGGGCATGCTGTAGGCCATGTGTGTCCAACCTTTTGGTTTGCCTGTCCCGTATTATGCAAAGAGGAATTGACTTGAGCCACATATAAAATATATAATATTGTTAAAGTATGTAAGTAATAAAACTTCTTTTTAAATATTTTTTATTTATTTTTTTTAAAGAGGGCAACAAAAACATACAACTAGCAGATTGGACATCTGTGATTTAGTTGGCATGGTGTTGATGGGTTCAAGTTGGCACTTGATAATCTTAAGAGGTCTTTTTCAACCTTAATAGTTCTATAATTCTATGATTCTATGACTAACTTCTTTGTAAGTAATTCTCATACAAACCTCATACAAATTCTGAAAACTATTTTTCATGGAAGTTAAACAATTTATAGAATTTATAGAAGGCAAGGCAATACACAGTGAGGAACAGAAGAGTCAGAAAAGAAGCACCCTTTGAGTCCCACCTTAAAAACTCCTTCACACTTTACTAGTAACGGCAATGCCAAGAGATAGGCACTTTTTGTGCTGCCCTGCTGTCTGTAACAGTGACCATCACAGTGCCATAGAAGCATGGTTTTCTGTCCCTGTCTATCACATCTACAGCCTTTGCTGGTGAATTTAACTATTTAGGGCACTTCTGTATACTGTGCTGATCTTGCTACAGCAATTTTTTTTTCTCATAAAAGCAAGCACATCTGGCTATTTTACTGATTGCTTTTACCAGCAGAATATGGGGCAGGCAGACTGAAAGCTGGAGAAGCTTCTGCTGAGAGGAGGCTTTGAGAGGGCTGGGAAAGTTGGGATCAGGACAAGTGATGCAGGAAATGTATCTGCGATTCTTTGATGCTTCTTCTATTGACAGGAATGTGCAGTCTCCAAATCACTAGCCCTGTAAGGAACTATCTAGTTTCTACTGAATGTTGCAATTTTCTTCCTATTTTTTGATTTTTGATTTCAAGAGCCTGTTGTTTAGAAATGTTTTTTACTGCTGCATTCTAAATGCGTTTAGTTTGGAAGTTTTTATATACTTGTATTTTTTCCTGCAGCAGATTCCTATTACAGTCAGTTATAGTGTCCTGTTATTCAAGAAAAAATTCTTTTGATAAAACAGTTTTTAGCATGCTCTTCTAAATACAATTGCTTTAATTGTCCCTCCAACTGTTGAGACAGTTTCAATATTCGTAGAGAGCCTTGGAAACCCATCTCTTTGCCTCTCTTCCTTTCAACTTCCTGAACAGTTCTAGTGAGAAAAGCAACATTCTGGAAACCTTGGATTTTCAGAGATGCTTTTCAGATATGCTATGATGCTGTCACCTGAGACAGTCAGAGATGGTTTACAAAGGGGGTCAGTGTGCTTGTATAGCTAAAAGAGAACTAAAGATTGCTGGGGGGATCCACTGGGCATAGCAGGCAGTGGTGGATACATTTTATTGTTCACTGGTGTTTTGCACCTTGAGAGGAGCCATACCCTGATTGGGTTTAGTTAAGAGAACCCAGAAACAACCGGGCCAAGGGCAGTACTTTGCCAAGAGGTGACACTATTTCTTGCTCCTTGCAAGATCTTGCCAGAAGCTTTGAAGCAGTATGGACAAAAGTGGCTGGAGATTAGAGGTTCTGTTTGTTGGGTTGTTACGTAATGCTTTCTCTAAATAAATAGCATTTTGCTTTGCTAAGCTGAATTATTGCAGATTAAGTAAACTATGTTCTTTTCCCTGGGGAGAGGTGGTGTACCAGTGCTTGAAGTAAAACAAAGAGTGGCAATAAATTGTTAGAGACCTGTGGTCACAGAATTAATCCTAGAAGGAAATGCCATTCCTTAGGAGTAATTAAAAAAAGTCTGCAAATCCTGAATTCTGCATGGGCTTTCTGAGAGGCCAGGCATCATCCCTTCAGTACTCCCCTTGACATACCCAACAGAGCTGGATGTAGGTCCAGTGCCACTTTGGCTTCAGTGGAGCTAGATTTAGCAAAATTGAGCCATAAATTTGAAAGAAGATAATTATGGTATTTAATCAAGCTGAAAATTTGAACATGAGCAGAACTGTAAGTGCATGGTTAGTCCACCAACCCTGGTGACTTGCCCAGCTTTACCTACAGGTTTTACACTTAGGGAAAAATGAGCTAACCAAGCATTTTTATTTCTACAATGTCATTCTGCTTTCCAGTTCAGTGAAAAGAAAACACCCTGACTTAACAGAGACTTCCCCAGAACAAACAACACATAAAGAAACACAGGCCACATACTGCATGGAAAATAATATTCTTTCATGCTCCACCTTGGGTTTCTCTTTTAAGCAATGATTGATGGGATTTTGACTGAAGTTCAGTGGCTTCATATCAGAGGCAGCAGCTCATAAAATCAGAGAGAAATTACGACCATGTATTAGGGGTGTATTATTTAAAAAAAGCCTAAAACATATTGGTTACCCCCTTCATCAAACACACTCTCATGGGTATGCTTCTGTAATTGTTCCATTTTCTGAGTTGCACAAAACAATTTAAAGTTAAGCATAGCAGAGCTTATTCTGCTTAAGATATCAAGGGAATTTACATAATGACTAATTTAAAAGCACACGCACAAATTAACTAAATTCACACGTAAAGGAATATGTTTCCAAAGTTAGCACATTTTTTTGCTGGCTGGGAATCAGCGGATAATTAAAAAACCTAAGCCCTCTTGCTGATCATCAATCCAGAAAAAGTGTAAGTAGGTTTATAGAACAAAAGGCGAAGGTTCTGCTCTTGGCGCCCTGTCTAGACAAGGAGTTGACCTTACTTAAACTGGTGTACTAGGGGACATCTCCTGGGACTTGAAATCTATGAAAGTGAAGAGGCTAATTGCTTTAGATCAGGTCAGAGACGTCTGAATCAGTATTCAATAGAAAATGCATCCAAAATTTGTATGTGCTTTGGGAATATTTTCGAAGAGAAAATAAAACCGAAGGACCTAGGAAGGAAGACTGTGTAAATTGGCTTCTGCAATTGCTGTTTTGTCCCTCTCTGTTGCTCAAGCCAGCTTGTTTGATTGCTGTGCTTGAGCAAATCCTTCTACAGTTGTGTTGTGAGCCATATTGGAACTAATTCAGTCAAAAGATGTAATATCTTTGTTTTTCCCTTGGGTTGTTTTCCAGCAAGATCAGTTCCTCAGTCTGACTCACTGTTGGACCACCACAACATCTTGCTTTGGCACAGCTCAAGAAACAATGCTAGGAGAAGAAGCAATATGAAAGAAATAGAAGCATAATTATACTCTCACTGACTGTTTAATGCATCATTCATATAAACCCATTCTGATAAATATACTTATTTAGAAATGTGCTGTCCCCTTGTCTTTCAAGCTGACTGGTAACTACTGTAATAAATTGGTACAGCAACTAATTTCCCCCTTTTCCTCAGCCCAGATGAAAAGACCAAGATGTTCAGCATAGTGCCAGGAAGAGAGGAAGAGAGACTTAAAAAAATCTGTCCAAGTTACTTCAGATCTCAGCAGTTACCTGTGTAACCTGCTTAATTTGATTAGACCATGGACAAGTTGGCTGTTATCAAATTATGCACTTTTCACTAATATTTTTATAATATTTCTTATTAGCATGTCAGGGTTTTTTTAGTATTAATTGTGTTCAGGTTAATTTTGAAAGATGTGTTTGTAAGAAGATATCTAAAATAATCTTATTTTGGTGTTCTTTCACTCTCAGTCTGTGTTTCAAAACTGGTTGTGCAATATGTCTGAAAGGAAAAGAAAGTGCTTATTACAAGGATTTGCACTCCTTGAAATTATTCTCTTCTGGATTTTGAGGTACATTTAACCCAGTTGGTGAAAACATGAGTCTTACTATGGATGATCTATAGTACCACAGTGAAGATTAAATATGAATTGGAGAAGTAATAATGAAAAGGTTCATTTAGAAGGTCTGGATGATTTGATTCAGCAAAAAGCTGCAGCACCCAGTTTCAGCACAGGATACATTTTAATATCCTGAAAAGTAATTTATTGCACAAAGAGAGCGTCAAGGCAGTGTGTGTATATATATATGTATATGAAAGCACTCTGTTGAGTTCTGAAGTCTTGTAGCTATTACAGTTAAGTCTTGAAGAAATCTGGGTTATTGTTTCAGTCAGTGGTTCTTAAGATATTATTCTCCTTGGGTTAAGTAGTAACAGGAAAACTGGTAGGTTTTGATTTTAGGCTACTAAACCCTGATTTTGTGGCATAAAATCCATTAATGTTGGATTGCGGATGAATTGAAATTTATAAGTGCTTGTTCTAGGCTTCTAAGGCTTTGATTCTTTTGGAGATATATCTTCTGAGTTGCTGCATTAATATTTTTTCTTTAGAATTAATTCTTTGAAAGCCTGATCTTTACCTTGTGTTTACCCTGTGCATTCAAGTTCCTGCCTTATTCTCCTTCTGTCTGTAATAAGAAATTTTTCTTAAAGAGGGGACTGCTTCCTTCATAAACAAAAGGTATTAGGATAAATGCCCACCCTTTCAGAAGTTAGACAGCCTCTGATTTCAGAAACTTGTTCTGTCAAAGACAGTGCAAATATCTGCTTCTGTAAACAGGTATTAGAGTGCTTCCCTATCCAGTGAAGTGGCAATAGAACATGATTCAAAAATCCATCCAATCCTCCTTTCAGGTTTTTTTGCTCTAATTGAATAGGAAATGGAGAACAGCAGCTGCCTGTGAAGCCATGCCAGCTCTCCATGCCAGCTGGGGTCTTCCTCTCTTTTACCCACTTTGCTACGTCCTCCCTTTCTCTGCCCAAGCTGCTGTCTTGGTTTGCATGCCCTGGGGAGGAGTAGTTTCATAGATCCTTGGATCATTTACAGTGTAGTTGGACCCTTCCATGAGCTGAAGTCTTTGAGGGATCTACACTGCCTGCCTGAACCATCAAACTGAGATACTGAAATCTGAAAGCCTTTTTTTCCTTCGTGTTGTGAGCAGCCAGGGGAGGATGAGGAGCTCTAGGCTTTCCAGGCTTATTAGACACGTAAATTGCGCTCTTGGCTGAATTGCCCTCTGTCTTCATTGACCACAAAGGGAGCCTCATGAGACCTATGTCCTGCCTTAGGCATCTTACATCAGATGACTACAAATTGACTTTGTATGTTATCATGATTACAGAGTTTTTTCCTCTTCAGTTTTATTTATAGCTTTAATCATTTCAGTTATTGTTTGTGTAGTTTCTATGACCCCTCTCTTTGATAGCAAGATACAATTTTAGTTTTGTTACCTTGGCCATCCAGGCTAATTTTCTCATTCTAATAATTCATTCCAAGTGAGCCTTCATCCACAGCTGCCAATCCACTTTGCAAGCTGCTCTCAACTACATCATCCAAGGCCCATGTGAAACAGGAAGGGAGTGTAAGACCCATATTGAGAATACACCACCAAAATTATCTACATCTGAGATGGAAAGTGATGTCTGTTAGATGAAAATACTTTGAAGCTTCAATTACACTGTTAAAAAACACTGGGGGAGTGAGGAGAAGTGGGCTTAAACTGAGATTGCTGAGAAAGTCAAGTCATAGTTAACCTGAGGAATTAGAATTAACCCTTCTTTGCTCAGTGGCCAAAGAGCCAGGATATTCCAATTCTTGTTTGCTGGCTGAATAGCTAATAGCCTGCAGATAGGATTGTATTTGATGTCTCCTACACCAGTGCTTTTCCCAATTTCTAATTTGCTTGATGGTCCAAACCTGTATAAAATAATTTCCTCCAGCTTTCTTAGCACAGTGGAGGATTACCCAGTTTCATACACTGGCCATTTTGGAATGATTTTTTTCCGCATGTTTTAGTCACTGCTTTCTGGACATAAGCTTGTACCTAGGCTTTTTCATGTCAAGAAGGCAAGCTGTACACATTGAAGCTATGCTGATATCAGGCACTGAGCACTGGTCCTGAAGTTAGTGACTGTCAATGCAGACCACTGTTTGAAAACCCACAGAGCAGCAAAGCTTAAAATGCTCGATATACAACTAACTAACAGGTGAACTATTAATTTGTTAGGGATCTAAGCCCGAAATGAATCCAGACTGTCTATCCCAAGAGGAACACACATTTGTGTTAGTTAGTTCTTTGGCAAAAGTGCCTGGTTCTTCTTGAAGTCTGTCACTTTACTATGCTTGCGAAACAGGTGCAAATTTGTTCTGTTAAAAGTGACGTGTGATTCATGTCATTACATTCTGGGTAGGATGCATTCTAATATTTCTATCTGAGGTCCAACCAATGGAAATTATCTACTTTGTTGTACAATACGAGCTTACATCCTTTACATTTTTTCACTCCTTAAAATATATTTGCAAAACTAAAAATTACCTACAACTCACTGTACATTTAAAACAGAAATGAATATTTCCTATTTTCACCCAAATTTGGTTAAAATTTTAAGATATTTACATGTCTGTGTAAAGTAGATTTCTTCTGGAATAGAAGGCAAAAATAAACAAAGAACCCAACCTCTTCGATGCAGCACATTATTTTTTTCTATGTTCCTGCAGATCAAACTTTGTCTTTCATTTTTCTGTTATTTTTAGCAAATGTTCTCTGGCATATGGTTTCTAATTCAGTAACTATTAGAAGCACAGTTCTGTTCATATCAATCATTAACTACAGAAAAAGAAGTTAACCACCTTATTCTGATCACTACCAATTTTAGGGGCAGCATGGATTCTTTACCATGTCTTGTCCCTTAGGTCCATGAAAGTAAACCAGAATTCAGAGTAATGTACAACCTATGAATTTATGACACTACAGTGCCACAGATGGATTTTGCTCATAGTTTTAAAATTCTTCTTTACTGAGGTAATAGGTAAAGAAGGAAATCAACGTGAGGGACCTGCTTTATTTCTTCAGAGTTATATCTGATGATTATAACGAATACAGTAAATTTAAAATTTCCTCAAACGTATAGAGTTAGTGATTCAAAATGACTGACAGATTTTATTTGCTTATTATTAATTTTATTCTTTACTAAGTGTCAATACCAGAAGAGGGTGCTTTGCAATGGTCACTAGTTGCATGTTGTGATTTGCAGAGTTGCTTTATCTGTAATGCCAATGGGATGGATTTGAACAGCAGAATCTTTTGGGATTCTTCTATGCACCAACATTCTGGAAGTGTTCAAGAGAAGGAATCATTTTGAAATAGTGTTCTCTTTCAAAGATATATTTTAGAACTGCCAAAATGATATTTTGATATATTATATTTGTATGTTTTCAATGATAATTTTTCTCCTTTTTTGATCAAAATATGTCTAATGTTTTGTGGTTTTAGTATAATGCAGCTGAAGTTGTAACAAAACATGCTTGATTGAGGCTAGCTGTCATCTTCAAGATGGGAAAGAGTTCTGTAGAGCAGAAAAGGTTAGAAACTGGGGAAACTGGACAGGGATGCAATACTGTTTAAAAATATTTAATCCATGAAAAGGCAAAAAAATGTTTATCATGGCACACTCAGTGTTAAAGGAGAGCTGCAGTTTAATAAGATCTTAATTTGAACAACAAGCAATGATCTCCTCCTCTTCTTCTTTCCTTCCAAAATTTACAGGAGCTAAATAAATCTAGAGCCTTTCTTTGAATATTTTAAAGATTTTTCTACTCCTGGACTGCCTGGATGCTTGCTTTTATTAATATTATATCCAGCCTCTTCTCTTGAATTATACTTTTGTGGCAATACCTTAATTAAAGGAAGCTGAGAAATAGAAAAATTGTTCTTCTTCAAATCTTCAATGAAATAGATCTGGTTTTGGTGCTGTCATCTTGAGACTGGGTGGTTTACTTTTCATGTTTCATTTTTATTGATTATAATGACTGTCCTGCAAGCATAACACTGATAAATATTAAGTGGAAAACAACTGCTATGATTTTTCATATGTAGATGTGTATATTTTCAGAGTCTTTAATAATGGGTAGCCAAACAAATATTACTACCGTGTGATAACAGAGCCACTTATTCTACACAGGTTGCAACAGGCATCCGTACTAGTTCCTGTATGTCCTTGCATGAGAGTAAAATGAAGGGAGCATAAATATATCCGACAAAGTCATCAGGGATTAGAAAACAGAATCCAGCAATAAATATGGTAATTAGGCAATTTGAGACTTAAAGCTCAGAGTTCTTTGAAAATGCAATTTCAAGACTGAGAACCAGCACTGAAATTCTCACCATTAAGGAGAATTATGATAGAACTGAAACTTTTTAATGACATTTAAACATTTTTTATTGGAAATTTAATAACTTTTCTGCTCATGCTAGAGAAATTTTAATGATGAAGCTATGTGTAGAGAGTTTTCTATGCACAGCACTCCACCCTGTCCTGTCTAATCTCCAGCAGCTGAATTTGGACTCCTCCAACATTCTTTCTATTGCAGTATGATGATG
>JAOWBP010002052.1:70890507-70903090 GCA_028571105.1 Tragopan temminckii
ACTGAGCACTTTTGCATGTGATACTGTGTTGACGTGCTGCATTAAACATCACATTCTTCCCTAAAACTGATCTACTGAGATAGATGGAAGAAAAAGGTGCTAATGGACTACAGAAATAAATTAGTATCAACAGAGGAAAAGTACATCAAGTCAGAAAAAACTGAAATACTCCAGGAATAAGTTTAGAACATTAATAAAGACAGAAGAAAATGCATAAACTTAGCTTTACAGAGGGAGTGAACAGAGAAGTAACTCACTAGTGACACAGAGATAAACCACTTAGGCTGTCAGCTCATGATGTATTCATCAAGTCATCTCAGCTTAGATATGCTCAGTAAACCTTTACTTCTTAGAGCTTTTATCATGCAGTCTGTTTTGGCTGCTTTTTTTTCATCTCCCCCTAATTTCAGAGGAGTTAGAAAGAAAAACACAGTCCAGTCTGTGACCTGGCTGTTCATTTTCTAGCTAGAGGTCACCTTTATACCTGAAATGCATTGTTATCTGGCTAAATATTCTTTCTTTTTTCTCAGACGTTAAAGCTTTGCAATGATAAGACAATCTGAGTTGAAAGTTCATACTGAGGAGAATGACATAATGGACCGCATACAAGCAGTAAAAATATATAGTATCTATTTTTCCCATGACCAGAGCCACATTTTGTTTACGGTCACTGGAAGTAACCAGCACCACTCAGTGGTAACAGCAGTGATGGCTCTTCAAGCATCTGCTGAATGTAAATCTCTGCATAGACACTACAAGATAAGTTGTCATGGTGTCTGTCGGTTTACATAGCAGGCACAGACGTACCTTGCAGTAAAACAAAGAGAACGTACACTTATTGAGTAACTTAGAGCTGCCTTCCTCTGTCACAGTGCATTAAAAGGATGGGGAGAGCTGCAGCTATGACTGGTAGAAACAGTGGAATCTTCACACATTTTGTTCTATAGATGACCCTCTCAATGGACACAGTCTCTGAGACCCAACAGTCAGAGCTGTATGAAGGGATGAGGGTGCTGTTCGCCCACTGCAGCTATGGCTTTCTTGTGTTCTCCCTCAGTGTTACAATTGCTCAGTGACAGCAAATGCAGCCAGAGGTGCTCACAGATCTCTGGTAACCAGGGAGTGTGCTGAAGGTGTGGAGCTGACACTTCAGGAGTGTGTGAGTCACCTAAAATTTGGTGCTCTCTTTCAGTCAGCCTGCTTTGGATCTATGATTAGAACATGAAGGGAAGAGAGCAATCACACTGATGTAATAGTAACCACTGTTACCAGGATAAAATGTTGTGCAGCTACAGAGCTTTTACTTAAGAATCTCAGCCACCACCAGGAATTTCCTTAAAACCTGAGATCTGTTAGGTAACTGAATCAGCTTTGGCAGTAAGATAAGCCCAGCACTGTTGATGTATGCACAGTATTTCTGCAGACACGGAGTTTACCTGTTTAGTTATACTTGGTAATCTTCAAAGATTGTGGAACTCGGTGATAACAGTCACACTAAGATAATTGTAACGTAAAATGTTTTGTGTTTACCACACTGAGAGATGCAGTAGCTCCTGCCCAAACCTGTCTGTGACCAGCATTCAGTGAGATTTATATTTACATGCCAGCATCATTCGTGCAGTGACCTCCAAACAGGAGCCAAAATACTGCATGTGGGAGGCCAAGCCTCCTTCCCCAAGCATTAAGCAGAGGGCACTTATCTCAGCGAAGTTCATGCATTTTGCATTGGTAACAGTAGAGTTTCACTCCCTGGTGTGCTCAGAGCAAAACTGAAAGGCAGCCAACTGCCTCTGGGCCAGAGAGGACTGATGTGCCTGGCACAGCCCAGCCTCAAGAGAGAGATCTGTCTGCTCTAAGGGCTTTGCAGAGGACAACCCCATGCAAGGTTGTCCCAAGAGAACACGCAGGAAGATCCAAATGCTGGTCAAGGAAGGCTCAGTCTGAGGAGGGCTGAGGTCTTGGGAGCTGTGCTTGTTCACATGAGCCGAAGATGTGACTGCTTGTTTCCGAGGTATGACATTCTGAGTGCCAAAACATGCATCAGCTCTTTGAGCACCAGCTTCTATTCAGAGCCACATAATCTTTTTTTTTTTTTCTGATATGCTTTATTCTCAAAACATTACTCTGAGATGATGTAAACCAGTGTAAGTCAGAAGAAACTCCTTTTTCCAACGTGATTGTGAAAACAGTGAAAGAGGAGAATTAGAATTAGCTCTGCCAAACTCCCCCGCCTGCATTTATCACACCTAAGTGGTAAGAGTCTGACAACTTGCTGGGGACTATGCACACACGAGCGCATAAACGTGTGTCCAATGCACAGAGAGACATACTTGTGTATGCACACAGAAATCTTTTATTGTGTGTGTATTTCTATGTGACTGAATGTACACACATATTTTTACAAAGAGAAAAAAAGAGATTGAGTACCTATAAGAAAATAACTTGCTTCTCCTAAAAGCTGAAATGCCCTCTGGGTGTGCTCGCCTCTCTTTACAAGTACAGAGGAAACCCAGAGAGACTGAAAAAATGCTATTTTTAGCAATAAATTTCCTAGCTTGTGCTACTAATACCATTGTAACTTATTACACTGAAAGTTATTTGGAATTTAATTAACTTGGCTTTTAATCCTGATTGTTTGCTTTGTTCTATTGTGAGCAACGAAAATGAACTGTGTACTTTCACCTTTATTACCAATCAGTGCCCAATCACTTTCAGTTTTACATTTTCTAACATGTACATAGAGCTCCTGTGTACGAGTACAGACATTTTTCTGGAAGCCAACAATCCATTTTGTTAGTTGAAAGTAACGAATAAATAAAAATACAGGCAGCCTTTCTGCATTGTAAAACAATATGCTTTATACCGTCTTTGGGAATGAAAAAATATTCCAGTTCAGTTTAAAACCTGTCATTCAGGATTTCCTGCCTTTAATCTCAGGGACAAAAGTTTAAGGTCCACACAGAGTGCTTTGTGATGTTTCCACTGAAATGGTTCTCATGGCTGTGGCTCAATGCAAATCCAAGTCAAATAAGTGAATCCACACCACCCAGACCTTCCTTTTCAATTGCAGCCAGTCCAGCTAGTTTTAGTGCCCTTTGACAAACCCCAGGTACACCCCTGTAAAAGCAGGTCAATGTAATGCCTTCTAAGTAAGTGCCCTTTCTACTTCAGCTATTGTTAACATTGTCTTCTCTTAATATAAAGCCTCCATCTGAGATGTTAGCTTTTTCAGCAGGGAAGAACCTTTTCCCAATTCTGTCAACAGATGTTATTATTTAACATAGGCAGACTGCAATTATAAAACATTGCCTAAACCAATAGCAGTAAACCTGTTGATAAAGCTATTGCAGTAGTAATTATCCTTAAAAGAATAGTAAAAGCCTAAGTGGCACTTAGTGACTGACACACGAAGACAAGGGTTTTCAGTTCCCTGTTGGCCTGATCCTTGGAGCTGAGTAGAATATTTCAGGGCTCCCTACAGCACAGGAGTCCACTGCATGAGACTGAAGGGAGCGCTTCCCTTTCTGCTCTTTGTTCATAGCACTCAGCTTGTTCAGAAGCTGGTATGTTTCTGAAAGCATATATTGATGAGTGTTTCAATTCTGTTGAGTTTTAGCCAGATAAATTTGTTGAATTTTGTAACTGTTAATGCTCAACGGAGACAGCCAATTTCTCCCAAATCTGGATGTTGGAATTGCTTCTTAATCTCAACACATAAGTGATTTTTATGTGTAAATGGCAAAATGCTTCTCACATTATCCATGGCGATGCTTCCATGCATCCACTTTCCTGCTGTGGAGAAGAAGCATGACATTTCCCCAAACCAAAACTTCATTTCTGCGTACAGTGCTGTCACTTATTTGCTCCAAATTCTGCTTTCCAATTTGCAGATACTCCTTCTGTATCTGAAACAGAAAGGAAGAAAATCTCAACTTCACGATTGCATGGACTTAGTTATGTCACTGCAGAACCCTTGACATGTGGAGATGAAATAGTGAGTGCTGCTATCAAAAAATAACTGTATCTTCCAAGCACCCTTCCCTTTGAGAGGTAGTTTCCATTTGGCTTTAACTAGAATGTGCTGCACAGGTTTGCCTAGCTGTATATTTGTTTTCCGTCAGAGATGTTGGAGTATACTTTAGTACTTGAGTGGAAATCCTACTCAGCAGTATTTGAGAAATGCTGTGTTTGCTATCTAACAGTTTGTGCTAGTTATCACAGAGTCTAAAAGGATATCAGACTTCTGAAAATTTGTCTAATGCAAAACCAGCTGCTTGAGATCAATGTCCACATTGCAAACTTCATTCATTCTGCTTTTAGATACCAGGGAAAGTGTCTGATTCTCTCTTAGTTTCTTTGCATGCACCTCAGTTGGATGTATTGTTTGCAACCAAAAGAATAAAGACCAAGGAATGCAATATAAATTCTTGCAATTGAGTTTCATCATCCTTTCCTCGAATTTGAAAAACATTTTTGTTAATGTAACACTTTAAAATCTATAATATATATTTCAATCCATTTGTAGGTGGACTCCTTTATTAAAGTGCAGAAACCTAACTGCAAAACCCCATGGTAGAGGTTCTCAGAGTGGCAAGAAAAGGACTGAAAAGGACTGTAATTTCCCTCCTTGAAAAATATGGACAAAACCATCCACAAATTCAAAACACTTTTTTTTTTTTTTTTTTTTTTAATATCAATAAACCTTTTATCATTCAAGCGCTCTATTTCCAGTACTAGCATTGCATGCCACGTTTTGTCATCAGAGTTCTTGTTTTTCAGGAGATACATATTATAGTTTAATCCCAGAATCATAGAATCATCAAGGCTGGAAAAGACCACTAAGATCACCTAGTCCAACCTCAGCCCATCCCCACCATGCCCACTGAGCCATGTCCCTCAGTGCCACATCTCCTGAACACCTCCAGGGATGGTGACCCCACCACCTTCCTGGGCAACCTGTGCCAGTGCCCAAACACAAGTTTTGTATAAATTCAAGAAATTCTCTCCAAAATTACGTTTTGTAATACAGTGTAAACCGTCACCCATTTTCAAATTTAAAAATAACACTCTGGGCTGCCACAGCTTCAGCCTGTAAGTAGTTTACAGGACATGCACAGAGCTGCCAGGATGCTGGGACGGTGCTTCCTCACTCTACTTCCGTACACTTTAAATGTTAACCTTGCGTTAACCTTCATGCTTCTGGAAAAGTACACAAGGCATTGGAACCTCCCACACCCTCCACAACCATATGAAATCAGCGCATTGAACTCCTGGCCTTTCTGGTTACCAAGCCAATGGAAGAGTAAACGAGCCCCCTGCTCAGACCTGAACAGCAGAGAAGAGAATCCTTTGCCTTGGAAAGAGTTAATCCCTCCTGGCAAGGCTTTGCTGGAAGCATGGCTTGCTGCGTCACCGTGACTTCCCTCACTGGCTGGAAAAGTTCACCGCTGCTGTTTGCTTAGGGCTGTGTCCAAAAGCACGGTCGCACCCTGTCAGGGAGCTGCAAGTGTTGGCAGTGTTGGCTCTGGCACAGCCCTTAGGGACCAACAGAAGCACAATGGCCTGGCTTGGTGGAGCTGGAACAACAGGAAATGCTGAGACCAACTCTTATCGTTTATTTGTTCATTTATAGACCTTTAGTCTACAAACTTTTTTTTTTTTTTTTTTTAACATAGAGACTTCCAAGGAAATAGTAACTTCTATAGAATGTCAAAGGAAGCTCTTTCAAGCCCACTTCTCTCTCTGATGGGTGTATGACTTTCCCATCAGATTGGTGCTTATTGAGCTCTGAAGTTTGCTTTTCTGTAACAAAGTGGAAAACAAATCTGCCTAAAATAAAGTGCTTCCAGGCTGGCTCACATTCTTAAATAAGGCCCAGATATTGCAAAACCATGACTTTGATGCTGCTGTTGTACTTTATGTGTGCATTTTATTGCTTACAGAGCCAAATCCTGTGTCCGCAATAGCTCTGTTTTTCAAAGGCATGCCGTGGAGACAAAGGTTGAAATCCAAATCTCTTCACAGCAGTCTGCAAGTCTGCCTCTCCCTTCAGAAGTTGTAAATGTGTCTAAGCAAAAAGCAACAGTTCACCTATCTGTAAATAATGAGCTGTGGTGAAATAGCTTAAATAGGTTGTTTAAAACAGAAGGAAATTCTGGTTCTGGGCACCAGCCTGGAATACTTTGGGGCTGGATTAGTATGCAGGATATACAGAAATGAAAAGGCGAACCGTGGCTTAGAAATGTCATTGCACAAACATGCATGCATATTCTCTCAGGCCCTGCCTTGTGGTTCAGTTCTGCAGCAAGCAACGATAATGATACAATTTCATAGCTCCACTAATCCCAAGGGATGCACAAAATGCTTGACAAACTGATGCTCTGTATCAGCAACAGGCCGGGTCTTTCCTTCTCATCTGTAGAGGAGTGGAAGAGATTATGGTACAAATATAGCAAAATCTTCCTGGTAAGCTCAGAAGCAAGTGGAAACATAATGTATTCCATTCAATGAGAGCATTAAAATTTGTATTAATAAAGAAATTCAGACAACTTTACACTTAATTAGCAGACAAACTAGAATGGTTCCATATTGTTCTTGGGGAAGCAGAGTGCTGTAATAGGAAACAGAAATCATCTAGAAGACACAAAGGCCATTTGCATGCATAAATCCCAGATTCAGAACAGAATCTGAAGGTCTCTGATCTCATTATTCTGGGGGAGAGAAAAACCCAGCCGTGGCAAACTTCATTTGTGAATCTTGTTGTCAAACTCTATTTTCCCCTGCCATCGCTTTTGCTTTTTGCCATTTGTTTAAGATTTTATGAATATATGTCATCCTAAACACCTTTTTAGAAGCAGTGCCTGAGTAAAGAGTCATCATTTCTAAGCAATGGATTTTATTTATTTACTGGATTAATTCTAAGAGGAGTCTGCATTTTTCCTTGATTATAACTGTAAATATTATCAGACAAGGTGTATCATTTGCTTGCCTAGCACTAGGCTTACAAATGACTCTCTTGAAACCAAAACTACCAAATTCAGTTGACTACTTTAGCCTTAGAAAATGAAAAATTTTCTGTGTGATGTAAGCTTGCATGTTACTAGGCCAAAAGTGTTCACAAGTTTAATACATTGAGATGTCAACTGTTAAAAGACAAGAACAACATTATTTAATAGGCCATCAAAAGCTTGCAGAAAACTTCCAACTGATTACCATCTTTGGAACAAAGCAGTCTAAAAGGCCAAGAAAGCAGAACATCTTGTGCTTTAAAGGTCCTGACGCAGGAGACACAGCTGCTTTGCAATGTTATCATCTGTTTTTTTTTTCCCCTTGACACATTTCTGCAACTATCATCAAGAGCTGTTTATAGTCTCAATAACAATTTCTTGTGAGAAAAGAATCTTAATTTTTTCTCCACAGTCACATCAACTATGATAAATTCTGGGAGTATGAAGGAGTATCTCCTACATATCTAATTCTACATAGGAAGGGGTGCAGGAACAGCATGCTGGCACTGATTCTGGTGCCCAAGGAATTATATCTGTGCTGAGGAACCTGCAAGACTATGAGGCTGAGTGCCCAGTTCAGCACTGAGCTGGGGTGTTTGTGCTGCGTGGTCATTCCTCACCTAGCCATCTCCCAGAAGCAGAGCTGAAATCCCAGGCAGAGCACACACACAACAGCGCCTATTCCAACAGAGATGCTGAGCTTCATACCTTTAAAAAATCAGCTAAAAGTATTCATCATGGGAGAGCACCTGTGACACTTGCAGTGTCATGGATTATTCAAGGTCATACAGTTGGCAAAGGGACAGATGCTTTGGGCATCTGGAGCATACACAAGGCTGCTCATCAATGTTATGGATTTATGTATCTCCTGCAGATTTTGTTAACAATTGTATGCCTGGCTAAGTGGGTCAGACAAGAACGTATAGGAATTGCATTCACTGAACAAATTACAGTTTCCTAGACTTCAGAAACTTCTGTTATTGAGAAAATACCCTGGCTAACATGTTTCAGTAAGGTGCTAGGGAAAAGGCTAGAAGTGTTATAGCAACACCAGCTTAACTCAGGAGAGGGATTGTGTGCTGACAATTCAAGTCCCAAATGGGTAAAGGAAGGGGCCCTAGAAAACAGTGAAGGAGTATTCATGGTTTCCTTGTAAACCTGGTAAAAGTCCATAGAGTAAGGCATTCCTGATTATCTGTTTGATCTCTGAAGGGCCATTTTTCATTATGCTTTTATTCAGGCAACCATGCTATTGTTCCAATAGTTCCGTCAGAGCTACTGAGCTGCAGCTTAACCCTGAGAGCGAGTGGGAACAGCTGAGATAACAGGAAAGCCTGTGGAGCTCTGCACTGCAGAAACCATGAGCTCAGGGGAGTGAGAGGACCAAAAAAGAGGGCTACAGGGGACCTAATAATGACTCCCTAAGGAAAACTGCTGGTGAGAGCAATTAGCTCTGAATCTAGAAAAAGCCAAAACAGAAACGAGAACAGAGGGTTTCTTTTAATTCCTCAGTGCCTTGGAGCCCTTTGGATGGGAGGTAAAGCAATACTTTTGCTTTCTAAGTAGATTCATAGAAAAAATTCAAGTCAGGATGTTGAGGCCACTGGTGCCCAGAGCTGCCCCCAGCCCCAGTTCATTCCAGGCTGGATGTGGCTCTGGGCAGCCTGGTCTAGTGGTTGGTGACCCTGAACATGGCAGGGGGGTTGAAACTAGGTGATCATTATGGTCCTTTTTGAATCCAGGCCATTCTATGATTCTCTGATTTCTCATTATGGCACACTATGGGACAACTGAAGCATTACATGTATTACACTCATTATGGAGAGCTACAGTGTATAAATATGACTGCAAGGGATATTTATTCTTTCACACAGGTTAGGAAGTGTTGTTCCATTTTGTTGTGGTCAGGGTGGAGCTGACAACCTCATAAGAGACTTCAAAGAACCTCAAAGAAACTTAGCAAGAAGCTCAGGGTTCTCATGAACCCAATCTGTTTGGGGGGACTGTCATGTCATACAGCTAGGAATGGTTATGAGTCTGCCATTGGACTTCAAACAAGTCACCTAATTTCTCTGCTGTAGTTCACCAATGATAAACTACACACAATGCATCCCCCATCATCTGTCAGTGCAAAGTCTTTTGATTTCACTGGGCTTTAGATTTAACTCCTGAAGGGCCAGGTAAGGTAATAGAATGATGTGCTCTAAAGTAAAATATGAATATTAGTGAATATTTTCCTCTGTTAGCAGAGGAGTTGACTTTGTTCTTTTTCATTTAAGCACAGCAACACAGCATCTCAGCATCTCTAAATCAGGCCGTACAGAGATACAAAAACTGGAAATTCAGAATTGTGCCCTTTTTCTTTGCAACTCCTTTAGCTCAGTGAATGATATTTAGGCAAACAAAACACACTGCTGTACAGTGGTAAATAAACTGACTGATGTTCCTGTTAGGAATTCTTGCCATAAGTTTCATGGCAGAGAGGGCAGAGCATAATCCTCCAGAAAATCGCTGGCTTTGGTGGTTACAAAATCATGTTGCTCCCTTTAAAACCCCATCTTGTGTGTTTACTAGGCAGTACCATGAGTATCTTATGATCTGTGTTGTATTAAAATGTTTAATTACAGATGTAAGCTATGCTTTGCATTGTGACAGATCACTGTAAAAAGTCAAGTAACTTATACTCTGATAGGCTACCAGAGCAGTCATGCATAAGTTTAAATCCCTTTTCAGCAAGACAGTACTTAAACTCTTTGATGAATCCAGGCCCATGCATTCAGCAGCTTCTTCCCTTTCTCAGCATGGATTTAGTTATGTGAAGCCAGAAATACCCTTTGTATGTTTAGACTTTGGGAGCACATTCAGCTGGAGTCTAGCCTTGCACCTAGGGTTAGACCTCTGCAGTAATTCAACTCTGCTTGTTCTGGCTCTGAACAAAGACAAGCAGGGTTATGGAGTTATGTTACTCACTACAAGTTGAGGAATCAGCTTTCCCTGTGGCATCATCCTCCCACCCCCTTTCCCAGAGAAACTGCACAACGTAAGTAAGGCTTGTGCCTTTGCCATTATCATGCTCTAGTGGCTCAGTTCCAACGCGCAGCCATGTACCACCTCATTATTTATATCCTGCTAGCATCTTATTCAGTTCCTCAGCTTCCATCACAAATGCATTGGGATAACAGCTTTTTTTCCTGGATAAGAGGCTCATTATAACTGCAGCTTCTCTGCAGGAGTCAGCACCTCCTCCCTATGAATATGATAAGGTGCTCTGAGTGCCACCTCACCTGCAAATGGTATTTTTCCCTGCAGAGTGACTTCCCACAGGGTGCAAGCTGCTATTGGATTTCTGTGGTAATATTTTAATTTAATAACTTAATCTAAGATTTAATGGCTTTCTTTCCTGTGCTTCATAGTATAATTAATTCATGTGATGGGAACTTGTTAGACTTGGGGATCTGAGATGCATCTGGGCATTAAGGGACTATGAACATGTAAACCTATGTTAGGACTATTGGAGGAGGGCAGATGCAGAACTATTCAAAGAACAGACTATTATTAGAGGTGAACAGAAACTACTTTCTTAATAGTTGGCCAAGTCTTCTAATTGTATCTGTATTTTGTAATCATTTTGATAATATCAACAAAAGTCTGGTTCTCTGATGTTCAAGTGGCTGAACCCTAGGCTTCCAGAGCATGGAAGATCTGGTCCAACACCTTTAGACAGTCCCATGAAGGCATGTGTGCTTACCCAGTACTTGTAGGCACTTTTGCCTCTTGAAAAATTAACTCAAGCAGATACTATAGAGACACAGGAACACCTTTGGGTCCCATGGATATGCTCCCCACTGTGTACCCAGTGCTGAGGGTAGGAAAAATTATAAAGGAGAGTGGTGCCAGCTGGCTTCTATGTGAGCCTTCTGCGTGAGTTGTACTTGAAGGCCTATTCTCCACAGATATTATTTACATAAGCACAGCATATATTTTTCTGTCTTGATCTTTCCTTCTGGAGTTTGATCTTACTCTGTCCAATATCTGTTGTGAGCCAGGTACACTTGTGTACCTGTTTTGCTCAATTAAACCATTTCCAAGGATGTGACTTATCTATTTCATGGTCCAGAACATCCTCATTTCATTTCCTCTGCCCTCTGGTGACTGAATTGATTAATACTATGTAAACACCTTGAGACCTACTATACGGAAAGAGCGGAGTTTGCCCCAGAATGCTTGTTCAGAATAGGACAAGATGGAAGAAGCCCAGGAGCAATGAAAAACTAGATCCCAAACTTTTATATTATCTTGAGCGAACTTGGTGGATGCCTCATCCTTGAAGACATTTAAGGTTGGATAGGATGGGACTCTGAGCAACCTGATTGAGCTGTTGGTGTCCCTGTTCATTGCAGAGGAGTTGGACTAGATGAAATTTAAGGGTCCCTTACAACTCAAACGATTGTATGGTTCTAAAAACTTGGTTCTTAACAGTAAATTTCCATTGATAATCTTGACACAAGCAACAATCCAAGTTCCAACACGGGGACTGAGCACAGTCCTTGGTAACATAATGACTCAGTGAGGCAAATGGCTCTTATTGAGTGTTTGACATGGATTTCTAGCAAGCTCCGTACGGTTCTAATGAGCCCTGCTGGCTTTTCATGTCCAAAGGGTGCTCTGAGTAATCTGTTTACATCTGGCTTCCTGATCAGGGCAGTCAAGCACCCTTTTGAGCTAGTACTGGGGAGAGGCCTATATAATTGTTAGGTCTAGCATATAGCTGGCAATGTGAGGCCAACAAATGCAACAGTGTGCACAAAAGGGGCGAAGGAACAGCATACAGATGCTCAGCAATGGTGGCGATGTGCTACAGAGCATGGTCACCTGTACTACTGGAGCAGCTGTCCATGGAATATCTCACAGCACAGCACAATCCCCACATGCAGCACAAGCTGAGGGAGTACATAGGGTGCCTGCTGGACCACTGTTGGCCAGGGGGCTGCAGGGCTTCCATGGGCAGAGACCGGGGCTGCCCTATGCCAGACACACTCAGTTCTAGCTGGCTTCAATGGCCCCACCACAGTGCACAGCTGAGCCCAGCACCAAGCTGGTGGATCTTTGGGAAAAGCAGATTTCAGCAATGGCAAGAAGGTTCCCTACAGTAGGTTACACAGGGAAGGATCCAGGCAGATTTTGAATATCTCCAGAGAAGGAGATTCTACCACTGTTCTGGGCAGCCTGTTCCAGTGCTCTGTACCCCTCATAGTAAAGAAGTTTCTCTTCATGTTTTTATGGAACTTACTATGTTCCAGTTTGTGCCCAATGCCCCTTGTTCTGTTGCTGGGCACTACTAAAAAGAGCCTGGCCCAACCCACTTGACTCCCACCCATTAGATATTTACAAGCATTGATAAGATCCCCTCTCAGTCCTCTCTTTTCCAGGCTGAACAGCCCCCAGGTTGGTCAGCTTTCCTCATACAGGAGATACTCCAGGCCCCTGACCATCTTCGTGGCCCTCCACTGGACTCCAGATGTTCCCTGTCTTTCTTGAACTGAGGAGCCCAGAAATGAACATAGTATTCCAGATGT
>JAOWBP010002052.1:70912421-70957001 GCA_028571105.1 Tragopan temminckii
GGCATAAGCAGACTTTTAAAAACATACCTGCCACTGCAAATACTATGTGGACTTCTTTTAATGAGCAAATATAAACATATAAAAAGATTTTCAAAACAGCACATCTGGAAAAGCTTGAGTTGTACGAGGCAAGGCAGTTTTGAAGCAGTGCAACGTTGCGACAGTTCTAGCCCAGCAGACCAGAGCCTAGCTTGCTGCTGCCACCATCTCCTTAAGAAGAACTGGAAGCTCACCTAGAGAATCCACAGAAACCTTCCGCATCTCAGAAGGGCACGTGACAGGGTACCAAAAGGCACAGTGTCACAGAAGCTTCAGCTCTTGTAGTCTAACAAAAAGGGCTCCGTCTGGGACAACACTGACATTCTGACTAACTGGGAGTCTGACCAGACTCCAGAGCTGTGTGTTGCCATTCCTTTTTTTCCTTGTTTACATGGACAAGACCTGCGGGTGCAGCCTGGGCAGAAGAGAGGGAAAGAATTTTAGGAGGGCTGTTCACGTTTTGCACTCAATAGATTCAGTCCCTTCCAAGGTCTCAGTATACACAGATTTGACCGCTGTTTTCTTGCAGGAAGTGCAGTAGCCAAGATGAAAATCAGTGCACTCAAGACACGACTAGAGCCTTCCTTAGTATTTCAGTTCAGTCCTTCACCTTGAGGGGCTATGAATACTAGCAAGTGAAAATAAGTTTGATCATCACCGTAAAGCAAGCATGCAGAGGGGAAAAAAATCTCTACAGGTTCTGTAAATAGCTTTGCTAACAGTAAATGAAGAGCCATACAGACAAGAAGCACTGCACATTGCTAGCTCTGTGCAAAAGGCTCCCTGTCTCCCTCCATTCTCACACAGCAGAGAAAACAGTTACTGTTTAAGGACCAGAAGACCTACACTTTGCAGGCGAGCTCCATGCCAAGCTTCTTAGTTTGTGTCCTGACAGTTTTAAGCGAAGATGATTTAGAGATGCATGCACTTAACAAAGAAAGTTTGGTCATACTTGAAGTTTGACTCTGTCAGCTGTGTGCACAGGACAAATCAAAACTCTTTGAAAGAGGTGTATCTTTTTTACATAATACTAAACCAAAGCGATGAGGACACGCAATGCAAAAAAAGCAGTATTTCTGATCATACCAAGAGAAAGTACTGAATGAGAAACTCTATTGCTTAACACGCAATAAATCTGTACCGATGATTAAGAAAATGTTTCGGTATGCTCAGCATCTCAATCCAGAGAGACCCTGGAAGAGAAACACCCCCACACTCACTGTATTTAGATATTCCCCTACACATCCCCATACTAAAATGTCCGTCTCTTAATGCCCATTTAAAGCTTTACAACTGTACGTCCGTAATTAACAGGAGGTGCTTACCTGTGTATCCAGCCCACCAGCCCCAGGAAGCCACCATAGCTAACAGCCATTTAAACAATACTCCTTCGATGTACCAGAAGCTCTCGCTATCCAACACTCGCAGAGGCTGCAGGACAATTAAATACAGGACGTAGGACGGAATGGCGACCAGGTTATTGGCGACCATAAAAGCGAACCTGAGGAGTGCTTTCAGGAAGGTGTAGCCCACCCGCCGGGCCTGCTCTAAGGTCACAGCCATCGTCTTCACAGCGGGACCGTCCTGCGGGAGAGGAGAGGAGAGACGGGCGGTGCTGTGGGCAGGGCGGGGAGACCGGGGGAGGAGAGCCGAGCCGAGCCCGCCCGGCCACTCACCTCGGGCGGCCGCAGAAGGGCGCGGGTGCTGCCCGGCCCCGCTCCGCGCTCCCCGCAGCAGCAGCGCCCGCAGCCGCGCTGCCGGCACTCGGGGCTGTGCAGGAGGCGCGGGGAGGCACGGCCGAGAGGAGGGAGGCTGGATCCGGCTGCGGACGCCCCGGCGAGAGCTCAGCCCCCAGCATTTAAAGAGGCAGCTCTTTTTTTTTTTTTTTTTTTTGCTCTTTTTTTTTCCTCCCTTCCGTCTTTTTCCCCCTCCTTCCCCTTTTCCTCCTCCCCGCACCTTTTTCTTTCTCCTCGCCCTACATGCCAAGCGCTCTGCTCCTCGCCGAGGCAGATCCGCGGGCGGAGGTCGGACGGGCTCTTTGCGCTTACGGCTGCGTGTGCAACGCGCTCACGCACCAACTCACACGCGTGCTCGCACGCGGCCCCTTTAAGGGAGCTCTGCCACGAAGCAGCCCAGCCCGCCGGTTCGGCGAGGGGTTGGGATAACCTGGAGCCGGAGTTTGCTCGGGACGGCGCCGGGAGGCGACGGGAAGTCCCGTGCGGGGCCGCGGGGTGATCCCGCTGCACCCCTATGGGGATCCCCGCCCGCAGCCCCGCCGGGAGCTGCCGGCAGTAGCGGGGAAGTTGTAACGCAGCGAAATCACAGAGCCCGGCTCTCCTGGGCTGACTCGGTGCCTTGCATTCCTCCATGAGTAGAGCGTGTAATTAGTTTTATTAATAAATCTCTTTTCTTTCCGACTCCAAGAGATCGCTCTCTTTTTCAATATAGAAGATGATGATTCTTTCCCCCTGGAACGGCATTATCGAGACTGGTGGGAGTATTTCTCTTTCTGCATTTCGGAGAGCACAACACAATATCCTGCTTTTTCATTAATACCCAGTTAGGCTGCTAGGTGGGTATTCTTCCTATTTCCACACGCACCGGTAAATCCATGCTGTTAAAATAGACTACAGAGATAATTTATGAGAGCTAGGAGTGATGTCTTTAATTTTGTCTCATTGTCTGTTGCCTTGTAATTTATAAACCCAACTGCACACCGCTGCTTGAAGGATTCAGTGAACAGCAGTGAGTGCAGGAAGAGGCGTAGTGTTACAGGGTGCTGGGCGCTGCCTGTAGGCTTAGAGAATGCCATTTCCATCTGGTGATGTGCTGCTGTGGCTTCCGATACAGCCACACGTTTTGGTGTGGGGAGAGGAGATGGGGAGGGGGAGATGTGTGCAGTGCTCCCTGGGACAGCCCCAGTACTGCAGCAAGTGATGGGCAGCTGAATGGAGACCTCGTGTTTTGAGTCCCCTGGTGGCTCGATTCATCTTTCATCTCAAAGAGGTTTCAGACAACCTCAGCTACAGCAGATGTGCTCCAGCCCCAGGACTAGCTGAGGAAACCTCTACAATGTGGTGAATGTGGATGTCATTCTTCAGCACTACAGTTCCTCCCTCCCTGTGCTGCGCTGCTTACTGGTGTAGATACAGATGCTGCCAGACAAAAGGGAGCCCTGCTCCATATGTCCACATGGCTTTGTAAAATTGCTTCACTCCTGAAGGATGGGCACATGTAAAGATGAGGTTCTCCTGGAAGGAGGAGCTGGACTGAACATAGAAGTGACTTTTTCATTTTCTTGCATTTGTGCTGGAAGCTGTGTCTCAGCATCCTAGCTTACCATCTTTGGAGCAGTTTGATTTTGTGACTACAATGGTTGGGCAGCCCTCTGCTGAAGGCCAGGTTTCCTTTTCAATCTGCTGCAGTGTGAAGAAAGCTGTGTCCGTGCAGGGGCTCAGCATTGCCCAGAGGAGCAATTGCATGTGCCTGCACATCCGCATGTATTTGCTGCTGCCTGTCTTTTTCTTCCCGTCTGCTTCAACTCACCCCAGTGCTTAATTTTCTGCACCTTGTCAGCTGCTTTGATCTCTTTGATCTCGTTTAGTTTCCTTTCAATAGCTGTTCCTCAGAATCCACATTCTCTGATCAATCTGCCTTCCACGATCAGAAACCTTAGGCAAGTGTTTTTATGTCACAGAACCCATACGTAATTGCATACTGTGCCTGTAGATAAGGCATTGGATGGAAAATCCACAAAGGACTTTTAGTGCCTATATATCACCTGGGCTAGTGCCTTAAATTATGGTGCTTAAAACTGCTGTGTGCTTAACTTCTAAGCCTTGAGGCAACCAACCTTCCTGGGCACCAGGGCTGGGGGTACTGGCAGTGACATGCTGTCTTGGTGAATGCGTTTTTAAAGAGAGTGCTGACCTCTTGCATAGCTTTTGCAAAAAGGTCTTTGGTGCTTATCTGCTAAAGATAATCCAGTCTGTGGATCTTGAGTGAAGGGAAGACACACTGCATGGCGCTGAGCTGGAAGGCCAAGCTGCAGTAGGGCAGAGTTGAAGACACACCTCTGACCTCGCTTTGGATGTTCTTCAGTTACAAGAGTGCTTGCTCAGCAAGCTGCCATTTGGAAACCAGTTGTGAAGTATTCAGCTCTGGGCACATGTCACAGAGGGAACCAAGTGCTGTGAACCACATACAGCTGTGCTGCGTACCTGCAAAAGTCAAGAGGAATGTCCACGCTTTCGGTACTTATTAGAGCTTATACAAAGATGGAGAATTACTTTTTACGTGGTCTGACAGTGGTCTGACAGGGGGGAATGGATTTAAAGTAAAGGAGGGGAGATTCAGGTTAGATGTTAGGAAGAAATTCTTTACTCAGAGGGTGGTGAGGCACTGGCACAGGCTGCTGAGAGAAGCTGTGGATGCCCTATCCCTGGAGGCATTCAAGGCCAGGCTGGATGGAGCCCTGGGCAGCCTGGTGGGGGTCAGCCACACCATGACAGGGGATTGGAACGGAGTGAGCTTTGAGGTCCCTCCAACACAAGTCATAAGGTAACTCACCAGGGTCACTGCCTGGTCCCAGTTGCTCATCCAGACTGCATAAGTATTTGTACATTCTAGATTCTCTTTTGAAAGTAAATCAGTCCCGTCACAGATAAAACCCAGGTGTGGTTTTAGGGCTGATTCACTCCAGGCAACCATATCATCTGAGTCTCTGCAAAGACTGCAATGAAACGGGTGGACCTGTGTGAGGTCTGGCTCCCTCTGCTCAGCACAGCCCTCCAACATTTTCCCGGCTGAATCTGCACATCCATATGTTCTTAAGCTATTGCTGAGTGCAGCAATACATATCTTTGGCTTCATGTCATAAAAATTCCATCCTGGTGGGTTGCAACATGGCTCGTAGGATATTTTAAATGTTTGAAATTTTAATTGCCCATAACACGCACTCCAAATAGTATTTTTCTGTCTAGGGACAAAAAAAACTGCCATGATGCCAGGCTCTCTGGAAATTCAGAGCTGCATTGCTATATATTCCAATGATGTATACAGTCCACAGAGATGGCTCTACCTCTTGGCTTAGTGACTGTTGGTCATGGAAGGAGAAGATGCATTTGTAGCAGTCCCTGTGGCTATATAACTGATATGGAATCATAAGAATCATGGAATTATTAAGGTTGGAAAAGGCCACTAAGATCATCCAGTCCAACCATCAACCCATCACTACCATGCCCACTAAACCACGTCGCTCAGTCCTACATCTACTCATTATTTGAACATCTCCAGGGACTCCACCACCTCCGTGGGCAGCCTGTGCCAATGCCTCACCACTCTTTCCGATCCAGGGACCTCTGCAGTGATTGCTCTAAACATCAGGCCTGTAGTTTTGAGAATGAGGCATCTAATTTGTTTTGTTGCTTCATTATATTTAATATTACACACATCCTACATTGAGGACTTAAAAATTTGAAATCGTACCTCATCCTTACTTGGATGTGAAACGCTGTGTTGCCATTGTTATTGTTATTAAAAAAATATCCACTCTTAGAATATATTCTTGTGTATATTTGTGTTTTCTTCTTAGCGATCAGTCATTCTGTGCACGACAAGGTTCAGTGTCACAGTCTGTAAACAAGCTGTGTTTACAGGTATTCACCCAGCTGATGGCTATGACACACTTGAATTATTTAATTGTTTCAGTTTCTTTTTTTTCAATAGAGTTTTATGAGAACTAAGATAAAATATGCTCTGTTTGGCATGTAAGCATTCTGCTGCATCACAGCCCTTGCAAACTAGAGTGCTTAATTGCTATGGTGTAATTAGGGGCACTGAGGTTATGAAGCACATCCTAGTGAAGTCCATGGGAGTTCTTCCACTGAGTTCTGTGGAAGTCAATCATACCTTAATTGAGGGATGTGTGGGACCTGAGAGCTCCTCAGCTCAGTTCACCAAAGACGTTTAGATGCTGAGTTGTAACATCTGCTTTGTCACCTCTTTGCCTTCCAGTGGAAGTCTCATCCCTGAATAAGGTACTGTAAAGCTGTGAATGCCACTTGAATTAGATTCATCAAAGCCAGCATGCCAGAGCAAGGTGGCAGGGAATAGAGGAGAGCTAGCATCCTGACGGCTGTTGGAAAGCACTGCTTCCTTTCACTCCTGTTACACAGCCTAATACTCCTTCAAGGTTAAGTGCTTTAATGAGGTTGGCTGTTTCTCACAATGATGCCTTGTCAGTTAATAAAATGCATTAATATTTCACATTGCTTCCTTAGGGTATGAAAGACCAAGGTTGAAGCCTCTCATCTCGCTGAAGGGACTTGAACCACTGTCTCCCAGGAGAATGCTGGAAGCCACCAGACTGTTTGCTATTTTTGAGCTAGTTGTGCTCTGTCTGTCCCACTGAAGCAGTTCATTAAATATCCATTCAGTCAGATGAAAAAAAAAAAAAAAAAAAGAATGACAGTGGCTCTGAGATCAGGTGCAGGAAGGGGATGAGATTGCTTTGAGATTCTCTGTAATAAATATTCACATGTCTCATGACCATGGAATATCTTCATCAAGAGTCATTCAGACAGGCCAACCAGAAAGATCTGAAAGTTTTGGTTTTAGGGCATGCTTACAGGTGAGTTTTGTTCATGTCTTCTCAGAGTAGAGCTTGAGCCTCTGGGTCTCATGTATCCTGCATGACTGCTATAACCCAGTTGTTGTTGGATATCGGCTCATCATTGTTCTGTTGTGTTAGAGCCATTCTGATACATCCATTGGATCAGACTACAACTAGTTTGTGATTTGATTTTAAGCTTATGTGTGAAACAAGTGTTGATCTGTGCCTGTAGTCACTACTCAGTGACTCTGCGTTTGTGCCAGGAGAAATGTTTGGAATTTAGATAACCACAAAATTTATGTACCCCAAAATGTTGGCAAATATCACGAGAACTTTGGTATTTTTAACTTTTCAGATTCGTGTTATTTGATATAACATAAGGCATATAATGAGTGTCTAGTGTCAGGAAGGTGACTACGTGAACTGAGATCTTAGTGTTTGTTTCTCCATTTAGCCTAAAAGCCTTCGATGATGTTAACAAGTTGGCATCTGTGTGCTTCCAAACATATGATCTTTGGTACTTAGTATAGCATAGCATGGACCACAATGTATTCAAGACCTGAAAGTTATCAGAAAGAGATCTGCATTTTGAGAGCAGAGAGTGGAAACTGTGATTGCTGTGTTTATCACATCAGCAAACTGTTCCATTTTTCTAAAACTCTCAGTGGAAGCTTATGCTTCTGTTAAATACTTTCAACATTGTAATTTTTTGAGTAAATGTGTTCCAAAACAAAATGAATTGCTGAGATTGCCAAAGCCACAGAGTTTTTGATTGAGGCACCCAAGCTGTATCTCGAAAGAAGTTTTACCACTGTGAGATTTTAATTGGTGCATTCCAACAAACGAAAATGAAGTAATTCATGTGTCAGCAGAGGTCTGGAGTTTTAGGAATTGCTATCAAACTGACTTGAGCAGCAGGCATAGCTTAATTAAAATGTGGTCCATTTTTTTCCAGAAAATAGTGACTGTATTTCAAACATAAGCTAACAAAGAAAGAGGTAAAGCACATGCATCTTAGACTGTATATCTATAAGTAGCTAAGAATGTATATGTATATGTATATGTATATGTATATGTATATGTATATGTATATGGATGTATGTAAGTTCTTTACTGCAAGGATGGCCTAGAATTAGACTAAATGGCCTTTAAAGTCCCTTCCAACTCAGATGGTTCTATGATTCTGTGATTATCCAGTGCTAGAAATGCTTGTCTCTTGCATCTCTGGTCCTCCTTTCATTCCAAGGTTCTCCCCAGTAGTCACTCCAGCATTGTCTTTTGATACATCACAGGATTTCTGGCTGCCTTGGTGGCAGTCTGTCCTGTGCAGCCTGGAGAGGGTGGAACTGCCATGTTTGGTGGAGAAAGCTCTTCTGGTTGCTCCCAGTGTGGAGTACCTATGTAGAAGCCACTGCTGTGAACACAGCAGTTCTTCAGGCAACCCTTGGACATCTCTGTATGTTTGTGCCTCCATTTTAAATGGGAAGGAGCAGAGGAACCAGCAGGCAGAGTCCCCTTCTGTGACTTTGATAATGTCAGTGCCAGAATGTGAGGCTGGTTGTGTCAGAGCACATGGCCATCTACACAGTGGTAACAGGATGTCTGTGGGACCTGCTGTCTTTATCCTATATTTGAATGCTTGCTGATTTGAGCCAGAAGCAACGGTAGTGGCTGCTCATCACAACCTTTCTGCAGGTCTATGAAAGGGCAGAGGGGAAGTGAGCTGAGCAGTTCCCCCTTTCGTTCACCTATTAGACTGGGAAACAGGTTACAACTATTGTTTCCCAGCCAACAAAAAGAAAGAGAGATATAAGGCCTCAAAACAGCTGTGAAGGTGATGCTTAGGGTTTTCCTCACAACTTGCTCCAAATCCAACAGAGCAGCACTCAACCCCTAGCAAGACCTCTGGGCAATCACTGAGGCTGGGCACAGCCACGTGCAGCTTTGGCCTTGAGGGTTTGGAGGAGGTCGTGGGCTGGAGGCTGCATCAGAGGCAGCTTTGCCAATGCCCCACTCCAGACTCTGAGGCACCAGAGAAGAAGGGTAACAACAGAGTGACACCCTGAGAGTGCTGTAGCAGTGCATTCAGACTTCTAAAGAAATGAAGTGGTAGGATCTATGCTTTCAAGCCTTTGTTTGCCATTTGTGACATTCCTACCTTTTGCACTAAAGGCTGCAAGGATGAATGAGCATTAAGGCACCCATATTCCCTGCTAACAAGGCCCATAGGGACAGCAGGAAATCAGTCGGTAGGTGCTATGCTTCTCCAGGCAGTAGGAGTGTCACAACTTGAACCGGAGTGCTGAAACCCACCGTGCTCAGGGAGATCCATGACTTTGCATCTCTCTGATGTGCAGCAAAGTCCTGCAGCATGTGTGGCAAATGCCTTTTGCCATGGTGGATTTCTCCTGGCTGCAAGCATCCCTTGGCCTTAAGTAATGCTGCTCCTGAGATCCTGGAGGCTGCAGGGGACCAGTGAGCCCAGGCAGGCTGAAATCACAGAATCATAGAATCGTTTCAGTTGGAAGGGACCTTTAAAGGTCATTTCTGTGGACTCATTCACTTCTGCCCAAAATGAAGAACCATTTTATGTCTTGTTTGAGTGCAAGTGTGGAGTCAACCTGTGTAGCTTTTTAAGCAGAGAGCAAGCACTGAGGCTGCCCCTTTGCAGAAGGCATTTGAGCATGAGGAAATGCCACTACACTTCTGGTTTAAGGAAGCATTGATATTAAGCTCGACTTCCCCTAAGCCTTTTCTGTTTGTGTTCGTGGGAGGAGAGAAAGGAGCAGATGTGTACTCATTCCTTTAATCCCATGAACTAGTTAGATGAAAATCATATTCCTGGTTGTTGAGGAAGCCACTGGCCTGCTGGATGGCTCTGCTGGTTTGGATTTATAAAGTGCTGTCTGGGTAATGATGTGTGTGCTCATAAGAATGGCTCTAATACCTGTTAGAACTGACAGCTGTATGTGTTTGCCTTTCTGGAGACAGATGTTCTCCTGCTTGGCTACGTAAGTCAATTCCAACCGGAGAAGAGGACAGTGAGCAATGTGTATTCAGTGGTATTGCATTCCCTTTTATTTTCCTTTTTCCCTTTTCTCTTTCCTTCCTTGGGCTGTCTGGTAGGCAGGAACATGACATGATCACGCCAGCTGCTGCAGGGAAGCCCCTTGGCCATTCCACTTCTTCCTCTGTGGGCTGACAGAGCTGGAAGGGAGGCTCGGGGCAGGCAGGGCTCTGAACTTGGCTCAGCTCAGCAGTTCAGTGATGCTTTTCCTCTTCACACCAGCCGCAGACCAGGCTTGATACTCACGCCTAAAGGCAGTGCTTAATTTCAAACAGTCCCTGCATATGCTAACCTTGTTGACTCCTCACCAAATCCTATTTCTTGGCTCTTTCTGTGGTGTTCTCTTGCTCTGATTTAAGTGTTTTATGGTTCCACATGGAGGAGATAACAGCATGAGCAAAGCTGTGGGTGAAGATAAATCATCTGTAGGGGAAAATGCGAACACTATTTTTGGAAAGCAGCAAGGCCACCATGCCAAGGGACCAAAACACATACTGTAGTAAGTCTCTGCAACAATCAGCTTTAATCTCCACTGCATCAAATGTAAAGTGATTTCAACACAAAGCCATTTTGCAGTGCAGCTTTTGTATTAGAACAAGCAGTGTAAAGACACTCCTCCAAGGAAACTGCAGATTCTTGCTTTCACCTGAAATGCCCTTCGGTTGATGTTATGAGTTAAATCCAATTCCTGCTTAAGTTGAGGGAAAGACTTCAATTGAAGTCAAGAGCAAACAACCAAAATTGTGTGTATCTTGCTCTTTTGGGGATGCAGTGATTCAACAGTCTAATACTACTAGATATCCCATTCCAACATTGCAGTTTATACTCTGAGAGTATCGGTGCTATTTTGTTGGTGTGGAGTAGAAGAGAGGGAAAACACCTTCTGCTGTCTATACCATTTCTTTGGTCAAAGGTCTAACAATAAAATCCAGGTGAAGGTAATGTCTTCAAGATAAGATGTCATTAATACTGGCTTTGTTACAACAGGAAAAATGATAAATGAGTCTGAAGAAAGACTGAGAAAAAGTCTGAGAAAAGAAGTGACTCCAAGAATGCATTGCAGAGCGCAGTTTTTTATTAATTAAATTCAACAAGATTCATGTCTAGCCAATCATCACAGCACCCTGGGCTGTAATAGTGAAAGTGTAGTCTTCTGGTCCAGGAAAGTGATCCTCTCCCTCTTTTTAGCATTCATGAGATTGCATGCCGCTTCAGATATGGACTCGCCAGTACAAGAAGGACGGGAACACAGGCAGAAGGCACCAGTTAAAATCTGAAAAAATCTGATTTAATATTAAGAATATTTATTTATTTATTTATTTATTTGAGAAAGAGAGTGGGCAAATACTGGAATAATTTGCCCAGACAAGTTGTGTGATCTCCACCTTTGGAAGGCTTAATTTCTGTGCTGGATGCCTGTGTTATCAATCTGACCTAAGTAGATCTGCCTTGAGCAGGAGGTTGAGCTAGATGAATTTTGAAGGTCCTTTTCTGTCCAAATTATGTTTCTGTATTCTCACAGGACACAAGAGATCTGCCTGTTAATAATGCCTACTAGCCAATCCAATTTGCAGCTTCCTTTTTCTCCGTCCTGGAGTCTGATTCAGTGAGAACTAGATAAAATCTACTGTTCAGTTTGAAACTCCATGAAGAGGTAAAATCCCTTGGGGCTGTTCTTGCCTAAATACTTCTGATTTTCCTGGACTTCAAAGAGAGAAATTCTTTTCTGTCGGTAAATGTTTCCATCTGGGGGGATGCTTGGAAAAATAAGTATTCTTATCCCTGCTGATGGGTCACGTGAAGAGGTAACACATCAAAAACTACTTCCCCTTATCTCCCACAGATATTATGTACGTAGGTTGCTCCAAAAGCAGTGCCTTCTATTTATTTCTATGGAAACTAAATAGATACAAAAAGCACAATAATTCTATTTGATAGAGCAATTTCTCAGCTACGAAACACCATTTTTCAACATGATCATCACCATTAGCTATGCATTTTCACCAGCGATGAACAAGAGACTGCATGCTGTAGTGGTTAAAATCTGCATGGTCTAGAACATGGCTTATCTTTCGCATCACTGTTGCCACTGCGGAAATGCACTGTGCACCAGCTTCCTGTGCTCATGTCTACTGTTTGGTCTCCATAAATGTTCAGCAAGTGCCAATGGATGTCAATGGGTGCCATTTTTTCCATGTGAAGGAATTCAGTGGCACACTTCTGTTTCATATGTGCTTCCATACAGATGCCATTTTGTCAGACTGCCCCTCTGCTGCCATCTGTCACACGGCAACAAAATGTACTGGAATATTGGTGAGAAGGTTCAGCCTCTACTGCCATACCACCATTTGCCTCTGATGTTGTGTGCCAACATAATAAAACAGGAGGCATTACGTTCGGAGCAGCTCTCTTAGTTGAGCTCCATGTGCTGTCCATGCTGAATACCACTCTCCTAGTTAATTCGCAGTGGTATGTAGGAGACCTTGTCCCTGGCCCACAGCACAAGTGACAGACCTGAACAGTGAGGCACTTCCTCTGGCAAAGTGTTTCATGAATTCTCAAGAGGATTCTTCTCCCCATTTGAAAGTCAGATGTATTAGTACTGATGGGCCAATGTCTGAAAGCCAAGCCAATATATGGTATTAATATGACTGCTGTGTCTTATAAAGAACAAGCATTATAAATCACAAATAAATGCATAACTTAAGGCCAAAGGTTGCTGCCTCCATTCTGTATTGATCTAAACAAGATTGTAAAAGATGCTACCCTTGAGTGTGAAGCTGTGAGATCTTGGTCCTCAAGGAGTACAGCATCTTTGGTAGTGCTGTGTTCCCTGTCAGTGAGGAAAGGCAACTGGCTGATTTCTTCCACGCTGGATTGAAGTCAGTGAGTGCCATGCATATCTGGACTCTTCTAGCTTTCTTGAAGCAGAGCCCTTATTCTGTACACAAAAGAGCCTTTGAAAAATTGATTGCTTAGGTTTTAACTTCTCCAAAAAGCTTTCTCTGTTAAAAGCTCCCGGTTGGAAATACCAAGACCTGTTGTTGCTAAGATTAAGGTATTTGTTTCTTAGAAATGGCTTGCAAATAGAGACCAACACATGGATTATTTCTCCTTCTTTAGCCAAGTAGAGCGAAGGTGCTTTGTGTAGATTGTGCTTCCAGTAGGATCAGGTTTTGCATGTGATTTTCATAAAGGCTTTAGGAATGTAAGGGTCAGATATAAATTTTCATATTTGTAATTCTTATGCAAAAGAGGAAAAGCAGTGCTTATCACTTCCATGTTGTTTCTTAGGCTGTTTTAAATGCATAAAATAAAAATACAGTGTTTCAGTAGAACTTCACTATGTTATTTATTTAGAATACTAATGGAAAAAAAACACTATGGTCAGATTTGTGGATTTTGCTTTTCTGGAACAGCATTTTTTCTCTGTTTCTGGGTTGTTTTTTTTCCTCCTGCCAAGGTTAATGTCATCAGCAAAATAAAATCTGACTAATTAAATCAGCCTTGAAAAGATTGTAAACACCTATCAGGAGAACAGAATATTTTTTGCTGTTGTACACAATGATCTTAATTTTGAACTGGGATGATCATCCTTATAGTTTGTGAATGAAGTTAGTAACTGTGGAGTGGTAGTTCTGGTTTTATTATGAAATGCACATCACAGATTGTGTCTAATTGCACATGGTGGTTTTATGATATCTGTAGATACTGAGCCAAGACCGATCTTTGATATCAGCATTCTTCGATAGATAAATGCTGCTGCCATCCACCCCTTCAGCTTCCAAATTGCTGTCTTGGGTCATAGAATCAGAATGGCGTGGGTTGGAGGGGACTTCAGAGATCATCTAGTTCCAATCCCCCTGCACAGGCAGGGTTGCCAGCTGCTAGATCAAGTACTAGGTCAGATTGCCCCAGACCTACGTTCATTTTTGTAAATTCCTGACAAAAGTTCTTAACTCTTCCCACTAGGAAACAACATGCTGTATTACCCTCTGTTCTGGCAAGCATCGCCACAGCTCTCATCGTTATCCCTGAGCTGACTTGTGCAAGATTTCAGCTGAAGGAGACTGGTGGAATTATGCATAGGAGGTACTCAGTCTTTTGTTTTAATGAAGGAGGAATCTTCTGCTAGTGTTCACAAAGGTTTTGGGATTGCTTTATCTCTTTGGAGACCTAACAGGAGGTAGAACGATGGCTATGGAGAATGGATCCAACCTCATTTCCCCCAGCCTCAAAGACACGTCTCTAGCTTGGGTCTGAGATATTCTTACAAACAAAAGCAATGAATAATGGATATCTGTGTTCTAAAATGCTCAAGGGTGCATCAGTGTTACCTCAGGCAGCATTCCAAGTAGTGCACCAACCTTATTCCTCTCTGACAGTCCTCTCTGTCCCTACCAGTCTCCAAATGTTATGATCTTTTGCTGTAATACAAAAAGGCTCTCATGGTGCCCTTGCCTGGAGGGAGCCTACAGTAATGGCCTCTTTCCATACCTCTACCTCTGATGTTCTCATATCAAGCCTGATCCAATTAATTGACAATATTATGCAAGGTCTTTCCACCAGTGACACCAAGTGAAGAAGCTTCTGAGAGTGATTGTGTGTCGTTCTGTCATTATTTTTCAGTCACCACTGCCTACAGCCACAGTCTTTGGTGGTGCTAGGTACCAGGAAAAGAGCTAAAGTGCTGGGCTTCTTGCTGTTTTTCATTGCCATGCAATCTTATACTGCTTTCTGTTTCCAGTTGCATAATAGTTTTTTCAGTGTGTTTTGTTTCTCATGCACTTGGTGCTGGCAGTAAAATGTGGATTGTTTTCAATGTTTAGCATCAAATGCTACATATGGAGGTGATTGATCAGCAAGATAATAGGCTGGAGGCCTGTGGAAATTGGACTCCAAGGTCCCATCATTCTTTGAAAAATGCCAGCCGTAGTAGGTTTTGCCTTCCAGGATCTGTCCACTGTTGATAGCCTTATTCAAATATTATGTTCAGGTTGTAAAAAAATATATCTTGACAGATATTGCAGAGACCTACAGATTACAAAATGCAGGGGGAAAAAACCTTATATGAGTATATTTGTAAGACTCAGAAGTGCCAAGGAGAGATTTTAAGCATTTTTTGAAATTGCTGCCTTTCAGCCATTCAGCTTAAACCCCTTATATTGCTGGTTGGCAGAAAACCCAGAATACTTTTGGAATTGTCTAATAAATGACAGCATGTATACATTTGAAGTGACAGGAGGAGTGAAGGTCTTTCCATGTCAGCCCCCCTTCCTTATGCATGAAAATTGACATCTCTTCCCAAAAACTCTATCCATGCAAAGTATTGCCATAAGAACTCTTCATCACTAGGATATTCTCCTGCAAATGTGGAAATCATGGAGTAATAGAATCAACTACGTTGGAAAAGACCTTCAAGATCATAAATTCCAACCACTGACTTGACCTATGAACTCTATCAACAAACCATGTCTCACAGTGCCATGTCCACACATCTCTTAAATAACTCCAAGGATGAGGACTCCACCACGTCCCTGGGCAGCCTCTCTGTGAAGAAATTCTTCCTGATATCCAATCTAAACCTCCTCTGGCAAAACTTGAGACTTTTTCCTCATGTCTCATGTCTTGGTTTAAGCTGGGATAGGGTTTTTTCGTGATGGTGTCTGGAATGATGCTGTTTTTCAGCTTTAGGAGCTTTAGGATAGCACACTGATGTTTTAGTTGTTACTGAGCAGTGCTGCACAGAGCCAAGGAAATTTCAGTTTCTGGTACTGTCCTGCCAGCAAGGGAACTGGGGGGCACAAGGAGCTAGGTGGGAACAGAACCAGGACAGCTGATTTTAACTGGCCAAAAGGGTATTTCATACAGTGTGACATCACACAGAATTATTAAACTGGAAGAGGTGGTCAGCAGGTCACGGGCCCCTCTACTGCCCCTCTACCCTGCACTGGTGAGACCTCACCTGGAGTACTGTGTCCAGATGTGGAGTCCTCAGTACAGGAGAGACATAGACTTGTTGGAGTGCATCCAGAGGAGGGCCACAAAAATGATCCAAGAGGTGAAACACCTCTCCTGCAAGGACAGGCTGAGAGATCTGGGGCTGTTCAGCCTGGAGAAGGTTCTGAGGTGATCTGATAGCGGCCTTTCAGTATCTAAAGGGGGGCTACAGGGAAGAAAGGGACAGACTCTTTATCAGAGTCTGTAGTGATAGAACAAGGGGAAATATCTTCAAGCTTAAAGAGGGTAGATTTAGGTTAGATATAAGGAAAAAGTATTTTACAGTGAGTGTGGTGAGGCACTGGAACAGGTTGCCTAGTGTTGTGGTTGATGCTCCATCCCTGGAGACTTTCAAGGTGGGGCTGGATAAGGCCCCCAGCAACCTGATCTAGCTGTGCATGTCCCTGTTAATTGCAGGGAAGTTGGATGAGATGACCTTTAAAGGTCCCTTTGAACTCTGAGGATTCCGTGATTCTATGATTCTGTGGCTGGGGAGTGGCTGCCACTGCCTGAAGACTGGTTGGGCATTGGTTGGCGGGTGGTGAGCAATTGCATTGTTTTGTAAATGTGATGATGATTATTAATATTAATTATCATTAATTATCATTACAACTACTTTTCATTTTCTTTTCTGTTTTAGTAAATAGTTTTTATCTCAATGGCTTTTTTTTTTTTTTTAATGGTTCCTCATTGCACTGGGAGGAGAAGAGGTGAAGAGTGAGTGAATGGTTGTGCAGTGCTGAGTTGCCTGCTGGGTCAAACCACAACACCTGTCATGTGTCACCTGAATAATGAGACCAACACCCACCTCACTGCAGCCTCCTTTCATGTATCTGTAGAGAGAAATGAGCTCCCCCCTCAGCCTCTTTTTCTCTAGACTAAACAACTTCAATTCCCTCAGCTAGTCCTCATACGTCTTCTTTTCTGTCTTTCTGTCTTTTCTTCCTGTCACCAGCTTTGTTGTTCTTCTTTGCATGTGCTTGAAAACAGAATAGTGTAGTCATCTTGGGGAATTTCTGATTACAGGACCTACAGCAAAGAAAATGAGTAATTACTACATAGAAATGCCCAGATTGAGATATCCAGCCACTGGATATTTCTTTTGAGGAAGTACTATGGGCAGCAATGAAAAACATTTTCAGTGGGAGTAGTGTGGTTGTTCTTGAGCCTGGATGGATATGTTCTTGGGCACTATCTGCTCTAGGTGGCCCTGTTTGAGCAGGACCAGATGGACCTAAAGGTCCTTCTGATCACAGCCATTTTGGAATTCTATGATTCTGACAGCAAGGAATGAAATTGTATTTCTATATAATTGGAAATGTTTTCCTCTCTTATCATCTCAGATCCCCATCACTACCTGCTGGCCCATGGACACTGATGATGCTCTTGGTTACTAAATAGTTGCCTGAGTTGGAGGTGCATAAACTCCCTCTGGCAACATCAGAGATGTCAGTGACAAAGCTAGAAGAACAAACCTCAGATATATCTCCAGTGATGCCATGAAGCCTACAGAAGTCCCTGGCTAAATTGCTCTTTATCTTTATTGCTTTATATACTTCTTTATCTGCTTGTCAAGACATTGCATTTTTCCCTGATAAAGTGAAGAACAACAGGCATTGAACAAAATCAGAGTGGTTGATGGTAATCTCAGTTAACTTCCTGGAGTCTCCAGTCATTTGTCACAGTCAAACTGGGCAGTGGGGAGGGAGGTATAGACACTTTGAACTAAGGCAAGCTGACATTAAGAAGCTGTAATAAAGTTCACATGAAGTTATCCAGTCCCATTTCTGTCTAGAGTTCTTTGATATCAAAAGAGGTATCACGGACTGTCCGTAGATATTTTGGAACTAGAAACTTCAGAAGGCCACTGTGATATAAATAAAATAAGTTTTGAAGATCCTGAAGCAAGAAAAAAAATGTCAGAACTACAGACTTCAGCAGGAAAAGGTTTAGGCCTTAAATTACTTGGCTCATAACTTTTCAGTAATATTGAAAGAAGAAGCTCTGGGAAATTTTTTGATCTAAGATTTTATTAATGCCCAACCAAGATGCAGTTCATTCTTAAAAACAAAAAAAAAACAAAAACAAACAAACAAACAAAAAAAACAAAAAACAAAAAAACAAAAAAAAAAAAACTAAAAAAAATGCAGAAAACATCAATTATTTGGATTCCAAGCTCTGCGTAACACTTATTCTTGGGCAGGCAAATTACAATGAGAATAACCATTGTCAGAATATTAATGTGATATAAATTAATGTTGAGGTATTTATTCAATGAAATACAATTATGAGCAATATTCTATTTTCTGAACAGTGTGACTGTAATCCAATTTGGGCTGTTTAACCCCTGGTGATTTTGTTTCAGTTTGTATTGTGACAGGCTGAAAAAAAGGCAGTATTGCTGGGGGCAGCAAAAGGGAGAGTAAAGGGAAAAAGCACCACATGTAATCTGAGATCTTAATAACTTTACTAAATCTACATAACCACAGGGCTGTTCATCACGGATGTACTGCTAATTGAATTTTAAAATAAGGGTAGTTCCTACACTCACTTTCTCCCAACATCATTTCATTTTCTGATGAATGCTTAGTCACCAGCTTGAAAAAGTTGTCATGGCTTTAACCTGAAGTTGCATTAGGGTTTTGTAAAAGGCAAGATTTTCAGCTATGTGGTGGGAAGTGGCAAAGTGGATATGCAAGCTGACTTTCATTACCATCTTCTCTTGCAGAAGTGTTGTTGGTCGGAGGAGTTTTAGCAAGATCCCATGTGGAGAGTCCAGCTCCTCTCCTTAAGAGAAGAGCCATGGGAAGGACTGGGACTGGGGACCTTGCTTCGAACAGTCTGTGAAGACTAAAATCAGCTAGATATTGGTACATTCACTGTCACACAGGAGTCCCCCTGAAACCAACACAGTTTTTGTAGTTCTGTAACTATCATGATAAAAGTCTTGATATTTGGTCTTTAAATAAAAGTGCTAGTGAAAACTAGTTTTAAGCACACAGAGATAAACAAGTAAGAGCATAGTGCCTGTCTGGTGCATTGTTTGCTAACAGCAGTGTTAGCTGCTCAATTTGGAAGAGCCTAGGAAATAACTATTCAGACCTTTTACTAGTAACTGAGATGTTACCCCACCAAACGAGGATACCCTCATCAACACCTCCAGTGAAATTAGGTTAAAATCTGTTACAAAGACTAAAGAGATCGGAGATGTAAGGTTTCAGCACAGTGGTAGGTCAGTATGGAGGATGCTAGGACATACACATTTGTGGGACCTGATGAGCTGCATTCAAAGGTCCTGAGGGAACTGGTAAATGAAGTTGCTAATCATGTTTGAAAAGCTGTGGCAGCCTGGTGTAGTTTTCGATGACTGGAAAAGGGGAACATCAAACTGTGCAGTGCTGTCGACATACTGGAAGGAAGAAATGACATCCAGAAGGACCCTGACAGGCTGGTTGGCCCATGCAAACCTCCTGAAGTTCAACAAGGCCAAGTGCAAGTTCCTGCACCTGTGTTGGGGCAATCACAAACATGAGTGTATGTGGTGAATGGATTGAGAGCAGATCTGTGGAGAAGGACTTGGCAGTGCTGGTGGATGAAAAATTCAACATGGGTCAGCAACATGCACTTGCATCCCAGAAAACCAACTGTGCAGAAGCGGAGATAGCAGGGTGAAGGAGATGATCCTCCCAATCTGCTCTTCTCTCATGAGTCCTCACCTGGAATACTGCGTTCAGCTCTGGGGCTCCAGCAGTGCAAGAAGGATGTGGAGCTGTTAGAGTAGGTCCAGAGGAGGAGGGCCATGGGGATGATCAAAGGGCTTGAGCACCTCTCCAATGAACAGCAAAGGCTGAGAGACTTAGAGTTTTTCAACACAGACAAGAAAAGGCTCTAGAGATCACATAGTGGCTTTTCAGTATTTAAAAGGAGGCCTAGAGGAAGGATGAGGAGAGGCTCTTCGTCAGGAAGTGTAGTGATAAGACAAGTGGAAACAATTTTAAACTAAAACTATCTTTTAAACTGAAGGATTTAATTTACTTATTTTACTCAGAGGGTGATGAGACATTAGAACAGGCTGCCCAGAAAAACCCCTCCCCATCCATGGAGGGGCTCAAGAGCAAGTTGGAAGGAACTTGAGCAACCTCATCTTGTGAAAGTTGTCCCTACTAATGGCAGAGGGGTAAGAACTAGTTGATCTTTAAGGTCCCTTCCAACCTAAACTGTTGTATGATTGTGTGATACACAACTGCCAGCCCTGTCTGTCTGCAAAGAAGAGAGCTCTCAGTGCATTTAGATTTCTTCCTCCCTCATCACCATAACTGAATATTTCAGTGGAAGGCAGAAAGTAAGTGTGAGGAATGAGATGGCATGGAGACTTTGTTAATGGTTTCAGGTACATTTCTTGAAGGTTGGTAATAACATTTGATCAACACTTGATTGCATTGTTGGTTCTGTTTACTTCGTATGACAGCCTTAGGAAGGTTTGGATCCAGCATACATCCTTAACCAAATGAGTTAAGCTTCGTATCCGCTGTGGCTGGCCCCTGCCACCCAAGAGATGATGCCAGTTCTTGAAAGTTTATTAACATAGTTACCCATTGTTGTGCCATAGATGACACAGCTCCCCTTGCAGCTCATTTGAAGTTGAATATTATTAATGATGTGTATGGCAGCAGAGATCAGAGTCCCCAGCTTTACCATGGTTAGCACAATAAAATACAACGTGAGAAAACTAAGCACCATCAAAGAAATGCATGTCTGAAGCTATGGCTGTCTAAAGAGAGAACTGTTGTTCACCAGGAGAAGAAGCCTTCAAGGAGAAATCATTGTGTAACTGCTTCCAGACTACAGAGCATGGAAAAGCAGCTCTCCAAGAGAAATAGGCCTTGGATGGGATTCTGAGTAAGATCAGCTCTGTAACGTTTGCACTTTGATTCGGGATTTTATGTCATGTAAGCACGTACCTTTGGGAGAAAATGGCAGCTGGGGTTTGCCTACATGTTGTTGATATTTCTGCAGTTCTGGGATAGAGAGAAGCAGAAGTGAGTACAGCACAGTTAGGATGTCTGGTGAAGAGTGGTCCTAACTCCCTGGGATACTGCATGAGACAGATTTGCCTGATCAAACCCCTAGCATTTCCAACAGTCATTCAGCCATAAAAACTTAAGCTGTCAATGAAAAGTACACGCTGCAGCTATTCTTTTTCAAGTCCCCGTTGAGCTGTTTGCTTTTTCACTTTTACTTTTTAATATAATTTGTCTTCTGACTTTGCATGAGGCGTCCATTCCCAGTCATTTACCATGAGTGCTGTGGGGACTCCTGACAGAATGCAATGAGAGCTCATGACATCAGTGAGCTGAGGAAGGAGGCAGTTGTGTGTCTTACAACAGTACTTGCTTAGGCCCAACTGGATTTAAATTACATGCCATCAGGGGCTTTGTACAAGGCATGTGTAATAGCAGAAACACCTGCAGAGCACTGTTTCAGGATGACAAATTTTGTCTCTTTCTCTCTCTGGACTAGCTTTCCCTCATCTAAACTGAATACTCTTCACTGAATTGCACAGTTCATGTTATTTATGCTGGTGTAAATGAAAGGAGAATCAGAGCTTTTCTTTCCTTCCCTGGGAAAAATGTTAAAAGAGAGGTAGCTGTCTGCAAAGCTAACCTGGCTGCATGCTGGCCAGCCACCTCCTCTTCAAAGTTCTGTCACCACTAAGCAATCTGCTTGGCTTTGAACAAATTGAAGCATAACATGTCTGTAAAAAGCCAGACCACTTTTCCACTTCTCATAGTACTGTGCTTTGAAAAGCTCATGTTTTACAGGAACACTGAGTGTCGTTTTCTATTCAGTATGTGTGAACTTTGAAATTAATCATGGTTTCACTGGATCCACTTTACGCTGATGCTAGACTTCCATCATTACTGCACACCAGCAGTATGGATTTCAGTATGTGAAGATTCAATGCACAAATAATGAGATGTGTTTTTGGCTATTAAGAGGAAAGCCAAGATCAAGACTATGGGGAGAAATCACAGAATTGAAGAATCACAGGGGTTAGAAGGAACCTCATGAGATCATCAAGTCCAACTCCCCTGCCAAAGCAGGTACCCTAGGTTTTGCAGATGGGTGTCCAGCTGGGTCTTGAATATCTCCATAGAAGGAGACTCCATAACTGCTCTGGGCAACCTGTTTCAGTGTTCTGTCATCATTACCATAAAGAATTTCTTCTGCATGTTAGCATGGAACTTCCTATGTTCAAGTTTTAGGCCATTACTCCCTATTGCTACACACCACCAAGAACTGCCTGGCCTCATCCATTTGCCTCCACCTCCCATTAGATATTTATCAGATCCCCTCTCAGTCTTCTTTTCCCCAGGCTGAACAGATCCAGATTACTCAGCCTTTCCTCATACAGGAGATGCTCCAGGCCCTTATTCATTTTTGTGGCCCTCTGCTGGAATATATCACCCCAAGAGCAGACTGATGCTTAGTTGGCACAATTTTCTTCTTCCCTTGACATACTTTCATCTCACACCAGCTAAGAATGTGTTGTTCTTGATTTAATACACAAAAACCTTGATTTGATTTCTACCTCTGGTCCCACATCAGAAAGTTTGAAAGAAGTTTGATCCTGACCTTCAACTTTGAGACAAAAATAGATGAAACCTATGATCTAGCATCTTTCCTATGTTTGTGTATCAGCCATCTGACTGCAAGAACTCATGCATCTTTAGCCTATATGACTTGAGGCTACATTTTGTATTGATTGGCACTGGTACCACTTTATTCATTGCTGCAGCTATGTAATTTTCTGTCAGCTGGTACCCCCGACTATGGTTGCCATTAAATTAACAGGAGCAGATTACTATACACATGGGAAGAAAGCTTTGAGGACTTGAAGAGAGAGGATTTATTATATTTTTCCACAATAAATGAGAGTTCAGTAGGATTTTTTTCCCAGAAACTCCCTTCCTCATATGTTCTGCACTTGCCATTTGGGAAAGTCCCTGAAATTATACATATGAAATAGGCTCCCAGTAGTGTCACGGGAGGTATGAAATAGTCAATGGTAGCCTACAGTTAAGGAGTTTTGGTTGAGAACAGGCCTACAGTACCCTGGTTATCTTGTCTAGCCATGTGACTAAACATTCAATTTACTATCATCCTCATCCCTGGCACATAATGATTCTCTTTCTACTTGTCCATTTGCCATATCCATGTATCACTGGTCATCACAACCAATGACAAAACACTCTTTAGAGTTCTTTCTGGACATTCTGAACAGTTGAACTATGGAAGAAAACAGCTTCAATTGTTTTCCACTCTGTAACCTTGCTGTGATTTACAGTGACGAATACCTATTTTTAGGAGTGAAAATGGCTAAAATCCTCATTTGAGGGTATGGTAGGAGCCAAAGAGCCACATTTGGCACTCAGTCAGATCTCAAAGTTTTGCAATCCAAGCAAATTTTGCAGCTGGGCAAGCCAAGAACCCTACAGAGGTTTAAATGGAACACATGACAGGAGAGCTGATAAATAGAGGTTACTAGACAGAGGGGAAAATAAGAAGAAATACATTAGTAGCATTTCAGATTGTCCATGCAGAAGCTCAGTAAGGTGGAAAAAGGGATGAAGTTTTATATACTGTTTACCACTATCATAGACTAAAGATTTCTTCCCTCCATTTCACACCAGTTGAATCACTTTTAGTGATTTGATTTCTACCCTCTGTTGCACTCATTCCAAAGAATAAATTCCACAGTGAAGCTTAAACCTGACCTTTGGCAGAATGACAGAGATAGATGAAACCTATGATCTAGTATTCTTCAAACTCATACTTTCAAATGTGGTCCAAGCACCATGAGGAAGCTCTCTTCACCTGCTTCCAATATCCTTGTGTTCTAAGCACAGTTCCTCCCTTTCCCTTGTTTCCCACGGGTTTAACACTGCAGAAACAGCTGCAGGAATAATGTTTCACACCCATTTGGTGATCATATTAAACGAAGAATCCTGTAATTTTGCATGAAAACAGATAAAGAAGTACTCACCACCTCCTTCTTGCTGAGGAAGGCTGAAGGGGACAGAAAGGTAAAGAACTACTGAGTGTTTGTGTGTGTCTATTCCTTGATACACACGCATATGCTAAAGATACAACCATGAGCTTTGGATATTTCATGTTTTGGCACTGCAGCACTTTTCATCGACCTTCCCTCTCAGGCTCCATTCATAAATCGCTTTTGGAGTGCAAATAAGCCATGGGAAGGCTTTAATAAATGGTTCCTCGCATAAAGTTTTATTCCCTAATAATAATTAGCTTATTAGTAAATCCCTAATGGCATTACTAAGGAGGTCATTATCATTATCCCTGTTTTATATCTGCAGGAACTCAACCTGAGAAAGGGAAAGTCACCCACTAGGTAAGATTTGTGGATCCTGAGTTAAGGGAAATGCTTTATTTAACAGGGCACACATGGGACGAATGAAATAAATGGTTGATTAACTGGTGTAAACAGAATGTAAAATGATATTTCCTTAGAATACAACAAATTGTTACTGTGTTTGGATGTCAACATTTAATTAGAACCAAGCGTTCATAGAGACTATTGTAATATACACATCAAGTTGTTGCAATGTTCATCTTTGGGAAACTTTTGAGCTTCTATGCATTCAAAATTTGTGCCATGGTCTCTGAAATCGTTAAAAAGAAACTGGCATGCCATTTGCTAAGTTTTTCACTAAAAGATATCCTTTTTATTCAGATTATTCCAGATAATTTTAAAAACTGTGCTAGTGCACTTGATTATTTTCTTTAACAGTTCATTACTGGCCAGCAATTGGGTGATTTCCAGTACCAAGGGATTTCCATTCAAATGAACGAAGATCATAGAATCATAGAATGGCCTGGGTTGAAAAGGACCACAATGGTCATCTAGTTTCAACCCCCTGGCTATGTGCAGGGTCGCCGATTCCATGCCCAGCTATGTATGGAGGACCTAAACAATTCTCTAAGAGAAGAGAGAAGTTCTGACAGACAGTGCACTATGTCAGTGTTGTAAGATAATGCTGAGGCTGCAGCTCCTCCACGTTGTCTCACAGCTCTGGGAATTACAGTATTGTAAAATCTGCACAGTAAAATTAGTGCGAATTCAGTACATTACTGATTAACTCCTAAATTCACTGTGTTATAAATGGTGGAAGAAATGGATGTTTACTCACAGGATCTACGAGACCTAGTGTGCTGGATACTGGGTCCTCCAAGCCAGCCAAGAAGCAAACTATGAAAGGAGCGTGTGAAACTGTCATCTGGGCTTGTCTGCCCTGGGATGGAGAGCCTGGAACTGTCTTAAGGTAAGGTCATGTATCTGGGAGACTCTTACAACTCCTTGTCTTTGCCTGCTGACCTAGTGTCTATGGCACCCACTCAGGATCTGAAGGTTTGGGGTCCTTCCCTATGCAATCGTGTGGCTTCTGCATGCTATGAAAAAAAACAGAGCATGATCTATCTGAGATCAGTGGGGCAAGAGAAGATACCCTCATCACTAGTTCTCAGAGTAGCAAGGAATTCAGTGTGCATTGCAAATACAAGTGCAAAGGGCAACATTCCTAGCACAGCTTGCTGCTCCTGGATTTCTTTTGAGGTTATATTTATTTTTCTTACAATTCAAGCTACCTAGCGAGGAATGTATAAAGAGTTGTGGGAGCAGTGCAGCTTCCTCAGGTTGTCCCTTTCCAGCTGAATATGCAGAAAAGCTAACACACCATCCGCCTGGCTCAGGGGAGCTGGTTAAGGTAGGATTGCGTGTATGAAATGGGCATAGTTAATGCCTGTGAAGTAGTTTAAAACATCTAATGACAACTCAGTCTTGAATCTTCCAGCTCCACAGAGCTGCAAAAATCTGCAAGTCTCTCCAGGGAAATTTTGATCCCCCTTGGTCCAAAGACTGTCTGCAAATTGATGCCTTCGGGTTGAGTTTTTGCATGTGTGGGTATCTGACCACCTCCTGCAATGCTGAATAAAGTGCGAGGTAAATACCAGTGATGAGTGTGATATGAAGAGTTTGACATGCTGGTAAGTAAGCCACACATCCCAATAATTAAAATTCCATGCCTGGCAATGAGGTTTGGAGGGTTAATTAGGCTCATAAGCCAGGGTAGCAGGGAGACCTTTGGGAGAATCTTATAGACAAGCAGCAAAGCATGTGACCTCATTTGAATTTTCCTATTAGGCATCCTGCAGAGATCTCAAACGCATCCCATCATCACTGCTTGAAACTTTGTTTAGGTTGCATGTGTGCAAACACAAGGAGTCTCTATTAGATTGCACAGCTGCTGTATATACTTTAAATCATCCAGCTGGTGATTATTTATGGCAAGCAAATAGATCCTCCCACCTCCTTTTGTTTGTTAGTACTAACAATAAACGATACAATTATAGTGAGACTCTCCCATCCGGTGTTTTGCAGCAATCTTCTGTTCTTCCATTAGCAGCTTTCGATGCTGCTGATTGGACCTGAAGAGGTGGAGAATGGCACTGCTGGACACGGGGTTCTTCTTGTCTGAGGCTTTCTAGTCTCTGAAAAGGTTATCACAGAATCATAGGATTGCAGGGGTTAAAAGAAATCATTGAGTCCAACTGCCTGTTAAAACAGGTTCCCTATAGTAGGTTACACCGGTAGGTGCCCAGATGGGTCTTGAATATCTCCAGAGAGGAGCCATAAGAGGAGCTTGACTTGTGTCTCTGTGCAACCTGCAGCTCCTTGCTGATGTGCCCAGCTGCAGCATATGCTGACAAAGAAGGGTGAGGGATTCTCACCTGAGCGCTGCGCTGTGCACACTGGGGGAAGCCTTCATGCAAGTGGAGCGGCCCTGAGTGACAAGATAGCACATCATAACCTTTACATCCATATGTTGTGCAGGCACAAAGCATCCTTGGAATAACTCACTGCAAGTGTTACAGTGAATTCCAATATTACCACGGTCCTTGTTCTTTGTGACAACACTGAGAAATTCACCTTCCGCCTTTTGGACACCACCGCGACCCAAAGTACAGCCTTGGCCGTGGGTTGCAGCAGGTCCCCATAGAGCAGAAGCATCACACTTGGCACGCTGCTGTATTTCCATTATATGTCTGTAAGTGAAATCAAACCTGGGGGATTTCTTCCTCGCGCTCCAGACAAGCACCCGCACTGCAGAATACAAATGGAGAGCAGGGCTGACGCACGCACTCACTGTTCAGCTTTCTGCCCCAGGGACCGATTGCGGGCTGCAACCTTGAAGGGCTTGGAGCTCGTTAACACCACGATTTAAATAACAGCAGAGCCGGGGGGAGCAGGTGCTGCATGTCCCTGTAGCGTGTATTTATGTGTGCACGTTTGGTATAGACAATGAGAGTGAAAGAGCATTTGCTCCTTTGGTCCTCAGGTAGCAGCCCTGTGGAAAAGCATCAAGGAGGGAATGGGAAAGAGCTTTGTGTGCTGTCTTTGTTTGTTTGTTTGTTTTCCCCTTTCCTTGGAGATTTTGGACTGATTAAAAAGCTATTTTTGCTGGAAAAACAAGAAGAAAAAAAACAGCTCTATGTGGCAAGGATGAAAGTGTGCTTGACTCCTCCAATGAGTACAATAGAGTTTAATATCTCTGCTGCTTGGCCCAATATTGTATCACAGGCATCACCGACATTGTGCTTCCCAGCATGCCCCAGCCTTCCTTCAAACAAGCACTCGGTGTAGCAGAAAGTCCAAGAAAAGGCTTACTCCCTGGAGGATCAAGAAGAAAGCAACAGTGAAGAAAGGTACAGTGGCTATTAATATTAATGCTTGAGGAAGAGCAGAGAGAGAGGACACGGGAGCAGTAGAAAAAAATGACTGCTTGTGGCTTTGATGTGTTCATTTCCACAGGACCGATAGCAGCATGGAGAATACAGAAAGCAGATAAAGAGGGAAAGGAGGAGGTGGAGGTGAGCAGAAGGCAGCTCAGAAAATTGCACAAGCTGTGGGGAGTTTTTCCATCGAGACGTTTGTGCATCTCAAAGGGAGTGACTCTGCCATCTGCATCTCCTCTGAAAAAAAAAAAAAAAGGAACAGAGCAGAGACAAAAAAAGAAATCCACCTGTTGTGTCTCTTGTTTTGGCTGTAGTAGGACGAATCAGCACAGAATGCTTGCTGTGCGAGGGGAGAGGAAGCCAACGGAGGTACTGTTGTGTCTGAGGAGCCACACACACCACTGCTCTGTCCTACTGACACACTGGGAAGAGCAGGGAGGAGCTATTTTAGTCCTGTTGAGGCTGCTGAGAAACAAGAAAATGAAAGTAATTAAAGGTGTGTTCCAGTCACACTTACTTTTCTAAATCTCCAGGCTAGAGTTATTTTTGCTACATTGATTTAATGGCATTGCATTCATGTCTAAACTGGGTTGGATTTCTTTTTTTTTATTTTTTTAACCCGAACTTCAGAAATGAGCCAGCACTTTCTGTGGTGGTGCACTCACTTTGCTGAAATTCTGCACGCAAAAGGTTGTTCAGATCCCAGGAGGAATTTTGCTAAAAGCCAGCAGCTGACTTAGAATCATAGAAATATAGAATGGGTTGGGTTGGAAGGGACCTTAAAGCTCATCCAACTTCAACTCCATGCCATAGGCTGGCTGCCCTCCACTAGGGCTGGCTGCCCAGGGCCCCGTACAACCTGGCCTTGGTTACCTTCAGCAATGCAGCACCCACAGCTCCCCCAGGCAACCTGTGTCAGTGTCTCACCATCCTCTGAGTAAAGAATTTTCTCCTTATATCTAGTCTAAATCTACTGTCTTAGTTCAAAACTGTCCTTAAACCCTTGCCCTATTATTATAGTCTCTCCCCAACTTGTTTATAGGCACCTTTATCTATTTGAATAACTCATTCTGGTCTCCCTGGGGCCCTATAAATTGAAAAAGGCAGGCTTGAGTCCTAGTGCGCAATGGCTCACAGCTGGGCTGGAAATAGAGTGACGGCTACACTTTAGCTAAACTGGTTGTCTGATGCATAATGTCTGTAGAGTCTTACTGTCTCCCATGTTTTCACAGGACAAAAAAAAAAAAAAAAAAAAAAAAAAAAGATTTTAAATGGTTAAAAACAAGAGCAAAATGCAGAGAAAGAGCAGGAAAGATTTCCAAATCTATGATCAAGTCTTTGTCTCCTCAGTCGTGTTAAAAGACTTAGCCCACATCTGCATCCTCAGGTGGCCTCTCAATAGCACAAGGTGGCCTCAAGAAGAAATAATGCCTGGATTTCACCACAGATCTTGCAGGGCAGTCATTATAAACAGAAAAGAACATAGTGTTCCTATCTTCCTGTGTTAGACCTCATCCAGCTTTTTAAGAACTACCAGTTCCTATAAGCAGAGGCACAATTCCAGATATGAGTACAGACTGGGAGATGAACTCCTAGAGAGCAGCCTTGCTGAGAAGACATTGGGAGTCCTGATTGTCAAAAAGCTAGACATGAGCCAGCAGTGTGTGCTTGCAGCCCAGAAGGCCAATGGTATCCTGGGCTGAATCAACAGAGTGCTAACCAGCAGGGAAAGGGAGGTGATTGTCTTCTTCTACTCTGCCCTTGTGAGGCCCCATCTGGAATACAGTGTCTGATCTGGTCATCTAGATGACCTTGAGGTCCCTTCCAACCCAAGCCATGCTATGATTCTATGATTTGGTGGCTTATGTCAATGCAGAAGGAGCTATCTGGGCAAAATGAGACATGGTGAGGTGAAGAATTATTTACTGATGAATGGGGACTGGAAATCAGGTCAGGTAATTTGAATGCCAGCTTACATATTTTCACTTATAAGTGGTATTAACTGGTTATCTTCATTTTCAGTGATAGAAGTATTTTAGATCTTTTTTCACTCTAATAACTCCCCCTGAATTTTCTACAATTCCTGTTAGAAAGCTGGTTTTTCAACTGGACATTGGAAAATAGTTGAATTCCTCTGGCAAGAGAATTACAGGTAATGTGTCTTGTGGGCAATTCTTCTCTCGATTTGTCTCAGCTGGGGGGTGGATTACATTATATCTCAAGTTCCCTTCTTGAACATCTTTTCTACAATTTCTAAAATTTCCCCTGCTCTTCCAAGGATACCAATCACTATCATGTAAGCACATCAGACTTGGTGCCTTACTTTGTAATGTACCTCACACCTCCATAGGTGTATTAGAAACAAGTGACTTTACGCTTTTTGTACAGCTGCAGCCTTCTACCCCCTTCTAATTTCAGCCTTCTACCCCCATTTAATTTATCTTTGTAAGCAACTGGCCAGTGAATGATGCCACAACATTCCCCTGGCTGGCCATGCTGGGGTTATTGTTAGTTCCTGGGTGCTGTTTGAGAGCAGCAGTGAAATACAGTGTGATGAGGTGGCACTTTTGCTTGATGATGTCCCCAGGATTGCAGTGGTAGCAGAAGGGTGAGATTGGCTGCTTTCTGTCTCTCCGCAGTTGCTTGTTCCAGCAAATTAAGGCTGATGATTCCCTGTCTTGGCTCATAGACTTACTCATCCATTCTCCCAAGCATGGGTATTTACAACAAGCAAAGGAAAGGCTTGAATAAAGAGGGCAGCAGGGGCACTTTTGCTAGTCTAGGGAGCTGCTGGAGTCAGTTTATTACTAACAAGCAGTTAGTGCCACTTACCTGCTGATAAGGGTACACAAAGCACCCCCTGTGGGCTTCTTGCTGGCAAAGGCTTGCCCTTTCCATAGGACAAGACCCAGCATGACGTTTAACCTAAAACAGGTGAGTAATCACATGCCAGTATGCTGAGATGAATGATGAAGGCACATGCTCAAATGCTTTTCTACCTTTGAGACCTTCTTTAAAATTCACCTCTGTCTATGCTCAGCTGCACAGCTGGTACAATGTCTGTTTTTCAATACTTTACCATTGAAAAAGTAAGGCACAATACTCTCTCATCTCTTTTTTGTAAAAAGTCATTTTAGATCCCTGAATGTGCAAACGCCAGCACCTCATTGCCATCAAAAAGCAATTAACATAACTGATGAGTGGCAGGAAATCAAAATACAGTCAGATCTAGCAGTTCTAGAGTCAGGGATGTAAATTATACAGGCACACACTTTTCTGTATGATGACTCGATTTGTTCTCTTTCCATTGTATTCAAAAGTGAATTACAATCTTGAAAGGTTCTATCTCTCCCAGATAACTGAAAAAGCTAATTAAAAACAAAAGCCACAGATGTAATCATTGCTTAATGCTGTAAGCATAACATGACCTAATGCTATTATGAGTTCGAACAAATTTCAATTAGAACTCCAGCTGGTAAACAGATAAATGTGATAACAACATTTTAATATTACATAATCACTTGTTAGTAAAAGTCATTTTTATTTTTGCCATTCATACGGATCAAAAATAATTTTACATTTAGATAGGTTTTTCAGTACAACTGGAGGACAGAAGATGGGATTTGGAGCTCAATGATCTCTAAGGTCCCTTCCAACATAAGACATTCTATGATTCTGTGTTTGAATCAGTAATATTTGAGAAGATCCTCTTCAGGGGTATGTTTCATTTTTTTAATTAATCAATCATTTTGGATTAAATCACCTTATAGCTTGTCGGCAACTTACACTATTCAGATCAGAAAAAGTAATTCAAAGACATGCTTTGTGCTCATTGGCACTGGAAAGAATCAATTCCAGGTTGCAATTGCCTTTTGTTGCTCAAAGTGCTTTTTTATTTATAGTCTCACTGAGCTTTAGGCAATGAGGGGAATGGAATTTCTGGCAGAGCTGGACTTCAGAACATGAAGAAGCTGGGGAGACATTTTGCAGCAGGGTATGTATTGGTACAGTACTTAGAGCACAAACATGAGTCTGCCTGGATCCTTGTGGTAAATAGGTGCTGGCATGGCTTTGGAGAGCCAGGACCAGTTTCCTCCACGCTACCCCCTAGAAAATGTACCTGACAGAGACTTGAAGAGAGACAGAGAGACATAGAAATCTTCCCAAGACACAGAGATAGGGATGAAAACAGTGACTGTAAAGGATGTTCTCCATGTCCCACCAGGCTGGCATCATGCTGTTGTACTGCAAACTGTGCAATCCCAACATTGGATTTCAAGACAGGTGTAGAGGACCTGGCTGGTAGGATGATGACAGCTTACTCAGCTCATCAGCATACAATTCTTCCCTCTTGTGATTTAAAACACTGATAAAATGGAGAAGAATACTGGCCTGACTGCACCAAGGGAGGAAATCTGCTCCAAGATGGAGACAGTGAGGGAAGGCACAATGCAGGGCTCGTGCCATTAACCTGCTGTAACCTGGTCCTCAAGGGACCACCCCTAACGGGGCAGTGCTCAGCATCCAACACTTGGTCTCTGTGCAGAGAGGTCTGATATGCCACTCTGATGAAGATGGTGTGCCTGATATGGACACCTATATGTAGTTTGGCTTCATCTGCATGCAGCAGTTCTCCCAACTTCAGAGTTATTTGATGGGAGAGACAACAGAAGCTGTCACTACTGTGAAATAAAATTCCTGCTATCCCTCAGTGACATGATTTTTTCCTTCCCCCTCCAATTACACGTTTTAAATATTTATTATATACCCTGTAGGGTTACTTTTACTCTAGAAAGAGCAAGGGTTAAGCTTCTGTTTTTTAAACAAGAGAAAATGTGTTGAAATAAATCACATTATTCAACAGCAACAACAATAACACACACACACACAAAGAAAGAAATCCAATATGAAAACAAACTATTCTTAGTTAAAAGGGCAATCACTCTTGAGACTGAAGGCTCTCCTGACTAGCTGCTGTGGCTTCTTCATTATTTACTCATATCACAGTAGCAAGTAAAGGTTTGAAATAAAACAGAGGATTGCATGTGCTGAGCCCTATAAGTCGCAATATATGCTCACTCTCGAAATAGGTAGCAGAGCAATCCTGCAAGCAGGATATCATCCTGTCCATATGAGATGCAAAGGTACAGAGAGCCAGAGTGACTGGGTAGCAGATGATGTGGCCTATGGTAAGGACTGAAACAGAGGTCTCAGACCATTTCTGTGGTTGCAAATTCATCCTTCCACCTGGAAGCTTATATGAACCTCCCAAGACCTAGGTTATCACTCCAATTCCTTTATGTCAACTTACTCTTCTTCTTATCTTACCTCTACATGGCATTATGGAGGCATGTGGCAAGTGGGATGCTGTTCCCTAACTCCAGATCTCTAAAATATAAATTTTCATCTTTGAAGCAGATATCCGAGCTCCAAATCTGTTTTGTGGATAACCAGTCAATGCAGTCCATAACACCTTGGGCATGACTCATCTGACCTAAATGTTGATGTCTGCTTTAGAATAAACTGCCTTATGGCTGTATTGACCAAATCCCCAGTGACTGTAACAGGAACCCTGCCAGCAGCGACAGCCTAATTACAGAGATGGATCAGACCCCATTCACATCTGTGCAAAAACTGCCCTTGTGCTGTCTCACACTGGTGTGTATGCCTGGTAAAATTTAGGATGTTGAGCAACTGTAGTGCTGTGATCCTCAGCAGTTACAAAGATTTGAATGAGCTGTAATGAAGTTAGTTGATGGAAGAAACTCACATTTTGCCAGATCTAGCACACTAGACACACTAACACACTAACAAACTGAGAAGCTATCCTCTAGGCCACCGCAGTCTGAGTCACAGAAGTCTTCCTTCTGTATAGTATTTTTTATCACATTGCTTTTTTATTATCTCTACCTGAAAATGGGCTCAGCTATCTTTGAGCATGCCCTAGTGAAGCAGGCTCTGCAGACAAACCAGAAGGAACTCAACACAGCCTGTGGATGGATGGCAAATGGAGGATATTCATCATTTTGATCACCTGGCCTGTCTGTGTCCGTCCAGCTTTAGGTAAAAAAAAGGTCCATCTCTGCTGGTTGTCTGTATGACACCAGTGTTTTGAAAGCCTGAAGATAACTCATGCAAAAATTCCTGCAGCTGCATAATTAATAAATATTTCATCTTAGACGAAGAGAAGCAGGCCAATGGATGGGACCATGAGAGCTGGATCTGGTCTTTGCACTGCCCAGAGCACCCGACTGGCAAGAGTCATTCATGGAGCTCTCAGCCAGCAATGCAGCTCCAGCATCAGCTGTCTCAGCAGCAATCTACATAGGCCCCCACAGCTGTTTTCTTCTGCTCTAGATTTAATTCTTCTCTTAGTTATCCTCATTTTACCTCTCTGGTGAAGCTTATTGAGATTCATTCGTGTGAATCAGAATACAAGTTCCTAGGGGCAGGTCATTTCTTATTCCCTGATGTCCACTTTCCTATTTGCACAAAACTTCACAGATTCTTGGTGATATCAGATATCACTCATCAGATAAAAGGCCTGCAAGGCCAGGTTGGATGGAACTTTGTGCAACTTGATCTACTGGAATGTGTTCCTGCCCATGGCAGAGGGTCTGAAACTTGAGGACCTTTAATGCCTCTTTCAACCCAAACCATTCCATGATTCTATGATTCTATCAAATACATCCAGCAGTTCACTCCTGTGTCTACCCTCTTATTGTTTACTGTCACCACTCCAACATATTGCCTGTATTTTTCTCCTTTCTTCCTTCCTTCATATTCCTACTTCTCTCAGTGGTGTATTTTCATAAAATATAGCCTTGTTTTAGTTTGCATTTGTCAGAAACCCTTGGTTTCAGCCTTACAAATGTTAGATGTGGTACTTACAATCAATCTTTGGAGGTCCTTTCCTGTTACCCATCCCCATCCTTTTTAATCCCGTCCTTGTCTTCACTGGCACTGATCTAACCAAAGTGATCATTAGTCTTTTCCCAACTAGATCTCCCCATCTGTAACTCTTTCTTCTCTGTATTTCTCACTCTTCCCCAAAATGATAGTTCCATTCTAGAAAAGAAATATTTGTATCCCTCCTCTAGCCGTATTCATCTATTATAAAGTAGCAGCAGCAAATCTATTTTAGTAGAACAGAACATGTAGAATACATATGAATGTATATATGCTGCAGCTGCTGTATCTGACCACATGTTGTGGTCAGATACCCTAAAATTTTTGTTTTCTTTTATGTGATTCTTGGAATATTTTTGATGCTTCATAAACCCATGAGTACCTGTGTAATCACCATTCAGCAACCACAAATCAAAGATAGAAGAACTCTGCGTGCTCAGATATTCATTGAAGCCTTCTCAGTACAGATTATCTTCCTTTGTTCAATTTTTTATTTTTTAGTTTTTCATACCTTCACATAGTTTTCTGCAAACTCCAGTTTCACTGATCGTCCTTTCAACTCTTTCTTTGACAAAGCAGTCACACAGCCATAAGACCACCATTAATGTTGCTGAAAAGTTGGCATTTTAATGGTCAGCAATCCTTCCTCCAGTTCATTCTTCTAATCTTTCAATACCTTGGCAAATGGCATGGATATATTAGTATTCCTGCTGTTAAATTGCTCTACACCAACTGACTCACACACAGAATATGAGAGTAGGCAATTATTACCATCCTCATTTCATCGTGGAGGAAAGAAAGGATGGTATTTATGGAACGTGGCACTGGGTATCTCCCTTAGGTCAGTCTCCCCAAGACCTCTGTGTAGTAAGTGCTAGAGAGAAGCCTCTCTGAAGAACAACATTAGAAGAGCCTGCTGAGATGAGCCTGCTGAGATGAGTCAGATGATTCAGATGTCTAAATTAGACACCTCAAATGAATCAGTGGTAACACTCCTAGTGGCTTCAGAGGATGTATATTCCAGCAATTAACCACAATATGTAACTGTAGCTCTATATAATTAGCTATACAAATTGCAGCCATATACAATAGGTTGCTATGTTTTAAATGAGCAATGAATAAATGGTGTGACTGGAGCTCAAGGTTATTTTGTTCTTCATTTACCTCACTACAAGAAGCCTGCAGAGATTAAATTACCAAAGGGAGACGAAGTTTGTCTTTGGCCTATGAATCACGAAATGGTGATTCTTTGGGTCTAAGTCAATATCCAACTCAGACACCTCTTTTCTGACTGCTTCATATGTTTCTTACATATAACGTCTTATATGTTCGTTAATCACATTTGTGTCTTGACAATTCTGATTTTCTCCCTACACTCTGTTCCTATTTGTTTCTAGAATCATACAATGATACAAATCTAAGAAACCTCCAGAGGCCAAAGCAGGGTGAACTCAATGTCAAATGAGGTCTCAGAGGGCCTTTTTCTATATTGTTTTGAATATTTCTAAGGACTGAGACTGCATAGCCTCTCTGAGCCTCTTTCATAATGATTGACCATCTCCACTGTGAAGAATTTTTCCCTTATAGCTAACTGATATTTGCAATTTTCATTTGCTGTGAGCTGTGTCTGTCGCCTCTTAGTCTGATTTCATCTCTCCTTTAAGCTTTGTTTAGCTAGTTGAAAATATTAACTTGTTTCCCTTAGACTTCTTTTCTTACAGCTAAACAAACTCAGCCTCTTGAGCCTCTCATATATTACAGTCTCTGAGGGACTGTAGCTTGTTGGTATCATTCTTGTACTGGGCAGCCCAAAGATGAATGCAGTATTCCAGATATGTACTCCTCATAAGAGCAAAATGGAGGGGAAATTCCCTCAAACTGCCAACTGTGTTCTTGCTAATGCAGTTGGCATTTTTCAATGTATGGCTGTGTTGCAGACTCACATTCAGCTTATTGTCCAGCAACACCCCACACCATTTTCAGCAGAGGTGCTTTGTAGCCAGATCCCAGCCTCTACTGTTGAATTTCTTCCAGCCAATGTGCAAGACTGCATTTGCCTTTTTTTTCCAGGAACAATTTGTAACCCTTTGTTTCAGTGTTAGATTGCATATCTAAAATGTATGAGTTCTGAGACTGCAGGTCAGATCCATCACTAATGGCTGTTGGCATGGTTCTGCTGAAGCTAATGGAACCGACAACATTTATACAGCAGATCTTGATCTTGCTTTCTTTTTAATCCTGACTATCATTTCTCTAAATATCCTCCTTAATGGTGTCAGAATCCAATCTTCGTTTGTATTCTTACTATGCTTTTAGCTTCAGTATTAACTTGTAGTAATGATTAAGTTCTGCTTCTTTTTTAATCTAGGTGAGAGGCTTGATTCATTTTCCTTCATTCTTTCTCAGGATCTTTATTTTTCTCTGCAAGTTGTAAATACACTGATAAATGTGTTAATTGAAATGACTGTCAGATGTACTAAAAATGAGTCATTTCAGGAGTCCTACCTTGAAAGCGTTCATATAAAAGTCTAAAGCGTGAATCTCTGAAATTCAGACTGTTTTTACACTATGTAGAAACATCAGTGAGTAATTTACAAAGCACACAAACACACATACACACTCGCACGAATGTACACACCAATGCACACTTAGAAGAAAAGGGTTTTAGGCAGATTCATTATAACAACGGACAGAATGGGCAGTTCTGTTGGTCAGCTGAGCTCTAATCAATCTGTTTAATGCCTTTCAAAGTATCATTTCATTAGAGGCTCAGAATAATCATTCACTCATCTGCTCTTCATCTGCTGGATTTGATTTGTGCTCTTTTACGGTGGAAACTAATGGGTATCCCATAAGAACTGATCTTTTTTGAATGTTTCCTATTTCTTGCTTATGTGCTAAGAATATGTATTGCCTTCAGTTTAGATATTAGAGGATGAAATCCTGTGCGGGTTTCTACAGAGTATGGCACGTAAAACGGCGAAGTTCTTTCAGGGACAAAATGTATGCCAGTTAGAATATTCACTGAGTTATCAATCATCTTCCCTTCTTGAAATAGGTCCTATAGAAGCCAGCAGGCATTTTTATTATGATTCTTCAGGTTGCATTCCACTTTTACTCAGACCCCAGTTCTCAGTAAGCCTTAAGTCAATTTGAATGAAGAAGTGACTAGCACAAAAATAAACCTTCCACTTTCAACAGTCTGTGTCAGTCTAGAGAAAATAGAGTAGAATGGAAAGGGAGATGTATGCAGAGGTGGTGAATGCTCTCATAAGTACAGAGGAAAGGATAAAAAAGACAGAACAACAGGAAAAGCAGACCCCAGTAAGGAAGAAGGAACCCCTCTGGCCTATGTGTCTAATATCCCTGTTATTACATTCAGAGTTCCCATTCTTTATCAATTATTTTTCCCCCTAATACTTCTGGAATGTCTTGTTGAGAAATCATTATACGGTGCTGTACCATGGGCAGTGCTGGGTTCTAAGATCTATTTCCAATGCTAGTTTGTGTATTTCATATAATAACTCTTTGGGTGAAAGACACACCACTTTTAGACCCTGTTGCCCGTTGTATGGCAGTTGATCTCCAGAGAAAGAAGTCAGGAGTGTTCCTCATTCGCGGCTTTATCACAGAGTGGTTTCCTCATTCCTGAAAGACAGAAGAGCACCATTTACACCATCTTTGGTGAAAAACGGTGTAGGATTTGCACTTCCACCTTGTCAGTCTATTGTGTGAGTCCAGGTGCTACTGTGGGATATGCATGCTCCCTCCTGTGCTCTCAGCTCTGCTCAGCATGACTTGAGCTGTCCAGCTGGTGCATTAGTCTTTTAGAGGATTTTGATGACTCTCTGTCCACCTCTGAATTGCAGCTGAGCAACTTACTTCTCCAAAATGAAGTGACAAACTAACTACCAGGTGACAGAGGCCTTTGGACTCCTAGTACTCAGCCGTAATGTGGGCCTCAGACTGTCTCTTTAGTCTGTTTTATTCCCTGATGGTGTTCACTGTCTGGCAGACTTAGCAAAGACAATGATACTCTCTGTGGTACTTTCTTCTCCTCTAGTAAGTCAGGTTTCCTTAGCAATGTTAAGAGCCCTTGTGTATGTCCATTCCAGTTTCAATTCAGCACTCCTGAATATGGCTGCATCACACACAAATTTCAGAAGAGCTCTGCACTAATTCTTCACTATCTCTCCTGATATAACCACTCATCCACTACAGTCTCTCCTGTCGCTTAAATTTCAGGAAAAAAATGTGCTTATTTGAGTAGGTCACCCAAGTCATTTTAGATTATACAGCTAGATGGTAGCCAGCAGATCATGAAGGGTTTCATTAAACTTGGCAATGTTAGGCAGTTATTCATCTGATACATTGCCCACAAAAATACTTAAAACTGAATGGCAGTGTTTAGCTACTTTCAGCACCCAGTTTTTCTTGCCTCAGCCATTTTTTTTTCATGTGTTGTGAGGGAATTCCAACAGATCCATTCCTTTCCAGGATTTCTGCAGCGGGGATAAAAATTGCAATTTTATTTCGTACTTAGACAGCTTTCTTGTTTTGTAAGGGTTCTTGGTGACGCTCTGAAATTCATGTCCAAAGCATTACTCAGTCAGTGTGTATTTGGTGTGAGGAGGTATATTAGGCTGTCTTCTTTCTACTCAATTTCAAGGTCATCTGATGGTTGTAAAATATGTAGATATGAAACAATGGTACATATAAGATAAATTATTAAAATTTGGTACCAAATGAATTTCTATAAACCTAGGTATAACCTTATATACAAATTCATGAAGATTTTTATTTTTGGAACATAACATCCTGAACAAGAGGGAGAACGGTAACCTGGTTATTGAACTTGTGCCATTCAAGATTTTGATTATCAAACTAAATGGTTAGCAGTTCTTTGGGCTTTGATCTTTAGTCTGTGCTACTCTTTCAGTCAGTTCACTGTATGATATTGAGCAATGAAAAGATAATAAGTACCACTAGGGCATTTATCAAATGATTTAGAACAGCCTGCAGCCAGATATGATGTAACATAACAATAGTGCAACAACCAATGGTGGCCTTTAAGATTCTTGCTTCAAACTAAGACAGTATTTATGTTTTGCCTGAGATGAAATGTTGAAATAACACAGCTTCTGATACTCTCTAACCTGGAAACTATCAAGACATTTTTGTTTTTATTCAAAAGTTAACAGAAAAAATCCAGTCAGTGCTTTTTCTTAGTGGTATCAATTTGGAGTAGCTCCCAGTAAAATGAAACAGAAAAAGTAATGGGAGAATTTTCTATGTTAGGTGTTTCTTTCTTTACTTTCAGACTGGAACATTTATTCTTTAGTAGGCTTTGTTGATAAAATACTGCTGAATTTTTTGGAGCTCTACTCTCACTACCGAGTCCAGAGGCTTCAAATAAATCAATACATGGGCTTGAAAAGGATTACAGTGGGAGCTATTAAGGTATTGGGCACTTTTGAACATCTGACTCCTATACAGGGGCTTAAAGACAGTTGAGCTCTTTTGAAAAATTTGTTCACACCTGAGGACTCTTGGAGGTCTGGCTTCTCCACTTCTCAGGAGCTTCTTATTCTTTCCAAAGACAGTATCCTGTTACTAAAGCTTAGACCTCTAAACTCCTAAGAATCGATGTGAGAGAGGCTAAAACATGTTAAATGATTGCCTTCTAGAAGGCTAAATGCAGGAATGATTTATAAAATACAATTCTTGTACAAAATCTATGCTGCTGCTGAATTCCGTTGCTGGAGGAATTGCAAGGGTTACGTGAACAAATTGAAATCTGGCAGGAAAAGAAAGGATTATGGCATGCAGTGAACAACAGCAGGGAGACAGTCATGTCAAAAGTTCACATGCAATATGTGATATCAATAATTTACAAGGCCCTTCCATTCCATTTTCTTTATCAACAAAGCAGTCTATGAGTTGCCTATTTCACAAGTTTTGCTACACCACAAATGGATAACAAACCTTTACATGTAATATGACTTTATTTCAAATACATGCTTCTTTACTATGTCTCCAGTGCAGCAGTATATATATGAGTTGTATTCAGTTGTGCCAGTATTGTTTCCATCACCAGCATATCCATTACTTTGTCACCACTGTTGTTAAGCATAATTGCTAAACATTTTGTCTTTGCTCATCTGCCGATCCTTATGCACCAAGAGATAGGAAAGTAGACACATTTACGTATGTATGTTCATGCATGCCTGCATCAGAGATTGTTGTGGGATCCTTTAAAATGTAAAGAAGTTGCATTAAGTGCCAAAGGCACTAGAAAAACACTCAAGTTTGTTAAGTCTAGTGATGCTTTCCAGGAAAGGGCCTGGCATGGCAGTTTGCCCTACTTGATTCCCTAAAGTGCAGAAGTATGAAGGAGAATAGACCGTACTTCCTATATTTTCTTCTGAGTACAGTTCTTGCAGGGGATGAGATATTGATGTTCTAATGCAAAGCTCTCCCAAGATGATTTCTTTGAAAATCTTATCAATATTGTTACTGAATGGAAAAACTGAAGAGCAGAAATTAATATCTGGATACAAACCAGGAGAAAAAAAAAGCAGTAAATCACCAACTTGGCAGGTTGTGAAATATTTAGATACATTAATTCTGAAATAGAAATGCGAAGGATATTCTTATCTATTCTGATCTGAATAAACTGACAAAGTCTGGATCATTATAGGCATTTGTAACTAGGAGGATATGTTGGGGGTGGGGACACTGAATATATTTCTGTGTATTTACGGGAGTGTACTTAGCCTGTTTTCCCTGGGCATAGGAGCAATCAGAAGCAGTTCCCAGTTCTAGTTTGGCACCCCCAGTCCAACTCTTGGGACTCCCCCTGCCCTAGCCAGGTTTTTCTCATTATATTCATAGAATCATAGAATCATAGAATGCCCTGGGTTGAAAAGGACCACAATGATCATTTAGTTTCAACCCCCCTGCTATGTGCAGGGTCTCCAACCACTAGATCAGGCTGCCCAGAGCCACATCCAGCCTGGCCTTGAATGCCTCTAGGGATGGGGCATCCACAACCTCCTTGGGCAACCTGTTCCAGTGTGTCACCACCCTCTGCGTGAAAACCTTCTTCCTAATATCTAACCTAATATCTAACCTATTCCTGTTCACCTGCACACTGCAACACAATCCCACACACCTTTCCCATAATAGTAGTCACTGAAACTTGCCTGCTCAGAGCACTGAAACTTTGTGTTGGGTGGATATGTGTGCTTGACTCTTCTGCTTTCATTTTGGAAACTAAGCAGAGTTGAAATATCTGTCAGGCACTAAAATGATTTAACTTGAAAACCTTATCAAAGAGCAAGTAGGCAGGAAGGAAAAACTCCTCCTGCTCCCTCCTTCCTTCCTTTGCATGTGCAGTTGCTCTTCTTTAATGAGCTTAATTAGTCCTTCTGCACTTAAACCTGTGGGACTGACCCATGGGTAGTCCCAGGAAAGAAAGGTGTCACCTCTATGAAAAGCTGACAGGTGGGACAAGTCATGTGCTTATAGAACCATAGAATCACATCATTCTTAAGGTTGGAAAAGACTGGTACAATCATCTAGTCCAACCATCAACCCATCCCCACCATGCCCACTAAACCGTGTCCCTCAGTGCCACATCTAAACATTTCTTGAACAGCTCCAGGGATGGTGACTCCACAGCCTCCCTGGTCAGCCTGTTCCAGTACTTCACCACTCTTTCTGAGAAGAAATTTTTTCCTAATATCCAACCTGAATTTTCCCTAGCACAACTTAAAGCCATTACTTCTCATGCTATTGCTTCTACCTGGGAGAAGAAGCTGACTCCTACCTCGTCACAACCTTCTTTGAGATTGCTGTAGATATCAATAAGATCTTCCCTGATCCTCCTCTTCTGTGACTGAATAATCCAAGTTCCCTCAGACACTCCCCATAAGATTTGTGCTCCAGAACCTTCACAGCCTTGCTGCCCTTCTCTGTGTCCTTCTCTGGACACACTCCAGTGCCTCAAAGTCTTTCTTGTACTGAGGGATCTAAAACTGAAGAAGACTTGGGATTAGTTCCCAGAGCTGTTCCAAGCTCTTCTTGTCAATTGGTGTGGCTATTCAAAGGTTCTTCAAAGGTGGAGGTAGTTGCTTGTGTATCTGTCAGGCTCTGGATCTCTGTTTGCTTCTCAGTGGTCTAAAAGGGAGTGATAACATTTTTCAGAGAGCTGTTACAAGACCCAGTGGAAATAAGACAGTGAGACATGAAAAGAGTGCTAGGAGAGACTCTCTGTAAATAGGAAGCAGTGTTTGTTGTGTGTGGGCAGAGTGGAGGAGGGGGGTTAAATAACAAACACAGATTTCCTTGGAAAATAGTATTCTGCCATATAGCCATATTACAGCATATCTGATTTTGCCTTCTTCTGCCACACATATCATATTGTTATCTGGCCACTTGTTTCCCATCAAAAGATGACCTTGGGAGAGTAAAATGAAAGAGGAAGGTAGTATGAAAAAAAAAAGAAAGAACAGAGAGCTTTTCTGGCCAGCAGGAGGAAACTACACATATAATAATCCTCTCGGTCATGATGATACAATCTGTGGAGTGATTTAACCTGGCATCGTTCTGCTTACTGCCATGGAACTGCTGCAGCTCAGACCACCTGGGGCCTGGCCTTTTGCTCTCAGCATCTGCTGGTGTGACACAGACTGACTGGGAGGACAAAGAGAGCATTCAGGCAAATGTTCAGCACCTTGCTCTATCCTCACTGGCACTGAGGTCCTGCTGAATTCATGAAGAGTTTTAGGGAAGCCAGGAGGAGGGAGGTCCTGGGTATCCATAGTCTTATTGATGAAGCTGAGCCTTGATAATTTAGTAGTAAATCCAGAGTAACAATATGTAATTGAGACCTGGCCTTCCAGATAGTCGTTTCTGAAACAATGCAGCACAATTTCTGTAGCATTTGTCAGTAAGGAGTCACAGGAACATAAGGACCAGCAGAGCAGGTCAGCCCCTTTGCATAAAGCCCACACGCTTGTGTGTGACAGCAGCCCAAAGCAGATGCACAGGGAGCAAGAGGCAAACCTGGCAGGCTTTTCCTCCCTTCTTTGGACCTGAAGTTCCCTGTGGTGTTTGTCACTTTGCCATCATTGCTCCTATAACTTTTTTTTTTTTTTTTTCTAGGCAGAATGAATTATAGCTTCACCAGTCTTAGAGATCTGTTTTTTTGGCAGCTACATTTCATATGGGGAAAACTGGCCCACATGGTGCCAGAGTAAGGATGACTTCCTCTGCTAGGTAATTGCATTACCTAGGGCATACTACAAGCCAACCCTTTTAGACTGGACGTCAAGCTATTCATAGCCATGCCCTCTAATGGGATCCTTAGCTATTGCAACCCTCCTGACCTAAGGAGGTAATTTATTAATGTCTGTATTTCTGCATGTGTATAAATATGCATAATCTCTAGTCATTCTGAAATGAAAATCCAGTGTCTTTCACCAGCATATATTTGCACTTACTTAATGCTGGATAGAAAAATATACAGCACAGAGACCTTTTAAATATAGAGATTTACTGCAGATTAGGTTTAATCCTTTGCAGTTTTTGTAGGGTTGAGTTTTCCCGCTCCATGTTCTTTACTTGGTAACAACTTGCCACATGTTATTGTAGACATTGCTGATATGAGCATTTTGTGTACAGGAATTCCATGTTATTTCATGAAAACTAGCTTGCTGGAAACAAAGATACTATTCTTCAGCTTGGACTGCCCCCAGCATTTATCTCCTGGCTGCTATGCAAATATTTCATGTCCTAATTTCCACACTCATTCATTTAACACATAAGCTCATTATAGTTCAGGTGTTTATTTAAAGGCCCTCCAAACATCAGTGAGCAAGTTAAGTTGGTCAAAGGCTTTATAAATGTGCTGAGAAGTTTGCTTCCCTGGCAAATTCCACTTTCTGCTGCAGACACTGTCTGCAATCCACAATGATTTTCCACAGCCTGTCTCCATAGGGGAGGTGCTCCAGTCCCCTGATCGTCTTTGTGGCTCTCCTCTGGAGCCTCCCCAGCAGCTCTCTGTCTTTCTTGTACTGGGGGCTCCAGACCTGGACGCAGTACTCCAGATGGGGCCTCACAAGAGCAGAGT
>JAOWBP010002052.1:70963054-70989052 GCA_028571105.1 Tragopan temminckii
GAAAAGAAAAGAAAAGAAAAGAAAAGAAAAGAAAAGAAAAGAAAAGAAAAGAAAAGAAAAGAAAAGAAAGGAAAAAAGGAAAAAAAAGAAAAAAAAAGAAAAAAAAAGAGGAAAAAAAAAATCCCCATGTTATGTAAACCTCAGGAGAGAAATTCCATTCTCTCTAATAAGGGTGCAAATCAAGTACATTTCTTTAGTTTTCACAGTGGCCTTCCTCCTCCAGAGTAGCAAGATGTAGAAGTAAACCCTGTTCAATGCAATGGATTTCAGAATGCAGGGAAATGAGTACCAACTCTTAGGTCTTTTGCTGCACTCACAAGCAAAGGCTAAGAGGCACACAAATTCCTGCATTCAGCTTTTTATTGGTGCTTCTTTGTACAGAACATTCCAGGAGCTGCCTTGCCAAAGACGAGCAGCTCATGTTGGTGATGGCACTGACAGTGGAGGCTCTGCACAAACAACAGAGAGAAGTTACAGCCCAGCACTCTCCAGCCTGCTGCTGGTGGGGCACCTGGCAACTGGTATTTTTATATACAGGAGATTATTCCATTAAAGCCATTGGCACCTGCCTTGCAGAGGAGGATTAAACAAGGCATGCTTCTTTCACTATTACCTCACCCATTGCAAGGCATAAATTAATCGGTTGATGGATTTTGTTGACTAACGTGAACTATAAAGAAGCAAAACATTGCGTCTGTGTTGGATGGGATACAATGGCTCTTTGTAGAGGCTCTATTCTTGCCAGCATCTCCAGCAGCCATGACACAGCCGTTCTGCATTGCTCACCAGAAGGAGGAAGCAGGCATGCTTCCAGTCTGCCTGAGGTTTTGCCAGGGTAAACAAAGATTTTAGTTAGTCCCGCTCGTGACATGGGCAACTGGTGTGAGGGAAAGGGCTTTCTTACAGCAGCCATAGTTCATTGGACCTTTCTTAACTGTGGTCCCAGAGCATGGTCAAACAGTGGACTAGAGACACCAAGCTGCTGGAAAAAGTCCAGCAGAAGGCCATCAATATAATCAAAGGACTGGAGCATCACTATTACAAGGAGAGAATGAGAGGACTGGGAGAGCACCGTCAGACACTGCAAGGGGTTCAAGCTATGAGAAGAACTGATTTTCCTTCTTCTATATATGCCTGATCCTGTTGTCTTCTGTATTCTCTCTGTCTGGACTGGAGAGGAAGAGGTGAAGATGAGAAGGGAAGACATGGGTTTGAAATTTAGCATCCTACACACCAACCTGATGTCTTTAAACAAAGGCACCCTCTGAAGACACATGGAAATGGTTACCCTGCAAACTTGAAAGCAAGGGTTTTGTTCCACTATGGAGGCTGAGGATTTTAGTACAATTGGTCTTGGACTTCAGCAAATTCTTTACTGAATCCTGTGTTCAAGACTACTGGCCATCATGTGATCTCAGAGAAAACTGTTGCTGCCAAACTATGCTATCACATATGCATATGCTCCATATAGCTGATCCAAGACCAAAACAATGGTTGAATGTTGGAGGAAATACAGCTTTACTTTTATTTGTGACTTTCATCATTTATTACTGGTATTAGCGCACCTGAGAGCTTAGCTTGGCTGTACATTGAGGGAAGTAAATGGCCTTTTGCTTGTGGGAATGGTAATGAGGGGAAATAATGACCTAAAGAAAGGTGGCCTGGGTGAAAGTGAAATGGGGATGCACTGCATTCAGTATGGGTACCTTTGGACTGAGATAATGTGATAATGGGTTTCAGGTTGATATGTTAAACCATACTGGATGTTACTCTCCTTACCTTAAGGTTTTTGAAGGAAGAAAGCACTAAATCTTTTAAAAAGAGCAAGATGGACTCTTGTAAAAAGAGCCCACCTTGCATGTCTGCACACATTCACCTGAGGGGCTAAGCAAAAGCAACTAAACATTGGCTTAGCAAAAGAGTGAGACAGCATCCTCCCACATGGAGCAAGAATTCAAGGACAGATAAAGGTGCACATGAAACCATGACCAGTTCAGGATCTTGGGCAGAGGATAACAAGAAAGTAATGTCCCACCTGTCTGGGAAGTGGAGGAGTTATTGCACAGTGAGAAGCTTTCCTGGGGACAACAGTTACATCCAGTTTAGTAGATTAAATATTGTGTTGTTGAGCAGTAAGAGCTGCTGGCATGGAACATCCTGCTTCCATGCTGCTGATGACTTGTTCCCCAAGTCCCTGCAATCACATGACTCCATGCACAGAGCTTGCCAAGAATGGCCCCAGGCTTGTGCTAACTGCACAAGTTACCAGGTACCAATTGTGGTACCTGGAGATGGTTTGGGAAGGTATTAATTGCCCCAGAATCAGGCCAGGGGCCAGGTTATACACATTCATTTAACAGTATAGACAACTCTGTTACAGGTTGCAGATACTCCCTGTACTGCTTATTTTTTTTAATAAAGTAGTGACTACTGAGGCTATTCTTGCCTTGGTCTAACCTGCTTTGAAGTGGACGCTTACTCCAAGTCAGTCTAGCTCCATCAATACTATCTGTACTTTGTTCCTAATTAAAAAAAAACAAACCTAGACTGAACAACTAAAACAGGCACAGAAACAAAATACTCCCTCTGCAAGATCATGGTGTTTAATAAACCCATGAAAGCAATTTATTTCTAAGAACATACATCAGAAATATTACCACTTTTTGGATTAGTCAGCTGTCCACTAACTGGCCATGATTTCTAGAAAAATCAATCTGTTAGTCACAGGCACCTGACAAATAGTTTGCATACAATATAGCTTAGCATGGGGGATTTATCAGCTGTTCTGCACACTGAGTTCATTATTCGCCATATCGTGTGACTAGCCACTTCTAACATGTGATACAATTCCTTCCTTTTAATTATACAGAGCATTTGTACACAGGTCAAAACCAAGCCAATATATACACATATACGTTAACACCAATGCTAAATAACTAATTCTAATCCTACTGCTCATTGTTGAGAATCCCCAGGTATCTTGAAAAGACATCTGAGCAATTAACAGCAATGACTCACAGCACATGGTCATGAGCATGGCCTTCTATTTATAGCAATATTTCTAAATTCTTCTCCTTCATAAGAGCAGTAGTAGCTGAAAAAAAAAATTACTGCATCAGACACTTCTTTGGATAAAATCATGCATGTAGATACACCTTTCTTCACTGTTTCTGCTCTCAGCCCATGAAAAACCCATGGAAAAAAATGTAATCTCAAGTCTCTGAATTTTCAACACCAACAAAAGTAGTTAGAAACTAAAATGATCATTGAAATTAATGGTCTGTGTAGCTAAATTCCCTGATAATCTTTGAGACTAATCAAGCAAGATGCTTTAAAGCTGCAGACAACTGCATAACTAGTTTTGATAGACCAGCTGTGGTTCTCTGAACAGAGATTTTTGTTCCACATTCCCTTCCATTTCTTCCAATTGTCTAACCTTTTCATGTTCTGCCTTGGCATTCTGTTCATGTGCTAAGTAATGTGTTTTCTTATATCAGATACTGCAGTCTTGTATCACTTTATCTCAATTTTAGGGGCAATCAATTGAAGTTACAGAGAGATATAAGGCCTCTGCATCACCCCGCTATCAGATCCACTTTGCTGTTTATCAATTAAAGGTCAGACACAGGTTAGTGAGAAAAAACTCTCTGAAATGCTGGTCTGCTCGCATTATTACAGCTTGTGCTTTGGCATGGGGTTAGCAGTATGTCAGCTGTGTAGCAAATATATAGAAATGAGAGAGAAATGTTGGTTGAAATACTAAGAAGCAAACTATGTAGTGCAAAAAAAAAAAAAAAAAAAAAAGAGCATAGATAAATATGTATTTACACTGCTTTGCTGATAAATCTTTAGTTAAAAGAAGGAATTCTGATACCACTGCTTCCACTGATTTTGCTAAAAGAGACAAAGATTTGTGTGGGCATGTAGATTTATTTTCCTTTGCTAGTGCTGTCCAGGCTCAGCTAGATTAAAGCAGCTGGAGCAGACCCCATTGTTGAAAAATTTGTCATGGGGTCCATTTGCAAATCTCACGCAATCTACAGGGAGGCCAGGACCATCTGTACAAAACACAGATGCCTCTATCGCAAAATATCAGCAGCTCTGGCCTTCTGCCTGTCAGAGCCTTTCTGACAGAGACTTCTTGTCACCATGAACTCCTGGACAAAATTCCCTCTGATGAGGGAACTCATCCAGTGCAGTGAGAAGTTGTTTCACATTTTCCATTAGTTTCACAATAGCCCTTTAAATCTTCAGCTCCAGGACTGATTGTGACAAGCCATAGAATCTCAGAATCCCAGAATGGCTGAGGTTGGCAGGGACTTCTGGGTCCATCCGGCCCAATCTCTGCTCAAGCAGGGACACCCACAGCAGGGGCCCAGTGCCATGTTCAGGCGGTTTTTGAAGCTCTCCAGGGAGGAGATCACACAGCCTCTCTGGGCAACCTGTTCCAGTGCCCAGCCATCAGCACAGCACAGAAGTCCTTCCAGGTGTTAAAAACAGAACCTCTTCTGTTTCAGTTTATGCCCACTGCCTCTTGTGCTGACCCTAGGCTCTGCTGAAAAGTACCCGGCTCTGTCTTCATTGTACTCTCCTTTCAGATATTTACGGACATTGGTAAGATTCCCCTTCAGCCTCCTCTTGTTCAGTCTGAAAAGCCCCAGCTCTCTGACTCTCCTCACAGAAAAGGCCATCATCATCATAGTGGCTCTACATTATACTCTTTCCAGTATGCCCAGGTCTTTCTTACCTGGAAGCCTAGAACTGAACACAGCACTCCAGCTGTGGCCTCGCCAAGCACTGAGTAACACTCCTTCCTCTATCTTCTCACAACATCCAAACAGACAAGGGAGGCATGATTTACCCTTACATGAGCAGTTCTAGTTCTATTAAATACATATCAATGCCTTATACTCTGCTTCAGAGTTGTTAACAGCTGTTTCTCCTGCTACTGTCACAGCTGTACCACCGAGCCTGGCACAGCCTTGGACACTGCAGTCTCTAGGTGTAGTAGCTGCTGCTAATGGTCCACCATGTATTGAAGTGTTGCAGCTTTGGTACTCCAGGCTTTAGTTCCTGCTTGATCCTCAGATAAGTAAGCCATCTGGTTCTTGTGATTTATTGCAGTTTGGATTCTGTTTAGTTGCTGCTCACTCCTTTTCTGTAATGGATGTGCCTGCAGCTCAGCATTATAGGCTGGCTCCTGTTTGTGCTTGGTGTCAGTGCCTTGTTAAGATCTGGGGAACAGCAGTGGCGGCTGTGGGCAACATGAGGGTAAATTCCTGCACGTTTTGTCTCAGACCCTCCTATTACCAGCTCAGATGCGTGGAAACGCTGCCAGATGACTCATACCTTGTTAACTGTGGTATGGACACAAGCAAGTGTATGAGTGGATTTCTTCACTAGAAGAAATAAAGACCTCAGGAAAAAACAAACAAACAAACAAACAAACAAAAACAAAAAAAAAAAAACAAGAAACAGAAACATCTCATGTCATGGGTTTTGCCTGGGGTGCATTGGTTGTGCATGGGTCATTCTTGATAAACATCAGCATCAGAAAATACAGTTTCTGACGTGGAGCTGTGCTGTAACATGCTTATTGAACTGAACAGTATAAGAAATTATCATTTTTTTTTCCAAAGTTGGACTGAGAGAAAACTCACCCAACATCTCTGCTGCCTCCTCTTTATTATCAGATCACTAAGACTACCCATTCCATTTGCCAGCCTACTGCATAGTTGAGGACCAAGCAGCAATACAATGGGGAGGTACTTCCAGCAGGGAAAATAGAAGTGGTATTCACAGGCCACTTGCTGCCTGCAGTGGGAGTTGGGGGAAGTGTTTCCTGCTAAGTTGCTAACAGTGAACTCCATCATGCACGTGCATGATGAGATATGTTGAGGTGGTCCTCACCTCACAACAGATATGTTGCCATGTAGTTACCATGCTGAGCGTTTTGTAAGTAAGGAAGGGTGTCTGGGATCTTTCTGTCATCAAAGGATATGATTGAAGACTTTTCCTATCTGCAGGCCCAAAATACCACAGTCTCCCCCTCAATAGGCCTGTAGCAGGCAGCAGAAAGGTACTTACAAAACCAGTAAGAAAACTGTTGATGAACTCAAATAAAGCAATTTATTGGCAGACAACAACATGACTATAAAGTAAATTCCTCTTTCCCTGATGTGGCTGAGCAGGAACATTTAGATTTGTGGGCCTTATTATCAGGTAAACACTTATTAAGGGGAAGAAGAAAGATGTTCACAAAAGGAGCACCTGACAGGCAGGCTGGTGAGTATTAGTGTTGGTTGTTTGCTGTGTTAAAGGATGCCAGCTGTGTAAATCAGGATTTAGTTCTGCCAATCCAGGCAAAGACAATGTCTCACTGTTAGTTTGTTTTACATTTTTTTAAACAAGCAAATCAGTAAACACAGCCTTTCGCATGAGGAAATCTTTCCTTCCAGATGAAGAAGTTGCAATGTGCACAGCTGTACCTCAGCCCTGCCTGATTCTGAATGCCTTTTATGTTAGGGGATACTATTGCTTTGAAAATAGCCATCTAGATTCATAGAGTAATTCACTTCGGAAATAATGGAACAACATAATGGAGTTCTATCCAAACTTCTCAAAAAGTCTTAAGTACTAAATGGAAAACATTGTCCTTTCTTCAGAACTTTTGAACTACCTCTATAATTCTGCATCAAGAAGATAATTTGCTATTAGATCAGGCTGTTAAGTTCCATCACATGTTACCATAATGGTGTCTTAGAGGGAATTATTTGAACTGTTCTCAGAATTATACCTAAGTCAAAGGTTCCTGACAAGGGAAGGATCTGGGATTTTCTCCTCTGACACCATTTTTCCTGCCTGCTGCCTTTATTAATCATCTAAAAACTTTTCCTAGGAACATGTCTTGCTCTGCTGGGTCTATTGGTAGTACCTGGGACAGTTGTCAGAGAGGCTGATCAGATGACGCCTATGGCAAGGTCCCAATTCCCCTTTCGCTTAGGTGAAAATGAGGAGTAAATCTGTTTCACTCAGTTACTTCAATACACCAAGTTAACACTTGGAGCTTACTGGACTGCTATCAAATCATCTCTGCACTGATCTCATAGAATCATAGAAACATAGAGTCATAGAATAGTTTGGATTGAAAGGAATCTTAAAGATCATCTTGTTTCATTCCCTTGCCACAGGCAAGGATATATTCCACTAGATCAGGTTGTCAAAGCCCCATCCAACCTGACAAACACTATGGTTGACAGGTGTCTGTTCATCCATTATTCTCCTTACTGCACTGTTAAAGATAGGCAGGTAAATAAAAAGAGTTCATTGCGTAGAACTAAATATTGTCATTTACCAGCAAATTTATTGGCTTTCTGTTGAGAGGCTAACAGAACATGTTGGCATTTTGAAGACAACTTCATATACTTGAAACAAAACATATGTCAGTAAAATATAAAGAAAAAATCCTTACGAGTGACAAGTTATGAAAACAAAATGAAAGAAAGTTCAGAATTGTCCAGAATGATGCTTCCTCCCAGAGAATGGAAGATTTGGCAGATATACGCCTAGAGAAGTATCTCCCACAGCTCTCAGCAGACCAAAAGACCAGAGATAGAAAAGATTGATCAGGTCATTCAGCCCATCTTCCTGATAATAGAGCATTGTTTTCCTGAAGTGGGTGTGTTGGTTTTTTTTTAGTGCTTTGAATAGTTTTAGAAGGCTTAAGTGATAAATTGGGTTTTTATCATTAGCCTTGGAAATAATTCCAGAAGCTAACAAATCTCAGTGTCAGGTTTCTCTACATCATCATCATTGCTTTGTCAATAATTTTGTAGGTTTCTTTTTCTCCAAACCATGGAATTCTGCTAAATTTAAAAACAGGACTAAATACTGAAGATAGATCACAACTTACCACCCTCATGCAGATGGATTACTCTTTCTGTAAAGTGGTCTCTTGGAAATTTGTGAGAGTATTTCTTCACCAAACTGAGCAAAAGGAAATTCCATTCTGAGTCTGAACTGAAGATTATTTCCATGCCAGATGAACTGTGGAAAATGACCTTGTCCATGATAAGGACAACTATAAAGGGAAATAAAGGTCTGCATAAAGCTTAACTTCTGCAACCACAGAGGTAGTTTCCCATTGATTTAAGCATTTGCTTATCTTTTAAGAGCAATCTTCATTCCAAAGGATTTAGACACTCTGTGATAGAAGAGACAGTCACCTGGTCTGAATACGACACAGTCTGGAAGGAGATAGAAAAAGACAGCAGAAATAGATAACTTATCGTGCTCAGTAGGCACTGTGGAGGCTGAGGAGATAAAGTGGCTCTCCATACATGAAGCATAAAGGCAGGTATCAAGGAGAAGATAGGTGCTGCTTTCCTTCAGGAAAAAACTGTCACAAAAAACAGAGACAAACGCTGATCACGAATAAATCCATGTTGAAGAATAGAAATGTTCTCTTCTCGTAGAACTTTATATGAGGGGAACAGAGAAAAAATGTTTTAAGGGACAGCTGCTCTCTGAAAGAGATTTCCTTATATTCAAAAAATGGGAAGGAATACCCAGTCTAACCAGTTAAGTTAGTTAAAGGAGCTAAATTTTGAAGTAGTTTCTGTTAGCATAACCAAATGGAACAGAACAAAGACTCTCACTCTGTTCTTTCACTATTTCACAGTTCAACTCACATTAGTAAATGCAAACTTCCATTTAATTAAATCCATTTGACGCGAAATTGTTTCCCTGTTGCTCAGAGGCCAATATAACCCTTTTCACAGTATGCAGGCTTCATTTAACATATCATTTGCAGCAAGGTTTGATTTTCTAAAGTAGAACAGAGTTTGAGGTAGATTGTCACAGTTAAAAAAATGACCAGCTCTCCTGCTGGTGTTGAAAACGTCTGCACAAAACATCAATGAGAATTTTAACTCCTGATGAAAACAGAAAAAAAATATATTGGATCTACCAGCTCATTTTATATTAACAGAGTTCATTGTGGTCCTTCATATTCCCATTAGCCTTTGCATTTCTAGCTTGTTTGTAAAGTAACTGAGAAGCTGCCCACAATTTCTTTTATTATAATACTGTTTGGATCCGATACATAGGCTTGAGATAAAGGTTGAGAAATATTCCTCTGCACAGGAAAAGAACAAGCAGAATTGTACCTCTCCCTCAGCCTGGGATGGGAATCCCACTGACCTGGGAACCACATCTCTACTTCCCTTTACTCCAAGCATTGCTGTTTGGTACAGAAAAGAGTAAAACATTTGGGCGAACTTTGAGTGGAAAAGCCATATGCTTTCACCGAAGGAGAAATGAGACATTTGTCTTTGGCCTCCATATATTAATCAAATTGATGTTGTGAGCAGAGGGGTGTTACTGAATCGCCATCCTTCCACTTCAGAAGAAGTCAAAACCAAATATCTTTTGCCTAGAGTGAATTTAACAAAGGGAAAAGGGAGAGGGAGAAGTACCGTGATCATTTAAGATGGTTTAGTTGAGTAAACATAAGCCTCTGTGCTATTTGTGATGTTCTTTGGTGTCTAAAGCATACTCCTTGGGCTGACTAATACAATAAAGGATAGAGAATACACTGGTGTTTTCCTAGAGCATCTCAGATGGCAAATATATATTTTTATGCAACCAAATACCACCAACATTGTCCTAGTACGCTTTATTCAACGCACTAGTTTAATATCAAATGTGAGATGAAAGAGGTACATTACCACCAAAGAAAATGACAAGGAAACCCTCAAAACACGATCCAGTTAAGTATGACTCCAATTTAAGTATGACTCCAATTTAAGTATAGTGTGGTTCAATACATGTGGTCTCTCCATCTCTGGGGATATGTAAAACTTGGCTGGACCTAAGTAATCTGAACTAACCTCGGAGTTAGCCATGCTTAGAGTAGTGTGTACGGACTCTTGAGGCCTCTTCTAGCATAAGTAATACTTTGATACTACATCCAAAGACAGGAGGGTGGTGAAGGAGGATGGTCCTGAAGAGTATGAACTTTGTTTTGGAGTATTGCTCACTTGCTATGTGCCTTAATATCTTGTATTTGGATAGTACCCTCTGAGAGCTAATGCTGGATTTTATTTAAAATCAATATCAGGTAGAAATTAGTGATGAAATCTAGTTCTACTGGCTGCCATAATCAGTAGAACTGCTCATATGGAGCTGAGAATTTCAGCATAAGCTTTTTGACCAAGAATTGGGTAAAAGAGAGGAAACAGACACTAGGAATAAACAATCATTTGTCATAACAAGAACATGACCAGTGTCTACAAGGACTACAAGGAAGTGTGCTATGGCCAGTTTTGCACAATGCATTTATCAAAAATCTTGGAAAGAAAGGCAAGCAGAGTTAAGATAACAGAAGCAAGGTCCCGTTCTCTAACGAACTGCAAGAGGGTTTTCCTTAGCGATTTTTTAAATTGCTGACAAGATTCAGTGTGGATAATAATATGCACAGGTAAAAGTTGAGCTTTTTGTATAAAACGATGAACTGATACAACTTTATCACTAAGAAACAAGATCTCAGGGTATAATAGAAAGCATCTTTGTGAAAAACAGCTCAGTGCTCAATAGACGTGGAAAATCTAAATCTAATATTAGGAGTTTTTAGGAAAAGGATAATGGGCAAAACAGAATACATGAGTATGTGTCTATGGTATACATGTGGTATGTAAGTACCACACTGTGGCATATTTTTCTGCTCCGTGTGTCTCAAAGGGGATATAATAGGACTAAAAAAGGCTCAGAGACAGGCAACAAGAATGTTAAAGGTATAAAACAACTTATCTGCAAGGAATGATTAAGTAGATTAGGAGACCTTAAGGACTATTGAGGGGATACATGATGGAGGTCTGTAAAATGAGTGGCCAGAAATGGGTACATAGATAATTACTATTACCTGTCTGTTCCAAGAGAAATGCTAGTGGACTTCAAATGAAACTAGTAAATGACAAGTTCAAAGTGTCAAAAAAAATATGGTTCTTCATGGTTTGTGTAAGTGAGCTGTGGGGCACTGCACCATAGGTTGCTGTGGGTGTGTTACATGGGTTCAAGAGCTAATAGATTTTTTGGATTTGGAGGGAAATAGGGCAAGTTTATAAAATATCTACTGAGGGCTACTGAAAGCAGATGAGAGCTGTCAAGAATTTTGCTCTAACTGTTGGCAGATGATAAAGTGATTAGGGAAGGTAGCATTATAGGTTTGTCCCTGGTGTTTAGAATTTTCTCTAAGAACCATCTTGGCCACTTGCAAAAGCAGAAACCTGATGGAGGTGGTCTGACTTAGTACAGTGACTTCTATTTTCTTATATTTTAGTATTTCTGGAGTTTTATATGTGAAGTGTTTAGGAAAATGCTTTGTAAAGGTATCCATAATAAGTGTCCACAGTAGTGTCCATGGTGAAGACAGTATAATTTGTGTCCTCCTACCCACTAAATTTCTATGGAGAGCAAAGGAGCAAAGCAAGCATAGTTTGGGAAATTACTATCCAAGCTTCTGAATTAGACTCATCTATATTCAGTTGCCAAGCAGGTTAGAGCTAAACTTGTAATCCAGCCCAACTCAGGACAGAGCACAACTGCACCACCCTTGAGACAGGGCGAGAAGCAATCAATTAAAATTGGCAGTCCAGATAGAGGATAGCATGTTTGATAAATAGAATCATTATCCCTTATTATTTAAAAGACAAAGAAAAAAATGAAAAAAGAAAAGAAGGCATTTACAATACAATAAATGTACAATAGGACAGTAAAGGTGCAACAAAGGAGTAATTAATTGTAGTGCAGATCTGTTTTCTGACACATACAGTAATGATTAATTTATCATGTTAGAATGCAGAATATTCTACACAAGATGGCTTTCTTTTGTAACTACCACACAACTTCGTTTTAGGATAGATCATGATAGGTATCATATAGTTAATGCTGTAAAGCATCTCTGTGCTTGTGAGAGAGGTGCTACCCTGTGGCTGACCTTTCCTGTCCTATTTCAATCCAGGGGACTTCCCAGGCTTACTCCAATGATGAAAACCTGCATTGGTTATTACTGTAGATTCAATCTTTAACAAAGAAGGCACATTGCTCCCTGGATAGAAAGCTCTTGTTTGTGTGTGTGCGCGTGTATTTCTTAACTAAAAGATCTTCAGGCTTTGTGGCCAGCCATGCTTTCTAAGAAAGACAGATCATCAGGTGATGAATACTCAGTAAGACTCGAACTCAACTTAGAGACAGCAAATATGAGATGGGGGAATGGAAGATGTATGTGTGAAAGCACCTGACATGTTTATGTTTCCTTGTGGTGTAATGTAGATTGATCTTGAGTTTCTGATCTGCACTGGAAAGGAAGATCTTTCTTCTGCCTAACAAGATCCCAGGACACTGTCACAGGAGGCTTGAAATAAAGTAAGAAAATCTAGTGAGCTTTTTCAATCCTGCTCTTGGACATGAGCACTAGCCTATATAGATTTTTGAGGTCTCTTCCAATTGCATGAAATTCAAGGATTTTCCAGATCAACTCACTCAGCGTATGTTTTATAATGGAGTTGGACACAAATCTGCTTCTGTATCTCTTCAATACTGAATATATAGTCATGGATCCTTTCTTTTGAATCTCATTTTTATACGCTTTCAATTAAAATGTATAAAACATTATTACTTTTTGCTGCAAAGCACTGAGGGCATTTCTGTTATAAAAGACACAAATCCATTCTGAGTTTGTGGTGCTCACTGGTGTATTGTTTGCAGCCTTGCCTGCAGTTCTGTATATTTGCTGGCTGATTGCAGTGAAGTCCTTGGATTTTATTGAGTGTTCCCATATGGATGGCTTTTAGAGCTGAACCCTCAGAGTTTGAACTGTTTATTAACGAGGCACTGTAGAGACTAGAGATTATCTATATTCCTAAATACAATGAGGCAATTAATAGTTTGGTTACAAAGGATTTTAAACAAAGGCATGGGACACAGTCCAGTACTTGTTTTGCCACAATGTATTCTTATGGCCATATGGGTCTGTGTTTCAGTTCCCAATGGGACAGTTTATGTTCCCCTGCTTCAGGGGAGTTTCATGACAAACCATAAGCCAGAACCAGAGGTCTGCCAAAAGAAGGATCGTATGAGGACTGAGGGCAACTGTGCCATCTGGGCAATGCATGAATAAAGAGAACTAATGCAAAAAACATGGATGCCATGACAGATATTGTGGTGTGACTACTTCCAGACTGTCTATACTGCTTCCCTGTGACCTTTCCCAAATTAGTTGAGTATAGATCCTCAGAAATAGTTATACAATTAATTAATAGGAACTTTGACAAATTAGATTAGAAACCTTGATTCCTCAACACCGTCTGGGTTGTTCATTCACTGGAGACAAACAATGACAGAAATTCTTTTCCTTAGGAATCCACATCTATCACCTTTCTGTATTCCCACTCAACTCTTACCTGACAAACATGAACCACGTGCTTTGGCCAAGAGACCTCTGTAAAGCTCTATTTGCACATAACAACGAAGTGAAAGCAGTGAAGCTGCAGCTACAAGCACTGGTTCCTTTGAGAGTGCTTTTGTTACTTTTAGCTGTCATTTTCCTGCCAAACCCACACCCTGAACTATCCCATTTAATTATACTCGCTGGCCATCTTTCCCCTTTTTATTGGCAATATTTTTCTTGTTAATTGTGCTTGCTTGGTTTTAAAGAATGGTGTCTGCTTTTCCTTAAGCGACGCTGCAAGGAATATTTCTGCATCCTGGGTAGTTTCTCTGACATGTTTATGCCTTGCTGGTTACTGTAAAAAATGCAAGACATATTATGTACTGCTGAAAACCAGGCTGGCACCTTGCAGTTTTAACATTGTGCCTTATTGTATAGTTAAAATAAATGTACCCAATATCAGCTTTATTACTCCTATTAGACAGTCTAATGGCTTGAAGTGAAGGAGATTTTCTAGCAAGCTGTTAAAGGGAAAGCACTAACCACTCAGCTTGGCTCCTATACCTGGGGAGCAATAAGGAACTGTGCAGAGCAGCACATGATGCTCAGCTGGGGATGAGTTAGGGCTTTAAAGTCAATCCCTAATCTCCAGATACTACATTTAACATGTGATAGAGTGTCAAAAGGAGGTTAATGCAACAGAAAAGAAAGTCCACAGATGTTGTTTGTATTTACTGTCCATTTGTACTTTTCATTAGAATTATTACATCTTAGATCCTGTAAAGGCTCCTGTCTGAGTGCTGCTGTAGCAGACAGCACAGGTTTGCTCAACACTACTGAAAAATCATTCAATAAATATGCTTGAGCAGTTTGAAGCATACCACAATGACTCCTGACTGACAGCTGTAGAAGGGAATGCCTATGGCAATACAGAGCTTGATAGAGTTTGAGGTGTTACAAGTTTCTGCCACTAACTTACCTGACAGCATCTAGATGGAATACGTACAGCTAAGGAAGTCACCCTGGGCTCTCTTCACAGACTCCATGGAGTTTAGAGTGCAGTTCCCCTCTGTGTATGCCTACATTTGGTTTACGTGGATCACATGAAGTTGTCTCTTGACAGTACTGACTGAATTTCCACTAACCAGCCAGGGATCTCATACTGCCTGAGATAAAGACAGAAACATGAAACATGAGGCCACGTGAGTCCTTCACAACATGTGGGATTTTGGTTTCCATGCCTTTACTGAAGTCTGTAAGACTTTATTCTAGTTGTCCTTTGCTCTCTTTGACTTCCTCAGCCATTCTGGGATTCTGGAATTAGCTTTGACCAGACAGAGCAGTGTTTCTGAGCCAAAGTTCTGTCGAGCATTTTTATAAAAAACTAACTTTGTTAGTTCTACCACATTATCCAGGTTTCAGTCAGATCCTGTGCTCAAATTAACCATTTCAGCCACTGTAACTCTGGCCTGGGAGAACTCAGTGCAGAGGTTGAGTTTCATCTGCAGTTCTTTTTGCGCAATTTCCCAGCTGGGTTGCCTCTGACACAAAGGGTCAAGTGATTTGAATGAATTGTCCTTGGCTCATTCAGGATCAAAGCACAGATTTTTCCTGCTTCCACTTCTTCCCTCCAAACACATTGTTAAAAAGGACAGTGAAGCTTCAATATCCAGTTCCTGATAAGCGATGCAGTGTGTGTTCCTTGCCTGGGCAGGCTATTGGAGGATAGGAAGTTTGCCTGTTGGGCCAGGGGAAAGTGGAGAAAGAAAGCACATGTCCACTCATAATGTGCATTAAGGAACTCAGCAATCTTTGCTTTGGTTAACATTACCTCACTTTTATGAAGGCTACTAAGCAAGAATTGCACATCTCATCTTGCCTTAACTTGTCTCACTCTGTAATTCCAGGAGAGACGTTGTTCTTCTGTCATTCCCAGAAAAGCCAAGAGATCATCTCTGAAATTGTCATTGAGGCATTAAGGGACTGTCAGAAGAGAACTGATTGCTGGTAGTACTTCTATTGATTATATTAGATTTTGTAGGACTAGCCTTGGAAGTATCTTCTGTTATTTTTTTGACATTGTAGCGATCACATTATGTCCAGAAAAGGGATGAGTGCAGAACACTGGGAGAACAGAGTATCTTCAAAGAGAGGATAAAATGCCTCATACCTTCTATGTATAGCTAGTGCTTCTGGCTGAACTTCATGTCAAACTCTAGCAAGGCCTACCAGTTTGCAGAAAACAAAAACGAAAAAGGTATGTGCAGGAATGGGTGGTCTCATTTCTGCAGTATTCTACTTTGTAAATTAATTTTTATGTCTAGGTTGGACTGAGGATCAGTTGATCCCATTTGCAACAGTCAGGCCTTGGTAGTTCTCTATCAGGCATCTATTTCTGTTTTCAAAGTCTTATCTCCTTTCCAACCATACCAGATAGCCCACTTGCTTCAATCTTTGTGGATTTCTGGGAAAGCAAAAAACATTAGCCACAGAAACATCTAGACTAATTTTCAGTATACATTTTCTGAATATTTTGAAAATTTATGCAGAAAACCAGAGCACTGAAGATTACTTCAGAGTGACATATTAGCCAGGTTCAGCATATGCTCTTAGCTGTTGAAGACAATGACTGAAGACCTGCTTCAAAGCAGACAGAATAAATCTGAAGACGTCAGATCTCAGTAAGAGCTCTAGCTCATTCAGTTCTAGCTGCAGAGCAGAAGGTCCTGCATGTCAGCTTTTCCAGAGAGCCCTCATCCAGTAAGTGTTTCCTGAAAGCATTCGTAAACTGGCCTCAAAGTCAGGGCAGAGGAAGTAGACTTCCAAATCCTTAGTGTTATGAGGACTTGGATGGATCCACAAATGTTCAGCAGCAGAAAAAAAAGGGCAGATATCTGGAGGGTTTTAGTTGTTCCTAAGTGAGCAGCAGTGGCACAGGAACTTCAAGTAACTAATAACTGCTTGAAATAGGTGATTGTAGATTATTATTTTCTCAAGTTACAAAGATTTTAAGGAGTCATGCTGAGACTTGCTTACACCAAAAGAGAGTTGTGGTGCCAAACACCACACTTAAAAAGCACAAAAGGATTTTCAAGTCGGAATATTGAGAGGCCCAAATGAACTGTCGGAGCTTGTGTATACTTGGTCTAGAATGTATCCAGGAATACGGTATTTCATGGCATATCTGATATTTCCTGTATATGGTGAGCCCCTTAACAGAAAAAAAGCCCTCTCACAATGGTGGCTTAAGTTTCTCTGATCCCTGATAAAAGGTTAAGATAGAAAGACCTGAAACAATGCAACAAAAAAGTTTATTAAAACAGTTTTGATTCAGAAAGTTCAGGGCAAGTCTGCAGTAAGTTTATGAGTGGGAAACGATACATTTCTCATTAAGCCCAAACCAGTTCTCCTGTCCCTGTTGATGGTGTGCCCTTGTTTCAAACCAATTAAAGTAGAGCTAATCTCTCTGTTGGTTTGAGACATGCTGTCATTGTTACATATAGCTTCTTTTGTGCACAAAGTCCTAATGGATTTTTTTGTAACCTACATCCATATTGGAGAGAAATCATCTTTATAAAAACACAGAAGATCTGTTTCTTGAATCAGACAACTTTGAACTTGATTCAGAGCCAAATGAGGGAAAACTGAAAGGATCCCATTGACTTCACTGTGTCTTCGATCAGACTGTCACTGTCTACATTCAGCCAAAGACATACAGTAGCTAATTTAAGGTCTATAATGTGAATAGGCTGAAAAACACAATGGCAATGCAGTACACCTTCTTTTTATTACCTGACTTTGGTGAAGGGTGGCTGAAAAGCTTTGCAGAAGAAGACTTCTAGGAACAAATTCAGAACAGTAAGCACTCAGCCTTCCTTGACTCTATTGATATTCTTAGGAACACTTTTTTTCCCCTAGGAAATGGATTAAGTATCAAAGGATTATTAAAACAAAACAGAACAAAACAAACAAACAAACAAAATGAAACAAAATAGGTTGAGATTAATCAGGTGGATAAATAAATCGCACTTGACTTCAAATACTTCTGCATGTGCATGTACACCTGGAGTTATAAATATGTTGTTTGAAATACTCTGGGATATTCCTGACTGGAAAGCCAGACAGTTCTCTGTGCAAAGCAGCTAAGCAATGCATATAAATTCAAAGGTAAACTGGATTTAGAGGGTTCACTCTACAAGCATTCTTGTAAATGTGCTGTGCTGTAAATATCCAGCTTTCTTTAAGCAACTATTCAGCTCCCAGGAGTCAGACCCGAACACTGAACTCATGGTGATACACCACCACCATGTGGTGATTGGCAGGAAAACGAACTGCAATGGAACAGCTGGGAGCAACTTGAGCTGATGTTTCAAAACTTGGGAGATATGTAGTTATTGAGGTAATGGAAGATCCTAAGTACCTGTCCACTGTTATTTAACGGACTGACAGCAGTTTTCAACAGTGCTATAATGTGATTATGTAACAGGAGTGTCTGCAAACACTGAGACAGAAAATCCATGCTTTGTCTTAGCTCTTGTTCCCAGGTTGAAAGTAAAGTCAGGCACAGGAGGAAGCACTTACGTACCATCAGATGACGTAGTACTTCAGGTTTTTAACCTGTCATGATGTCCGTGGTGTAACCTCTGATTATAGCTGGGACATCAGACAATCTGAGAGTAGAGTAAAGAGGCTGTCCTTGGTGATGGGAATAGCTTGGGATACTTTTGTCAAGGCAAAAATGACATTTTTTGGAGATCCTTCTTTAATATTTGGGAAGTACTGCATAGTATAGAAAAGTATTGTTTTGCAATGGTTTTCTTGCAAACTTTCTAATTCATGTTGAAGTGTTTTTCACAGTGGGGTGAGTGTCTGGGAGAGTTCTGGGAGGTTTCCATTTTGTGAAGTTTGGATGGGAAGCAGCACATTAAAATGTCCTTTTCTGTAATAGCACTGGAGTCACTGTGCAGAACGCTGACCCCTCTATTTTGTCTTGTTTGCATCCCTTCTTGTTGTTTTTCACATCCCTGACCAAATTCAATTCCATTTGCGCCTCAGCTTTCCAGACTCCATCCTTGCACATCCAGACAGCATCCCTATATTCTTTCCAGGCCACCCATCACTCCTTCCACGTGCCTTGAGATCACAAACTCAACCAGGGCATAGTTTCTGCAGCCCAGGCTGCCCTTGATCATAACTTCTTTTATGATCTTTTCTGTGTTGGTGAGCACCAGGTCCAGAAATGCTTCACCTCTGCTGTGTCTGTCCAATTCCTGAACCAGAAAATTGTCATCAACGGACTTCAGGAGTTTCCTGGACTGCTTGCAGGCTGCCCTGTTGTTTTCCTAGAAGGTATCTGAGTGGTTTAAATCCTTCATTAGGATGAAAGCCTGTGAGCACAATGCCTCTTGCAGCTGAAGCAAAAAGGCCTCGTCAACAGGCTCCCCTTGATCAGATGGCATGAAGTAGACCCCACCACCAGATGTCCTTTATTGGTCCAGCCCCTAATTTTTTAACTCACAAGCTCTCAGCCTCTTCATAACTGTTTCCCAGGGGCAGCTCTTTGCAGTCTACCCCCGTCTTAATATATAGGGCAACTCCTCCACCTCTCCAATCTTGCCTATCCCTTCTAAAATTCTTATAACCCTCAATCATGGTATTTCAGTTATGTGAGTCAACCCACCATGTTTCTGTGATAGCAGTAAGATCATAGTTTTCCAATTACATCACAGTTTCCAATTCCTCCTGCTTATTTCCCATTCTGCGTGCATTGGTATGGAGACACTTCAGTTGGACTTTTGGCCACATTATCTTCTTGGAGGAGCCCTCCCAAAAACTTCTGGGACAAATCTGAGGTTTTCTCCTCTGTTCTTAAAGTAACAATGTTCCCTGACTCTTCTCTGTTCCTTGACATTACATCCCCTTCCACCATTAAATCTATTTTAAAGTCATGGTGATGAGCCCTGACAGCTTGATGCCTAGTATATTCACTATAAGATGCAACATATAAGATGCAACAGATTGAGGGCCCCTGCTAGCACCTTGTCCCTTTAACTTAGATATGCTATCCTACTCCTTGTTGTGGGCAGGCTTGCTGTCACCCCTTTCCCCCTTCAAACCTAGTTTAAAGCCCTGTCAACAAGCTCAAACAGCTCCTGGGCCAGAATTCCTTTCCCCCATTGACCTAGGTGGACCTTATTTGCAGCCAGGTGCTGAGTAAACTGCCCTATGATCAAAAAAGCCAAAATTCCTGCAGCAGCACCAGCTTCTCAGCCATGTATTTATCAGATGGGATTTCCTGGTCCTCTCAATGTCGCTCCCTGCTACTGAAGGGACAGAGGAAAACTGCCTGTACTTCCTCTCTGTCCACAAACTGCCCCAGCCCCCTGAAGTCCCTTTTGATAGCTCCCAAGCTTCTCTCAGTGATTCATCACTGCCAGCCTGAACTACCAATAATGGATAATAAACAGAGGGGTGAACCATACTAGGGAGTCTCCTAGTAACATCCTTGACCTTCACCCAGGGAGGCAGTACACTTCAGATGGGAAAGGTCTGGCCAACATATGGGGCTGTCCGTTCTTCTCATAAGGGAGTCGCCCACAATGATTACTTGTCTTTCCTTCTTGGCAGAGGCAGTCTTGGGATGTGGAGTCAGCCTCCTTGCCCTAGATAATGTCCTGGGTGGACCTTCCACCACATCCTCACTTACCTGTCCTTCAAGTTCCAGAGCCTCAAACCTATTGTGTAAGGGCACTTGCAAGGGTGAGGTAGACAGGGAGGGGGGTTTCCTGTGACACCAAGCAGGAACTTGTTTCCATTCCTCTTCATCTCTTAGGTCTGCTCCCTTTGCTTGACGGTGACAGGGCTGGGGGGGGTCCACCACTATTTGGGATGTATTACTTCAGTGCCTTTCTCATTTCACGCTGCTTCTCTCACCAGCAGTGTGCCCAGGTGGCCAAGAAGACCAATGGCAACCCAGCTTGTATCAGGAATGGTGTGGTGGGCAGGATTAGGGAAGTTATCCTGCCTCTGTACTCGGCATTGGTGAGACCTCACCTTGAGTACTGTGTTCAGTTTTGGGCACCTCGGTACAGGAAGGACGTTGAGGTGCCGGAGCAGGCCCAAAGAAGTACAACAAGGCTTGTGAAGGGCTTGGAGAATATGGCCTGTGAGGAGAGACTGAAGGAACTGGGGCTGCTTAGTCTGGGGAAAAGGAGGCTGAGGGGAGATCTTATTGCTCTCTTCCAGTGTCTGAAAGTTGCTTACAGCAAGAGCGGGGTTGGTCTCGTACTGGTGACAAGTGACAGGATGAGGGGAAATGGCCTCAGGTTGCGCCAGGGTAAGTTTAGGTTGAATATCAGGAAGAACTTCGTAGGTTTGCTAGGGAGTTACTCCACCAGTCTATCTCCTGTTCACACTCTCTGATGCTCCTTAACCTCTCCACAACTTCCCTGAGCTCTACCACCATCTGCTCTGCTGAGCAGACCATCCACCTGCTCACACCTCATGCAGGTGGTATCTCTACCATCCTGAGGGGGCAGCAGCAGGCTTTGTGCTCCCTGCAGCCAGAGACCTGAACAGCCACATCTCTGGAGATGCACTCACAGTCTGAGTAGACACATTCTTTTTGGTGAGAACTTTCTGCCTCGTGGAGATTGTGGTTAGATTTGTTGCCTGGGAGGCAGCCAATAGGTGAGCTGGTCTGCTGACTGGGGAGGGATAGTCTGCCCTCCGTGCTTGCCCTGCCTGTGTCAACTGCTACACAAATGGCCATTTCATGCTCTTAGTGCGGTGCCATGCTCTTACTGCTCACCCCACTGGCAGAGCTCCTGGGAGGTGCTCTCTCTAAAGCACTCACCAGCTCCTAGCTGCCAGGAATTTGGCTGCCCTGCTGAAGCAATTCCTTGCTTCAGTGCAGAACGTGACCACACCAGAGCTGTCTGTCAGTGGAGAAAGCAGACTTCAAAGCAGACTAAGGCAGCTATTGCTGTATTTCAGACTATGCATTATATAGGAGTCTCTACGCAGAGACCCCAAAGGAAAGACTTTGACATGATATTGCAGAACCACATATTGATTTTTACCTCCCAAAATACTTACCACTTGTGCATGCATGTAACACCAAGAATGAGATATGTAACCGTGCTGCAGGAGTTTATACAACCACACCAAGCAATGCCTCTGTCTGAACTGTTTATCTCGTCTTTTACTAGTTCACTGCTCCAGCACGTATTTCCTCTCATCTTTATGGGCCTAACTCTGGAAGGTGCTGAGCTGCTTGTCTTTCACATGCCTGAGGGTGGAGTACCATAATGAAGATTTTCTCTGCTCCAACAGCTTAAGCTTTCTTTCTTTCTGAAGCAGTGTCACTATTTAGTAAAAGTCCTGAGATGTGGACAGAAGTTTCCCTTGGAGGCAATGACTCCAGTCACCCTCAGCAGGTTTCCCTCTGAATGACCCCCATTAGGAGGTCCTGTGCCAAGACACCAGGACCTTTGCTGAGACTTCTAACTGACTTCCTGAATTGTCATTTGTGGTGCCTGTAGATACAGAATATTCATTTGGGATGTAAAATACAAGGGAAATGAACTACAGCACTGCTTTGGTGTATAGTCCCTCCACAGCCTTTAATTGGGTCAGAGGTTAACTGTAGATCCCAAGGAAGCACATCAAGACTCAGATTATCCATAACTGATCTCTTTTCCAGTATCTTTTCCAGTACTTATATTAAATTTTGGGAAGCTACAGATCTGAAGAACGCACTGTGCAGTAATTGACTTTCACTGTAGTTGTGGCATTTAGGAGAAGAGTATTTGGGTCAGAATTAATGAGCAGGGACCATATCCTCATTCACAGGCACTCTGGAAATAAAACTGAGAAGGAAAGAGCGATTACTGGGCAAGAAATTGGATGTAAAGACCTAGTGTGACAGTCTTGTATAAAAATACTACAGTTGAAGTGGAAAAATTTTTGCCTCTGGCACCTTTTGTGATGCTGCAGAAATCCCATATACAATTCAATTATCCATGTTTTAAAAAAAATGTTAAGTGAGAAATATAGAATACTGAATGCTATTCAAAGGCTGAAGAATGATACTTCTCTTGACAGCCTTGGAGCCTCGAAGCTGAGCTGTTTGCTCAGTTTTTCCAAAAAAAAAAAAAAAAAAGGCAGTGTTTCCTTCTAAAGGAAGGTTAGGGACATTTAGGGGAACACATTAAGTGATGTACAGGCAAAAGGAAGGGAGCAACACTGTCCTTCATCTAGAGCTTTCTGTTCACACCTCTGACCTGCAATACACACTACCACTGCAAGAAATTTGATTAGAGTGTGTAACCACCTTTCAGAGGCAAAAATCAGCAACTTTAGAGGGCTCTTTAGTAGAAAAAATAACATAGCATGGTTGAATGCAAAAGCAAGATGAATTCAAGTGGTAATTATGTAAGCACTTCAAATAATGAAGGAAATTTTCCACTGAAATGAACTCAATGAAGAGAAAAGTGTATCTGCAACTGCTGATACCTTTGCATCCAAACTGGTGGTCAGACAAATTGAAGAGAGGTCACTTGGCAAAATTTAAAGATAGATGAGATGAAAAAAACCATATTTGGATTGCAGATGGAAAGAACTAGCGTCTCCTAGCTTTAAACTTTGTCAATACCTGAATCTTCTAGAAAAGGGCTTTCACAATGAGCATAATGTGCAAAGCCAAACTTTCATTCTTATTGGTAACAGCTACGATAAGCACCACCTGCTTTACATGTTTCTTGGGTTTTTCACAGAAAGAGTGCAAGACCTATTGAAGCCAGAAGAGAACCCTTCCTTCATTATTGCTTCAGCCACAGGTCAGGCTTAAAACATGTTCTTTTCCTCAAGTTCAACAGCACAAAGGCAGAGAATGACAGCAGATCTGGAAGAGCTGTAGATCTTCCTCAGTCAAACTTCTGACTGTGTCCTTTCCATTGCTTCCATGAACAACTCCTGTCTTTCTCCACCCAGTTTCCAGCCACGAGTGATAGATAGGAAGTTCCTGAACTCGAGGGCCTTCATGTTTCTCTAAATCTCAATGGATCCAACCTTCAGACATAGATTCATCTCATTTTTGACCCACAATAGCAATAATTTCAATATTTAGCTGTGTGTGAGTGGAGGGAGAGGGCAGAGAGAAAAGGGAACACCTTCTGTCTTTAAACTGCCAGCTTAAAAGTATATGATGTCCCTAGGTCTGTGAAAAACAGCAAATTGATTCTCTGAAATCCGCATTCCACATCTTCTGTGACTCTCTGCACCTTTTTGTATTTAATTGTTTCTTGTATGGAAACTGTTCTATACTGTTAATCATCCCTGTCGTGGTTCTCTGCATGATTTCTAGTTCGAAGTCTGTTTTTAAGCTGTGATTACCAGAGACACAGACAGCTCTAGACACTTCATAGGATTTGAACATAATGTCATAATGATGTTTTGTTTAATCTACTCGTCTTTAGTGATTCAATTTGCCTTTTCTAGAGTCACTGCATGAGCGATCACTACAGTCACTGCAAGATCATGTCCCAGAGTGGTAAAATCTGATTTAGAAGCATCACTGAATCTGGATACAGTTGTGTTTGTTTTTATTTATGTTTATTGCTATAGATTTATTGAAGCTGAATTACATCTGTTATGCTATCACCCAGACACTCATCACCTTGTGATTCTCCTGCTGTTATTGCAGGGTTTATTAGTTGAAAAGAGCATGTGAACAAAAGGCATCCTTTTACAGTTAGCTTCTGTTCAGTCAGAAGACCTGCAGCTGCCAGCATTGCTCCATGTGCATCTACCTTATTAAAGCTTCTGGTCTATCCTGATATTTACACAATTGTTGGAGACAATAGCACCAGCTTGGGATGAGAGAGGAGCAGGAGAAGGAAAAGCCTAAATGTACATAAAAAGCTTTATTTTCTTTCTGATTTCCATTTCTCTCAAGCAATCTGACCTGATTGGTGTATAACCAATGCAGAATAACAGGATCACGGGGGTTGGAAGGAACCTCAAGAGATCGAGCCCAACCTCCCTTCCAAAGCAGGTACCCTACAATAGGTAGCACAAGTAGGCCTCCAGACCTCCAGATGAGTTTTGAATATCTCCATAGTAGGAGACTCCACAATCTCTATGGGCAACCTGTTTCATTGCTCCATCACTTTTATTGTAAAGAAGTTCTTCCATATGTTAGTACCAAATTTCCTGTGTTTTCAGCCATTACTCCCTATTGCTACACACCACTGAGACCTACCTGGCCTCATCCATTTACCTCCCACCTCCCATTAGAGATTTATACACATTTATCATATCCCCTCTCAGTCTTCTTTTCCCCAGGCTGAACAGAACCAGGTTACTCAGCTTTTCCTCATATGGAAGATGTTCCAGGCCTTCTTTGTGGCCCTCTGCTGAACCCATTCCAGGAAATCCTTGTCTTTTTTGAACTGGTAAGCCAAGAACTGGACACAGTAGTCTAAATGTTACCTCATCAGGGCAGAGACGAGGGAGAGGATCACCTCCCTCAACCTGCTGCCCACACTCTTTTTAATGTACTCCCAGATATCACTGGCCTTCTTGGCCAGAAGATCACACTGTTCATGGCCAACCTGCTGTCAGAACGCTATCTCCACAGAGCTCCTTCTCCAGCAGGTCATCCCCTAAACTGTACTGATGCATGCGGTTATTCCTCCCCAGGTGCATGGCTCTACACTTGCTCTTGTTAAACCTCATCAGTTTCCTCCCAGCCCATCTTTCCAAACTGTCCAGAGCTTGATGAATGGTAGCACAGCATTCAAGTGTGTCAGCTGCTCCTCCCAGCTTTGTATTATCAGCAAACTTGCTGAAGGTGGACTCTATCCTTTCATCCAGGTCACTGATGAAGATAATGAACAAGATGGGACCCAGCACCAACCTGTGAGGAACACCACTAGTTCTATGCCTCCAACTGCCTCTGTGCTGCTGATCACAATCCTCAGAGCTCTGCCAATCAGTCAGTTCTAAATCCACCTCACCATCCACTCATCTATCCCTCAGTTTCTGAATTTCCTAACATGATGTTGTGGAAGACAGTGTCAAATGCCTTGTTGAAGTCAAGGTACAGAACATCCTCTAGTTTGAAGCTAGCACCCATGACTGAGTACAGAAAGTGAATCATCGAGTGATCACAAAACTCTGAACTCACTGTTTTCCACTAAATTCTGAATCTTTAAGAAATAGATTATATTTCATCAAATCCATTCACTCAAGAAGCATGCACATGTTCTGCACTGCATGGTGCTTTTTTTCATCTCACCACAGATAAGACATATATTCCCACCATGGGACCAACAGACTTTTCTGGTAGTATAGAATATAACTCAGACAGGGCAAACAGCCATCATCTCTGGCATGATAGAACTGACAGGATGGCCACATCCTCATTGTGCACATAAAGTGGAGTAGGATCTCAGTGGAACATCTTCAACATCAACATCTTCATCAGTGACCTTGATGAGGGGATAGTGGCCACCCTCAGCAAGTTTGCTGATGATACGAAGTTGGGA
>JAOWBP010002052.1:70989152-71009896 GCA_028571105.1 Tragopan temminckii
TGCGACCTGGTGTAGGGAACCTGCTTTGGCAGGGGGGTTGGACTCGATGATCTCTGGAGGTCTCTTCCAACCCCTACAGTTCTGTAATTCTGTGATTCTGTGATGATTTGCCTTCATGAGATACCTCATCCTCTAAAAAGCCCAGATGATAAATGGCAATATAAATTTGCCAGTGAGAGAGACTGTCAGTAAAGCCAGCCAAAGAAAGTAAGACTGTGCTACTTGAACTGAAGTTGGTAGTAAGGAGACCAGTTTTTGGGTTAACATTCACAAGAAATTCTGATAAAAAGCATCCTTGCCATTAGAGGGCACCAAATCACTTTTAAATCTGCCTTTCCTTCTAGGAATCTGTGCGTAGCCCTGAACTCTCCACCAAAGCCCAGATTATTTAGCAGTCATACTTGCTCTGTCTCAGTGTCCCTCACTCTATTGCTACTGTTTTGGCCCCAAATCCCACCAGTGTAGCTGGAAAGTTTTTCTAACTGTCAGATTTCAGAATGGAAGACATGGAGCTGTCTGCCCGCCAAGGGGTACATAGGGAAAGTCATACTTGCATATATTTCTTAACCTGTCAAGCATATAGCCTTTAGGGATGGAAACTACACTGTACAAACAGCGATAAACTTGTGAGGTTTGAAGGGTATGACAAGGAACATCAGTGATCAAAGGATAAACAGGCTGAAAAACATGGGAGTGGATGGAGTGCAGCTGTTGGGACAATACCTTACTGCTGTTATCCTCAGAGTGATCCTTCTTAGTACTCACAATTTCAGATATTTCTCTGTGTTTTATTCTGGCCACCTTCCTCTTGGGTGTGCTTTCTCCTTCTATTGTTTTGCTCACCCTACACTTTTCAGTATTCTCTTAAATACAAACCAGCTTTAGTTGGAGTGGGGCTGCCAAGGGGAATCCAAAAGAAGGGGTAAACTGCACAAAGAAGTCTCCCTTGAAAATGTTTTTGCCTGCAGCATATCTGAGGATCATAAGCTAAGACTCAGACATTGCCTCACATTAGGATGGAAGTTAAGGTTAGGATTAGGAGAGAAGCAAAATCCAGAGCAGCATGGGCTACAGAGGTGCTACTGAAGGATGCTCAGCTTGTTAGGTGTCTTCTGACAATCAACACATAGGTTTCTTATAATATTTCACAGGAAAAAGGAAAAAAAAGTATGCTTCCATCCTAAGAGAAAGTGGAGCAAGTCCAAGCAATTAGTTAGACTGCTGGGAACCTGGAGTAGCTCTGCTAAAATTAAATGAGTTACTGTAGCTGTGATTTACTCTGTTTCACAGCCTTTTAATTCTGTTAAGTTTGGCAGGATTTTCCCAGATCTATACTAGGGTAAAAGGTCCTTTGACTGTGCTCTGAGAGCAAAATGTGATGCAGCTTAGCAAAAAGGGAGCAGCGTGTTTTATTATGAAATTGAGTTATACAACCTCTAAGTTATGAGATGTAGAGATGTTCTCTTTAAGTCTGTAAATATTTGAATAAAGAGATATTTTTGAAATATTTCTGGCTGGATATGCAGATCAAAGTGTAGTGTTGACATTAGTATTCTTTGGAAGGGGACCTCATTGCAGTTTTGGGACCATTTCCCTTGTTTCCCTTCCTGTGGGTATGTGAGATAAAGCTGCACCAACTTCTTTAAAAAGGGAAAGGAAAAAAGAGAAGATGCTGCATGAGCATCTCTGAGAAACTGAAGAACTGAGGTTAATCCCAGATGAATTTGTAGTACTAAAAAATAACTGTTTGGGAAAGGTCCATCCTTTCTCTTGAAGTTGCAGCTAACATGTTTTAGACAAGAGAGAAAAGTAAGGGATTAGATGATGGTGGAACTAAGTGTATCCAAGTATGAAGAATGAGGGAAATGTGCTCTTTAGCTTTTAAGAAAAATAACCTAAATGGCAAACCTTACCCTTGATAATAGCAAATCGATCTATCTAGAAAGTATTCTCTTTTTTTTTTTTTAATTGTTTTAATGAAAGTGAGGTTCTAAGTTGGTATATGTATCCTTTTATTTAGATATCTAAAATCTATGTGGGAGTGAGGTGTCTGAGCTCCCCTAAATACTAGTGGAAATCTGATTGATACAGTCAATTGCATTTAAAAGTAATTCACTGGACCAGATGTGAAACTGTGTTTTAGTATGAATGCAAACTCCAAATTACTTGAATAACTCACAACCAACTAAAAGCTGCTCAGGCAGTGAACATAAATGTATGTGTGTGTAATGTAAACACGTGCAGTCTGATGAAGACTTCTTGTAACATCTCTGAATCCACTTGTTTGAAAGAAACGTCAAACCTTCAATGGTTGAAAATGCTTTCAGTGTTTCTTACTCATCAGCTTTACAACATAGATTCAAAAAAAATGTCAAAAGCATTGCTGAGAAAGATCATTGCTAAGGTCAGTGTGACTGTTAGATGTTTAAAAATGTTGTCTAAGTTTAGGTGCTTAGATAGCATTCAGCGCAAAGCCAGAATGCCAAAAAGCAGAGTCCCATCATCATTGAGTTAGAGTAGACTCTTGAAATTGGATCTGGTAAGCTCTGAGATCTGAGTAGTAACTATAGCAATAGTCTTTTGTAAATGAACAAAAGTTAGGAACAAACAAACAGAAAACTTCAAAAATTAGAGGTTTCATCAACAAAGAGCTTGAGTTGGTAGATTTGCTTTGAGTCTGACATCTTAGTTCTCTTCCCTACACACTTTCTAGTACTTGGGCTTGCGAAGAGGGAAGACATGGATAATGGTGGGTAATATTTTATGAGTGATCACTTGCCCAACCAGTCAAGCAGGCTGAGCTCTCTGTTCTGCTGCGTTTTTAACCTTATGACTTCTTCAGTACTTCTCCCTATCCACGCAGGTACTGGTAATGGACATGACAGTTGGTTTCAGACAGGGTGATATCTATCAGTTAGTATTTCCAGGCATTCCTTCTGAAGTTAGTAAGATGAACTCTTTTCCTAGTATCAGGTTTATTTATTCCCGTGAGGAAGATTGGTGCATTTTTTATGATTGTATGGATTCCACTTTGAGAAAAAAATGTGCCAAATGTGAAAAAGCAGACCTGGAACGGTAGGATGTCCCATCCTACATATTGTAAATCCTCTAGGCTAGGGAAGTAGTATCTGTCGTCCTTTCTTCCACAGATGCAGATAAAATTTCCTTTGACCAACTGATGTTAACACATTTGCTCATTTTACGGTTCACAATGTCAGAAAATGGCCTCTGGATCTTATTTCTACATAAATAACTTTGGTGATAAGATACAGCAAGTGATAGGAAAGTGGAGTATAACTCAAAGAGCTATTCTGAAAATGCAGGCTAAAAAATGGCTTATAAAATTTGAGAGAAAATGCTGGGTCAAATTGAGTCCTGTTTTTTGGAAATGCTGAGTACCTGCAATTTTTATCGACACTCTGGAAACTAGTATCTTAGATCTGTAAACAGAATTAGGAACTATGTAAAAAAATCTGTCAAAAATCTTTTCTTCTAATCAATTCAGTATATAAAAGCTTATATACTACTTTCTGATTCAGGGTGTTGGACTGTGGCTTCACAAAATAATGTTCTTGAGCTAGGGTGATATGGCGGAACTACTAAATCAGACATTAGATCAGGTTGCCTAGGGCCCCATCGAACCTGGCCTTGAATATCTCCAGGGATACCCATGGGGTTGGATGGGGGAAAAGGGTATCCTGATCTAGTGCCTGATTCTGTGGTTGGCAACCCTGCCCACAGCAAGAGGGTTGGAACTAGATGATCTTTGAGCTGCCTTCCAACCCAAGCCATTCTATGACGCAAATCTCTATAAACTGGGGAGGTACAACAAAAGCCCTATCAGTAAGAAAAAGGGCACAATGAACTCCCTGTGGCTTTCTAGTTCCTAGGATTTTGGTGCAGAGAGCCCCAGAGTTGCCCTCATCACAGAAGGGTGCTTCTTCCTATTCTGACCCTTGAGATACATGCTCTTTCTGACTCATACTATGTTTATAATGTTCTTGGTATACTTTTGATTCTCTGGAGAACTTGCAAGGAGCTAAAGCATTTAAGGTCCTCCTTCTTATAGAGTCAGTACAGTCCTGGAAGGGGATTGCCTTCTCGTTAGCCAGTAATTCTGAAATCACTGTGAACCCAGCATAAGGAAAAGTAAAACATAAATAAATATCCTGCATAGACAACATGACTTCACAAATGATAAAGAAATGACAGCAAACAAACAACACAGCTGTCACTTCTAGTCTCCAGATATTAAATCATAAAAAGCTTCCCATTTTTTTCTATTTATCCAGCTGTCTCATTTTGGTTTGCCTGATAGAGAGTAAGGAGAAGTTTAGAACGGTGTTGCATTTGATTCCTTAGGGGAATGCACTCCTGCACTGTGCTTAGGTACATTCATTGGGGTCACATTCAACAGCCCCTTAGGTTGTGTTGAGGCCAAAGGGATGTGCACCAGACCCTTCAAGCTTTCCCCCAGGCAGCTCCTGGGAAAAGCATTCCTTCTCCCGGCTTGCCCAGTGCCTGCATACACATGCATATTCATGACTGGCTATTCTTTCGGGTAAAAAAGAAAATTTCTTTAGAAAATTGCATCAGTACAGCAGGGCTATGCTTTCAAGTATTTTGTCTTTCCCAAAAGAAAATAGCTGATGCCATGAAAAGTTTTGTGCAACCGTAAATGTTCTCAACTGTGCTATAATGTTTCATGGAGGGGGAATTTTCTTTCCCAGCCCAGCTGCTGAATAGTTTGTGCCTTCAGGCTCCACAAGGAATTAAGAAGTAGGACCAGGCACTGTACTATTTTATATCATTTTTTCAGCCCTTTTGCAATAATCTGGGACACTAAAATTCCCTCCTTTTATGGAAGGTTCCTCCCTTCCTCCAGTTTTTAGTCATGAGTGCAGTCACACATACACACAGATGTAGACCCCTATAACTCAGTTCCCCTTCCAGATATTCTGTATGAAGAAATATTTTGGAGGAAAAACTCCACATCCAACTTCATACAGCAATGTGATCAGTTGTTTTTAAAGGGCATTACTGTCAGTTTGATACTAGTGCTGACTGTAATGAGGTAACTCTATATAAATGAATGCATACTTGTTTAAGTTTATACTTTCTACTTATACACACATTTAATGTTACATAATGTGTGTTTTTATTTTCAAAAGAATGCTTCAGTCACTGAAATGGGTTGCCCAGAGAGGCGGTGGATGCTTTGTCCCTGGAGACACCCAAGGTCAGGCCGGATGGGGATCTAAGCAACATGATCAAGCTGTAGATGGTGTCCTTGTTCATTGCAGGGCAGTTGGACTAGATGACCTTTTAGGGTCCCTTCCAACTCAAATTATTCTGTGATTCTATGAGATCTGCTAATATAGAAACTTATTTCCCCCTAACTTCCAAGATATCCCAAAAGATGAGAGGAACATTTCAGAACTTAGATTTTCCCTCAGAAGTTCAGGTTACCTAATTTGGTGTTCAGACAGTGACAGTGGAAAGCAAAAAATGTTTGTGTTACATGCAAGTAATGTGTAATTGATTAGGCTTTTATATGCAAATCAGAAAATATCTTTTTCCTAAATATAGCTGAATTTTCTTCCTTGGCATAGAGGTCAGAACTATGTAGGTCATTCCAAAATAATGCTTCCTATTTATTTCCATGGAAACTACAACAGATACAAAAAGCACAATAATACTATTTGACAGAGCAAATTCTCAGCAACAAATTCCTATTTTTCAACATACTCACCACCATTAGCTGTGCATTTTCGCCAGCAGTGAACAAGAGCCTGTATGCTGCACTGATAAAAATGTGAATGGCAGTCTCGAATGTGGCTTGTCATTCTTATCACTGTTGCCACTGCTGAAATGCTCCATGCACCACCTCCCTGTGCACTGCTTGGTCTCCATAACATTGAGCAAGCATTGATGAATGTCAGTGGGTGCCGTTTTTTCTGCATGGAGGAATTCAGTTCCATGTGTTTGCTTCATATGTACTTCCATGTCAGATGCCAATGCCATTCTGTCAGAGCGCCCCCGCATAGAGTGCTGCCATCTGTCACACAGCAAAAACATGTAATGGAATATCGGTGGGAAGATTCAACATATACTTCCATACCACCAACACCCACCTCTGACATCATGGGCCAACATAATAAAATAGGAGGTATTACTTTAGGAGCAACCCTCTTAGTTAAGTTTCCAAGAGTATCTTCAGCAAATTTTCCTATGAACCCTTCATTATTTTTATCCTCCTTCTATGGAAACAATGTCCTACTTCAAGACTAATCCTTTCTCATATCCGTACCTCTGCTTTTTATTTCTGATGTACCTGGTGGCTCTGAATTGTGCATTGTTTGGTCTGATGTTGTTCTTTGAGTTTACATGTGCCCATCATTTATGATTCACAAGAGGAGATGAATCAAAATGTTTATTTTTACCCTCTCTCTATCTTTCCTCATTCTTTTGTACTTTGCCATGTTTATGCCCCAGAGTTTGGGAACTACATCTACTTCCTCACTTTCTGCCATCACCAATGTATCCTTATCATTTGTGAAAAGGGACACAAAAATTTGTTATTTATTTTCATGCTGCTTTGTGAAGAACATCCTTCTGCACAGACACTGATTTTGAAGCAGCAGGTGATGTGGGTGGTTTCTTATCACCCTCTCCATGCCTTGCCCCAGGAGATGATCTCTCCGTGCTCTGGAGGAACACAGCTTGCTGCTTCTCAATGTCCCCAGGCACACTGCTGCTCATTCGTTCACACATGGCTTGAAGGGTCTGAGAAAGCTGCTTCACAAGCTTTTCCTTTAGACCATCATGATCTCTTGGTTTTTTTTTCCATCATTATAATGACCTTGGAGCTGAAAGCCACATTCCAGGGAAGGCCACTGATGCTGAGGAACGTGTCTCTAATGAGAGGAAGGAATTTCTCATTGCCTAACTGGATTCTCCTTTGCAAGCTGAGACTCAGTTCTCTGGGGTGGTATGTTCTAAGCCTTTCACATTCTCCTACTGATTTTCACACCGAAGAACAAGACAGAAGCAACTGCCTTCTTGCCCCCAAGACTTCCATCAACAGTGTGAAAGAGACTGTACTATGAGAAGGCTTTAAAATGATCAGAGACCTCACAGATTATGCCTTGATCATGACTCTGTATGTGAAATTGAGTTATATTTTTCCACAGGCCTTAGGGCTAATTATGACAGTCCTACTGAAGAACCATGGTTTAAAAAAAAATATGTCTGAAAAGAAAAAGGTCTGAGAAGTATGTTCTTTATCTGGTTTGTTACATCTTGAACTCAGACATTTATAATGGCATCTGCTGTAGCTATATCTTGACAAAACTCTATGGACTCAGATAAAACAAACTAAAATATTTCGTGATATGATCGGTCCTTTACTAAGCCTACACACTGTTACTCGCTGTCATTGGGACTTTGCTGTTTTATGCAAGCTTTACACTGAGCCTTTAAATCTTTAAATCACTTTAAATCACTGTATGTCAAGGTTTCTTTTTTTTTTTTTTTTTACCTATTTTCAGTTTAAAAAATGCTTCCACTGGCTTCCTCTCTATTGCTGTATCGGTGTCCATGTGTCTGTGTGGTAAGCATGTTACAGAGTCTGATTTACTCAAAATTAAATTTTAAAAAAATTGTCTTGGCTAGGTGAGATGAAGAAAGGCTTCAGTATCGAAAGGAAAGGCTACAAGAAAGAGGGGGACAAACTCTATAGGAAGGTCTATTGTGACAGAACAAGGGGAAATGGTTACAAACTAAAAGAGGGAAGATTCAGATCTGGATATAAGGAAGAAGTATTTTACAGTAAGTATGATGAAGCACTGGAACAGGTTGCCCAGAGATGTGGTGGATGCCCCATCCCTGGAGACATTCAAGGTCAGGCTGAATGGGGCTCTGAGCAATGTGATCCAGCTGTAGGTGTCCCTGTTCATTGCGGGAAGTTGGACTAGATGACCTTTAAGGGTCTCTTCCAACTCAAACGATTCTGTGATTCTATGACAGCATCTCCATACCTTCAGTGCCTGCACTGACACTTCATTATCTGTTGATTTAAAATGTTTCCCATAGCATGGCTTGTCTTTGAATACATGGTGTCATAGCCTAGGAGATCTGCAGGAGAACTGAAACACTTTCCTAAGTAAACAGAAATGACAACTTGGGTTTAAAAAAATAATACACTTCAAATAAACTGTAGAAGTTTATTTATCTGGTGGCTGAAAATAACATAATTTCTTCCTTTTTTTAACAAGATGGGAAGAGAGCCAGCTGCTCTAGGGCCTCTCAAGATGCCTGGAAGTCAAAATGCTGAAAGAGAGAATCAAATTTACAGGAAAAAGATCTTCTTGAAGACCTGTATGGATGGATTTTTGCTGTATTGCACTTCTATAAGCACTGGAGCTAGAGTTGAACAAATTCCTTTTTATTCCGTGACTGGGGATTGTCCCTATGAAAAAGCTGGGGTGTACAGCTAATGAGATTAGTGGGAACTTCAGTCAGGTCCTTGCAAGGCTCTCTTTGTGTCCGATGCTACCACAAAGAAGGACACAGATAATTGTACAGGTGTTCCTCTGAAAACAAGACTATCCGTGGCTCCGGTGCAGTTACACTTCAGCTTGGTGAGTACAAGCATACAGTGTTAGAGTGCTATAGGGTAAAATATGTGTAAGTATCAAACATTTTCATTATTCTGCTTTTTCATTGTTACCTTGTCTCTCGGTGGGAGGAAGGTGGTTGTGGTTTGTTTTGTTTTGTTTTGTTTTAATATGTTTTGACTTTTAAGGAATAAGGAATAAAGCTTTGAGCTTTGTTTTGGTTTGGTTTATTTTGTGGTTTAAGACTATTAGAAAATCAAATAATCTTTTCATGACACTTTTTGTTGGGGAAGTGCTTTGTGTTGCAAGACTTGCATATTCCATCATAGAATGCCTGTCAGCTTGGCAGGTGGATAAAAACAGGAATTGGATATCTGTCTAGTCAGACCACTGTGAAGTTATCGAATGTTCTGAAGACCAAAACTGCCCAATTCAAACTTTGGTATAATCAGCAAAAAAACAGTTATTGAATTCTGTCAGACACAGTTCATAATTAATTTGTCTTAATTTCTACATTTTTCCTCTTTCCCATTTTGACTTTATCCCGGAGAGAGAAGTGCTGAAAAGCCACAAGAAAAATGACTATTCTGTTTTTGTAAGTACTTGTGGGACAGGGATTTTCAGTAATTTGATTATTCTTTCCTTGTAGTCCCAAAGCACTTGTCCAAAATTTCTCTTCCATTTTTCTCAGAGCCAAAAGTTTTGAATTTGTTGGATGAACTTTAGCTATGCACCAAGCTCTGGGTATCCTCAGGACTAAGCAATAATCCCAAGGCGCTGTGGTGAGGGCTGGACTTGATCATCACCAGAGGTCCTTTTCCAGCCTCTACGATTCTTTGATACTGTGATTCCATAAATCGTGTAAAGATACTCTTTATGAACAAATACACTACTTATTTTTCTGTATTATGATCTTTTCTTTAGCTTTGCCATTTTTTTTAGCATCTAAAGAATATTTAAAGAGATTTTAGGTCCACATTAAGCAAAGTTTGCTGTGTTCAATTTCTTTTTGGTCATTGCAGACTTGTATGTTGCTCTTGAGAACTCAGCTAGTGTAAGGAGACAGCACTGCCCTGATGAATACCCATCCTTCTCTGAACATAGCCATTTCCAGGATAGCTCTGACTTTCTGACCCATTCTCCCATTGCCTGAAGGTTTTCGTTCCTTGTTTTGTTGTTACTTTTCAGTTTGTTTTTAATGAGGAGGTTTCAAATTAACTGACACCGATATGACTTTGTATAAGTAAGTTTTGTGGATAGTATGAGTGGATCTGCAAAATGAAACAGCTAAGTGTCTAATGTCCCTATTATCCACATTTTAGGGTTGTTCTACACTGAAATAACTTGAGGAGCCCTTTGTGGTGCAATACATGAGGTATGCTCCTGGAGAACACTTTCCACTTCGGTTTCATCCAGAACAAATCTGGCTCATGCTTTCCAAAACAGATCCATGATGGGAAACAAAGCAAGGTAAGTGTGGATAATGGGAGATTTGCTTCAAAAGTGTATTATTGAGCCAAAGGAAAGCCCTGGTGTAGACACATCCTGAGTAAGCCACTGCATGGATTTGGAGGGGATGGGAGAGATGTCAGGCTGTACACTGCTAATGTCCTGGATGGGGCACTGGCACAGACAGCTTGGATTGCTTTAGGGGAAAGACATAAGTTCTGTGGCTGATTATGCACCTTTAAAGCCCCAAGGCATCACCCATATTCACAGCCATGAAGTCCTAGGTGAAACAAAACTGCAGCTCTTCCTTCCTTCCCAAGAGTGAAAAATGAATGCTTACAAAAAGAATCTCTGCTGGGAGATGCATGTATCTTATTTGCAACGAGGTAGGCAAATACCTTACACTTTAGGGGTCTAATGCATGGTTGTACAATATGATTTCATTAAAGTCCAGAGTTTCACAGAAGGAGACCATTCTGAAATAGTAACTGACACGTAACAGCAGCTGCACTCTGCTTTTCAGTCATTTTTTTTCCACCATTTTAATGAATGTTTTATGTTATCTTTTCTTGCTATCCGTTTGTCTCAGCTCCTGTTACTGAACACAAGGGCTGCCTTTCACAACCTGTATCACTCCGACTGACATAATATACTTATAATTCTGGAAATTCCAAGGCACATATACACTTCACGGTAACTCCCAGGCAACTAAGCCTAAGGGAGTTAGTAATTTTACTGTATTTCATTCCACAAAGGAAACTTTACTCCCAAAGGAAGCAGTAAGCTTTGGCCACCCCTATAGCTGATAACAATCCAAGACTTTCATCACATATTTTTGACCCATTCTTGGCTTTCAGGAATAACAACAGCTGCTGAAAGCAATACAATTTTTAGTTGTGCTTCTTTACCTTCCCCCTAGCAAGCATCCTTATGAGAGGCTGAGAGATTAAATAGCCTTGGGGTAAATCAATCCCCAACAGCTGTTGCCTCCAGCATTCTTGACTGTCAGTGACTTCATTGAAAACATATGAGTGATCTTTCAACATGTTCACAAGTGGAGAAACGTGTCAACTGGGAAATCTCCCTCCCCACAATCCCATCTTCATGATTGTACAGGATAGTTGAATATTCTCTCAAAAATCCCAGAGGTTCCATGACATTTCTTTCTTTATCTCCTTGGTTTTGTTTGCTAATTTTTTTTTTATGCAAAAATAGCTCTAAAAGGATGAGGATGAGTTACATTATGTCAGCCTGAATTTCTCCTTTGAGAGCCATTTATTTGGATATGTAAATTAGTCTTCATAATGCAAGAGTCTGGGGCAGAACTGACTGATGAGGACTGAAGTCAGGAATGTGGACTGAAAATCAAGTCTAAAATTGGAGACTACTGTAGGAAGTCTCTTTCTCTCAATAGAGTAAGCAAATTTCATTTTGATAGTTAATGTGTAATGCCACTGTTCCTGAACATGTACAATACAGAGTGCCCTCTCTTTCTCTGAGCAAGACTTCCAACACTGCTACTTGGCAGCATGTCTGCTTCGTACTGTGTTCAAGACAAAAGGAATACATCCAGCCTGTGACCCAGTGTTTGGTCCTTCTTGCACCATGGCACAGCTTTTCCCACCCTGGCAGGGAACAGGATGGTCATGAAGACAGTGCTCCACGTGGATGGTGTGAGGCTGTTTCTTAGTAAGGATGGAAGGTTTGCATATGTTTGACTCCTCAGTCCATAATACAATGTTCTGCTAAATCTACTCTGATCCCATTTGATTTTGCTCTCTGATGCTTAGATCTCTGGCTTGAAATAGTGCTACTTTGAAATTGAATAGCAACCTCAAACTTAAAATTTAAATTGACAATCTGAGATTTTGCTCCTATTTTAAACATGATGATTTCCTCAATGTAGGAAATAGTAACAACACCCTTAGAGCAGCATATACTGAACACGTTTCACTTCCTGAAGATTGTGGAAGATTCTTACTCAGTTATAATTCTGCTTCTTCCATTCTTCAGTTAAGGTGAAATTCACTTTGTGCAAGGTGCTCACTTTTACTAAAATACAATACTAGATGCATACTCTCTTTTGAACTCAAGAGAAAGTAAAGGATCTTTGGCTCTCACTTGTACAACCAAATAACTTGTCATTGATATTCTGTGCCTGAAAGCCTGCATCCAGTTCCTTTGGCAGTGGCTTCAAAAGAGTGAATATTTCATACCATAGATTTAAATGATGTGAACACGACAAGGTAATTCTTCCTCTCACAAATATAATCCATTCCTTTCTCTAGAATCGTAACTGAGTTAAGGATTTGGAGGATGATTCTCTATTCTAAAGTACTTTTTATCTTTAAGTAGCTAGAAAAGCAATCTGCAGCATCATCTCATTTGCTTCAGAGCCAGGGAACTGCTGGCCAGCTTTGGGGAAGTCATGTCACCCAGTCCCTCCATTAAGCGTGGCCCAACTGAACTTGTAGTTGTGCAAGCTTTGAGAGGGTTTGGTGTGATTCTGTTGGAATTATGGGGTTATAATCTCACATAGAAACCTGGTGCAGTCTTTGGTAGCTGCACAGTGTGTTGAACCAGAGTGGATCTGTGCTCTCAGCTCAATATTTACTAGGCTATCACATTTATTATGCAGGAAGGAGACTTACTTTCTGGACAGAAGGCAGATTTGTGAGCTGGGGGATTTCTCCCAAAAGCACCTGTATTCCCCACTCCTGTGTGACACTGAGATAGAAAAATGACAAGTCTATCAATGAGAGAGCCCTGCTCTGTACTGACTGTTATTTGTTAGGGGATTTGATGTCTTTTGAAGCATTAGTAAGGAAGATTCAGCTCTGCTAATTTACATTTCCAGTTCACATAATTGCCCTAGCATCTTCTGCACACAGCTTCCAAAGTACTCTTAAGGCTGCATGCAGATTGCTGGGGAACTCTTTACTGAAAAAGAAAAAATGAGGTAAAGTGTAAGCTTTTATAACAGATCTTATGTCATAGGACAGAAGAATTGTACTGGCTAAATGATGGAGCAGAACAAGAGAGCAATTTTGTGCATTGATGTGACACGACTGCAGTGAAATTTTGCAGCAAACAGCATTTATAATGCTTATGACTGGACCTGATTTCCCTGCAGACAGAGCTCTCTCATCCTTGACCATAAGATACCTATTGCATGGACAACACTTTCTGGGCAAAGTGAAGTAGAGATCTGGATTGCCTGTCTTGAGGTCACACTGCTGATCAGTAGACGCTGAAGTTAGTTATAAGAAGCACAAAGAACTGCTCATTATGTTCCCAATAGCACAAAGAGTTCCAGAGGGGCTTGTAGCTTGCAAGTTCTGCTCTCTTCATTTTATGAAGTCAAGGGCTTGAACATTTTGTCCTTGGCATGTACGTTTACTATTCATTATTATGATGAGAACCAACCAGGAAGAGAGTGTTACAAACTGTAAAAAATATGTGCAAAGTCTTCTCACATTTGAGATTTTAATTTTTAATATTTGACACCAATTAAAAAGCAAAGGCAAAATCTTTGGAAAAGAGATATCCTACCTCCATGGTTCAAATGAACTGTCCGCAGTATATCAGGAAACAGTGCTCTTTCCAAGTACTTTCATGAATGTCAAGGTGACAATGTCTTTCAACCAATTAATCCCACAACTGCCATTTGACTGTGCTCCTACCCAAAATACCTTAGGCCAGCAGACCAGATTTCTTCCGGTAATTAGCCTTTAACCCTCCCAGTCTTTGCTTTTGCAATTGCCACTGACTCTGTCAGACAGAAGTTTTATGCTTCTCTTAAAGCCTATTTCACAATGGCTCTGGCTTGACCTCTGGAGTATGTGCATTTATAAGGAAGCTGTTCGAGTGAAAGGTTTTAACTGCAGTTTAAGAAAATAAGTACAGGGACTCCACTAGAAGGTAAGATAATGCTTGCCTATATCTTCAGATGCAACCTCTTCCCTCTGTCCACTTTTTCTTTGTTCTTTGCAAAGTATAAAAAAACTAAGCCTGGTACCAATTGTTGTAATCAGTCTGTATATATTAGAATCAAATCGTGGTCATTTTGCAAAAGATAGCATAATGCTGTTCTTTAAGCTCAAGTGCTGGTGGCACTCCTGTAAGTTGATTCAGAGCTGGAATTACTACAAGTAAGCAATTTGGTTTAAGGTCATTGTTAAACCACAGAGGAGATGCAGCTCCTGCTTAAAGAAAATTATAGAGGCCTTCACTGTGCAGAAATGGATAGAAAATTCAGTTGTAAAGCACACAGCACATACACTTCTGACATGAAGACAGAAGCAGAGCAGGGAAAATAATTTGAGAGGAATAAAAAGGAAGGACCAATCAGTGTAATGGGCTGCATACCAAACCTCCTCCGATAGGAGTTACCAGGAGCCACAATGCAGAGGGCCACAGGATCACAGGGAAAACCAGGTTGGATGAGCCCTCTGGAGGCCATCTAGTCTAATGTACCCCTTAAAGCTTGGTCAGATACTTTGTCAGATTCAGTTGTTCAAAGCTTTATCCAAACTGTTGAGAGCCTGCAGGAGTTGTCACAACTTCGCTGGGCAGTCTGCTCTCTTGTTCAGCTGTCCTTACTGTGAAGGAGTTTTATTTAGAATGGCTCTGTACTGTTGTTTTAACTTATCCCTGTTTTGTTTTGTGCTTCCACCATGAACCAGTGTGAAAAGTCCAGCTCTGTTTTGCCAATAACATTCACATAAGCACTGGAAACTTGCTATTAATTCCTCCCAACACCTTTTCCCCAAGCTGAACATACCTCTCTTCACAGGGCAAGCACTTCCAGCTCATGACTCTTCCAAAGAACTCAGGTCCTGCTTGCGATGGGGTCCTGGCTGCAGATGTACTCCATGTCAAATCATCTATTTCCTCCAAGCCACCATAATTGCATGAGTGGCTGTAAGTGACTGCACAGGAATTTTTTAATGCAGATAATTGATAACCTTAAATAGATATTAGTTACATTACGACATGGAACAGATTTCGATCTTGAGAAATCAGAGTTCATCTCCAAAGAGGAGGCATAACTCAATTAAAAATCATGTAGAAAGCAGCTGTTGCAACCATGCATTTGTCTGTGTAGTCTTCTTGAGGTCACAGTCACTAGTCATTAAGCAAATCGGTTGGCAATTAGTTATTTTGTCCTGAATATCAGATATGCTTACATTAAACTCATGGTAATATTAATAAAAATAAAACCTGTTATTGCTAACTACTAGTATCCTTCATTGAAATGTCCAGAATGATCTGACAGTCCTGAAAATTCTCTCCCTGAAGCATTTGAAATGGGTCTGGGCAACATCTATGCTTGGTTTTGTGAAGGAAATGCTGAAACTGAACTCCTGAAACATGATAGTAAGTGAGAAATAAACTAAATCGTGTAATTACAGACAGGTCTTTATCTTTCACGTGTCTTCTTGATAACTTCAAAGACCACTCATTTTCTGAGTGTGCTTGCTTTTAATGAATCAAGTTTCAAAGTAACAATAAAATCAGGTATTCCAGTGTCTTTAATGATTTTTTCTTTTATATCCAGTGAAAGATGTGCACGAGCAGTATTTCATTAACTTAGAAGCATGTTTGTTGTTCTTGAGTTTCATTTGTCTTCATTAATATAATTTCTGACTTCTGAAGAGTATTGTTACATACATTTTTTTGCCCTCATGGCCAAACTGTATTGAGTTAATGTTATATATCTCAAAATGCATGAAATTTACTGAAACTTGATAAATCTATTTACACACAATCTAAGTTGCCAAAATGCTCCAATTTTCAAACGCATATTCTGAATATTTAGAATAAAGATAACGCTAACATATTTTCAGAAAGATAACTTTTTTTTATGATCTTTTCCTTTCTTTTCAGAGTGCCCTATCTCTCCTTATAATGTGGGTAGAAGAAGGAAGGAGAATAAATGGGATAGTGTCTCAAACTGAAAACCTCTCCCATAAATAAGTTTCACTCTCTTCTTTGTTTCAGCAGAATGGAATTTAGTGGAATTCTTTACGAGGTGCCTAGTTCCCCTCAATATAACCACAGATATTATTTAGACAGCAGCATAATTATGAATAGCTTTTTCAGAGAAGTAAAGGTCAATGTCTCCAGCAAAGAGCTTCTCACCTAAATTAGGAGGTGAGAAGAGAAGTTATCAGCATTCTGCAGTTCAGGAAGGGAGTAGAAAAGTGAAGCCGTATGTAGTGGCGCTCATAATTCCTGCTTCTGGTTTCAAAGGAAAATCTGTAGAAGGAACTGCATTTTAGAGAAGGAACAATGTATGGTAAGCAAAAGTAACCTGGGAGCGAAGTTACTAAGGCACTGGTATGGCACAGTGAGGAAAGGTAATTCAGTATTTTGCCAATTAGTAGAGAGTGTGTGAGTACAGTGTAGGTAATCCTGAGCTGGTGAATCCCCTGCTAACTCATGACAAGCCATCTCTCCTTGCACCTGAACTGGATGCTGGAGCCCATGCAAAGCCCTGCTTTCCTACAGCTCTGCTGCTGTGGGTAACCATGCTGGTTTGTGTGCCCAAAGGTGCTGTTCAAAGAGCATGATATGCCAATCTGTTATTCTTTAGCAGGAATATATTTCCAAAGACAAAGTTTACTTTCTTGGATGAGTAATTGTCATTGCCTAGAATGGCATGATGCTTCTTTATAGTTATTAGCTTATGAATCAATACAGTCAGGATTTCAAAGCGAAAATCCTTCCTGATTCACAAGTGACACAGCATCATTACAGCCAATATATTTCCACAGGGAATACATCAGGAGTAGATTTGGCCTTGAGTTTTCCTATTAAGTAGAAAGCAGTGCCTAGAGCACTGCCTCTTGGCAGACTCCAGCATTCTGTCGAAGAGACAGACAATTAGCAAATAATTAGTATTCACAAATCTCAAGAAGTAGTCAAAAATTCTTTTCTAATAGGATACAACAGCTTTATTGGAATAGATTTTTGACAGTTCCAGCAGTTGGATTGGTTGTGCTGAGGCCATCTCCTGTTGACTTGTCAGAGACAAATCCTTCAGAGGAGGGGGACTGTGCCTTTACTTGTAGCAGCAAGAGGCACTTAAAGGCTGGGTGCTGAAAGTGGGCAGGGGAAGATGCTCCTGGGTCCAAATACTCTTCTATCCTGTGTCCTATGGTAGCTCCTTCTGTTGAAGTATCTTCTTTTGTGACTGGCTGGCTCTGTTTATCTACTAACGAAAGAGCTCTTTATATAACATGAAGTGTGGACTAGACCCTAGAGGGGGCTTAGGCATTGCAACACTTGGCACAGTGACTAGTGTGTGTGCCTAGGTGATGACTTCTGGACTACAGAGCTTGCTCCATAGGTTTGACTATGCATTTTACACTGAATAATCCACTGACAAAAAAAAAGCATGAATAATCCCTAATGGAGAAGAATGGAACTCAGGATTCCTCTGCCAAATGAATGATCTCACAGAGCTATGGAGCCAGACTTATTTCTGCTTCTTTTACCTCACCCAACAGTTTTGAATTCTCTTCCATGCAGTATGCCAGCTTCAACAGGAAGCATGAATAATATATCAGCTCCAAAATAGCCTCTAGCCTGAAGGCTACAGAAATCTCTTGTCTTGAGAACAACTATGCCACGAAATCTAGAGTGAGTAGCACCTCTTCCCTGATGAAGGTTAGCCTTCAAGCAGAGGCCAGGCTGCACAACTCCAGCAAAGCCCTTCTGGACCCTAAGGCTGCAACAACACAAGTCCATGAATAAAAGTAAAGCCATGTACCCAGGCACTGGGACTTGACTCTCCACACTCATTCTAGGTAAGGACTAGATGCAACTATGGATTTCTGGAGCTTGTGAGAGTCAGCACATGACCTCTTATATGCTACTTGGCCTCAAAAATACTGGAATATCATAGAAACATAGAATCATAGAATTACAGAATGGCCTGGGTTGAAAAGGACCATAATGATAATCTAGTTTCATACCCCCTGCTTTGTGCAGTGTCACCAACCACCAGACCAGGCTGCCCAGAGCCACATCCAGCCTGGCCTTGAATGCCTCCAGGGATGGGGCATCCACGACCTCCTTGGGCAACCTGTTCCAGTGCATCACCATCCTCTGTGTGAAAAACTTCCTTGTAATATACAACCTAAACCTCCCGTCTCAGTTTAAAACCATTTCCCCTTGTCCTATCACTATCCACCCTTGTATACAGTCATTCTATCTCTTGTTTATACGCTCCTTTCAAATATTGGAAGGCCATAATGAGGTCTCCCCAGAGACCTCTTCTCCAAATTAAACAATCCCAGTTCCCTCAGCCTTTCCTCATAGGAGAGGTGCTCCAGCATGGAATATTTAATTATACATTGAGTTTTCGTGTCTAAGATAGATAGGATGAATCATCCACTGAAAGGTTTTTTTATTTGTAGACTGAAAGAAGAACCTAATGGATCAGCTGAAACTAGAGGGATAAATTTTAGGTGGATAGAGTCAGTTTCCATGTTATTGTGGAGGTTCATTTGTTATCACGGGATGATCGGTGGGCAGAAGCCATAGTCCCATCACAGCCACAGTAAGCTTTATGTTCAATCACTCTGGAAAGAACAGAGATCTTGATATGGAGAACTTTATTTTCTGTAAAGCAGTTCCCCAGAAACACACACCTTGCACAGCATTTGCTTACAGATGCACTTGGCCTCTTGAGAATAGTTCAGGAACCTTTACCAATGTGCAGATCTTGAGCAGTGACCAGAGGGCAGTTAGAGCTGGATGGCTGTGAGGTAGATGTGTAGGACATAAAGAGCTAATAAAGAAACCTGAATAAGATTATACAAATCAGTGGACTTACAGGGAAAGATGGACAATGCTAACACAAACACACAGCAGTATGAAGGTCAGACCATTTGCACAGAGATTCCCCTGTAGTCACTTGAGCTTTCCAAGGAAGGGAAAAGCAAAGAAGCTAACTGTTTTGTATCTTACTACCTTTCAAAGATCATGGTTGAATCCCATTCCTTTAAAGTTCCACAGACAGAACAGAAGACAGAGGCATTTTGAGGATGCTGCCAATACATGCCCAGAGACATCTAACACAGAAAACAGCCTTGGCTTGCTGGCACATTGCCTTCCTTCTCTGGCTTGGTAGATTATAACCAAGCCAATGGAAAACAATAGTATGTGAGAGAGCAGAAAGTATAACAAAAAATATTTGAAAGTCTACATCCAGCAGTAGCGAGATATGGCAAAAGGCAGGGAGAGCCAAAGGTATAAATTTTCAAAAGCATGAAACATAAACCACACAGAGAAACTGAGAGACACTCTAAAATGATGTTATCTAGGATCTTCCTATAGGCTTCAAAGAAGCAGAAAGAGGCCCTTGAAGAAACAATGATGTCAAAATAATATATAAGCAAAGGGAATATGGAATAAAATGAAAATGTGTACTTTTTTTTCTGCTGCTGTTAATCAACATGATGCAGAATTTCCGTAGCATAGAAAGACAGTGATTAGTAGCTGTACAATCAATGAATGTTCAGATGTTATAAATACCAAAGAGCAAGGCTATTCTGTTATTATACCAGAGCAAAAAAAGATAAGATGCTCACCCATATCCTGGACTTGCTAAGAATCTCCAGCGGAGACGTTCTCCAGCAGAGATCCTTCCCCACTGGTAGTCAGCTCTTAAATGTGTCTAGGAGAGGTGGAGTCAGGCTCCACCCCTTCCAGCAGCACAGGTGAATTGCCTTCACCTGTGCTCCCATGGCTGACTCATTGCTCGCCCCAGGTGATCAATCAGAGGTTCAGGCCGTGACTCAGTAGTTCCCATACAGTAGCTTATTGAAGAATATTTTGATAGGACAAGAGGAAATAGCTTTAAATTTAAAGGGGAGATTTAGGTTAGATGTTAGGAAGAAGGGTAGGTACTGGCACAGGCTGCCTAGAGAATATGTGGATGCCCCATCTCTGGAATAATTGAAGACTGTGTTCAATGGGGCCCTGGGCACTCTTATCTTGTGGGTGGCAACCAGCCCATGGCAGGGAGTTAAAATTAGATGATCTTTAACATACTCTCCATCCTAAGCCACTCTATGATTTAACAATTCTATAACTTTCCTAAATTATATAGGAGTTACATATATACAATTTTCCTAAATATAGCTTATATATAAGCTACAGGGTGAAGTTCAGCATCATGTGACATCACTGACTCTAATAAAGTTAAAATAAATAAATAGACAAATATATTTTTTAACCCTGTCTGCTTGAAATTATGCACCTGGTCAACATATTTTTATTAAGTGGAGTTTTTAACATCCACGTTTGAAATCATGGGCCTAAAAATAATTTGATATGAACTGACTGGCAATTCTGCTAGAGAAGAGAAGTGTTAAAATTTTGAACCTGCATGTTGTGGGTTAAGGAAGAATTTATTTAGGGATAGAACTGGCAACATGTGGCCTTGTTCTCTAAGGGCTACAGCATAGTTTGTCATTAATCATAGAATCATAGAATTGCTCAGGTTGGAAAAGACCTTAAAGATCATAAAGTCCAACCTCAGCCTAACCATACTACCCTAACTCATCAAGATATTGTAACCCCTCACTTGGTGCTCTATTTCCAGCATGGCCTTGCTGCCTTACTGTGGCTGTGGGTATGGAAGTGTCCAGAGTCTCACAAACA
>JAOWBP010002052.1:71031023-71064007 GCA_028571105.1 Tragopan temminckii
ATGTATGATTTATGCTCAAAAATCATACTCCAGATAAAGTATAGACATTGATCATTATTTTTTGAGAAATTGCTTATAAATTTAGTAAGCTGTCTGCCTTTTTACACTTTTCAGTCTGTTCTCATTACAGGCATGGCAGAAGGCTTTGTAGTAAATTTGGAATTTGCTGAGTGAGAAAATGAAGATTCATACAAAGCTAAATTGAACAAATGGTGAATAATTGATTTAACTGACCTGACAGCTCACACTGTGCTTGTAAATAATACATAACTTTTTACTACTCTGATAATTTAGTATTCTGTGCTTCTAGATTTCTTTCAGTAAGTTACCATAAGGAGCAAATGATCTTTGACCACCCAAAAAAGGCAAAAATATGCTTACTAAGAGCATTCTGGTACCCAGGTGGAAGATAGCAATAGTCTGATATAGTGCTGATGAAGCACCTTTGTAAAGACTCTCTGCCCTTTTGTCTTTTCTCTCTAAAATACTGTTTGTTAGATAGCCTCAATATAAGCATTTCTTACTGTTCTGCCAGCCACCAGCTCCTGGAGTCAGACAGGCTCTGTAAAAATTTACGAAGCACCACTGGTGAACATGATCACAGTGACTTGTAACAACAAATGCAGGTGCCTGTTCTGCATTTCCTTTTCTTTCAGTGTGTAAGTTTGAATCCTTCAACAGATGCTCAAATACAAGCTGTTGTTAAACAGGTTCTGAAAGTACACATGCAATCGTAAGTTGATATATGTGTCTGATAGCTTCATTGCCTTGTAACTACTGAAATAACCTGCACAATAGAAGCATGAAAGGCAACCACTAGGATCTGGCAGCTTTCCATACCCAACTTGCAGGAGAACAGCCAGTTACAAAAAAGTACGGAGCAGTGGTGAGCTTAGCCTGCTTTTTTTACTCAGAGGATCACAGGATTACAGGACAGTAGGGGTTGGAAGGACATCTGGAGATCATCTAGTTCAACCCCTTGCTAAAGAAGGTTCCCTACACAGGAAAGTATCCAGACAGATTTTGAATATCTCCAGAGAAGGAGACTCTGCTACCTCTCCGGGCAGCCTGTTCCAGTGCGCTGTCACCCTCAAAATAAGGATTTTTTTCTCGTGTTCCTACGGAACACCTTATGTTCCAGTTTGTGTTCATTACCCCTTGTCCTGTTGCTGGTTGCCACTGAAAAGAGCCTGGCCCCACTCAGTTGTCTCCAGCCCAATAGATACTTATAAGTATTCATAAGATCCCCTCTCAGTCTTCTCCAGCCTGAACAGCCTTAGGGCTCTCAGTCTTTCCCATAAGGATTCCCTCCAGGCATCTCTGCAGCCACCCACTGGACTCTCTAGAAGTTCTCTGTATTTCTTGAACTGAGGAGCCCAGACCTGGACACAGTGATCCAAATGTGGCCTTCCAGGGCAGAGGAGTGGGGGAGGAGAACCTCCCTCAACCTGCCACTCTCTTTGTAATGCATCCCAGGATACCATTGGCTTCCCTGGTCACAAGCGCACACTGCTGAGTCAACCTGCTGTCCACCAGGATGTTATTCAAATCTGTCTGCTGACCACTGAAATACGTCCATTTGGATATGACAGTGCAACAGGGAACATAAGGATTAAAGAAATAGTGATACCACATCACCTGTCGGAGTGGCCAGCTGAAAACTCTTGAGAACTGCATACTGCCCATCAATCCAAAAGAAAATTCTCAGCAAAGCCAGTGGGAAGCACAGACTGTTCCAAAGCTGGACTACAGTTCTCACTTTTGGAGGGAAGAATAGTATGTGTGACTGTTTTGCATAATCCTTTTTAACAACATTGTCTGTGGCAAGTTGCAATTAGTACATTCTAGCTGAGAGCTGAAGCACACACATAGCTAAGAAATGTGAAATTGTGATACCAGTGCAATTTTAACTGAAATTGCTGCACCTCTTTCATTTTAATGTTATATCATTTTTATGCCTAAAGGTTGGTGTGCAGGGTGGCTGAGTTAAAGTAGCTGCAAAAAAATTTCTGGGCTTGATTCCAGCTGCTTTCTCTGAAAGCAGAAGACACCATTCTCCTCTGCATCAGACAATTTGTGTGGAAGGATATACCTACTGTCCATAATGTTCATTCTGCCCTCTGACTTCTGAAATTTATCCAGTCTAAGAGTGTGAAAGACCCAAAGTAGGTGTAACATTTGGCATGTGCATAAGTAGCCTGGCAGAGAAGGATGACGGGGAGCCAGACAGGAGGAGGTGTTTCCAGGTTGCATCCCTGTGCTACAGTCTCTGTCCTACTTGTCCTCAGGCAAATTGGGATCTGACAGATAAGTCATACAGCAGAAAAGAGGATGCTGCATGGTGTCAGATAACTGTGTGAACTCTACTCAGAAGAGTGGTGAAGGGAATTCATTGCACAAGTCTCACCTTCAAAGCTGAAGACTTGGCCAATCCTCATATTTTAAGGTTCCTCCTTTTTTCTTTTTGTGTTCCCGGGTTGTCAGTTCTTTTCTTCCCCACTCCAGCATGAATAAGGTTTTCTTTCAAACACTCACACATGGAAACCCCTGAGAGAAGGAGAAGAAAATTAGGAATTGCAGAGTTAGTATTTATGCTCAGTGACACCAATTTGGTGCTGATAAAAGACGGAGCATCTGACGTTAGAATCACCATGTTTATGACAAGCCACATCACTTAGCTTTGATTAAATGGGTCTGAAGCTTCACTGATGGAGCCCACAAAACAATCACGTTTTACGTTAGATGGATGAGGAGAAGGAAGGCAGAGAGAAACTTATAGAGGAAGATCTGTAGGGCCCTGTGGACACCCACAGACACTCTGCAGTGCTCTGCAAACTGACAAGCAAGACCTTCCCTCTCACAGCATGTTCTCAAGGGAAAGTCCATCAGAAATCAGTATCTCTTTTGCCTTTCCTTTTATCATAGGCTGGGTCAAGTAGATTGGGCAACAGATACGACAGTTGACTATGCAGTGATGAATTTTTCGTGCTGATTTCCCAGCAAAGATTAACAAAATATTCCGGGTTTGTTGCAACAGCAAAGATTAACAAAATATTCGGGGTTTGTTGCAACAACCTTCTATTTTATGTACATACCTGACGTTCTTCAGTCCGCCCCCTTGTATAAAGATTTATGTTCCTAAAGTAAAGTGGGACTGTCTTGTTACCCCATTTTCTTCTTTGTATCTGATTTCCTGCCTGATTTTTAGGCTCCCCGTGAAGGCAGTTCTCAGAATGTTCTCTCACAGTAGCATGAACATCAGTAGCTGCTGTTAGGCTCCAGTGTGAGTTGCATGGGTCTAATCCAGACTTAGATCTGGGTGGGTAAATAGTCAGGCTTGTTTTTCTAGGATTAGGTTTTGCTTTTATCTTGTAGGTGTTTATGTTTCTTGATGCCATGTTTGCAGGCAGGAGAGAATGAACAAAGTCCAGATCCTCTGGACTCTGACCCTAGAGGAATGGCCACTTCCCCTTTACGCAGCAAGTTTGCTGCAGCCCGGTATCCCCTTCCTTCCCCAGCACCAGGGACAGTGTGCGCTATTCTGACTAAACAGATGTTTTACCTAAAAGCTTTTGAGCCTTACAAATGAATCCCAAATGCATCATCTGCCTCAACTAACAAAAGGAGCTAAAACATGAAAAGAGAGCTGAAGTGGGGAATGCAGCACTTTGATACCATTGAGAGAATGAGAGGGAAAAAGGGCCAACACTATTTTAAGATCACAGAGGAAAGGAGAGAGCCTGCAGTGGTTTTCTGGTCAGCTTGGAACAATAAAACAAGGTCTTAGGAGAAGTAAAAATGTCTTTTGGCATTTTCAAAAAACCAAAACATCCACCACCTTATATCCCACATTCAGAGACACTGAAGCCAAGTGTGGCAGTCCTTGGTGCAGACAAGCACTCTGACACTCATCCGATAGTGGCAGCACTGCTCACACCAGTAGTGTGAAAAATTATATTTCATATAAATTTCAGTGTGAAAAATTATATTTGTTCCCCATGTTGTAGTTTATAGGTGCCTGACATGCAGACCCAACCAAAATCCCCTACTAATCCAACATATTTGAGCCTTCTCCTTTGGACTGAGATCAGGAAACCTTGGAAGGGCTTGTTTTTCTTCACTGACAGTGAATGGCAAGACCTGTTCTGCTGTATGTATCTCCTCTATAAAGATCTAAATATCCAGAGTATCTGACTGGGTTTCAAAACATTTCTGCTTAATTACAGGCCTCTTCGTGTAAAATACCTTCTTCTGTCCTGACAGGGTGAGATTATTTCTCAGAATTCCATTTTTTCACGTGTAAAGAGATGACATATTTATTAATTTCTATTAATTTGGTATTTATACAGCATTCTATATGTGTCTGGTGATTTGGCAACATATGAAAGGCAGCTCCTGGTCTTAAGTATTTTCACTGTATTTTTAGATAATACTATAAAGCATAAAATAAAAGGCCAAGAAGAGGAAAGAATGAAAACTATGAAAATACAAAACCACAAGGATGTTGGATGTTCAAGGCATGTATCTTGGTTTTATTCTTCTATGTAATACAGATTTATGATTTATAAAAAGACCTATTAATATGCATATATCACTTAGGGGAATGATTGTACAGAAGAAATATGTCACTCAAGCCAAATAAAACCAGTATCACGCTTCCAGAAGTTCTGGCACAATAGAGAAAATAATTCCTTTAGAAAGAAAATCCTGATGAGCTGAAGATTAGATATTTTTCATAGATCATTAAATCATTTAAAAAATGGTAATTTCTTCAAACAAACAAAAACCAAAACAAAACAAAAAAAAGCTTTTGAGTGTTTTTTTATTTGCCCCCAGGCTTCTGAAGCAGTTTTATATTTCTTAACTTCATTGAAAAAATTCTGAAGTGAAGTTCCTCCCTTTTTTCCTCTGTAAATAGGAGTGATGGTTCCAGGGTTTACATCTTAATCCAACCTTCAGGCTGTAAAGAACACATAAAGTTTATGGGACTTTCTTGCAATGCTGAATACGACACTGTGGGAAGCAAAGAAGTGTGTACTAGACATGAGTGAGAGAATGAGAAAATAAAACTATGCCAAGTAGGAGCCTGAATTAATCAGGAGTAAGTAATCAAACAAAACAAGACAAATAAAGGTAATGGCAGCTATGGAAGAGTTAGCAAAAAAAAAAAAAAAAAAAAAAGAGTTTTTTTTTAAAAAAAAATTGCAAGGATGAGACAATTTTAGATGAGTTACAGAATTCCTGGGGCTTGTCTGGAAAACAAGTTGGAAGATATTTAGAGTAAGTAGATAGAAAGGAGCAGTTAAGACTTCTGCATATTTTAAAAAATAAAATAAATAGTAGTCAAAAGACTCACAGCCTAGAATTAAAGATGTAATAGAAATTGTATTGAAAATATTTCCTGAAGGAGAAATCAGGGGTCACTAAAAGGTTACTTTTAACTAATGCTACTTGATTGGTTGTTAGTGTTCAGCTTCCTCTGAAGTGACAACGCATTTGGGTGACCATTGCCCTCTTCCAGCAATTATTGGTGCTCTGGCAATTGCACTCAGTTTTAATCACTTAGAGTCCTGAATGGTACTGTTCTTGTTTTCAAACAAAAGAGCCAACTGTCAAGTCAGAGATGTCCACTTCTTTTGGCAGCTTCCTGGTTGTTTTTTTCTTGAAAACTTTTTGAAGACTCTGTTGGGTTCAGGAACTATAGAATCATGGAATTCTTAGAGTTGGAAGAGACCCTTTAAGGTCATCTAGTCCAACTCCCCTGCAATGAACAAGGAAATCTATAGCTCAGTCAGAGTCCCATCCAGCCTGATCTTGAATGTCTCTGGGGATGGGGCATCTCTGGGCAATTTGTTCCAGTCCATCACCACGTTTATCATAAAAAATTTATTCATTACATTCAATCTAAATATTCCCTCTTTTAGTTTCCTCTTGTTTGATCACCATAGACCCTGCTAAAGAGTCTGTACCCTTCTCTCCTGTAGCTCACTATCAGATCATCTCACAGCCTTCTCTTCTCCAGGCTGAACAGCTCCAGTTCTCTCAGCCTTCTCTTGTAGGGAAAGTGTTCTATCCCTTGAATCATTTTTGTGGCCCTCCTCTGGACATGTTCGAGCAGATCCATGTCTCTCCTGTAATGAGGACTCCACATCTGGACACAGTACTCTACATGAGACCACACCAGCACAGAGCAGGTCAGGATCACCTTCCTTGCCCTGCTGGCCACACTTCTTTTGATGCAGCCAAGGTTCAGTTGGCTTTCTGGGCTGTGAGGGCACATTGCTGTCTCATGTCCAGCTCGTCATCCACCAGTACCACCAGGTCCTTTTTGTCAAGCCTTTGCTTTATTCTTACTTCCCCTAGCCTATGCCTATAGTAGGGATTGCCACAACCCAGGTGCAAGACCTTGCACTTGGATTTGTTGAACCTCATGATCTTCTCCTGGGTCCACTGCTCAAGCCTGTCTAGGTCTCCCTGGATGGCATCCCTACACTGTGATTGACTTGAGCCACAGTAGGACGGTTGTGACTGACCCAAATGGGAGTTTTTTCTGCTCTATGGTAGCTTAAACCATTTTACTACGAAGTTGCTGCTTGTGTAACTTGGGGGAATTTTACAGGAGAAAACACATGTCCAAACTCCACGCTGCTGTGGAACCTATATAAACTTTAAAGCGTGAACATGAAATTTAGTAAAAACATAGTTACTGCAGTTCACATCTTATGGATAAACAGCTCACAAGGCAGCATATATTGGGCATAAAATCTTAACTACTCTCCAGAAATTAAAAAGACTGTTTTCCTTCCTGTCTTCCAGAACACCTTTCCCATCAGATTTTCTCTTGTCACTGAAGGATCATACTCTCAGGATACAGTCTTTTTATTTTCCTGAGAATTCGCCAAAACTGAAAAAGCAGCCCAAATTTAGTAGCAAACCACTCAAAATGTCACAGCATTTCTGTATTTAAAAATCTGGTTTAAAAAAAAAATAATAAATAAACCTCAGAGGTTTAAGAATAACCTTTGATAGAGACAAACTCTATTCTCTAGGCAGCTACCATACATCAGCTTCATACACTGAATTATTAAGATGCAATGAGCTGTGTTTTGAGGAAGGGAAGCTTGTAATTAGATGAGTCATTAGTGAGCTTTCTATCGACACCTGGAACCGGCCACACATACACCTGGCACCAGCAGCAACATACCTCAGACTGACCTAGACACCATGTTTCTTTAAGATGAACTGTAAAGTGGCAAATAAACCTTTTTTGTGGTTTTAAGAAGAGGTTTTGATACCTGCAATTTCATGAGTTGTTCTTCAAAACAGTTTTCTAGGGAAATCAGGACAAATGAATGTTTAACTGAAAAAAAATCTCTAAAAAACTGGTTATTTTTTGCAGGAAGAGAGGGAACTGGAATTTAAAGGTAATCAAGATATATCAGTTTTGTTATGCATCTGTATTGAACACCAAGATAGTTATTACACTATCAGTAAATTATGGGAACTTTCTCTCAGAAGAGCACACTGTTAAAATGCAGTGGCATGTATGCAGTGCTTGTTGGTTCTGCATTGTAGGAGTACCAATGTGGACAGGTTGCACCAAGGACTCCATGTACACGCTATCTGATTCTCAGAGAGCTGTTTCAGACTACCTACAGACTGTGGACTGAATTGTAGTACATAATATGTGGATACATTTAAAGAAAGAGGTCATTTTGATAAATAATGTACCATTTGAAATGATACGAGAGCGAGCCCTTGTAAGGACTGACTCAGAGGTTTCTGTCTCTCCTGCATAACAGGAATTACCTCTAGGGAACAGAGGAATACTCTAATCTGCAGCCTGTGTCTCAGCAGGCTTACCTTTCCTCCATATGGTTTTATCATACATAAACGTCATTGGGTCAGATGCTGAGGGAATCACTGCAAATTGGAAGTGATCAAATATTCAGCCTGTTGTGCTTTTGCATGAAGATTGTTTTACATTATAGTTAACAAATAATTTTAATAATAGTTACAAATGTGTATTTAGACAACTTCATAAGGGGCATCTCACACACTGATGATGTATGATCAAAAATATATCTTTGTGAAATACCATACAGTGCACTAATTCTATTTTCAGGTATAAGTCTCAAATGGAATGACTCTATGTTTACAGCCATCCTCTCGGGAGCTGAATTTGCCTTGCTTTGTTTGTGTCAAGAACATTGGTCATGTGCTCCTTCAAATCCCTTTTTCCTCCTTTTCTAATGTACACAGAGACAGTATAATCGGTTAAGTGGAGCTTTTCTGATTTATAGTAACATGCTGAAAGGAATCTCCTCTATTTACAAGCATGGGCATTATGTAAATACTAAGAGCTGCATGATAGAAAATATGGAAGGGAGACAAATAGGGTTGTGAGACCTTCCTTCATATATGCTGAAAGGTCAGATTGACATTTTATCATTTAATCATGAATTACAAGAACTCTTTTTTTTTCCCCTTTTTTTCTTTGAACATTGCAAGGTAAAGTAGGGGCTTTACAAAAGCATCCAATTGCAAATCCATGGAAGAGATGCTAAGTCTGTGTCAATTACCATGGTGATGCTGACATGCCATAGAGTTCATTTTTCAGAGTCAGAGTTCAAAAGGTATTAGTTGCCATACACCCAGACTGTGAAACTCTTAAAAAGGATTCTCCTTTGAATTTTTGTTGGCTTCTGGTGTCTTTGGATCAAGATTGCATGTCATGTCCTGGGATAGATCAGAGAAAGACGGTGTTAACTCAACTGCGTGTGTTCGGAGTCACCTTTGCGAGACCCGGTTTCTTGCAAAGCAGTGAGAAGCTGCTGGTGTGACCTGCTGGTGAACCGACGTGAGGGAGGAAGGAGCACATCTTCCAAGGAGATGAAGCAGGACATGCTCTTACATCTGATCTGAAATAACTGCCGTACAAAGGAAAAGCAAATGTAGGTAGCAGAGCCAAGCTGGTATTTCATGACCTTCTGATTGCAGAGTTCAAGATGTCTTCATTTCTTTTTGCTAGAGGCTTCTGTGGTGGGGGAGGAGGAGTTAGCAGCAGTGAAGGAGGAGAGAGTAAATTTCCTTTCTGAAGTATATTCTTCTGTTGGTGGAAGCCATGCATTGTTTCTTGAAATGGACAAAGTTATTTTCTAACTTCCCTGTATCCTGTCACCTGGCCCTTCCTTCCTCCTTGCGATACTGCAGTAAAATACACAAACATACGAGCTATGCATTATTTGCATCATGGCAGGATTTATATTCTGATTGAGGGTGGTGATTTATACTTGTTGGGTTTTCTACAGACCACATTCCAGATGTGGAATGAATTTTACTGGCATTTATTATTCACTAGGGGTGGCTGAGGATGGCTTGCTTTATACTCCTGACATTTATGCTTTAGTGTAGCTTCCCTTTTCCTTTCAGTGATGTTTTTCCTTTAAAAAGAATAAAAACAAAAGGAAAAGAAGCCCATTCTATAGCAGTGCAGACCTTAAGTGACAGATTATGTTTACAAAGAAAAGCATTTGGAAGAGAAATCCCATTCTTCTAATGGGAAAAAAAATTTTAAAAAGGCTGATTGAATTTATTAACAAGATGTTGCTGATTCTTCCAAGATTTTAATCCCCCTTTCAAATGTTGTGGTGTCAGCATTGACTTTCTAAGCTTGTCTGCTCCAACAACCAAGCTTTAAGTCAATGTGATAATAATGAATCATTAAGGAATTAAAAGATAGACGGAAATTTTAGGGCTAATCTAAAGGAAAGGTGTGAGATAATTCTTCCCCCAAAGATCAGCTATACTTTTTTGGATAGCTTTTATGCATCTAGTTTCCAAAGACTGATTATATAGCAAAATATATTTAGGCTTGAAACGCTCCAGAAGCTCTATGAAGCAATGTCCAGTTTTCTTGCTGTGGGGAATATAAGAAAGAGTAGCAATGAGAAATGTTTCATTGTTGGGATTTCTTGGGGCTCATGGCAAGCAAAAGAGGCTGCTCTCTTCTCTGTGAGTGTAGTCATCGTTGATATTTCATGCAGTCTGAAAGTGTTCAACAACTGATTAGTGCCAAAAAAGATCCCAGATTGACACAAAAACAGATGGAATGACCATAGAGAACATAGAGACTGAGAGAATGGAGAAATACTCCTGGGAGGGTAAACAGATTTGGTGAGTAGAGATGGGATTACGAGGGCTATTTGTGTTGCGTGGGGGTTGATCCACCAACTGTAACTCCTCCAGTCTGAATTCTGATTCCCACGTTACAGCAGCTTCTGAGGATCTACCTTTAAAGTTTTTCTGTCTGCTTAAATCTGGCAAACCAAATGTGGATTGAGCAGTGCCTGAATTGGGAGGAGGGTTCTAATGTGAAGTCCTGTAAAGAGACTTTTACTTTCAAACTGCAATTAAACTGTATAATTCTGATATAAATTGGGTACTTTCTGACAGCCAGTGGATGCTTGGCTTTGTGCTGTTCATTATTGCCACACTGACACTGCCTTTCAATGGAAAGGTGAGCTGCCATGTGCGTAATTCCCAGTGAAACGAGTAAGCAGGTTTCCTGGCTCACGTACCACTGACAGAGCACAGAAATGGTGATCACAGGAGACAAGTCGATGCATTTTATGACATGACTTCTTTAAGAATGTGCAATCAGATTAGGTGGGCTAAGCCCTGTGGAAGCAGAAAAGAGCTCACTGAAGTTTTTCAGGGATGAACTCAGTGTGAGAGCACAGGATAAGTATAAACAAATAAGTAAGTGAAAAAGTGGCTTGAGCAGATAGGAACAGCTCAGGGAATTACTTATAAGACGTGAAAGTAGACAACGTCCGTGATGGGTTTAACTCTGATAGACCCATTAGCTACAGGCAGTACTGACTTTAAAGAGTCCAAAATCCCTGTGACAGCTGAGATCAATGGGAAGCTGTTCTCTTCAGTATTTATTAGATGAAGGTTAGGTTAATGGATTAACTTGTCAGTTGAATCTGATAGTTGTTTCATATAGTAAATACTGGCCCTTACAGAAAATATTAGTTGACTCTTTTGACCATGACCCAGCACATTAAAACAGTGCAGCTCTTTCCTGTATTACTTTTCAGAAAAATAAACAAAATAATTAAGTGGGCTTGAGAGTCTGATGCATATGTTTGTGATGTGAGTGAGATTATTTCTCAAGGCCAACAACCCAAACAATAACAATAAGCAAAAAAGCCAACAAGGCAGCTGACACTGTGATTTACCTTCTCAGGGATGGACTCAAAACAAGCATTTTGCCACCTGAGGATTGATTCACTGATCTGCAAGACTGGCATGGAGCCTCCTTATCTTTTCATTTCAACAGGCACTAGATCAAAACACAGATATTGAGCTTTGGTTCAGCTGCTGAAGTTGCTTTATCCATTATGTGTAGGTCTCTCCGAAACTAATGCCTCCTATATTTTTCCATGGAAACTACAATGGATACAAGGAGCAGAATAACACTGTTTGATAGAGCAAATTCTCAGCTACAAAACATTATTTTTCAACACAGTCACCACCATGAGCCATGCTTTTTGCCAGCGATGAACAAGAGCCTACAATGATACACTTGTAAAAATTTGCACTAGCAGAGGTGACCCACTGTTTCACAGCTGCTATGGCAGTGTTGATGCTAGGAAAATGTTACTCATACGGTCCATCTTTCATCATCCCAAACACATGAAAGACAGAATGCAACAAATCCAGATAATATGGAGGCTGTGGTAGGACAGATGGGTAGTATGCTCTATGGCCTTCAAACTGGTATGGAGTCTGGCATGATTGGGTTATAAGAGAAGGGCTGTCTTCTTCTCTGGCCTGACTTGGAAGTTTGAACCTTCAGCTTAGTCAGTGTCATGAAGCAGCTGTCAGAGTTGATGGTTTGTTCAGTAAATCCACAAGAATCACCTCTATCCTATCCCAAAAGACAGCGAACATCGCTTTACTCACCAAGGGACGTGTCTTGAACCATTTCTTTGATGGACTCCATGGGCTGCAATTTTCACTGCAGCTCATAGCAGTGACACCACATCTTGCCATTGGTAATAATGTGATCCAGGAAATTGTTAGCTTCGGCCTCATACTGATTTAGTAGGTCATGACAACCTTGCCTATGGTATTCTTTCTGTGGGCTTTCTTGAGCTTCTGTGGGATCCACCTGGTGTAAACTCTGCGATATTCCAACATTGCCACCACTGTTTCTAACGCACTGAAGCTGACATTCGGTTCTGTACACAATTCCCTGGTCATAGTTTGTGGCTCAGAATCAGGATGTATCAGGAGCTGAGCAAGGCAGATATCTGACTGCTGGGTGCAAAACTGCTCATGGTGTTGGTGTTTAGTTTGGGTATTTCAGGGTACTAGACAGGCAAACTGGAGTCATGGAGGAGTGGGAATACTTGGGGATAGCTGGAAGAAGGGAAAGGAACGTAGCACAACTTCCTCTATGCATCTCATTGCCCCAGCAGCATCCCCACCGCACAGCCATCTTCCCAGCTCTGCCTCTCTCCTCTACACTGGGACAGCACCACTCTATTCTGTGCTCTCTGCAGGAAACATTAGCAGATCTGTATCGGACACAGCAGAACACTAACATTCATCTGACAGTGCTTATCATCTCTTTTATTTAAAATCAAAGGCCAGTGGTGTGCAGTCAGTGATTAATTATTTCTTTGTTTCTGCACTAACAACCCATGTCACAAGTGTTGGAATCTCAGTTCCAATAACAGCTGGGTCAAGGTGCTGTGCGTTTTAATCTTGTATGTTTTATGTATTAGCTCTATCACAGTCTGCAGTGTTGCAGTCATGTTTATAGCCATCTATATGCCTGGTGTGTTTTCCATATTTTCCTTCACTGTGTGCTGTGGTAGTTCAGATAAAGTGTATTAAAAAAATACACTCTTGAGATGCCAAGATCTCTGAGTTCTGAAAATGAGCAGATCTGCTAGTAGGGATTGCCCAGGCTTCATGCTTTTGATGTGAAAATTGCAGCAAGCTAAACATTCTTAATCTTCCCCAGAGGACATTTCCAAGGCGGGAAGGGCAGTGACTGGCCAACCAGCAAGGAAACCACGAGGAGCAGTCAGTCAAAGTGCCTGGGGAGAATTTAAGGCCCAAGAATGAACACAGACAAGATGGTGCCTGGCTGCAGCAGACAGTGACAGTGGCACGCTGCCATGAAGCGTGTTGATGCTTCCAAACTACAATCAGGAGGCTGATAGGATTTGTGCTGAACTCCAAACCACAAGGGGAAGTAAATTAATGACTGAAGGCACCTTTATATGGTAGGCTCAGGGCTTGGGTAGTCCCTTTGTGTATGCCTGGTAGGACATGGCACTAACTGCAGCCTGGACAACCATGTTTGGATGGTTTATCATCTGCAGCTCCATGCACACGTCAGATGGACCTTAGTCTGCAAGTGGCTGTGCAAACATATAGATAGCTCTATACCAACAGATTTCCACCACAGTGGTGCATCTAAGGAAACAAGCATGGCCATGCTTTTCTTACTCGGATTGCCCTCAGAGATGGTGGGATTGTGGTAAAACTTCAATCAGTGTTATTCTGCGTGCTGCATTTCTTATTCTCACGTGATGCTGCCGAGGTACAAAGCACAGCCCTGCCCACTTCCACTAGACTTTCCCAGGCTCCCTTCAGAAAGATAAGTGAGGCCCTTGGGGTATTAGCAGAAGTAGGCAGCATGTATTTCTTCCTTGGCATATTCAGCTAGAAGCCAGCCAGCATCTGTCCTGAAGGTGAGTTAGCAAAGGATTGTGACAGAGGAAGATGCAGAGGCATGACCCAGAAGAGATGACTAATAAAAAATGACTTAAGAGCTCTTCTCCAAGGATCAAAGGTTAAGTCTAGGTCAATTGTAATAACTGCATTGCTTCACCAGTCAGGACATGTGCAGTCTCCTAGAGGAACATCTAAAGCATGTTCTCAAATGGCATTAAAGTGGTTGCCATTTGCAGAAGATTCAGCTCCCCACAATTTGGCAAGTGTAGTTTTACACCAGCCTGAAGCTTCTCAAAAATAGGGTCACAGGATGATTTCTTTCTCAAAGCCTTCCCAGAGAGTGAAGAATTCTATGCATGTAAAGCCAAGATCACTGAGTTCCCTGTGAACACCCTCCCCTTCAGCAGCGCGCCTTGCAAAACGTGGCAAGAGAAACAAGGAAATGTTCTCACTCCCATGGTTTAGGCTATTATTGCTGCTCAATAGGAGCTAAGCAGTGTTTATTTATTTATCCTAGAAAGAGATAAAAGTGTGCAAAATGGAGGGAGAATGGACGAATAAAGAAAGCAGGAGTCTGTCTGTCTGCTCTGTGTAGAGCAGTGCTGAGGAGAGATACCCAATCCAATACAACATACACTGCCCAAAGAATCAAAGTAGGGCAGTATCCCATACAGCTAGGTTTCAAATGCTAGAATCCAATTCAACTCCCAGGCGTCCTTTGTTCTCTGCTGCAAAACCTGGCAATGCTGCTGCGTGTTTCAGTCTTGCACACTGGTTTGGGAACTGCTGATTCAACGAGAAGCTTTTCCTGCCAGTGCTTGAGCTTGCTACCCTGCTGTAAATGGGAGTTTAGTCACAGCATTCTGCCTGACATGTACCTGCCCACCCTGTTGTCATTATCAGCATAAGTATTTCTGTCTCACACAGGGGTTTACAGTAAAACTACATTACAAGGGCTGAAGAGATTTAATCGCCTGCAGCAGCTCAGTTAAGCCTACATAGTTGGACGCTCAGAAGAAATAGGATTGTTAATTGGGTAGTTTTCTATTTGAAAAGACAATGTGGCTTAATGCAAAGTTTTTCCCAATGAAACAGCTGTCCAGAAGCACCAGTGGGCAGCACAGGGGGTGCCTAATGAGTCACTACAGAATCCCTCTGTCCATCAGCTACTTACCATTATCTTTTTAAGGCCACACTCTCTTCCCCGTGCAACATCGATTAGCGCTATTAGATACTGCTCATTTGCACTTTAATAGGGAAATATCTTTCCTTTTTGTCTTTCCTGATGATAACCAAATTGCATTTTCAAGGTGAGCTACCTGCAAACCTACTTCTAATGCTTGATAAAGAAGATGGGTTGATAGATAGATGGAGCTATAGTATGGACAATCCTTAGGATTCTTCTTTGTGCACTTACTCCTTACGCCCATTTGCCTTTGAACAAACTTGTGCTCAGAAATTGTTCCCACCATGTCTGCAGGGTGTACAAAATGCTAAGACAAAGGAGAAATACAGATTTCTTACTGCAAACGCATTTAGTGTGAGGAAAGAGGTCCTGTTCTGTTATTCCCAATGACAGCAGACTGGTCAAGGGACCTTGCTGGAAGGCACTTTGTTTCACTGCAGAACTGTGATGATTAAAATGCCACTCAAGCTTCACTCTCCTCGCAGAGCAATTAGTTAAGATTTTCAGACCTTTTTGTGTGGAGTTTCTTCTCCCATAAACTTTGGTAGAACAGTATTTGTGCACTTCTTGTAATCCTCATGCAAATATCTGTGAGGGAGAGTAAGCAATTGATGGCAATTTCTTCGCTACATGTGACATTTGTAGGATTATTCTTGACTTTAAAGCAAATTATGACTTGACGTCAGACATCACAACGAATGATGTAGAGAACTGAGGCCATTTCACTTTTTTCTTGGTTAGTTTGGGAATTAGATCTTTATTCACTATTAGAATTCCTTTTAAAAGAATGCTTTACTGTATAAGAGAACTCTAGCCCAAAGGCTGCTTGTCAGTTACTTATGGCACACACTTACTGGAGACACTGATAATCAGGGGTCACTCTATATATTACTTTTCTTTGCTTTGGAAAAACATGGATTTTATTTTTAATTATATTATAAAATTTTATAAATTGCTGGAGCCCTCAGCAACTTGTTTGGAGAGATGTTCTACTTGGGAAGGAGGAAGAGAACACACAAGAATGTGTTGGGAATAACCAAGATTAAAAAATCTGAAGATATTTCAACTCTGTTCATTATTATTTGGTAAAAGAAAACAAAGAATCTATAAAGAGCTTTTGTGTCTGCTTATGTTGTATCGTTGCCTGAGCTCCTTCTTGTTTGCCAGATGGGGGTCAGAAGAAAAGTTAGAGCACTTAAATAACATTATTATTTATTGTCAGCCAGATTTTATATGTATATTCTTTATTGCATTCTCTTCCCCTACATGTCAATGTGCAGTGCTACTTAAAATGCTTTTTATTTTGTATAGCTGTCACTCAATTCATAGGTGAAAACACCAAAAATTCACTTTTGGGAAGTTCATTTTCTCAGCCAGCATAGTTTTTGGTATACATAGTTCCCAAATTACTGTGACGCAGCTCACGAGAGATTACTGTAGACAAGAGCTGAATTTTGCACTCTCGATGTGCTGGCTGAAATGTGCCTGCCATGTGCTTGGCATTTTCCACATATGCTTTAATTTAAGCTTGCAATTTGCAAGTGGTTAGCACTCAGTGAAGACTTATCTTCCCCTGCTTCACTGAGCCTTGAAGTCTTTCTGCTTGATTAATGCCATATTGTGTTGCTCATTGCTTTTCATATTTGAGCTCTGCATGCTGAGATATTTCCACTCTTTCCCTGTTGCATGTCACTTGGTGATATCCCAGAGCTCAAACATCGGGTGACAGAATGGTCAAAGGGTCATGGCCACTGCTCGGGGCCCCACTCCTGCAAACATCTTACCATGTCTGTGGTCTTGAGTATCATCTGAGTGAAGCAAGGAAATTTGAGTCTAAATTGCTTCTGTCTGGAGGAACTGGGTGAGGGCCTCAAGATACTGAAATCTTCCTGGAAACTTCCCTGCATCCTGCTGAGCTTCCTGATAAGAATAATATCCAAAGAACCTGATCAGTTTATCTCTTTTTTTTTTTTTTTCAGCTCCAATAATGAGATTATATGGCACTAGCATAAATGGTGGCAGCACTGGGCTGAAGGAGGTTACCCAGCACTTCCACATGCCCAAGACAAAATCTCACATACCAAGGACACTCATTATAGATGTGCCTCTGACCTGATTTTAAGGACCTGCAGTACAGAGGCGTCAGAGCATCCTCAGGCAATTCCTGTGCTTTGCTTTTCTTATCTAGAAAGTATTTCCTAATGTCTGACGTAAATCTTCCTTGCCACAAGCTGAACTCATTTTTCCTGTCCTGCCCTCTGTAACCAGAAGCTACCTTGGCAGTTACCTGCTTGCTTCCATTCCCACTGAATGCGATTTTGTTCTTTAATTCTGATGTAAAGCTGGGCAGTGAGTATGTTTACAGAAGAGTGAAACTTAATTTCTGAAGTGTTATGGTCAACAGAACTGGGACAGATGTTTCCAAGCATTTGTAAAAATTTTATTATCTCTTGGCATTAGGAACAAGGACCATCCTCTCTAGTGCTGCTGCGTTCAAAGTGCAGTGGTCTTCATATGTACAGGGATCAGAAGAGACTTTGACGCTAACACATGCATAGACAATGCTGGTGAAATAGCAAGCATATAGGTAGGTAATACCAAAAAGGTAGAAGCTCATTTTGTTGTGTATATCTACTATCTCATAAAACTGAAGGTAACAAGGGCAAATGTACTTTGTCATTTGAGATTGGGCCAACAAATATTTCAGGCTGCACCCAAACTTTTAAGACTTCCTGAAACCAAAGTTGCCTTCTAGAGCAGCAAATCCTGAGTACACTGAGTGCTTTATCAGGAGCTCAAACTTTTATTCGTGCAGCCTGGGCTTGAAAAGCCTTGAGCAGTAAATCATGGAGCCCTCCTCTGTCAGGTACTACTCCAGTCTTGATGCTTTCAAGCCTAGGACAGAGGCTGTGGAAGATACTCAACTGTCCTACTTCTAGGTGACTGCAGCATAGTTTTTGCAAGAGAACTTCTTGCTATCCTTCCATCTGGTCTGTGTCAGTACAGTCCTGCGAGTTCATGTGTCCAAACACAGTCATATCCTTGAGCTACATCACGTGCAGTCTGCATTGATTGTATGGATTAAGCCTCTTCAGTACAAAAGCAGCTCAGGGTGATTGTACAGATGTAGATGTGTTCCTTTAAGATACCTACAATTAATCACATATATCCCTCATCCAAAGTGAAGCCAACAGTATTCCTTGACAAGAAAGAGGCAGCAATATATTTTCTGTATTTAAAGGGGGCTATAAGAAAGAAGGGGACAAACTCTATAGGATCTGTTGTGATAGGACAAGGGGAAAAAGAGGGGAAATTCAGATGTGGATATAAGGAAGAAATATTTTACATAAGTACTTTTACCTAAATAAGGATGATGAGACACTGAAACAGGTTGCCCAGAAAGGTGGTGGATGCCTCGTCCCTGGAGACACCCAAGGTCAGGCTGAGTGGGGCTCTGAGCAACCTGATCTAGCTGTAGGTGTCCTTGTTCATTGCAGGGGAGTTGGACTAGATGACATTCAAGGGTCTCTTCCAACCCAAAAGAGTTTATGTTGTTGTTTTGTTTGTGGGGTTTTTGTTTATTTGTTTGTTTGTTTGTTTAGAAATTCTGGTTTTGGATGAAATAAATTGCTGTGTGGAATAATTCTCCAAGAGCGTTTCAGAGACTTGGTTAAAGTATGAGAATGGAAGTGCACATGTTAGGGCTTCATTTTGCAGACAGGCAAACCACTAGCAGCTTGATTCAGAAGTTTGAGGAGTTTCTATGCTATAAGTTTATCTGTTACTAGTTTGGTAAGATTGAGCTACAAAACAAGGAGCCTCATGATTGTTTACATGTACACTGAAAACTGTGATTGAGAATAAAATGGAAATATTACATGTGGTAGGTCTACCTTGTTATCTTAATTTGTTTTGACAACAGTACCAGACCGAAGACCTGAAGTTTATGTTCAGGTATTTTTGCAGCTGTGTTTAAATCAAACATTAACTCTCTTTCAGCAACACAATGGCTGTGTTTTTGCAACAGTTCAGTAAGTCATGGATGCTTTCTGGAATGGTGAGCTGGTTAGTATCTGGTACTTCTTAAAATGAAAATGTTGCTGTTACTGTATCTTTTCTACCACGAGGGGATTTTTCTACTTGTCCATAGGCAGACTGTTTGGGTCCTGTACGTTGTGAGTCACTGCTCTTCTTCATTCTCCTGTTCACTTTGTTCAGCACACCGTGACTGCAAGGCACAGTTTGTCACCAACTTTTAGACTGCAGTCTAGAAATACAGATGAAAAGTTTTCACTAAAGAGTTAAAAAGATCCAAGTAGAAAATCTGTGTCATTTCTCCACTACTGCATGCAGGAATCGAACACATTATTTTCTTAATGCAGCTATTTAGATCTTGTTGGATGTATTTGAATCTTGATTCACAGATATTTTCTAGGCAAGACTATTTCTGTGACAGAGTTCAAGTTGAAATTGAGTATCAAATGAAGTATTTTTCTGCTTTCCATCTAGGTGGCTGCAATTTATCTGTATGAAATTTGATCTGATCTGATCATCTAAGAGCTCTAGCTGGAGCAAATGAAATGTTTTATCATCAGGAATCACTAGAGGTGACTTTCCAGAAGTAAAATGCTTCTGTGATGGACTGCCCTTATACCTGAGCATGAGTATTTTTGCTGCAGTATTAGAATACATCTGTCTCTCTTCTCTTTGTCAATCCAGACCTATGGGTTTCTGCCAAGAGATAAAAGGTCCTCGTTATACCTATGATCTCATTTTGGCACTGTCCAGCCACTCTCAACAGTTTCAGACAGTGAGATGCAGTAAGGATAAGATTCCCCAACCAGCTCACATCACACTGCTACCCTTTTTGACTCTGTCAAGATGAGCTCAGAGCTGGCTGCAAACTCCTTCCTGGCTCTCTATTGAGATATCCCAGCAGCTTCTGCAAGGTATCCCTCATATCAAGATACTATTACTCTTATTTTGACTCATATTTTGGCTTGACATCCAAAACAGATTTAATCAAATCTCAGCTCAGAAACCATTCTCCAGCTCCTCATCACCTGCCTCTTTCTCACCAGCTTACTCAGGAGGGGGTCGGGCTTTGTCTCCAGCTGGAGATGGTCCTATGCTATCTCACTCTGTCTTGTCAGTTACCAAGTGGACCTATAGGAGATCACAAGATTTGTCATCACCCCGGAACCCAGCTGTCCCTGTCCCTTTGCTGTCTCCAGAGCATAAGGCTCAAAATAGAGCCACCAGAGAGGTCCTGGAAGGATGGGAAGCTGCAAAGAGGGATAGATTGGCATGCAAACATCTGAATTTTGTTCATTCTCTCTTTCTTTTAAAGTTCTGAGGACAGACAATCCTTCTGGCCACTCCTTCTTGCTGTTGCTTTGATTCTGAGCACTCGTAAATGATGAACAGATTAAAATGATAGTCCCTGTCACATGCTTGCCTTGGAATTAGGCTGATTACTTCACTGGCCAAGCACTGGAGAAGCACTGGGCCTCAGTCATGACTTCAGGTGAGAGAACAGCTTCAAACCTGCCTTCACAGTGCTAAACTCAATAAAAACAATATTAAACCACAAGACAGAATAAGGTTCACATTGCTCCTCAGCTGGAAACTCTGGAGAGACAGTAAACACAAAGTCTGCTGCTGCCAGAGAGCTGTCTGTGTTTTTCCTTAACAAAGCTGTTCTTCAGTCTTGCACTCCCCATCTCACAGTGGCAGCCTTCCCCACAGCCTTGTGTTCTGTGATACAAACAGGGCTCAGAGAGGGGCAGCATGTGGCAGTCCCCCATACCTTTGACTGTGTATTTTTAAACATCATTAGATAGATGCTTTTGAGGGGAAAGAGAGTGTGAACAACCAGTGTTCAGAATGTCTTCCCTCCAGGGCAGGCAGCTGCTCCTGGCTTTGACAGATGCTGTGGGGGAATATATGGTAGCACATTTTGGCAGTGGTGGGCTCCTAGGTCTCGTGTGTATTCCACAAATGTCTTCCTTATTTAAGACACCAAGACTGACAGTTCTTGCTATGCTCCCACTTCTATTGACGTTCCCAGCTCTGTGTGGGGTGAACATTTATTTCATCTCCCTGAAAGGCAGCTGCTATAATGTGGGACATGCTTTCATGGCAGCAAGTCAAATTTCCCACTAGAGAGCCAGGGGCTTCTCCTGAAGTTGGAAAGATCCCCCAAAACAGTTTTCTCCACCTCTAATATCAGAAAAGAGCATTAACGTCTTTAACCCTTACCCTAGACCTTTTTATGCCAGAAAATAAAGCGGTTATTTTTTTCCTTACATTCCTGTGTGTCACGCCCTTATTACAACATCCTTCTATAGAAGCATTCCTGTGTGTGAGAATGAGAAAAGTGAATCTGAAGAGCCTTTACTTGGCCTAACTCTGGTCAACAATTCTGCCAGCAGTAACTCCAACACAGTGCCATTGCTCGTGGGTGGGTGTGAAACCAGAGTTGACATTTATCTTTTCCTGTCAGAAGAGCTCAAAATTTGAGTCAAGGGACGATGGGTAAGAGGGAGATACAGAGTACGCTTGTGAGTTTGCTTTATTCACAAGTCAACAGCAGAAATCATTCCTATGCCAGGCACGTGAACACCTTTGTTACACCGCCCTGGTGATTAACACACCGAAGAACCCATCAGTCACAGCTGGAGCTGCTGCTGTGCTATCAGTGGCAGGAAGGGATATCATCTCCAGTTATGATTTCAGGGGATGCTTCTCAGCTTTGCTTTCTAGAGTAGTAAGCTTACACCGGCATCCCAAGTCAGGTACTCCTACTGGAGTACACCTGCATGTGGAAAGATGCTCATTCTCTCTTTGGAAAGCAATTCTCTAACAAGTCTACAATGCTGGTCCCTCAGCATGTTACATACATGGTGGCTGGAGTTTCATGGATTTTCTGTCATTTCTCTCTGTCTGAGGCTTTGAACAATGGCTGTGATGGATGCTGAATTTTAACAGGGATGTGCTTTCATTCCAACTATCTCATCTCAGGAAACTTGAAGGATGTGCTCTGTACTCTCGATAGGAAAAGTCAACACTTGTAATCTGGTGGAGATACTCCACGTCTTCCTTGAAATAAATACTGGAGGCAGAAAGCCAAGTGGAATCTGATTGTTACCACTGCTTGGAAGCTGTCTGTGTTGTATGCATGAAGGGGGTCTGCTAGATACACCCAGGGGCTAGCACATACATAGAGGCATGCAGTGACACTAAATGTTCACGACTGACCAGTCTGCTTTGAGGTGATATTTACCAAGGATGTTATTTTCAGGCTGCACAAAGATCAGGAATCTCACACGTAGCTTTGGTGCGTGGAAAGCTGCCCCTTTAACAATCTGCCTGAGGATGCTGCTCGTCATGTGAAAGTTTCAGCTGAATGCTAATGAGGAAAATCTGTTTTCACTTAAGCCAATGTAAACTCAGAAATTTAACCAGGATTGGTGAAGTCATTTCAGATTTGCACCATAGCATAGGTTTGATTGGAACATTTTCTTTCATGTAACTTTTGTGGCTTTATTCCATTCATTATATATGACCATAATTTATGGAGGTTCCACATGCACATGCAAGTTAAGGCAATTTGGTTCCTTTTATTAAGCTATGAGTCTGTTTTATAATCAAAGTAAATCAGACTCATTTGCACACCAAAAAATCTTGGTGTGGATTTCTGTCTGTGGGAGTGGAGACAAAGTATCTTGCTTGCTGACTCCAGCCAAACTACACATTTAGCTTACCCAGTCAATTTTCATGGTGACTCAGTGTAATTCGTTTGCTACAGTGAGGTATGCAAATGCTAATTTTTAAGAGCCATGTTCAGATTGCATTCTTACCAATGCACATATGAGCTAATATGAAGGACATCAGTGATGTTACACTGAAATTCCGCTGCGGTAATTAAGGGATATGGCTTGACACAGGGAAGACGGGAGGCCACAAAATGGACCACATCGTGAAGCCATAAGTTTCCACATTGGGTCTGTCCTGGGTATTACTTAGCACGGTCAAATTAACTGACTTTCACAGAGCAAATGTGCTACATGAAGATGTCTCTCTTGGTACCACCCAAGACAGAGAACATATATGCACGACAGGAAACCTGAGGACTTGTCTCATCTGTGACCTTTAAATGTTGCCTTGACAAAAGACATAAGCCCAGCTGTTTTGACTCTGTTGTGTGAGCTAAAATAATGGCTCAGAGCTAGTTGCAGAGACTTTGTGGTTCTGGCTAAACAACTGCATTTGCTGCAGCGAGGACTGCATTATTCCTTAAAGGATAAAGTCTGCAATAAGAAAAGTAGAAACGTCATTGCTGTGGAGAAGGGTCCATCTGACCTTCAGCTGAAGGAAGACAGCTCTCATCCTTACACATCCTCTGTGCATAGGGGAAAGGCATGCTATTATTGCCACATAATGCATCCTATTTGCCTGACCTCACCCACTGCTCCCAGTCTTGCCCCATATGTCTCCTAGATGAAAAGAAAGGAATGGAGAAACTCTTTTTCTCCCCAGAGCACTGGGGTGAAGGGCTCTTGTCTCTAAAAGGCTTAGTAGTCAGCTGATCTACGTCAGCAGAACCAGAAATGCATTGTGAGAATAGTGGGAAAAAAATCTCTCAGAAGTGTCTGGAATCTCTTTTTTTGGTGACAAGCAGCTCTATATAAACTTTTAAGAATTGGCGAGCTCTCTGTAGACCTGATGTCTGATTGGTATTTTGTCAAGGATGTTCACAGGCAGGTGCTGTACTTCTTTCCAAGCTATGAGGTCTGCATGTCTTTCCTTCTTTACAAGAAACTTCAGTCCCTGCTGGTCTCTGAGTATCCCATAAGGAGGAAACATTTGCCAAGGAGGGCTCTCTGGGACTGTCTGTTCTGCTTCTACGTGAAGCGCATGAGGCCTTCCATGGCCTTTCATTCCTTTCCCCTTGATGATTAGTATTATGGAGCCTTCATTAGAGAAAATCTCCACTCTCTTTCTAGGATAACAAGAAGAGGTTAAAAGACAACCATATTCAAGTGTTCAACGTAGCAGAGAGCTCTTTGTATTGGTGAGGCCTTTTCACTCCTTGGGTACTCTCCTGAATGAGATCAGCGTCTGACCATTGCTGCAGATCTCAAAAAGCAATTTACTAATGGAAAGTCATCTTCAGTCCAAACTGTTAAATAAAAATCATTCAAAGATAGCACTGTCTATCACAATATTGAATATGTGAACAGATAGAAATGCAACACAATAAATGAAATACGCTCCATCTTATTTCAACTTGCCACAGGTCAGCCTAAAAGAGTTGACAGCTCTTGGAAAAGCATTGCAAAACATTTCAGCATGAAACAACTGTAGCTTTGACTCCTAAACACCTTTGTTCATCTGGGCTAACATCCAGAACTCATAGAAAATAATTATCTACCAACAAACAGACTCTTTTCATGCAACTCCTAGACATACACATAGCCATATCAGATCTGTATTATCCCTCTTAGAACTGTTCTGTAGAGATGACTATTGCCTTTGAACAAGGTTAATGAATAGTTGATCCTGAAGCTAAAGGCAACTCCATTGTCAGGGTAGGACTTTTCAAATAAGACCCCTTATTTTATTACTGAGAAACAGGTCAGGAGATGATATTTGCAAATTCTGGAAACCTGGTATTACCCCATTCACCCTTGCTTTTAGATTAAAGCTTTTTATGTGGGTGATGGAACGATGTAATAGGGAATATATTACATTATTTACTGTTTCCTGATATTCCTGTTGCTTTGGTTCTAACATATCTGTATAATAACAATAGTTTGTATTGAGTAATTCATACCTCCTTCCAGATCGTTGTAACTAATATTCTGCTGAGGAACAACTATGCACTGGGAACCCTACATGTTTCTCTTATTTGTTAGCTTACTATTTGGAAAAGTTCAAGACTTTTCAAAACCAGCTGAATGTTTTTCACTGTTAACACTATCCTGCAGATGGCTTTTGTGCTTTTTCTTGCAGCCATGCTGTATTTCAGAGATGACATGTGAATAGCTTACAGCATAAATGTGACTATGTATACAGTACATAGAAGTCTGTCAAATGTCTTGAAAGATACAGAAAGTCAGTGCAGTATACCACTGGAGTAGGACCTAGGAGATCTGTCTTTTATTGTTTGTTCTGCCACGGACCACCCAGGTGACTTTAGGCAGAGAAGTCACTTCACTTTTGAAGCTCTCTCTGTTGTTAAGGATTCTGATTCTTAGCACAGTACTTAAAACAATGTCTCATCTTTTTAGATGGGCCCTCTGTACATAAGCATCTCCACTAGAAATCTCTTTGGAGTCCACAATCATGCTGATTGCTCATTCCTTGAATTTAATATAACATTATCACCATAATCGTAGTTACTGGTAAAATTTACACTTAGATTTTCTTAAGAGATACTGCTCCATTTTCACTGCTTTTTGCTCAGAAAAATGTTCCCATTTCGAAAACTGCAAATTATTATCAGTAAGAAACCCACTGCCTTGGGTGAAGAAGACATGCCATCTGAAATTATCATTGCTGCTAAATTCCCCACAAAAAAATGCAGTCATTTCATTCTTCTTCGCTATGATCTTCCCTGACCTGCACCTGAGTCAGGGCAATCCCAAGCACAGATACAGATTGGATGGAGACTGGCTTGAGAGCAGCCCTGAGGAGAAGGATTTGGGAGTGCTGGTTGAGGAAAGATTCAACATTAACTGGCAACGTGCACTTGCAGCCCAGAAGGCCAACCGTATTCTGGGTTGCATCAAAAGAAATGTGACCAGCAGATCGAGGGTGGTGATTCTGCCCCTCTGTTCTCATGAGACTCCACCTGGAGAACTGTGTCCAGTTCTGGGGCCCTCAACACAAGAAGGTCATTGAGCTCTTGGAGCAGGTCCAGAGGAGGGACACAAAGATGATCAGAGGGCTGGAGCACCTCCCCTACAAGGACAAGCTGAGAGAGCTGGAACTTTTCAGCCTGGAGAAGAGAAGGCTCCAAAGAGACCTTACAGCAGCCTTCCAGTACCTGAAGGGGGCCTACAGGAAAGCTGAGGAGGGACTTCTTATAAGGGCAGATGGTGACAGGATGAGGGGAAATGTTTTTAAACTGGAAGAGGGTAGATATTAGGAGGGAAGATATTAGGAAGAAATTCTTTACTGTGAGGGTGGTGAGACACTGGAACAGATTGTGTTCACAGTGAGGCTGTGAATGCCCCCTCCCTGGAAGCATTCAAGGCCAGGCTGGGTGGGATTTGAGCAACCTGGTCTAGATGGAGGTGTCCCCCTGCCTATAGCAGGAGAATTGGAACTAGATGAAGTTAATGGTCCCTTCCATCCTGAGCCATTCTGTAATTCTATGGTTCTGTGATTCATGGTGAAGGCCTAATGAAAATAGGAAATAATAAGAAAAAAAAATGCAGCAAATAGTTTGATAAAGACAAGTGATAGTATAACTTTGGAATACTATACCTTTCTGTTAAGAGAAAAAACATTGTTAATTCCTGCCATATATGCAATTTTAAATGCATACAAGTAGCACGCTGGGCAGAAGAAAGACACATGTGAATCATGTGAGAAAAAAATTTAGAAGCCCAGCTAATTGGAAAGACAATTAAAACAAGGGAAAAGCAGGTCTGAACTAGTCTGAGCTTCTATTTGTGCAAACTATCCAAAGGTAAGTTTAAGAAGAGAATAAGCTACCTTCAGGGCAAGTGCAAGATGGATTTAGGTGTGTTCAGAGTGCGTGTCATTCTCAGTAAAAGAAATCACTAATAAGGCTATAGCTAATAATGATCCAAATCCTTGGCCTGGATTTAAAGGCACTTAGGAATACCTATGGATGTGGAGAGCCTTTGAATTTCATTTCTCACTTTCTCTCTTATGAGAGCTGTGGAGGTTCTTACAGATGTTTCATTCAGCTGGATAAACATTAATACCAAGGGGAAGCTCTGTCTCTGGCATAAGACTTTCAAGATACAGCCTCAGTGTGCAAATAAGGTAGAGTCATAAAATGCTATTAGGGTGGGATTTGTGGGTCCTACTTCTACTAACGCTGGTGATTAGGGAAGCTAGCCCCTTTCCTTACACAGTTTTTACTCAGTAAGGCAACATGGCAAAATATTGAGGTTGTAGTTGAAATGGTATTCAAGGAAAACTTGCAGGGCTTGTCCTAGGCAATAGGACAAATAGGCACAATCTCACCAAATAGTGTACAAAACTCATGCTGAAATCAACATTGTTTTCTGTTACAAATTCCTTTTTTCTTAAGAGCCTTAAAAGTTTGCAGTGGTTTTGTGAAAACTGGTACAACTGTAGCCATGCATGGCTTTAGTTGAAACCAGATAATGTTTATCGTATTTTCTATTTGAACAGAAATCTTGTGGAATTTAACTTAAGAGTAAGTTTGAATTTTTCAGATCTCATTCAAAATTTTAAATTAGAAACACATATTTAACGATCCAGCTTGTATGTTACTTATTTAGGACTTGCTTGAGTAGAGCCCCATTGCTGTAAATATAGTCATGCTGTAGTTACACCGTGGGAGATCAGAATGAGTAAAATACATAGGAATGAAAACCTGGAGATATTCTCAAAATCTCAGTATGATCTGTTTCAGTTAAACGTCTGCCAAAGATGCATCAAAGGGATCTTTAGTAATATCATGTTCCAAAAGCTCCTTATCTAAGAAGGAAACTCACTGATTTACAGTGCTGAGATACACTCTGTTTCTATACACCATGAAAAGAATGCTCTTCTTTACAGTGGTATTTATCAACTTTTACCAAAAGTATGAAGAGTGCATCTAACCAAATCCAGTAATTTTCCTACTTAGATATAGGTGATAGCAACCAAGAGAACCAAGTTTACTGCCTTCTGCATGAGTACTTGGGAAATGCATGTACTGCACATTCCACCTGAAAGATCAAGATCAGTCTGCTATGGTCCATAGACCTTTTATTCAAGTCTTACAGGGACAAATCTTTATGCCAAAACAAGGTACCTAGCAAAGTGAACATTATCACAAGATGTGATGGCTGACTATAATGTGTTGGGGATCAGTGTGAGTGCTGTGAAGAGTTATATATGCTAAAGATAATATTGGTCTCAGAATAAATAAACGTTATCCTTAAACAAATTAAGTCTGGAAGTGAGAAGACCATTTCTAAACTTCAGGGTAATAATATCTTCGAACTGTCTTTTAATAAAAGTGTGCAGTCAATTAAATTGTTAGTGTTTATGAAATGTGCTGTATTACCATACAGTATTCTACTCAAATATGATTAAAACTGAAGGACAAAAAGTTGTCCTTCCAGTCCTTCTCTTTGCAGAGTTTTGCTTCATTGTCTCCATATTAATACATGGAAATTGGTCGTTGAAAATAAAAGTCTACAGGTGCTAATTTTACATATATATATATATTTTTTTCCCGTGGAAATAGATTTAAAGATATTATAAAGGAGGAATATAGACTTTCAAGAAAATAGTTTTATTGTGGACTAGTTGTGAAAGTATTTCATTAAAGCTCATTTTATGACCTTCCTCCTAAAATTTTTGCTAATTTATATCTGAATTCTTTTTAGAAAGTGCAGAATGATATTGAATATGAAAAGAGAATTGATTACCATAAAAGTAGAATAGGAAACAAAACTCATTCACTTGACTGAAGGTGAACATAGTAGTGAAGTTTTACATTTGTATTTTCCTGCTGGACTGTGTTTGGAAGTCACCAGTGTTGAAAGGTTATATTGGACCTAATTGATTTTATGTGTCAAACTCATATAACATTACACTCAGTGAAGATTTTCTTGTTGCCGGGCTGGTATAAATCTGAAATTAGAGGCTAATTTAATTTGAATTCTATCTTAAATGTAAAGTGATATAGTTTGAAAAGAACGGAGATATGACTGGCATTTTGTTTAGAAAAGAACTAACGAAGTTACAGACAAAGGTAGTATTGATGAAAATACTTTGAATACGTATGAAAATACTTTGAATAAGTGGTATAGGGTTGTGTTATTTCAAAATTTCCTGCTGTAATCAACAGGACAAGGAATTTCTTGTTGCAGACATTAGAAAGATTTCTATTTCAGCTATAGCTTAAAATAAGGGGGAAAAAAAAGTTAGTTCATTATTTTTATTAGAATACAAAAAAATATTTCTTGCCTAGCTCAACAGAAATAACATTTTTCTAATGCCAGCTCATTTGTTGTTGGTTTCTAAACGAGATTCAAATTCAGATTGGTAGAGATGGAGACTTTTTTTTTTAGAAAATAGAAATTACTCAACAATTGTACCTTTAATTTTGCCAAGGTAGTAATGTTCTGTGATGTTATTAGATGACACATTTAATTTCTTTGTTCAGTGAAATGTCCTGGGATGATATCAGAAGTGGTTGCATGTGAAAATGCAGTCTGTAGTTCAGAGAGTGTGAACAGCTGATGATGATAAAGAGTGACATATTCAACAATATTTATGTCCTCTGTGTGTGAGAGAGAGAAAAAGAAAGAAATAGTAAGGAGCCGTGCTGGTCCCTGTACAGGAAAAACTTGCTTAAAAGATAGGAATTTCCTGTGAGTTTCCACCTACAATGGTTTCTTCAAAGTTATCTCACTGTGGACTACTGGTTTTGCTGCCCTATTGAAATTACTGTGAGTTCAGTCTGCTAAAGAAATAGATGTGTACTCAAGTCCAAACAGCAACACAGCTCTTGCATTCCCATAGGCTGTCTTTTTAATATGAAGCATTTTCAAATCCTTTGCAGCATATACAGGTAGATCCACACATGTCATCTGTGGCTGGAATAGCTGTTATATTCCTAGGTAAGATTTAGTGGGTGACAATCTTGCCCAGGGCAGGGGGTTGGTACTAGATGATCTTTGAGGTCTCTTCCAACCCAAGCCATTCTGTAATTCTATGATGAGGCAGGCATTTTTCAGCTATGAAATCCAAACGAACCTGGGTCTCCAACCAAAAAAGAGTCAGATTGGGAATAGGAATTCAACAACTATTTTCTCTCTGTGCAGAATATTAAGCTTCAGATAAGGTTTTTGTTTTGTTTTGTTTTGTTTCATAAGTAGCTCCATGTAATTTACAGCTAACCAACTGTCTTTAACCATACAGATTTATGCACATCTGTACAAAGCTTCTCTAAAAGTTGTTCCAACCCTAGCTTCACGACTTAATGCTACACTCAAATAATTCTCCCTTTCCTCTCTTTCATTTCCTTTTCTCCACATGAATTTCATTTCTGCTTTGTGAATCAACAGCTTCTGTGAGTACTTCATGAACTGATCTCACAAGAAAAGAATACAACTTACCTAGTTTTGTGTTTTATCTTGAGCATACTGACAAAAGAGAAATCCAAGGACTGGAGAAAGAAACAAGTTTACTAGATATGCTTTGTAGCCCAAGTTTCCTGAGAAAGCAAGGTTTGTGAGCTGTTACTTTAATAGGTGTGGGATGATCAGTGGGTGTACAGAGGAGAGTCTGTTGATAAGACAACGAAGGAAAATGCTGTAACATTAAATCCCCTGCCAAAAACTTCAGCTTGAGTGCACACTGCTGAGAACCCCTGAGGATCTATCTGACCATGACACAAATTCACAGTCAGTCCAATGTTAATTGTTTCTCTGCTTCCAGACTTGATTGCCTACTTAACAAAACAAAACACCTATAGACAACTCCCAGATGATGATTAGCTTTTCCAAAGCCTCTGTTGTAGGTCTCAACTCTTCTCCAACAGGGCTGAAGGAAATTTTACTGCTACGTTCAACATAAGAATTGTTAGACTGATGCTGGTTATAGTAGCTTGCAAACTTGTTACAAACACCTTGAACATCTGAAATAGTTAAATTAGATGTTTTAAATAATGTGATATAATTTGAGCTTATGCTGCAGAAGGTGCTTCATGTACCATCAGCGGTACATGCACACGTCATTTTTTTGGACAAGAAACGCTTTATATTTTTGTATAATGATTTATATTTTATATAAACTGTGTTTATCATCACATTCCACTTCTTAACTGGCTTTCTCTTTGCTCAGTTTTTAACCTACAGGACCAGCTATTAGTGAGTGGTAAATTAAAGACAACACCAACCAAAGGTCAGGAGTATGTTCTCCTAAAGCTTTCATATCCAATCCAGAGATTTACTCTTGCTCCATTTACTTGGAGGAATTAAGAGCAGGTGAAGGTAGGGTTGTGCACACCTGATAACATCAGGAACACACCTGAAAATGGAGTGGTGAATGAGTACTTCTGGCCTGATTGACCTCAGCCAGCTGGGTATTGACCTGTTTTAGCTGAAATAAACCTGAAAAGAAGCACTCTAAGCAAGTGAGAATCAACTTTATGGAAATGTGAAGTTACTTATTGTTATGACTATTGTGTCGCAAGTTGGATTGTGAAGAGCAAAAACACAGCAGTGAAAGTATCCAACAACAGTTTCTTGTTATCTTCTGTTGCCTTTTGTAAATCAGCTGCTGTGTTTTGCTTCCTTCTGGTTTGCCTACTCTATTGTTGGTATACTGCAACCAGATTGCAAAACACATTTTACTGCATTCTGTGTAAGTCTGGAAGGCTCCCAATAAATCTGAGAAGTAATCTTGCTAATTCTAAGTAGTTGCTTAAAGAAAACAAACAAATCTGTTTCTTCTCATTTTAAAATGACTTTCATTCGGTTAAATTAATACATTTTGTTGTAAATGAATGATCATAAAGTTGTACTATGCAAATTTCATCCTCTTCTTCCTCTGTCTTTAAGAAGATTGAAATATAATGAAAAAAACCCACCATTTTAGATGTTCTTAATGATCGTACCGAAACATTTCAGTCTGACCGAAACTGAACGCTGGTAGCTCTCGTAAGTGAGTTGATCTTGAGTTGACGGTGCTTTATACGGACAGCAAAGCTGAAGGATAAGTTGAAGTATTGTGATTAAACCAGCAACATAAAATTGTCTATTCACAAAGGAATTTTAGTGAAAGCAAAACTTTTCATTGGTAACAGGTAGTGTAAAGCCACTGACAGGTAATGATTATAAATAACTGTAACATGAGAATATGCATTGAAATAGTGTGCAGTATGTGAAAAGGCACATTTTCCAGTGTCAAAGATTACCATTGTTGTCATTTATCCTTTTAGAAGAGTATACAAAAGAAAAGGGGGCAAATTAGGTTTGGCATCACATTTAAACTGCAAATCCTTTTTGACTTTTGCCTTAGTAACTTACTATTTTCCACTGTTGAACTAGCTTCTCCTTTAAATAACAATTACACTGTCCTCACATGCTGAAATATTTCTTACAAATATTTTTTGTGTGCGTGTTTGTTTTTTTTTAATGAAAATATGTACACAACACAGACGATTACATTTTATCTGGTGACCATCTAATGTTGCAGTCCAAGGGAAAGGTGGTCAGTACCAGTTTATAACACACACTACTTAAAATTGACTTATCAGTGTGGCAGGCAAAACATGCTGTATTTTGTATATAGAAAACTAAAGACATGAGAAAACAAATACAAAAGATAAATGAGCATAGAAATGTCAAATATAGATCAAGAAACATCTTCATGGATTAAGAGTTCCCTAACTAGTCTTCTTTTTTTCTTGTTTGATGGAAGGCTGGGAAGGAAATCAAGTGAACATTATAAAGAAAAGAATGAACATAAACACCACTATTATGGGTTAAGTGATGTAAGCAAATAAGCAGCTGCCCACTGGCAAAGCCAGGAAACTGGGCTGGGCTGACCTTTGGGCTATCTTTATGGTTTAAGAATGGAGCAAAGGGGTACCCAGAAAGCCTGTTTCTGCAGAAGACGACTTTGAGGTGGGATCAACATCCTCTCCACTTTCTTACATTGTGCATCACTGTAGCCTATGTGGTGAAAGAGAAAACCTTAACAATGGGAATCATAGAATCATAGAATGGCTTGTATTGGAAGGGACCCCAAGGGTCTTCAGCTACCAAACACCCTGCCACAGTGAGGGCTGCCAGCCGCTAGATCA
>JAOWBP010002052.1:71064107-71077728 GCA_028571105.1 Tragopan temminckii
CTTGTATTGGAAGGGACCCCAAGGGTCTTCAGCTACCAAACACCCTGCCACAGTGAGGGCTGCCAGCCGCTAGATCAGCAGATTGCTCAGTGCCCCATCCAGCCTGTCATCAAACACCTTCAGGGATGGGGCATCCACCACAGCCTCTCTGGGCAACCTGTTTCAACACCTCACCACACTCTGTAAAAAATTCCCCCTCAGATCTAATCTAAATCTCCCATCATTTAGTTTAAAAACATTCCCCCTTGTCCTATCACTATCTATCCTTGCAAAAAGTTCATTTCCGTTATGTTCATGAACTCCCTTTAAATATTGGAAAGCTGCAATGAGGTCTCCCCACAGCCTTCTTCTAGGCTGAACAAACCCAGTTCCTTCAGCCTATCTTCATAGGAGAGATGCTCCAGTCCTCGGATCATCTTCATGGCCTTCCTCTGGACTTTCTCCAGTAGCTCCACATATTTCCTGGGTTCAGTGTCCCAGACGTGGATGCAGTACTCCAGCTGGGCCCTCGCATGGGCAGAGTAGAGGGAGACAATCACCTCCCACGTTCTTCTGGCCACTCCTCTTCTGATGGAACCCAGGATACCATTGGCCTTCTGTACTGCAAGTGCACACTGCTACCTCATGTTAAGTTTTTCATCAACCAGGACCCCTCAGTCCTCAACAGGGCTACTCTCAAGGAGTTCTTCTCCAGTTTGTATACATATCTGGGATTACCTCACCCCAAATACAAAACTTGGCACTTTGCTTTGTTGAATCTCAGTAGGTTCTCAAGGTTCTCACCTTTCAAGTTTATCAAGATCGCTCTAGATGATGTTCCTTCCTCTTGCTGTATCAACCGCACCACTCAGCGTCATCAGCAAACTTGCTGAGGGTGCACTCAATCCCATCACCTATTTCACTGATGAACACGTTAAGGAGTACCGGACCTGAGACAGACCTCTGGGGGACACTGTTCTTACTGGCCTCCACCTGAACATAGAGCTTTTGACCACAACTCTCTGGCTTTAGTCTTCCCACCAATTCCTTATCCATCAAATAGTCCACCCTTCAAATCCATATCTCTTCAATTTACAGATAAGAATGTGGTAGGGGATCATGTCAAATGTCTTGCAGAAGTGCAAGTAGATGACACCAGTTGCCTGCACTTTGTCCACCAATGCTGTCACTCCATCACAGAAGACCATCATATTGGTCAAGCATCAACCCCTTGGTGAAGCCATTCTGGCTATCTCAGATTACGTGCCCATCCCTCATGTGCCTTAACATGTCTTCCAGAAGGGCTTGTTCCATGATCTTCCCAGGAACCAAGGTGAGGCTCACTGGCCTTTAGTTTTCCAGGTCCTCCTCCCTCCCTTTCTTGTAAATGAGAATGATGTTTCCCTTTTTTCATTCCCCAGGGCTTCACCTGACAGCCATGACTTCTCATATATGATGGAGAAGGGCTCAACAGCTGCATCAGCCAGTTCCCTTAGAACCCTGGGATACATGTCACCTGGCTCCATGGTCCTGTACACACTCAGTCTCATGAGTCGGTCTTGTACTTCCTCTTAAAGTGGGGTGGAGTTTGTTCTCCCAGCTCTCATCTAGAGATTCAGGTTCAGGGATGTGAGAATCCTAGCTGCCAGTGAAGTCTGAGGCAACGAACTCATTGAGTACCTCAGCTTTCTCCACCGGCTGTTGTAGCCAGTTCTCCTTTCTCGTTTACCAAAGGAGGTACACTCTCTTTGGCCTGTCTCTTCTGACCTGTGAACCTGTAGAATCTCTTCTTCTTGTTTTCAACATCCCTGTCCAAGTTCAGAATCTGCTGAATCCAATTTTAAAAGAATCTTCTGAAGCCAATCAGTAGCTGAGCAATTTAAGAGATTTTCTACCCAAGAGTTTGAGGGATATGAATGTGCTATGATTCTTATTGGCCTTGACGGTCTTGAAGGTCTTTTCCAAAATAAAGAGTTCTATGATTCAATTTTTTAAATCTTTGATTCTGTTATGGGAATTCCCATTTAACTGCAAGAGGCTGCCTAATTGTCTATTTGATGCCTTCTCTGCCTTCTTATCACGTGCCTAAGGCTCTTTTGTGCCCTCCAGCTCTCCTAGTGTAGGGCTAATTGTTCCTCTTCCCTTGCAGGTGCTACACCTTCTGTAAGTACACTTACCTCTTTCTCCCTTTGGGAAAGAACTGAGAAGTTTGTGCCTTCTCCTCCTGCTTCAGTATCTCCAGAGCATGAATGGCATCAGCCTGTAAACTGAAATGGTGACTTGAGTCCACACCACAAAATTTCTAGGGAATCTCAGCCCAGCTACCTGCAGCAGACAGAGGTGACATAGCCTGCCTGAGACTGTAATGTTAACGTGTACCTCTCACATGTACCTGATATTCACATGGTGCCAGAACAAAATGTAACTAGAATGCATGAATGAATAAAATGCATTGCAGCAAAGAAAGAATTAAAGCGTTTACTCATCCTGACTTTGAAAGGTATTTCTTGTTATAGCGACCTCAAGTAGTTTCAAGTTTGCATTTCTTGTATAAAATTCTACACTTTACTACAGTCATTTTTTTTTTCTAGTCTTTTTTTTGTTTGTTTTTTTTTGTTACGAGGGCTGTTGTTTTTTTACCTAGTAGAAGCACAGTTTGATTATAGCTTCAGTGGGAAGTCTGAGAGTCCAAGGGTTAAAAAATGTAATGAAATACTCAAGATTTCAATAATCACATGTAATTTTATTAGGTGTCCCTTACAATCCAATTTCTTCTCTGTGAGAAGGGATTTTTGCTTATTCAGTGCATATGCAAATATGTATGAGAATTAGTTACGGTATCTTCCATAGAGATTTAATCCTTCACCTTTCCCCCAAAATGAAAATACAAGAAACTCCCAACAGAGTATCTCTGCATAACACATTACTCACTGGCATGAACTGAAGTTTATTCAGAAATATTCAAAGAACCACTTCAGTCCAGCAAGAATTGAAGCTCCGTGCATGCTAGCAGCTCTAGCTGGAGTCACTCTCTCGGTTCACTGAACAAACAGCAGCCAAACAAGTGTTACTTCCACATCTTTTTCCACTACCGTGGGGAATAGAGCTGGTGGTTTGCTGATTTCCTAGTGCAATGTCATTTTTACTTTTGCCTTTGCAATTCTTCTCTCGCTTAGAGAACCTGTTAGCCAAAGAGAGCACTGGGAATATTATGTGATTAGAACATAAGATTTTTTAAAATGTCGTGTCATTATTTCTAGAGGCTGATAACTGTTTCCTGAGTGTTGCTGTTGGGATCCTTAAACAGTTTTATTATTGAAAAGCTGAGAAAAAAATGGAATTCTTAACACCCCTAGTGTCTTCCCTGTCCTGCAATACCATTCACTTGATGAACATTTAAATAAAAAGCTTTTGCCTGTGTAAACTGCTTTTCCTCTGATTCTTGTACATGGTAAAACTGGAAGGTTAAAACTCTCAGTTTGAGAGCCTGACCCATTAATATTGAGCCTGTAGAAACCAAGCCATAAGCTCCCCAAAGCTACTGTTTCAGGGATGCTGATCTTGATATTTTTCCTCTACAGGTTCTAATTTAAAAGCAACTTCAACGTGAAAATGACCTTTTCTGTCTTCTGGGTCTAAATAGTTGATTGAAACACTTTGCTGCAAATAAATAACCTTTCTTATTTCAGTACTACTTGGATTTTTCCCTAATTTTCTTTCTTGCTTGATAAGGCAGTTCTTTCTGCTGTTTGACTATGTAACTTCAACATCAACTATCTTGATTTAAACTCTTGATTTTACTGAGATATTATTTTAATAAAGCACAACTATGACAATAAAACTGATGTAATCAAAGTAAGTCACCTAAGTGAGGCTTGAATTTACATAAATTGCTCTTGAATTAGAAGTATTCCAGGACTTCAGATGTATAGCTCAACAATTATGTGAATGTACATATATCTGGATAACCACAGAATCCTAGAATCTTTTGAGCTGGAGGGGAACTTTAAAGGCCACGTAGGCCAATTCCCCTATGAACAGAGACACCTACAGCTCGATCAGGTGCTCAGAGCCCTGTTCAACCTGGCCTTGAATGTTTCCAGGGATGGGATGCATTCATCACATCTCTGGGCAACCTGTTCCAGTGCCTCACCAATCTTAGTGTAAAAATTTTCTTCCTTATGTCCAATCTGAATCTCTACTCTTTCAGTTTGAAACCATTTCCCCTTGTCCTGTCATCATGGACACTCCTAAAAAGTCTATCCCCATCCTTCTTAAAGCCTCCCTTTAGATATTGAAGGGCCTCTCTCAGGTCTCCCTAGAGCCTTCTCTTCTCCAGGCTGAACAGCCCCAGCTCTCTCAGCCCGTCCTTGTAGGGGAGGTGTTCCATCCCTTGAATCATTTTCATGGCCCTCCTCTGCACACACTCTAACAGATCCATATCTCTCCTGTACTGAGGACTCCATATCTGGACACAGTACAATAGGTGAGGTCTCACCAATGCAGAGCAGAAGGGCAGGATCACCTCCCTCACCCTGCTGGCCATGCTTCTTTTGATGAAGACCAGGATACGGTTGGCTTTCTGGGCTGCAAGAGCACATTGCTGGCTAAAGTCCTGCTTAATCCTCAGGAATACTTGCTGGTGTAGAAGAGGTAAATGAAAAAGTCAATTCAGTCTGAATTTATTGTTTGAAAGCTTTCTGGAGCCTTTTTCAGTCCCATTAAAAACGAGGAGGGTATTACACTGGAGCGGTTCCAGTACCCAAAGACATCATGCCACGAGCAGGTCTGGTAATAGATTCCCCAGAGATTTCAAATACTATTTAGGAAGAACAGCATTTTTTTATGAAGCTTGCTATGCCATTTGTACTCTTATTAGTATAAGTTACAGGTATACTTGCAGTTAAAAATGTTATCCTGAGAATCTCAATACTATGGGCTTCAAAATGACTGAGTTAATTTAGGAACTATTATATAAATCTATAGAAACATCTTTTCCCTTGGGAAAAATGTGATCTACTTGGAAAAGCCAAATAATCTATTTCTATAAAGTGAGGTTTAATTATATGTGTGGGTGAAGTTATAATAGCATATTTTTAAAAAATGTGTGATTGTTTCTGTTCATATAATTCTTCACACAATAAATGGCGAGATAATGGAGTGAGAAATGCCATCACAGGAAATTTCCTACCCATAGATAAAATTCAGCTTTGGAAACAATCTGTCAAAAGCTACATTCTGTTGGATGGCTTGGCAACTTTTGATAACATTGCAAAAGTAGATTAACTCTCAAAAGCAGCATGTCTTAAACAAAACATACATAACATCTTTATCCATAATGTTAAGCAATTCATTGTCTTTCAGATGGGAATCTCTCTAGAATTCTCTAACCTTTGTGTCTCTTATAATATGTAGGAAGTAATAATTAAGAATAATCACAACAAAAAATAATTGCTTTCCAGATAGACTTCATTTTTCTGCATCAGGCTGTTACACTATATCTGCTTTGTGAATATCTGATGAATACTGAACATCAGTCTAGAGCAGTTGAGTACTTCCCTGACATGAATAGATCTGTCCATGTGTTTAATCCTGTATTTGCAGCATGAGAGAAAGAACTATTTTATCTTGTTTTGAATTGATAACTGATGCTGACAGTACACCTGTGATCAGTACCTGATACTGGCAATGGAAATTAAACAAAATATTACATTTATACATTTATAAATTGTATTATCTGTCTTAAACCACATAAAATAAAATCTGGCTTTCAATTCTATATCTAATTTAGCATTTTCTTCATTTACATTTGTTATCCAGACTCCCTACAGAGTGTAGAAGACATACGGAGCTGCCATATTTCAGGGCTGCATAAAATTGGTCCATATCTGTTTAATATGCCTCCCAGTGTGCCTGATTTGCTTTTCTAGGCAGAGCTAATGTTTAACATCTCATTGTTAATGTATAATAAAAGGATATTTTTACTCCTTTATCTTTTGATAGATTTAACACTGTGTCCTTCATAATTTAGTACTCTATAACCTTGCTGCTGAACCATTTGTGGATCCTGGAGTTTAATCACAGTATACTATCAAGAATACTATAATGAAGTCAACTAATGTACTGAAAAGACTGTGTTTTATGACAGTGAGTCCATGTAAAGGAAACACACTTCAGCTGTTGCCACTTCTCTTGTGGAAGTTAGCATATTCACCTCCAAGGTTATTTGATTTTCAGCAGATAACAAGCAGTCCAGTTAATTGTCCATATAAAATACTCTTTTTTCTTGGATGTAAAGAGTGAGCTTTCAGAGTATGAATTCATACAGTAAATGAGACAGAAAATGAACTGGGCAACAGTTATCTCGTGCCTTCTGCAGTTGTCCCAAGTTGACCCTCTAACATTTCCACAGTGACAATACCAATCGTGTCAGCTTGCGCTTTCTGCTGTTAGACCTTGACCTGAAGTAAAGATGAAGATATTTGGGACATTTTAGATACACGCAGGATTTATTTTTTTTTACTAGTAAGAATGTGCATTGTTCTAATCAACATTTTCTCTTGGGCAAACAATGCGACATTCACATGCTGACTATAGCTGAGTGAATTTCATAATTCAGCAAGGACCTTAAGATATTTGCAGTTAAATTTAACATTCTGGTTTGGTTACAAGATGGATTTCCACTTCTACAAACTAAGAAGACAGCTTTTTGAATATATTTAAAGAAATAATTCTATGTTCTTTCTATTTGAGATGCTTTTTGGTGCAGTGGCTATCTTCCCATGCACAAATAGCATCCAGGCTATCCTGCTACAAATAGCAGGTGGTAACATGTGAAACGGATACTTGAAGTTGTCCTAAGTTCACCTTAGGACCTCACCTAAAATATCCTGTGTGGTGGATGGATTGTGAACATCACTCCTGTCTCTGCATCTCTTGGCTTTGCCTGCACAGTAATTACAACTAAATTGCTATGTACTCATTTCAGTCTTTTCTTGTGTAACAGACCAGCTCGTATGAAAATCATGTCCAAAGGAACTATTTGCATTTTCAACTGTTTAAAAGTGTCATATTTTTTCCTAACAATTTATGAAAATATTTTCACATAGTTTATGCAGGCAAAACCCAGCTTATGTCTGTTACTATAACTATACCCTGGCCAGGTTAAAATTAGTTTTAAGTGGGGTAGATGGTAGGGGTTAGCAAAGCAGAGAAAGAAGTAGTGTTTTGTTTCCAATAAAACTAGCTAGAACAATTGAGGACTGCAGGAGTTAGAAGGTTGTAATTTGTATAAGCTATGGAACATCTTTTCCATCCAAATGTTTTAAAAGCAATTAATTATCTAGTTAATAATAAACAAATTAAATCTAGATATAACCCCATTGAAAATAAACCAAATTTAAATTGTCTTATTATAGAATCATAGAATCACCAAGGCTGGAAAAGATTGCCAAGATCATCCAGCTCATCCATTCACCTACCACCTTACTCACTTAACTATGTCCCTTATACCACTCCTAAAAGTTTCTTGAACACCTGCAAGGACAGTGACTCCACCACCTTCCTGGGCAGCCTGTTTCAGCACCTGACCACTCTTCTGGAGAAGTTTGTCCTGACGTCCAACCTGAATCTCCCCTGGCAAAACTTGCACCCATTCCCTCTATTCCTGTCTCTAGTTATGTGGGAGAAGAGGCTGACCCCCATCTCACCACAACCTCCTTGATGGAGTTGTAGAGAGCGATAAGGTCTCCTCTGAGCCTCCTTTTCTATGACTTAGCAATCCCGGTTCCCTCAGCCTCTTTTCATAAGATTTGTGCTCCACAACCCTCACAGATTTGCGGTCCTTCTTTGGACACACTCCAGGGCCTCAAGGTTTTTTTTGTAGTGAGGACCCAAAACTGAACACAGCATTTGAAGTGTGGCTTCACCAGAGCCGAATACAGAGGGGCAATCATGTCCCTGCTCCTTCTGGCTGCATTATTTCTGATACAAACCAGTCTTGTTAGAGATGCATATGTTTTGGGATTATTCTATTTTATGAGTTTCCAGTGATCTTTTTTGTAATCAAACCAGTTTTTAAATCAGCAGATAAAACAAGCAACAACTCTGGATCAGCTGCAGAACATCAGCATTTCACTTATTTTGGTCTTAGGTGAAGAGCAGAACTGTAAAATTTGGAGAAGAAGTTATTACTATTTTTTATAGCTTTTATTTTCTACATCAAATTTTTCTTTTGAGCTATTTTTGTAAGTTCACATAATGTAAATATTTTACTTTTATTTACTGAACACTTAAAATTTTTTCATCCTTAATTTCCCAGTAGTGGCAGGATGCCTTGAAGAAACTGTTATTGGTCTACCTGAATTTTCATTCTTCTTTGAAACCTGGGTAACCATCCATGAGTCACAGGAAATCCACAATGAGTTGTGGAAAACAGTGCTTAGGCAGCAGGAGAGAAGGGGACCTAGATTACACCTCAATAAATCAGTGTGCTAATTAGCAAATGAACGGTAATGGCTTATTGCACAGATATAAAACATTTGACCTGTTTAGAAAGAAACATTTTGATTTATGGTAAATAACATACATTTTTTTTTGTTCTGAAGACAGCTTACTAGAAATGTTTTGGTCTTACTAGAATTTACTAGAATTATTGAGGTTTTCAAGAGGGAATTGCCTTGTTTTATGGAAGCTGGTAGATCATCTCCACAGAGAATTCTCCTTTCTATGTAACACCAAGGGATTGGAACTCTGTGTCTTCTGCCTTCAGGCTTTCAACCACATTTCCTCCTCCTCAAACTCTAACTGCACCTTGGGGATAGTTTGCACCCAGCTAAACAAGCACTGTGCACACCAGAGGCATGTCATGTTCTGTACAGAGACGCATCTGGAACAGGAGATAAATCTATGTTGCAACAGAACACTGTCCTGAGGCAACAGGCTCCACTGCTTGACAGACCTTTCTCATTCCTACTAAGGCACCGCTTTCCAATCCTCAGCTTTCATCGCATTTGGTGTACCATGTATCAAAACCATGGGTTTGTATTTGATACAGGGAGGAGACTTTTTGTAAAGGTACAATAGTTACAAAAAAACGCTGGGTGCAATTGTGCCCAGCATAATTCTTGCACGGCAGCAGGCTTAGTGATTCACTGTGTATTCTGCCAAAAGCTTTGAACCAATGTTGAGCAAGCAAGAACAGTGACCCTGTGCCAAGTCTGTCCTAGAGCATCATAGAATCATAGAATCATCATAGAATCATAGAATCACAGAATTACAGAGGCTGGAAAAGACCATCAAGGTCATCTAGTCCAACCATCAACCTGTCACCACCACCTCTTCTCCTGATGCCAGTACTTCATCGGCAATGCCTTCTGAAAACTTGGGTGATCAGAGCCTGCACAAGTTACTCTGGCTCACACATGCTCCGGGCTGTGGGATTTTGGACAGTCATGATCCCATGATAACTTCTTCTGCATAAATCTTGCAATTACCCTTTTTCTGTCTGCACAATTTGTATGCATGGTTTATAGTTATTTATTGTCTTCTTGGTGAATTGCACAGACCATTCTCACTGAAAATTACTTTCATTAGGGTTATTCATTGTTGAAATCTGAGTTTGTGCTGGGCACTTTCTCTCTCTGTCCTCTGTCATTGCTCCCAGTGTATTTGTTCTTTGGAGGATGTTGTCACACAGACTTCCCTGGAGCATGGTCAGTTCTGAGAGCTAATTTTGCTGAAGGAATGCTGAAGTGGGGAAGCTAAAGAACCGGAAGGTGCACAAGTCCGTGCAACCTGATGAGATCCACCCATGGATTCTGAGGGAAATGGTGGATGAAGTTGCCAAACCACTATCCATCATATTTGAAAGGTCATGGCAGTCTGGTGAAGTTCCCCTGATTGGAAAAAGGGGAAACACAACCCCCCATCTTCAAGTAGGGAAAAAAGAAAGATCCAGAGAACTACAGGACAGCCAGTGTCACCTCTCTGCCTGACAAGATCATGGAGCAAATTCTTCTGAAGTCCCTACTAAGGCACATGGAAAGTAAAGACGAGGTGACTAGTGGTAGCCAGCATGCCTTTACCAAGGGCAAGTTATTCCTGACAAACTTGGTGGCCTTTTATGATGGAATTACAGTGTCAGTGGATAAAGGAAGAGGAACTGACATCATCTACCTGGACTTGTGCAAAGTTATTGGCACCATCCCGCATGACATCTTGATTGCCAAATTGGAGAAAAATGAATTTGATGGATGGACCACTCACTGGATAAGGAATTGGCTTGATGGTTAAACTCAGAGAGTTGTGGTCATCAGCTCAGTGTCCAAGTGGAAACCAGTGATGAGTGGCGTTCCTTAGGGACTGATGCTGGGACTGCTGCTATTTAACATCTTTATAGGTGACAGTGGGATTTAGTGCACTCTCAGCAAGTTTGCAGACAACACCAAGCTGAGTGGTGCTGTTCTCACACTAGAGGGAAGAGATGCCATCCAAAGGGACCTGGGCAGTCTTGAGAGGTGAGCCCATGCCAGCCTCACGAAGTTCAACAAGACCAAGCATAAGGTCCTACACCTGGGCTGGGGCAATCCCAAGCACAGATACAGGTTAGACGGAGGATGGCTTGAGAGCAGCCCTGAGGAAAAGGATTTGGGGGTGTTGGTTGATGAAAGATTCAATATTAGCCAGCAATGTGCACTTGCAGCCCAGAAGGCCAACCATATTCTGAGTTGCATCAAGAGAAGCTTGACCAGCAGGTCAAGGAAGGTGATTCTACTCCTCTACTCTGCTCAAGTGAGACCCCACCTGTCTCCAGTTCTGGGGCTCCCAGTACAAGAGGGACATACAGTTTTTGGAGCAGGTCCAGAGGAGGGGCACAAAGATGATCAGAGGGCTGGAGCATCTCCCCTACAAGGACAAGCTGGGAGAGCTGGGGCTCTTCAGCCTAGAGAAGGGTCCAAGCGCCTTCCAGTACCTGAAGGGGCCTACAGGAAAGCTAGGGAGGGACTTTTTATAAGGGCAGGTAGCGACAGGATGAGGGGAAATGTTTTTAAACTGGAAGAGGATAGATTTAGACTAGATATTAGGAAGAAATTCTTTACTGTGAGGGTGGTGAGACACTAGAACAGGTTGTGTTCACAGTGAGGTTGTGGATGCTCCCTCCCTGGAAGCATTCAAGGCCAGGCTGGATGGGGCTTTGAGCAACCTGGTCTAGAGGGAGGTGTCCCTGCATATAGCAGGGGGTTGGAACTTAATGGTCCCTTCCAACCCAAACCATTCTGCGATTCTATGTTTTGTGCTGTGCACAGATGCTGTCTACATAAAAGGTATAAGGTAACATATTTATCTTCCAAACCATGGCCTGTAAATGCTCACCTTTCCTTTCAGCACATTACCTCCTCCAGAAGATAATCCCTGGAGTAAAAATGCACCACACTGTACACAGTTGAATGCTGTGAGAGTGCAGCTGGTAACAGGTACCCCATAGCAAGTGTTAGCTGTGAGGTACAACCTGCCTGCAATGAGACATTCTGCTGAAAAGCAATGTGTTTTGCCTAGAAGGCCTGGCAGCCTGATGTTCAGAGTGTCTGACATTTAATATTCACATCATATCCCACAAAAAGATCAACACGAAGCCTCTCACGGCTGATAACGAACTACCCCGCTAGTAATTAAGCTCTGTGCACCTTTTGAAAACAGCTTCAAGTCTTCTGGGATTGTTTAATTCTCAAATGCGTCACTGAGGAACAGGTTCAGTATTCCCACAGAAACCAGAGATACCTCTGATTTATGGATTTCCCCGCCCTTGGAAGTGAGACACTGACATGCTCCGCTCCAGGCACTGAAAAGCTCAGCATTGCTCTCTTTTTTATTTTTTTTTTCTCTTTTTTTTCCCCTCCTTTTTTTCTTTTTCCCCTAAAGAAAGTGTTTCCTGTCAAATTACATTCCTAATTACAAGTGGATCTAATCCCTGGTGATTACCTACCTACCCTAATTGGCTGTCTTGTTTCAGACCAAGACAGGGTGTTTGAACAGACAAACAAAAAAAGGCTCTGATTTGCTGAGACATGGAGAAAACATTTACCTCCAGAAAATATCAGCCACTTTTCTCTCTCCCAATTACTACCTTTCCTCCTTTAAGCCATTAAAACTGACTGGAAAAGTTTATGGGCTCCAGAAAACGTAGTCAATGTTGGGTTTGCTGTTCCGCCTGCTCCCTATGGAATTAGTATAGGGATACAGCTTGCAGTTTTTTGAACTGCACTGGGAAATAAAGCACTGAAAACAATTACTGGTTTATTCCAAAGCAATATACTTCTATTACTAATTCCTAATTCCAATATATATTGTGCATCAGTTTTGTAACAAACAGGCTTCAACACTACCAGAATAGTTCTTCGCTTTAATACCATCCACTGTCATTTCAAAGGGGGTTTGCAAGGAAGAAACCAGGTATCTGTTAATCATAATAAGTCTGTCTGATTAATACATAGTCACAGAATCATAGACTTACCATTTGAGTTGGAAGGAATCCTTCTGGGTTAGCTAGTCCAACTCCCCTGCACTGTATAGGGACACCTACAGCTAGATCAGGTTGCTCAGAGCCCCATCCAGCCTGACCTTGACGGTCCCCAGGGACAGAGCATCCACCACCTCTCTGGGCAACCCATTCCAGTGCTTCACTAAAATTATTTGTATCCATCTTACGTACAAGTCACGGAAAGTGTGACAAATCAAGGAGTGCAAGATATGTAAACTAAAAGGGGATTTCTTTCTGCATTTTTGGGTCTGTATCTGATGGTGTAAAACTACAGCAATATAGGAAGCCCTTCCCATCTGTTGCTTCTTAGCAATATTCTGCAGAGTTTAAAAGGTGATTAGAGAGAGATGAGTTTACTGAGAAGGAATGCAAAAGAAAGGATGTTTAATTCTCCTCTCCTCTTTTAGAGTAACGCACAATTTGGGAACTCCATTCCCACAGCATCAACATGCACCATCCTTCCTCCTTACATAAAACTTGTGAACGCCATAGTACAGATCCAGAATGGGGGAGCTGATACTGCTCTTCAGAGATCATCTTCTGTGCTCTAAGATTTTCTCTGTTTCGCAAGAAGAGAGGACACAAAAGGCACATCCCCAGCATCCTGAGCACAGCCCTTTGCCAGCCCCTCACTTGCCAGCAGTCAATGCAAGGGGACATTTAAATGCTGTCAATACACTACAACAGCCAAGATGAGTGACAGAGACCTTGACATGTTATTTTGTGTTGGCAGTGGAGAGTTACATGAGAGCCTGATGGCAGGAGATACCCACAGCGACTACTAGTTACAGAGTGATTTATCAGCCCTGTTAAATGGAAATGTAAATTGGAGGGGAAAGGATTTATGTGTGCAAATTATTCTTAATGTTATTGTCTTAAATAGGAAAGTAAAGTGAGAAAAACGTGACTAAGAGATTATAGGAGAACATTAAAGTTTCTAAATCATCAAAATATCTCCCATGACATACTTTTCCCTGTTTAATTACAATGAGTGAATACAAAAGAAAGGGAAAGTGGTGCAGGAAGAATAGTATGGAGCCAGCATTCACCCTTTGTTTCTGACACCATTCTGCATTTCAGCAACCAGTGCTCATGCCCAGTACC
>JAOWBP010002052.1:71078944-71101925 GCA_028571105.1 Tragopan temminckii
AGAAACCATCCCTGGCTCCACTACCACACAACAAGAGGAATATGAAGGTCCTGTTGATGACTCCTTACAAGCTGAGGCCAGGCAAGTGCAATTACTCTATCACAGCCAAGGTCTTCAAGTCATGCTATGTATTGGCATTCCTCCAATCAGTGATACGGAGGAAGGAAGGAAGGAAGGAAGAGGGAAGGACCAGGGAGGCAGTGGTGGATGTCTATCACAAGGAAAAGAGGAAACAATGGGAACCTGGAGTACACTGACTTAAAAAGAGCTTGAATGAACCTTTCCACCTGGATTTGAACTGCCTCTATTGTGGGAGTGAGTTCGCACCTCAAACTATTCCTGCAGATTGTTCAAGTGTCATCGGCTTAGAGATACAATCTGACTCATTTTTGTGCACCCACAGGCAGCCGCTGAAATTGCCGGTGTTCTTTTGTAGGAATGTGAATTACATGCAGAACAGGCACACAAGGCATTGTCTTCAGTATTTGTTAATTAAGTTCCAAATGGCAAAAAATAGAGCCAGTTTTAATTAATGTGTTGCACAATGGCAAGTTTGGGTTACAACAGTGAGGGCAGAAAAGCTCTGTTTGCTCAAATTAAATGTCATTAGGTTTTAAGGTAAAGAAAATTTCAACCACTACCTAAGGCAGAACACTTTCCTCAGGATTTGTTTAGTATTAACAACAGTAATTCTGATTCTTACTTATCCATATAATTGCTGATCTCCTGTCAGAAAATTACAGCCAACATTTAGGCTCCTCCAGTTCAGAAAGCACAGAGTGATCCCATCACCAGTCCATTAAGCAGGAAAATCCGTATGTGTTAAACTCATGAGGCTGTAACAGAATAAACAAAACCATAGCACAGTGCCCCCATAGGAGAGCATTATATTTATTGCATTACTTTTTTTAAGAACTCTAAATGCTTTATGATCTCTTTTTTGCCATCCCTGTTTTCAAACACATGCAATATTGATATTAGGTTCCAACCACCTTGAGAAGCAATTTCAAAGAAGCCCTCTGACATGATTTGTGTTCCTGTGGTCAATTGTTCTATTTTCTCACAGAAGGTCATTTCTAAGACAAATGCCTGACAGAAATCTGCTGTCTTTCATCATTAGATTTTTCTGAGTTGATGGATTCCTACCCAGGGAAGCTTTGCACATGCTGCACCAGGACAAGCAGAAAGTCTCTGCTGTGAATTCTTGCTGTTTGTTCTCTGTTTCAAGGCTTTCCAAACTGCAGGTTTGATGGGGAACCAGGTCTTCAGTGTGTTGTGTTATCTGACACTTTGTTTTTAAAGGAGAGATACAATACAAGATGTGATTTGCATTTTCAAATGAATTTTTACCTCCTCCTGGATGAAAAGTGAATGCCAAACTTGGCTTAAAAAGAGGTTAAGCCAATTTGGGGGCCATCTTTGGATCAAAACCAGAATTTTCTTATTTGTGAAGGCACTGCAGGTGTTGGTGGAAATCTACGCATGTTCAGTACTGACAGGACAGCAACGTTGATTCACACCTTCTAAGGACTTTGCTGCTATGATTCTATGATTCTATGACTTTGCTGCTTCCTACATGGAAATGCTGAGCAGCATTTTTTTAAGGGATGTGAGCTTTTAATTATTGTATTAACATTGTCAACTGTCAAACGCTTTGAAATAATTTAATATTCCCAGTCTCCTTACAACCTGTTTATTGATATTCATGAAGTGAATCCCCTCTTGATATGTCTAGACTGAATGTCAATATGGTTTATAGATGAAGACATGGTTTATAGATGGAAGGTATTAATAATTGAATCCTGAAATTGTTTAATTTTCTTCAATAAATGGCCAGTCAGGACAGGAACCAATGCACACTTTTATTAACTGATGTACAAGTGAGTACAGATGGACAAAATCATTTCAGCCATTAATGATGAAAAAAATAGAAAAAGTGATTGTCTTGGCAGACATATTTTAATAAATAAAACTATTTTGTTGAAATGATTTTGCTGGGTGAAATTCCTTCTTCCTATAAATGCCAGGAGTAGAGATATCCTTCTATGCACTGTGCATAACTTACAGAAGACAGCGTTTAGACTTCAGTCTCTCCTTGAAAGTTATACCAGAAGGAACTAAGGAGAGACATGTGCCCAAGGATGATCACAAGTGCAGTATTTAAGCTCTGTACAGGAACTAAAGAACATATAAAGTTTCTCCTGTATTATTCACAACACAATGGCTAGTCCAAATACTCTCTTCTATGTTTATCCAATAATCTAATCAGGATGAGAAAAGGTCTGGCAGTATCTTGAGGGAGAATAATACTAATCTTAAAAATATAAGAAAATATTTTTTCCATGGATAAGCATGGGACAAACCCAGACCGAGAGGAAAGAAGAAATATTATCCACTCTGTGAATCATAATGGTGGGACATGAATGGATCCCAAAGGTGCCAGCAAGCTTCCAGAGAGACCTCTCTGTCAGTGTCTCACCTGTCCATTATCTCTGTAATATTTCCTGTAACTGAAAATTTTTTGTTTATATATCTATTTTCTGATATCATGCCCTCTAAAGTCAGAACAACTTTCTTACTGACTTCAACAGATATTGTATGTCAATCATGAAGTAAATACCTATTTATAGGTTTCTCAGTTGCACTGGAATCAGTCATAAAATGATTATTTTTTGTTTATTGGCACTTTAACTATATAATCATTTTACTATCTATAGAATTAGAATGTTTGATTGATATCATAACGAGAACTGCATGTCCAGGTGTATTTGTATAAAGAAGAAAATGTCCCAGTAGCTTTCCTGATCTACTCAGCATCTCAACAATTGTTATAATCTCTTTGGAAACAACATATACTAAATCCTAACAGACATTCTACATCAGTTCTGTACTAGCACTGCGCAGCTTGGAAACCAACTTCAGCATAACATCCTACAAGACTGAGTACGAACAAAGATGAGAGATGATTTTGACTGAAACTGAAAACTTTAACTACAGCTATAATTTAATCAAGAGAAATATACTTCCTGTCTGGGTCTAGGTCTAACTATAGGTAATCTGCTAAGATTCAAAATTCACTGAAGGTAGAAACCTCTCAGGAAAATATTATGGCACTGGTATTCAAATAGAGCACTAGAATGATATTCATCCTAGGGTAAGAATTATTTGAAAAATAGATATTCCTGTTGCCAACAGAGGCAGTGCATAAGTTTGTGTAGAAATTTACTTCAGGACTGTAGGTAAAAAGGTTCATAACTGCAAATTCCACATGATCATAAAATCATGTGAAAAAATTGCAGTTAAGCACAGTTTAAAAACAGAAAAATCAAACCTTTAAAAATCTTCACTTTTTCTATCATTTTTAGATCTGTAGAAGCATCACAAATGGAGTGACACTTCATGTATAACTTAGCTTCTACTCTAATGGACTCTGTTTTTCAAACATCAGCCACAGATGTTTCATCGCTCCTGTGAGCAGGTGCTCTGGTCTTGTACAGTTTGTGCTCAGTGTTTTGTTTCAGCTCAAGTATCTTCATGGGGTTTCTTACTCCTACCAGTCCTCTGTCTTCCCTGTTAGTGGAACTCAATCCTTTTCTATATCTTTCTGCTGTTAGCCATTGGACACCATCATGGACACTACCCAGTACAGACTTCCTCAGTGCCCTCAGACTTCCCGTTCTCACCAGCTGTGAGGTCTGTGAATTGATGCCTCTGTTCAGGGCATATGACACAAACATTCAGATCCTCATCTTGTCTTGGACTCCTGGGAAGCCTTGTAAAGCAAGTGGTGGTCCGTCCAATTGTGTAGTCATTTTACCACCATACCATTTTACCACCCTAACAACTTTGTCTGAGGTGTAGTGACTGTTTATTTGTCTATGTGTGCAAGAAAGCTCTTCAATACCTCGTCTCAAGTATCAATTCCTACTACTACCAATATGAATTAATATCAAACAATGTGAAGCACTGTCTCATTTAACTACATGTTTATATTCTAATGAGGAAAATGTCTGTTTGAACATTTCTGTTGTGTTCTCATGAGTGGCTTAGGGGATAATGTTTTAGAGAAGAAACAGTATTCTTACAAATAATATAACATCAAGAGAAACAATATTCTTACACTCTTAAGAGTAACAGAGAGCTGTGGTACTGACAATTCTTTAATTTGATTGTTGAGTCTAATCTTCTCACATCAGCAGAAAATTTTATTATGTGCCCTAACATTTTTGCACTGCTGATCCGGAAATGTCACTGTTTATACAGTGTAATGAATCTTGAGACTTGCTCCACTGGAGGGCTTTTCCCCACCCATTAGATCAACTGCTGTTTTGTTCCAGTCCCAAAATATGGGCATATTTTAACACAATGTCAAAAGTCATGTCAATTAGACACATGAAAGAGTTAGGAACAATTCAACCTTGACAATTCATGATGGCCTGTGTTCATTTGAATTATAAGTAGAAATTTCTTTTTCAAGAGTTTGGTCTTCTATGTTTTACAATCGTCCAGTAACCCTGACTTATGTTTCAAAGGTTATAATGTAGATAATTACTCATGGCATGAAATAAAGAAATGGAAAACATGATATTTGTATCTCATTATGGGATAACCATATGTCAGCATATAGAATCACCTCTCTGAGTATGGCTTGTGGTTCTGAATAAATTTGTTCCCTTCCGAAACTGGGAAGCACATTAAAAGATGATGTTAAAATCATTTTTGTTTCCACTTAATTTCAATTCCCAACTTTCAATATTTCTATTACTCATTCTTACCCCTTTATTGGACAATGTTTAGCAGTGTTCTTGTGCCTGCAGTGTGATGTGCATAAAGAACTTGATATACTTCTAAAAAAGAAAAGCTTTTCCCTTGTGTTTTTTTTTCACTAACCCAAATATTTGAACAATGTATAAACTATGGGATCACAAATAAGCAGAAGAAGGTAAGGTGACCAAATGTCACCCAATATTTCAACCAAAATAATATGATTTGATGAAGCTCACAGACTAAAAAGACAAATATTACTGCCAGGTCTGTTCATGCTTGTGGATCACAATCCAAGCCAAGTTAAAGCTCCTGGGAACCTTTCCATCATTTTAAACACATTTTGAACTAGTTCTATAAGTGAAGTGGAGTGAATGCTATCATCTGTTAATAGAGCTTACTTTACCTATTTTCTGCAATACATAATAACTTCTCCACGCAAAAAACATTTTAGGCAATCACAGCAACGTGGAACATCATGAGATCCTGAAGAAAATAGAGGCTATTTTGCTGATAGGCCTCCTTAAATTATGACCATCTGTTGGCTTGATGAACTCAGGTGCTGAATATTTTCAGCTCTGCAGAAAGGAGCTTGTTAGAGTTCTTCACTAGCTGAATATCAGCTTCCTTTTTTTTTTTTTTTTAAATCCACAATTAGCTACGGGTCAATGAGTTCTGTTGCTACGTGAACCAGCCCAATATAATCTCATAAACAGTTTTATGTTCCTAACAGATCAGAAAAGGTTCACAGTTTTTGGAACTGATTATTATTTAACTCTTTATATTTTGCTTTTATCTACCCAAGAAGCAGGTACAGCAAAATGCTATTTCTTTGAGCTACTGGCATGCTAATTAACAGCAAGAAGCATTGGAAAGAATTGCTATAATGTCAGTCTAACTTTACAAACTAAATACATTCAGGCAATTAATTTTAATATGCTACAAATTTTATTCACTGTAGCATACAAAATGGAAATGAAATAACACTTAGCTGAAAAGAAGGGAAGGATCCTCAGCTAGAGTTAAGTGACATTGCTCTTTTTAAATGCAGTTGTTCTCTGCTAATTCATGTAAGTTAAAGAGTTATCTCACAATGTGGATTTGACCTAGATACCTAGAAAAACAGGTTGAAATCTACTAGGATACTGTAAGCCATTAAATACAAGTTGCAGGCAAAAGCGACCTTCTTCTGACATAGCTATGCTTCCATGGGATGCAAATTCCCAGGCTCTCATCTTCTAGCAAAAATATGTTGCAAATGTTAGTTTTAAAAGAATTGTTGTGTGGCACAGACAATCTGCTGAAATGGTTGAGAGGTTTAGGAAGCTTATTCCAAACCACCAGAAAATTGTTACAATAATTTCTGTGGAATTTATAGTTCCATTGTAGCCAGTTTTTCTTTATACTATCCACATTATTGATTCAGCTGTACTAGTAATTGTAAGGGATGATGTTATAATAAAGACATTTTGGCAAGATGCAGTACTATTTAACTAACACATTATTTTCTAAAAGGATTCCTTTTAGAATCCATATGTTCTTACTGTGCCTTTTACTCCTTTCTCCCTAGCCACTGAATACAAAACAGAAATAAAAATGGCAGGAGGTAACGAAGCTTGTCATGTAATCTCTTTCCCCTTAACCTTTATTCAGGATGGTCCCTTCAACTCATGAACAGTCTGCTTTGGAGCAACATGAAATGTTTGTTAGGAAACCCGAGGCAAAGTAAACTTCAGCTGTTTTTAGCTTTTCCTAAATATGTGATATCCAGCTCATGTTTTATCAAAAGGTTTGAGTCTTTTGATTAAACCTGAGGCTAGTTATGAATGAAGTGGAGCCAATTTATTGTTTTGTATCCAAAGAAAAAGGTAAACCCCAGAATTTAACGTTTCCAGCCAAAGACTGACCAAAATCTGAACTGTGAAGTTCAAGTTCTTGTTTTCAGGACAGAAAATGGCAGAACTGATCCTGGGAGAGAGATTAACGGTGGTGAGCAGAAAGGCTGTATGCTGGGGGTCTCAGCTATTGTCACAGACCATCCATTGCTGTCTTGGGGGAGCCTGACATACAACCAGGGCATGAGTGGAAAAATGAACCAAAGAGTCTGCCCGGAGCCTAAATGGTCATAGCAACCTACAGATTTACTCAAGCCCTGTGGTTTGGTTTTTATCATTATTGTTATTATTTTACTTTATTTTCCCACAGAAAAGAAACCAGAAGAGACAACTACAGTATATCTCTGTGATATAGACACTTGATCACTTTGTCCTGGAAAGATCCCACCAACTCATTTAAGATATGTAATGAGTGATAGTCATATAGGTTTGTGATTAATACTAAAGTAGGAGAGTTAAACATGAACCAAGCAAATATAATTTCTTAAACTCCAAGGCTTTCCAACATGCTGCCACATTAGTGCTATAGCATGCATGCAGTAAACTTCACTGGACTTTCAAAGGCAGGGGGATATTTTAAAGGAAACCACTCTGTACAGATAGGCAGCTGCAGATACAGGAAATGTGAAGTTATTCCCTCAGATTAAAAAACAAAATAAAACAACAACAAAAGAAAATCAGCTTGATTTTAGAAACAAGGAGCCTCCTCATGTTCTTATACAACATTTGTATTTGGCAGGTGATTGACTGCACACCCAGTAAAGAAAGGAGGGTGACTGGCAGATAACAAAACAGTATCAAGAAATAGGGTAAAAGAAGAACTCAGATCCATGGGAATAAAGAGCTTCCAGGTAAAAGGAGAAAAGGAGTACTGAAAAGAAGATTCTAGCCTGCATAGAGAACTGCCTAGGGAGATAAAAATAGGAAAATAAAAGTAAAGCATTCATTTCATTAGCTCATAGGGAAAAAAGGATAAGAAGTGAATGTGACTTAGTAGCTAGATGTAATAGCTGGTAGTGTAAGAGATATAAAAATTGGAAAGGAAGGACAGAACATCCCACATGGTAAGTGAGAGCAGTTTAAGAAGTTACAACGTCTTCAGGTGCATTTTACCAATTCCTCAACTGAAATGTGATCACTGACTGTGAGTCCTGCTCACCAAAATGAAGAACAACAGGAGATTTCAAAGCACTCTTCACAGCACTCTTTCATATTACATTTCAATAACTTTTATGAAGAAATTGAAAGGGTGTCATGAAGTTCTGGAAACATAAAATATTCTCACTGGTGACAAGATCACTAGGGGTCACGTAATGCCTGTATACAGCAGAGACACCTGAGAGAAATTGATCTTACTCTAGAAAAATGCCTGAGAATGACAAGGAAACTAGATGTGTCCAGAAAATAAGTAAAATTATGTCAGACATTTATGGTGGCAGAGAACCCTTCAGCAGCATTAAGGTAAAACACAGAGAAAAGCTGGACAGAGTGGGAGTGCAAGCAGCAGGATCCAATTGCACAGACATGGAAAATAGCATAAAAGGGGAAAGAAAAGCTTGGTCAGTGGGACTCCATAATATAACACTATGGTAACAGAGACAGGAAGATGCTGAATTTTGTAGTGAAAGATGAGAGTAAGTACAAAGTAATGTGGCAAGTCCAAAAGCTCTCAGCCTATACACATTGCATAAAAGTTGCCAGTGTTCATTACTGATATCTAAGCTGTTGGATCAACAACCAGTTCAACTTGAATGGTGGAGCCAGTCCAGCACCACAAGCAAAGTATACCTCTTATGGATATGCACCATAAAGCTATTTTTGGACTAATGACAACCAACTGTGCAAAGTTATAGTTGGGAACTCATTATGTGCATGTTCAAAAAGCATCAGGGAAATTCAAGACTGGTATCTGACATCACAGGTTTATCCTCTGTTGACCAGAGGTGACAGAATTATCACTATGGGTGTTGTTTCTAGCTGTTCGATAATAATTCAAGGCAATGGGGCTTAGAGGAAGACTGAAGCAAGAGTGAAACCTAAATTTCAACACAAGGCTGCTGAAATGAAGAATTTCACTTAAAAAAAAATTGGAAAGGCTGCAACAGTGAAAAAATACTGCACTTTCTTAGACTGCTTCAAAAAAAGGCCCAGTAGTGGGCATAACAGCAAATAACATTAGGATTGCTCTGCTTAACAGCATGGTGGTAAGAAATTAAAACCCACTACTGATCGGTGAGGGCAGACTTCTTAAGGGCAAAAGTTTTAAGTGAGATTCCAAAGCCAATTTTTTGTATGAGTTAAATGAACCAACCAATCAAGTCATCATTCTCAATAGGTCTGTTGGTCTGTGCTTAAAAGCATCAGGCTTTTTACGAAGGTGTTTACATGTAAATCGAGCCTCACTGTAGAGATAATGTCAGGCATCGGACAGATGCTAGTGAGCAGGCTAATGTTACTATATCCCAGTAATATTCAAAATGAAAGTGAAGATCATCACAGGAGGTAACCTCTCACACGAGGGAGATTACTCCAACAGTAATCTCAGCAAAAGTAAGAGCAGGTATTCCTAAAAAGACAAACATGCTCTATTTGCCAAACCTGATGAGTTTAAGCATTTAGCTAGAGCTAAAACTAGGCATAAACCACCTTAATGAAGAAATAAATGAAATAGAACTATCCAAATGTTTCTTGTGCTGAACCATCAAAAACCATCTGAAATCCCAAACAGCTCTGGGTAAACAGAGGTGAGGATCAACCTCTCCTCCAAAGGTAACTATCAATACGACAAGAGGTAATGACTTTAAATTTTGCCAAGGAAGGTTCAGGTTGAACATTAAGAAAAATTTCTTCTCAGAAAGTGCGGTGAATCATTGGGACAGGCTTTCCAGGGGGGTGGTGGGAGTCACCATCCCTGGAGGTGTTCAAGAGAAAGAAAAATATCACACTGAGGGACCTGGATTAGTGGGCACGGTGGGGATGGGTTGGTGGTTGGACATGATGATGGTGATCTTTCCATTCTTAAGGATTGTATGTTTCAATGAAATTCCCACCAGTGGCTGTAAAGCAAGTTCCTTCAAAGATGAGCATGTTTACCGCCTGAGCACAATAGCTGTCACAAAACCTCATGTTTCGGGGGGAAATACAGAGCAATGACCTCTGTCTCCTAACTAGATGTTGGCAAAAATAGCAGAGGTGGGATTGAGAAAGGAAAGGCTTTGCAGATCTTAATCCCATCTAGATTTTAAAGTTTACTAGGGCCACTGAAGCAGCCATGCTCTGCATGCATACCCTTGGAGGGCAACTTATTTGGTGCCCAGGGTTAGCTGAGATGGATCTTCCCCAAGGGGGCTTGTGTGGTACACGCAGCTGAAACTCTAGTAATTCCTATCTACTTCTCTTAACAAAAAGCAAGACTCATTTTAGAAACATATATCCCCTCATGTTAATGAACACAGTAAAAGAAACAAAGACCATTGCTCTTCCTTGTAACTTCAAAGGGCTCAGATCAAGCATCTAGCGAAACTGTGGAAAAAGTACTGAAAAACATTTGGGGAAAAAAAAAATGATTGAAATTCAAATTTGAGACCACTTGGAAGCAATTTTCAGTGCTCCTCCTCTTAAATTTTACCATTTTGGTTGAGCTATATCAAAGCCCTTTGGGCATCTCTAAAATAGTCTGTATCTTGCCTGTCTATGTCCTGACACTGCATTAAAATGAAGAGCACAGTATGAAACTACCAGTGCTGCATGCATTTACTGCAGCCTTTTTTAAGCAAAACATTTGTGCTTCATGAAAGTATTGAACCTTTTGACTTTGCCTTCCTTGGTATAGAAATGTTAGGAAAGCCAGTACTTTAATCCTGTATATTGTCATCAGATTTTAAAAAAATGAATTACTGTGCTGAAAAAAATATTTTTTTCCAAAGAGATAACATCCCACAGTGCTGACAGGCTTTTTTTCTCTCATGATATATGAATTGGAGCTAACAGGGGGAGACAATAACTGCAGGCTCTTTGATTAATCTATTTTCTTTGGTCCTCTCTTTAAAATGATATATTGGTCCGGGAGGACAGTTTGCCATAGATATTTGCAACAGAAGTGTGAGCTCCAAACAAAATAAAGAACCGAGGGGTGCTTAATATTTTGTAGTCATCTGGTCCAATTTCTCTAGGAGATTAGCACAGAATTACCATCTGATTATTGTTGTATATGAAAGGCTTAAAAACAGCCCACGTGTATCTGATGGCACAGGGGTAAACAAGAAAAAAAATCCTGCATCATAACTTAAGAGAATAATATATTTTGACACTACAATCTAACTGTAGTGATCCAAATAAAATCAAATGCACAGAAGAAAATCAGGAAAGGAATAAAGTATTCACTTCAAGTAGTAACGTGCTCCTGATAAGTCTTTCATAACATCTCAGTAGCACTGCTTTGTTTAAAGTAAAGCTTCACTTTGTAAAGCCTCTTTGTGTGCACGCGTGATAAAGTTAAAACACTGTACTTACATCAAAATATAATAATTTCCACATCTAATTCAAATCTGTCCAATGACACTGCAAAATGCTGAAGTTCATAAAGCCTATTTGCAAAACAACTTTGTTTTAAAAACTACGAATTGCAGAATGAACCTACTATCAGCCATGCTGATACCAGTGGCCATAGTTCACTAGGATGGGTTTGTCAACACGTTGAAATGTCTGTGTTCCTACTCATTCTCCAATGACACAGTGACCAGTACTGTAACAAGGCAAGCTTAAGCACTTCTGTGCAGTGAGGTGCTAGCAAACTTACACACTGATTGACTGAGGGGGTAGAGGGAAGGATTGATTTAGAGCAAGTGAAATGTCATGAAATAAATACACAGCTTGATTATCGAGTTGCACTGCACAACTGAATGCCAGAGAAAGGGTGGCCTGAATATGAAAGAATTAAGGGATTTTTCATCACTTATTGCAAAATAGATGGACACAAGCCTTATGTGGTGGCAGGAGTAGATAATCACTCAGCTGAAAGCTTTAATTTAGCAAGGCAGAGGCAGAATTAATAGAGGGCCAAACCTTTTAAGACTTTGAATATAAGTGAGCTAAAGGAGTGACTGAATAAAAAGCTAGCCAATGATGTGGAGATCCATCTTTCCTTATTTTTAAAACGTGTGTTTGAAGGTTCCCTCTTCTATACATGGAGAAACAGACATAACTTGAGGGGAGTTCAGATGCTCTGTGATTTTTTCCTATCCTTGGCTATCCAGGGAGCATCTGAATGGAGTGCTTTGACTTACACAAAGCACAGTTGGACTGGTGGGTTGGACTTTCCCTTTCTTGTGACTCAGTTGACATTGATAGAGCCTTGGGATTATGAAGAGATTATTGTTCTTTATTCTTTTTTACATATGGTATATATGAGACATGATATATATCTTCTCTGATAAATGCAATCATACTGTTTCATTTCCTTTTGCAGTTCTGGATTTTTTTGAAAAAATCATTCACAAACTGTTTTGGTTGATCCAAACATGTATTTTTAGGCAGATATAATACTTGTTTATAAAAGACATCCAGCACCAATAACAGTTCCATTGTGACATTTATTCTGGTAGGCAAATACGTATTTACACTAAATCTTTACATTGAGAAGTCCCCTTTATGGCTCACTTTGGACCAGGACATACAGGCTAGTAAAACTAAATCTTCTTTGCTGCTTTGGAGATCAAGACCTGAGTAACTAGAAGGGGATTTGACCACAGAAAAAACTTTCTAAAAGGGAGATTTTTCTTACAAAGCAAGCGTATAGCAGAAGATCCCTGAAGCCCAGGGGTGGTCTACAATAGAGCAGGCTGTCCCTCTGCAGCCCACAGACACCACACAAAGCAGATCTCCACATACTGCCATGGAGAAGCCCGTGGAGAAGCAGTGAATGAGACCTGAAGGAGGCACAGCACATGGAGAGCCCTCGCAGGAGGGCAAGGCTGGAGCTGCAGCCCACTAGGAGGATCCCCTGGTGGGGCAGGAGGGCTGGGGACCTGCCACCCATGGGGAGCAGTGCTGGGGCAGTGCCTGAATGATTGGCCTTGTGTTATGGAGCTGCGCTTGAAGAACTACAGCCCATGGGAAGCACACATGGGAACAGTTTGGGAAGGATGGGAGGGATCCATGGAGCAGGGGGTAGAGAGTGACCACACCACCACAGTCCTTTTTGTCACCCAACATGGGGCTCAAGGATTTAGAGCCCATCAAGGCTTGCTCTACAGCCTAGACTCACTCCAGGGAGTTATTTAGACATTTTCAAGAGGAAATTCATCTCAACTGTCTCAGGCACTCTTCTGAGAATTTTACCAAATAAGCTCCCTAGAGAGGAAGCAAAACAGAGACTGAGTATCTTGCTCTTACTTTTTGAATGGAATCTGTCTTCATGTAACTGAGATAGGAAATGAAAAACACCACAAGTTTTTAGAAGCAATGGAAGAAAGAAAAGAGGTGGCAGCAGTATAATTCTGCCTGAAGGTAAGATATGTGTTGTAATATGCATTGAATTTTTCACTGAATTAATTTGCATGAATATTGCACAGGGAAATGAGTATGTGCTGTGTCCTTAAATGTAGATGCTTCCCAGAGTATTATTTGCATATTCACAAATTATGTATTCTTATTATACTATGAATTGAAAAGCAAAAATAAATATAGTAGCTACAATAGGGGAAGATCTTTTTAATTTTTAATTAGAATTAAATAGAAGTATTCTTTGATGGTGTCAATCTCTACTTACTTTCATTATGGAATAGATCAAATCCTAATCCAGTAGCTATGGCAGACTAGGATCTACTGACTAATTAAATAAAAACAGTCAGTATTAATATATGAGAATAGATGTGTAACTCTAATTAAAGTTGTAACAAATTGTTTTTCAGTCATTTCACACATTCAACACCAACCTAGATTGTACTTCTTTTACAAGAACCCAATTTTAGTCTGCCTTATTGAAAGAAGCCAAGAAATGGGCTCTTTTACACCCACAGACACACTCTATGAAATCTGTTTTGACAGCTTCCTATAATATTAAACCAGTGACAACAGGCAAGCTAAAGAATCAATAACTAAATCTTTGGTGCATGTTGCGATCACAACCAATTATTTACATGTCATGTTGAGTCATTTGGATAGTGAAGTATTGTTCAGATCCATCATTTAAAGAGACAACTGCGTATATGTGCTTTCAATTGGCTCCTTGGTCTCTTGGGGCTGTAGTTCAATTATTCTGATGTGAATATTCATGAGGTTTGACGATAGTGTTTACCACTTAATTATGGCAAAGATTTAAGAGCTATGCTACAGTTCTTGGAAGGGAGTAGCCATGGCATCTTGGAAAACAAATAGCGATGGCTGCTCCACCTGCATAGCTCATATGTGGAGATGCTGCAGCTGCACTGACAGCTCTCTGCATCTGTGCACAAGGGGGAAGATTGGATTTAAATGGAAAAAAAAAATGCTTTGTATTGATATACAAAAGCCAGTGATTGTTGGGAATCTCAGAAACTACCAGATCTGCCTGTTGAGCAGCCATCTATATTTGTTGTTGAGCAGTCACATAATGCACCATTTTAAAACTTACCAGTCTGTGTCCTATGGTGCTGGACTGATACGTCATCAGTCCCTGAGGTTGACTCTGACTGTCCTAGCTGATTAGTACTATCAGCTCTTACTCTGATGCACTTCTCACTTCTTGGCACTTTTCAACCTAAAGTACCTCAAACTGAGCAAATAAATGCTGAGGCATGGAAAATCTCTAGGTACCTTTGAAACAGTTAGGTGCCTAGTTCTACTGATCGTAACGTGGTCAAAATCATTTATGTCTCATTTATCTAACCCACAGTTACATTCTTATTATTGTTAAAGTGCGAATAACTTGGATCCTGGAATTCAACAAGCCACAGTAATATTATTTTCTTTCATCTATGCAGGTTCAAGTATTCTACAGGCGTCCTATGAGACACAGAGACAGTAAGTTGCTAGAATGGAAGAAGCAAGTGCTCAGCACCTCTGCTGTAATTAAGGTCTGGACTCCTGAGCTGTTGATATTGTCATTATTATGTCGTGATTATTTCCTGGGGAGGCTGCATGGCAATGCTTTGCAACTGTTATCAGTTTGTTTTTGCGTTGGTCACATCAAGAGATTCAGGAGCAGTTTAGAAACTCAAATCTCAAAAGGGGTTTTGGCTTTGCCAGTTTACTGACTGACCACAGGCTTCTAAAACATTTAGCAACATCTGGAAAATTGGGTTTGAATAAGCTACTAAAAGGACTGAGGTATGTGGTAGGAAAAGCTTGTATAGCAATAGTGACTCCAGATGCCATATGCATTGTGCTGGTGTGCAGGGGTAGGTACTTGTGTGGGCTTGAAACTTCAACCTATTTCAAACTGAGTTTACGAGATGCAAAGTTTTCAGGCTCATCAACCTTTTGGAAAATCGTGGTTAGGTAATGTTTTCTAATTCTGTTACCAGTATCTCAGTACTGCATGAGATTCTTCAATGCAGAAAGAGATTTTGCCCAAGAAGCTGACCGCACCATTCAATGGGTGCACAAGGTATGGAGGCAGGAGTTTGCTACTACAGCTGCCTCTGGTGGCACACAACCAAGGACCTCTCCGTATAACCCTTCTTAGTATTTTTCCCTTACTTTTCTAAATAGGATCTTCTGAACATTGTTTATTATTATTTTTAACAAGAATAATTAAATAGCATGTTCCTGGGCTTACAAAGCCAGATAAAGACGTTTCCAAACAGCATAATATTTCACCGAGTGAGGGCTCATGATGGTTAAATCAGAAAAAGGACACACAAAACCTCTCCTAAAGTCAACATGGTACAGGTTTCATTTGTCTTCAGACTTGAAGGTCAAGAATCTCAAGTGAAGAACCTGTGACACCTCACCCATCAAAAGCCTATTAATAATAGAAGAGATTATTCACTATTATCAAATATAATTACAGGCATCAAACAACCTGGAGCTAAGACACCATTTATTTAACATTCAGAATACGCAGATGTAGCTGTGTGACGTGCTACTTTGCAGCATATTAACATGTGGTTTCAGGTAGCAAAAGAAACCCCATTATTAGAGCTATAACAGCATTCACATGCATGGTTTTTATTTGGCACAAAATATTCAAGAAATAAAAAGGATCGCTTTACTCTTAGTGTAATTTTAATGAATTTCAATAAGTATCCTATCTATCCACCCATCCATTTTTTGTCTGTAACTGGACTGAAACATTTGGCAAGCCATTTTTAAGGTTTCCTTGTGAGTGAACCACTCAAACACCTGAACTAAGATCTGTGTTTCTTAACCTGTAATTAAAGCTACAGCCCAGTGCCAGGGTCCAAACACAGTGTGTGCTGGTTTTAACTGGGAGATTACTTCTGAAATATTTGAGGCATATCTTCTGTATTGGACCAAAACAGATGGAAAACACGTGGTTGGCGGGGCATGTCTCTATCAAGTATTTTATCTGATTGGTTCAGTCTTAGGTCTTGGCATCCTCTCCACTTACATTAAACATGTACTAGTCCATTCTTGAGTAAACTAGCTTGTTCCCTCCAATATATAGCTCTGGTGTGCAGAGGATAGTTCCATCCCAGAAGTGCTCCACAGAAGTGGGGTGAATGAGGATCAGCAATGTTCAGCCTCTTTGAACTTATGAAAGTTGCCAATACCCCCTTACACCTTCAGACCGTGTTTCAGAGAATGCACAGCTCATGTTGTAGCCACCACAGAAGAAAACACCGTTCTTCAGACTATGACAAACTGAAAAAAAAAACACCAAAAATATGCTTATGCAAAAGGGGTGCTGTATTTGACCTCAGATCTCAGAGCAAATGGTCAGTGAAGAGGAGACAGCCAGTGCACTGGAAGGGGCCAGGGCTGGAGCCATGGGCAGGAACCTTGCTGTGCCCTTTGGTTGAGGACCAGCAGCCACCCTACTGTAGAATTATATTTAGTCGTGTTGGTGAATACATTCCTTGTCCCATGCACGTCACCTTTTGGTCCCATTCTTCTCTTGACAATGTATTCATGACTGAAGTGAGCTCAGATTGCCCCCTGACCTAGGGGGCAAGCAGGGAGGGACTGACTTGGAAAAAATACATGAGATTCCCTTGGCGAGGCATATGTTATCTGAGCCTCATAAAACTGCCAGGTTTTTTCCTGTGTTTCCGTTCTCATTGTCGCTGGTCCTCAAGATATAGACACACAGAAAGCTTGACAAGCACACAGAAAGGCAGAAAACATGTATGGCAGCTTAATGGGTCGAGAGAAAAAAAACAACAACAAACTAAACAAAACATGCCAGTTTTATATTTGCAGAAGGAAGGCAGTGTGTCTTTAAATGACATAATGGGATTCATTTGTTAGAGCCTTTGATTTAAGGTCTCCTAACAAAAGTCTCATTGGGCACTAAATAAAATTATTATTATTGTTGTTGTTATTATTATTATTATATGTATTTTTACTGCACTTACGCCTAAGGGCCCCAGACAAGGAGAAACAGCTATACAAAGAACTAAATGAAAAAAATAAAACACCTTTTAATAGCAAAAGTCTGAGCCGTTTAGAAATGAGGTAATACACAGCACTTCTTCCAGACCCCAACCTTATACATACATATGTAAAAAATATATATGGAAGTTCCTCCATGAGAGACAGAACAGGATAAAATATATGTCACAGTTATTTTCCTTTCCTGAAATACATGTGGATTTCCTAATACACATGTGTATTATCATTTACTGTTACAAAACTAGAACTGTCAGCTAAACTACAGGTTCAAGTGGGTCATAGAGAATTACACAGTATCTAGATATTTCTGTCATATGAATTTTATGAAGTGTTACAGCCAACAATTATTAGTTCCTTTAGAGGTTTTTGGTATTAATAAACACTGAAGTTAAAATAAAATCTGACCTTTTTTTAGAACTTCATAAAACAATATTAACATCCAGTCATCCAGAGGGACCTGACAGGCTGGAGAAACGGGCCCATGAGAACCTAATGAGGTTCAATAAGGCCAAGTGCAGCCATGGGGGAAGATCTGCTTGAGAGCAGCCCTGCAGAGAAGGACTTGGGGGTCCTGGTGGACAAGAAGCTGGACATGAGCCAGCAGTGTGCTCTTGCAGCCCGGAAGGCCAACTGTGTTCTGGGCTGCATTAAAAAAGGGGTGGCCAGCAGGGAGAGTGATGTGATTGTCCCCCTCTGCTCGGCTCTTGTGAGGCCCCATCTGGAGCACTGCGTCCAGGCCTGGGGCCCCCAGTAAGGAAGGACATGGAGCTCTTGGAGCGGGTCCAGAGGAGGGCCACTAAGATGATCAGAGGGAGCACCTCTCCTATGAGGAAAGGTTGAGGGAACTGGGATTGTTTAGCATGGAGAGAAGAAGGCTTTGGGGAGACTTCATTGTGGCCTTCCAGTACTTGAAGGGAGCATATAAACAGGAGGGGGAACAGCTGTTTACGAGGGTGGATAGTGGTAGGACAAGGGGGAGTGATCTTAAACTGAGACAGGGGAGGTTTAGGTTAGATATTAGGAGTGTGGTGACACACTGGAACAGGTTGCCCAAGGAGGCTGTGGATGCCCCATCCCTGGAGGCATTCAAGGCCAGGCTGGATGTGGCTCTGGCCAGCCTGGTCTAGTGGCTGGCGATCCTGCACATAGCAGGGGGGTTGAAACTAGGTGATCATTGTGGTCATTTTCAACCCAGGTCATTCTATGATTGTATGACTGTATGACTGTATGATTCTATGATTCCTTTTTATTATTATTTTGACTTACATTCAACCTTTTTTCCAGTTCTCTTTGTAGTACCTTGCACGCATCACTGTTTGGTATTTTTATTCCACCAGTTGTATTTATTCTCTATTTTATTCTCTATTTTTTTTGGAACTGTAATGTGCAGGGACGATGGAATAACTATGACAAGTACTCAATTATAGGCAAAGAATGTTATCAGGTGTCAAAAGAGAAAGGATATTTCTAGGGTATCTGAAAATGCTGAACATTCAAGCTAAAAGAATTCAATGAATATAACTGAGTAGCTAAAAGCTGGGCCCTCACCAGTGAAGTTGATAGTAGCCCAAAGCTAGATTAATGAAATGGCTAATAAATAAAGAAAACAGATATTTTTAGGCTGTGATATTCTCCAAGCATTTTATAACCAGTGAACAGATGAAGATTTTCCATTTCCTCAGGATGCTAGACACATTTGTCCTGAATTAAAAGTTAGCAATGATGTGAGTAAGCTGAGAGACAGATATATTCTTCAAGGGGAAAACAATAAAAAAGGCCTGGTCTTTTGCTGAGAACAAGTATCACCCTGCCGAGGCCAGCAGTCACTCTGTATTACACAGACAGAGGATTTAGCCAAAACTTAGGGTGACTTCGCAGTTAAGAGATGCAAAGCCAATAATCAAAAGGTCCACAGAGGAAAGCAAATAGAAAAGAGGACTAAGGTAGAAAGGAAGAAAGAAGTGAACGTGAAGAAATTCCAGCAGAAGACAAAAAGAGGAGAATACAGCACCAGAAATAGATGGTTAGGTGACATGATTAAAGAATGATTAGAGCTAGGAACAGGACAAGAATTTGTAGCCCTATCTGATTTAGTGGGCTACATTTCTAGCCATACCTTCCTCCTTTATTTCCACTTTGAATCACTTTATATCCTTGTGAAGACAGTAAAAGTCTTGAGATCACGGATACATCAATATCATACAGAACTATACAAAATAAAGTGTCTTTCTTGCCCCGGAATTGCATAAATACATCAATGCCTGAAAAAACCTGGATGAACACATCCAAAATGCATTCATTTCTCATATTTAAGGCAGAAGAAACATAAAAGCAAGCAAAGGATTTTACATATCTAAATAAATAAGTGGGAAGAAAACCAACTTAGTAAAATCTTAGCCAGTAATATAGACAACTCTGAAAAGCTCTGAAAGAGAAACAGTGAGGGAATATTTGAGGTAAACCAGAGCTGGGACAGAGTGGGAAGAATGGGAGGAACTGGTATAGGAAGTCACCGTCCAGAGGGTATAGTGTGTGTAGCAGGAGTCTGTGGGAGAAGATGGATTGTCATTTCACAGTTGCAGAGAAAGAGGAAATGTGGAGTCTAGCATCAGAAAAGGTACTGAACCAAATCTCAATGCCTGTAACAATTATTTATTTGAAAGAATGACACGAAGAGTGAGGATGTATCCAGCAATATTTCCATTGGGTTGCACTTAAAAAAACGGGTTGTGGTTTCTCAGGCATCAACATTACAAGCAATAAAACAACACAACATAATTAAATGATCTTGAAAATTATCTTCTATAAGATGTGAGAGTTGTCTTCTATACGTAGTGTGTTTGTTTTCTAAAGAATTATTTAGAGAGATTTGCTTCATTACCAGTAAAAATAAATATTCAAGGAGAGAAGAAAAGTACTGCTAATGAATTAGTCTGATTAATTTAATTACATTTATAATTTGTTTCTTTTAGTGTATATTTTCAAAAATTGTATATTTAATGAAGAAGTATTATCTGCTGTTAGATGTAGGTAGCATCATCTCCTAGAAAAAAAAAGAAAAAGAAAAAAAAAACTACAAGCAATGTGTTTGTGCAAACATTGATTTTATATACATGTATGTATTGTTCATTGTCAATTAATTGCAGTTGTTGTCTTTACTTTACAAATTACAGTTCCTGCAACTGCTTTAATCTGTTGAGATTCAGTATAAGATAAGATGGCTGTTTTCACTTGAGTTAGGCAAAGTTTTTGGAAACGTAGCAATTAAATATTTAAGAAATAATGCTACAGGACTTCTTTGGGCTGCGTGTAGTAGCATTGAAATTATAAACTTTGTTGAATAAGATTGTTTCTTTCAGGTGATTTTTATAAGCATCACTGGATGTCTCCTTGGAGACATTCAAGGTCAGGCTGGATGGGGCTCTGAGCAACCTAGCTGTAGGTGTCCCTGTTCATTGCAGGGGAGTTGGACTAGGTGACCTTTAAGGGTCTCTTCCAACTCAAACAGTTCTATGATTCTGTATTGAAACTACTGGGAGAATAAGGTTTTGTTAAGGTGACAACTGCTTTACGCATGCCCCCATGCTCTCCTGGATGCAGGGATCATCTCCCTTCCCTGCAGTGCTGCTGACGAGCAACAGAGCACCAGAGCACAGGCATGGAGCACCGGACTCATGTGCTCAGGGCACAGGTAAGTGTGCAGATGCTCTGCGTGGGATTTACTCCTGACAATTCCTGGGAAATCTGCCAGGTTTATGCTTAGTCATTACATTTCCATAGAGGCTATGGGGATGAAACACTTGTCTGTGGCTGAAATAAAAGCAAATCCACAAGGGAATCCTGAGAGGGAAATCTTGGAGAGTTAGCATCCATCTTCCTAATAGCAGTGGTAGTTCAAGGCTCATCAGTTGGAAAAACAATGATTTATTATTTTTTTTAAGCACTGAGTACTTTTTGACAATGATCCTTCTAATTTTTATGATTATGTGCTTTCAAGGAAAAGTTTGCAGTAACATGTTTGACTCTAGAGATTCTGTGCAAGTTGTTCTGCTTTATTGCTGCTAGAAACATTTACTTGAGGAAGACAAGAAGCGTGGATTAGCTGAAGGAATATGACGTGTAGTAACAGGAATTAATGATGGGTTCTGTTTCCCAGGTTGGGAACTTGCAGATGTGCTGTGTGCCCCTTCCAGTTTGCTTGTTTCCCTTCCCATGGGAACCAACCTTTGGAAGAGGGATGGAAGACTGGAAGTACCTCCGTTTCTTTGCAACAGAGAGTTATGAATCTGGAAAGTTTTCCCAACTCCCACTCTTTACCTCCAGTAGTTCCTGTCTGATGCACGTAAGCCCCGTGTCATTGCCTGTATTCCTCAGGTTTTGGTCTTGTCTACCGTACACCAACAAGGTACCCATGTGAAAACTTCTAGTGCAAATAGTCTAGGTACACACACACATATTTCCAAATATCCCACATGCTTTATCTTTCCATGAATATTTCTCTGAATGAAACCTCACTTAAGAAAGTATTCACAAAGAAGTAAATAAAAGTAGCCATAGTCACAGAGCGAACTCCTCTTTGGTGCTAAAACAAACACTAACTACCACTGTTTCGTTTTTTACCCCGAGGACCTCTGGATCTACGGGAATTTTGTCCGTACATGGACTACAGAATTTGGTCCATAACTCTCACTCTAGGAACCACAAATTAATCGAAAACTCTAAAACAACCTATTTTATCTGTGACATGTGCTTACTTCATTACAATTTTCAAAGAGGTCACTTTGTAGAAGAAGAAAAAAGGTTTGAAAAGGTGCTGACTGAAAGGTTAAAATTTACATAAGTCCAGCATTATTATCATTATTAATAACTTCACATACCTCTCACATGCGTCAAAGTGCTTTACAGAATTAAATTCTACCCATTTTGAAGGAAGTGGGAAAAGTTCTGTCACCTGCATAATCTGAAAAGTTATTTTTCAAATCTCTCAGAACCATCCAGATAGAAACGTTTTCATTTCACTGCGGGGATGAAGAAGTGCTCATCATTTTTGTTCACCTTCACCTTCCCCGCCTGAGAGCTGGAGAGAATGGAGCCAATTGTGTTCATTGCCATTCCTGTTTTCTTGTTCTAGTAAAGCTGATTCAAATGAGGACAATATTACTGCAAGGTCTGGTGTTCCCTTTTTTTTTTTTTTCTGGGAGTAAGAGAAGTATAAATGGACTTTTTGAAGGTGGTCTGCAGCACTCACAAACAGTATCTGTTGGTATCTGTTGTCTCAGTTTTTCCCATCTTCCCGTTTTTGGAAGCATAGATGGGGATAGGTTTTATTTTTCTCTGATTTCATGGCTGGATATTTGCAAACACATAATCTCCAAATTCTGAATTTGGTTGGACTCTTAATCCAGTGTAATGCTGTTAAAAAAATTGGAGCTAAAGGGGATCACCAAAAATAGCAGAATAAAGACTTAAGTGAAGACAGAAGGATCTCACTTCTGTGAATAAATACCTTAAAAGTGATACTGAAAGCCAGCCATAATACCAGAGCTATCAGTTAGTGGAGATCAGCAAATATGTTGAACTAAATCGTACACCATGCAAATCAATTTACATAGCTTTGAACTTAATTCTCCTTACCCTCCCCCTACTCCTTCCTTTCCCTGGTTTACAAGAGATTTCCATTAGCTCCTTACTTATTTGCTTTTGTTTGGTTTTATTCTGTATCATGGCATGATCTCTGCTACGGGGGGGGGGGGGCAAGTTCCACA
>JAOWBP010002052.1:71102025-71126831 GCA_028571105.1 Tragopan temminckii
GGGGGGGCGCAAGTTCCACATCAGACAGGGGTTCCAAAGCACAAACCTCCCCCCCCATCCCCCCCCAAAAAAAAACACCCAGATAAACAAGCCTCTAATCTAGAGGCATATGAAAGTTCTCCAGACAAGGTCTGCTCCCTGCTTGGGGTTCATTTTTCTTTCTGGTTCTCATATAAAGAGGCCTGTTTGGGAAAATCAGACAGACTGTGTCTGCTTTGAATTTTTCAGGCAAACGAACACAGAAAACAGGAGTGTTTAGACTCCAGGCTGCTGGTGAATGCTCAGAATTCCCTGCTGTCCCCATGACTGTAGAGCTAGTTGGCACATCTTCAATAAAAAAATTACAAAAGTGATGCTCTGGAAATTCAATCGAGTCACAGAAATGACAAGAAAATAACAAATCCTCAGTGAAAGCTTTGGCAAAAAATCTATTTTGTTTCAAATGTAATAGCAATTCTGGTCTCTAATTTCTATTTTATTTTTAGTGACAAATGAATTACCAGCACAGCTCCTCATAATCTATTTCTTTCCATTTCTCAGACTCTTTTGGGGAGTGGAATAATTTTAGACTATAAAAATACGAGCCATCTGGTTTATATATAATTGAGCCACTTGTACACACATTTTTTTAGATGAAAAGCCATGTCTTAGACAGAGCTTGAGAAAGGCTGTGAAAAGTTATGTGTGGTGAAGAGCCATTCTGACTCTATTTCACTGCCTCTCTAAGCAGGTCTCCCAGCTGACCATGGTGTAGACTCACTGGGTACTACCATCTTGGATGAGATGTGGTACAGAAGTAGAGGCATCTTTCATTGCATGCATGGAAATTACTGTGTTGTTACCCAGGCACTCACAGAGGACCTTTTGGGGTTCCAGGGCTATGTCTGAGTTTAAGTATTTGAGCAGAAATACTGACTCTACTATGCCCAAAGTAGAAGTGAATATAGTACCGCCTTGATTCTTTTCTGCCCCATTAATTCATGCTCAGTAATTGGGTCAGTATATGGAATTGACAAGAATCCCGATACATCAAATGGGGCACCTGAAAGAGAGGCAGTTGTCCATTTTTTTTCCTCCTGCTTTTCCTCATCCTCATAGCCTGCTGCAGAGATCCTTCCTGTTTGTGGTTGACAATGTAGCGTTATCATTCAGTTTGCATTTATGTGTCTGGTTCAGAAATGATGAAAAGAGTCATGTGAACTATTCAGTGGGTGAGGCATCCCTTCCCCACATTAGTTTCCCTGTACACCTGGGAGTGATCCGAAAGGCATCAGGTTTTCCTAGCAGATACCCTAGTGATGTTATTTGTTACACTACCTTCAGTAGAAAAGGAACAAAGCTATGAAGTTTGGATCTATTTTCCAATTTGATCCCACAATCACAGCAAGTATGCAGCCAAGACAAGAACAAACAGCACAGTCAAAACAGTGAGCAAATGTGCTGAGTGTTAGTAGTTAATGAAATACAGTTGGCTGCCACTGCCATTGGGCAAACACAGATTGGAGGCTTTCAGCACAGCGATACTATATCTGCTCTAAATGGCTTTACAGCAATAATTGAAACACAATATGCAATTAAAGCATATTTACTGCATCCATCTACTTAAAACTTGTGAAAGCGATGAGGAACACATTTATTCAGTATACTTATCTCATTCTGTTTGCCCTGCTGGCTGGACTAGAAAAGAAACAGACAGGCAGAATGCTCAGAAGAGAACAGTTCTGCCACTCAAAAATGCATATTCCAACATCCTAAAATGCTTACTAATGCAGTTAGCAGGACAGGATCCAATGAAACATCAAACTGATAGCGGCTTCACACAGGTTTATACGTCTGCTACCAATCTGTTGTCCATTTATGCTATGTTTATGGCCCAAGGGAACAATCTCTGTTGCTTTACTCACAAAACTAGAGATTTGCAGAATGGTCCTCCAAGTATGTATGTTACTTAGCTCAAGGTTTTTTATCTTACATGCTGCTCTGAAGCAATCTGATTCAAGTATCAGGATAGACAGCTACTGACATTAGCGCTCATCAGATCAAACCCTAGCCAACATACATACTGCCTGAATGCCAGCAAGTAACTTGGAGGACTCCTGCAACTGTTTTCAGAATTTGTAATCCCTTGATCTTACATACTTTCCTGACCTGCTATTTTCACTTGCAATTGGTAATCTTGCTGTTTATCTTAATAATCAGAATGTATACAGAATGATGTCTTGGAGCTTGAGTACTCAAACTTGCCGAGAACACACACAACATGATTTCTACGATCATGTGCGATAGATCTCCAACGACAACAGGCATGCATTCCTCAAGAAAACAAGAACAGGCACACTTGCTATTACCCCAAATGACAACAGTCAATAAGAGAGACACTGAGAAAATTTAGAGGTGCTCATGATTATAAAGGTGTATGAAGCTTGAAACAGAGAAACTTCCCTGTTCTGCCTCCTTCCAGAACTATTTATCAAGTACCTGGTGAGAGCTTTGTGGAATGGCAGAGCCAGGGAACTTCTAACTAGACATCATAACCTGTACTTCCCAGTCTGCAGTCGCTATAAAGGTTAGGAGCTGAAATGAGAAACCCTCACAAAGCATTTAATGTGCAGCGTCACCATGTGTTTGACAGAGATGTTTAAAACTCTTCCCTGGTGAAAGATTTCCAAATGTAAGATTCTTGGATGATAGACTCATTTACTTCACTTTTTCCCATCATTGTCCAAAGTCAATTGTAAATTGATTAATAACTTAATCAACCACAGAATGAGTAAATATGGCAGGAACTCCTATCTCTTATCAAGTTACATTCCAAAACTAAAGAGCAGTTACATGCTGCTGTCCAACCCCAAGGGATGCAAAGATGTATACATCAGCTTCACAGTCTCAGAGACAATTCAGATCATGTACCATCTTCACTAAGCACAGATTCATCAGTTGCTAAATAAAATTAACAACATATAAAGCCTTTATATAAGCTTATTTATTCTCCAGTTCTGGCACAATTTTTTTCCTTCTGTAGTAGCAGACTAAGCACTAACAATGAGCACCATTAATTAAATTGCCTTTTAATGACTCAGGAGGCAAAAGCTGTAAAGAAGAGGAAACGGACAGAAACTTGGATTTAGACACTAAGATAGGGATTGATTTTGCTTCATTTTGACTGTCTAAAGAAAAGCATCTAGTCTAAGCTCATCATTTGTGTTTCTATCAGCTCTTTTCAAACAGAGAAGCAATTTCTTACAGAAGATAAAATACAATTACCTTAAGTGAGAAGTGATTTTGAAACACTTTGATTAAATACGATAAGAGCAGGTTATAAGGAGAACTATGTGGAGAGTAAGGAAATGAAATTTTTCTCTTTACAGAAACCTAAATGATAACAGAAGAACTCCTGAAGATCATTGTCTGAGTGGTTCCTACTTTCCTCAGGGTCTCCCTTGCCATCATTCAAGGATGACTCCAACGGCTGCAGATGTTACATGCAGCTCATATAAAATTGGAATTAACAAGATGCACTTCTTATTCTAATGTGAAGAAACATTTCCCTGGATTCCAGGAGCATCCATAAGATGGGCTAAAATACGAGAGTAACACACAGCAGAGCAGAAGCCACATTGAAGTGCAATGAAAACTGAGAGATCCTTTGCTGTTTGGACTCACCGAGACTCACAGCTGCCTCTGTCTCACCTTCCTGAACTTCACCTCTGTTCTCTTGAAAGATCACTTGTTCTGGCTCTCCTGTCAAGTCTGTGTGATGTGATTTAAAATCTATAAATTTCTGCCAGTGCTTGACTGTAGAATTTAAATCAGCTCTGAAAGTCTTTTGGATATAAGAATTTCACTGACATTTATTAAATGGCATGCTGAGAAATATTACAGAATGTGAAATGAACAATTTAGCTAACGAGAGTTTAGACTGTATTGTATGAATTAGCGGTTCATAAAAAATGCAAAGGTATATGGTGATTTCAGGACTAATGTGATTTTTATTTGAAAACTGTGATTCTCTGATTGTCTGGGGAAATAAAATATAAGAAGTGCTTTATGACTGGTGCATCTTCCTGCACACTCACCAGCTGCTTCCATGACATCTGATACAAGGAGGGGGACCACACTCTTAACCCATCTTCCATTATCACATCTCACTGTGTAATCGCTAATTCACAAATAGAAGCTGATGGGACCTGTGAAACCGCCAAGAGGAGAGATGTCTGAAAAATGATGATGACAGATTAAGAACAGCAGATAATCTAAAAGGTAGCTAAGAAATAGTTGGGGAGTGAGCAGGAGTGTGTATTCATACTGCTGTGAATCTGAAATACAGTGATTTCAGTGCATGTAGGAAGTACACAGCTTTTTATTTGTATCCCTTATGCCTTTACATAAGATCTTTTGAAGAAGAAAATATAAAGCATTCCTTCTTACATCAAGAGGTCTGCTAGCTGGGAGGCAGAAACAAAGTCAAAGCCTTTCATGTGGTCGAGGCAGTAGAGGTGGTAACACGACTCCATCCTTGGTTAATGTTAGTGTTAAAAAAAATGTCTATCTTAGACTTTTTTTATCTTCTCAGCCTTTGTTTTTGAATGTGGAATGAGACCTCTGCAAAGATTATGCAAAAGAGTGCAAGAGAAATGATGCATGGAATAGAAGAATCCCAAGCAATAGGTGTTCCTTCAGAGAGCCCTTAAATAGGAAACCTGGGTTGAAAGCCCAGTTGCAAATTCAGATTTGCTTAACTAACAGGGATAGAAGTCTCTCTCTTCATCTAACCCCTACTTGAAACTTCATGATGAACCTCAAAACTTTTCTCAATGACATTTATGCCAAGTATTTTTTCCCCTGTAAATTATTACACCACTTACAAATCAATGATTTTCAATTAAAAATATTAGTTTAGGGAAACAAATGAGGAGGTGAGGGCTGTCTAGCATTCTTTGCTAAGGCCTTTGCAGAATTCCTCCAGATGAATTGGATGTTTCCTCTGATCTCATAAAATATGTGGTGAAAACAAAATCCTCCTCGAGTTACTTAACTGAATCTGGAATGTCTGGAGGTATAAACTGGGAGTTAAGCCCTATACTTGCACCTTGGGAATAAATTCTGACTGGCAATTCCACAGCTGGAATCACCTTTCCAAGTTTCCCACCTCTCGTGCATGCTTTGAGACTCCATTCAATAGCATTTGCCATGCAGGCTCTTTTGCACTACAGAGAATCAAAGTGTTATGTATTGTGACTGTTTTTCAGTAAAAATAGTTTGGCAGACATCTCCTCAAGGACAGCAACGATGTCTGTGTTAAGTTATCATTCTTTATCTTTAACATGTCCTGTCAGATTTCTGGCAGAGAACAGTAAATCTAACACATTTGGAGTTACACAAAGTATTTTCCAGGCTGTCCTGTCTCAGTTCAGGGCTGGAGCACCATAAGTAAACATATGTGATTTGGAACTGGAGTCATACTGTCAGATCAACAACCTGAACTTTCACATTCAGAAATGTTATAAGCACTTGTTTACTGATTTCATCCTTAAGCTGTGTAAGAGCCAAAACAGCGTACAGGCCTGTGAAGATACTGCTCAAGAGAACTTCATTTACATCATCTGATAAATGTGCCTCATTATTACTTTTCTATCCAAACAAACAAAAGTTTAATCAGACATCCTACAAGTGTCTTTCTGAAGACGGACAAGAATACTGTGAACAGAACAAAAATATGAAGCAATAAGAAGTGGTAACTTACCTTACCTTTGGAAGAAAATTACAAAGTTGATTTTTCATTCGTAAAGTGATACAAATAGGATTTCTGTACCTATGGAGGACCTGTGCATTTTAGCTGTAAGCTTTGAGTGGATCAGTTATTACTGTTGTTGTCTTTGACTGAGCATTAGGTTATCAGGTAGTAGTAACTAATTCCTAGTGAATGCAGAATGACAAGACAGTGAAGACTGGTAATTTATTTTTTTTATTTAATACTAACTATCCTCCCATTTGTAGCTTGGATTTTTAAAAAGGAAAAAAAAAAAAAAACAAACCAAACACATACAAATTTATTTTTCTAAAGACAAAACTTATGTTAGAAATATCACTTTGGAGAGGTTGAAAATGTTCTGCTAAACTCCTGGAAAGTTAAAAAAAAAAAAAAAAAAAATTAGTTCAGCTTAAAAAAAAAAACAGTCCACACATCCAGAGAGATGGGATACTACATAATTTCTGGAGGTTTATGGTTTGTCTGGATATGTGTGCATCTGAGTGACCCACACTCAAAGTTAACTAAATTCAGTGGGAAATAATCAGTGAAGCAAAGGTATCAAATAATCAAATAATCCCTGCATTCCACCGCTCCATCCATGGCCATTCTTGGGCATTCTGGTATCATGAAGTTTATGTCCAAATTGTTAAATTATCTTCTTATGGTGGCTACATACAAACAATCTGTTAGGACTGACACCCTTGGGGTCTGAATTTAAGGGTAGGGTGTAACACAGGCCTGTGTTAACATCCAAGTTTTAGGTAGGACCTATCTGGGAGCTGGCAGGTTTGGGTCGAATCATGCCAGGAGCCATTCTAACAATTTAACAGTAACAACAATAAAGTTTCTACAGCCAGAAAACACCCTTGGGTTCTGAATTTAAAGGTAGGGTTATACACCATGAAAACAAAATTATTCTGTGCTTTTTCAAAGCCATAAATCTACACAGAAGTCCTCACCCTTCCAAACCCATGATTTCTGTGGGAGATTTTTCTGCACCCACTCACCTTTGAAAGCAGCTCTGAGCATGAACAGGTCAGTAGCTGCAAAAGATAAGAAACAAAAACACTTGGAAGAAAATAGAACAGAGGGCATGGTGCCAGTAAGTAAAGCACACCAAGAATTATGGAGTGGGCTTTTTTTCATTAGGGCTTCAATATTTGTTCCACAAGTCAAAAGCAGTGAACAGCTAGTGACTTACCCTTATGAAGAGTCTGGGGAATAGGATCCTCAAGCTTGTGCAGAATCAGCCTTGCTGTCTGACATAATTTTGTATGCTGCAATGGCTATGAGCCAGAATGCTGTACTTGAATGCAATCTAATGCTACCACTCCAGTCCACATCCACTGCAATCTACAGTAAGAACCCACAATATACACCAGACTTCATAGCAGAGGTATCCATCAAAATGACAAAGCACACTGAAGGCAACAAAATACTTTTTGTGTCTTCCTACCATGATTCAAAATCAGTTGGAGCACTTCATGCATTTAAATAAAGCTATGGAAGTCTTGCTCAATGCCCTTTATGTTTTAGTAATCTTATTTATTTATTTTTTTCCTTAGCTAATGGAGTACATTTATGTTTTAGCAAACTCAGTGCTGCCTAAGGACAGAGGTTTCACATACTTAGTAACTTAGTAATGATGTTTCTGTAAAAGCCTGAAGCTTTCTCCTTACAAAGAAAAAAAATGCTTGTAACTTGTGGAGACAGAAAATGGTATACAGAAATATACTCACTCTGGGAACAACAATTCTAGGATAAGTTATTTTCCTAACATCTTGAAGAAAAGGTAAAAATACAAATACGCTTCTAAAAACCTGTAGCTGATACACACCGGCACAACTCCACTGATATTGTCAGAGCTAAACCAGAGTTGCCAAAAGCTGACCCATTCTACCAATTTCAACTGATGAGATGGCTTATTTCTTAATAAAACCTGAAAATATAAATAATTGTAGTGTAGGACATGAACCTGTTAGAGTGAGTCCAGAGGAGGATCAAGAGGATGATCAGAAGGCTGGAGCTCTTCTTCTTTTGTGAAAAGAAGCTGGGAGAGATGGTGTGATTCATCTTGGAGAAAGCCCTGGGAAACTTTATAGTGGCCTTAAAGTATTTAAGGGGAGCCTAACAAGAAAGATGGATTGAGACTCTATCAGACAGTGAAGTGATAGGACAGCAGTAATGATTTTAAACCAAAAGAGGAACAATTCGATATTAGGAATTTAGATATTGGAAATAAAATTTTATTCAGAGAGTGGTGAGGTACTGGAACAATTGCCCACAGAAGCTGTGGATGCCCCGTCTCTGGAACTGTTTCAAGCCAGGCTGGTTGGAAGTTTGAGCAGCTTGATCTAGTGGAATGTCTCCTTGCCCATGGCAGAAAGATCAGAACAAGATAGTCTTTAAGGTCTCTTTCAACCCAAACCATTCTATAATTCTATTATTTATGTTCATATGTTACGGTTTGCTCCTCTTGCTTTCTGAAGTCATGCAAGAACTGTGTCCTTTTTGTCCTTTTTTGCATATTGACACTTCTAATGTAGCTGGAACAGAAATCTCTACCTGTGAATATGTATATTGTGCATATAATATGCAAAATTGTGGCTAAAGGTAGAGATTTAACAACTTGATCCTTACCTGTATGATGAAGAAAGGTCTAGACTAGACCCTGAGGGACAACTATGTAAATTTTGTGTTATTTATAACATTTAAAGTGCGTTCTCCTGCAGGCCTTTACTATTTGGAAATTTTCCTTCTCTGAAAATCCCTAACAGCAAAGGAAGGCTAAAATAAACCAGTTTCTTCACCTTATTCTCTGCTGATGCTCCGTGGAGGAATTTCAGCAGAGAGTTTACTGTGAGAGGGGGACAGACATTGCAGAATCCATTTTGGCCAGAAATGAGGATCGACTGAAGTTATGTCACATTTTCAGCAGGTTGCTTGTTACTTTTCCTGGAAATGGAAGATCTGGAGAAATTTCCTGTGTATGTGAGCTACAAGGGCTGACTGAAACAATGCAGTAGTGTGTTAGGCTGCGTGCTTGTGCGTCTTTCCATGTAAATGTATAAATATGCATATGTGTATTTAAATATAAATAAATCTTTAATGTACTGAATTGCTCTTCTGAATGATGCTATTTATACAGCAAATATTTACATTGAACTGCATACATATTTTAGAAGGAAGGGACCTAGGCAGATCACTTAGTCCCTCCCAAAACTTTGAATTGGGATCAAGTAATATTAGGGAAATGTTTCTCATATATGATCTTAAATACCTCCAGTCTAAGAGATTCAGCATTCATTTTGACAATCAGTTCCAGAGCCTAAGGTCATAAAAATCTGAACATGTAAGACCTCAAAGCATACAGTTGAAAGTATTCCTTCCAGAGTATATTAACTTTGCATTTCCAAGAGCACAGAAACCATTCAGCCAACGTGATGACCATTCACTTTGTTTTGCTGCATCCCTACATAACAGTTTGGTGTCAACAAGTAGCAAAACATATGTAAATACTTGCATAATCTTCCAGATTTGCTACTTCACTGACTGCTACCAAGTTCTTCTAAGTTTTCAATAAACTTAACAAATATTGTGAGATTAGTGTAGAGCTTTAGGCTACCTCGTGCTTAACTTCATGCCATATTGAAAAAATAGTAGTCTTTATTCTGTTTCCCACTTATTGACAATTCCGAGTTCATGAAAGTTCCAAATTCATCTCATGCATGACTCTTTTGATTCCTTATAATGTCTTCTGCAAAGATTCCTCTATGAGATCTTTAGAAAGTGTAATGAATTGTAGCTACTACTGTTATCCACTCTTTAGCTGATATGTTCAAAGGATGTACCTATCATTTTTTCCTTTTGCAGAAACTACCTGTATTAATCTAGATCATATGAAGTTCAGGTAGTTGCTTGAGATCCAGTTTTTCATTTTTATTGCAACCAGTTCTTTTTCCGCTCATTTTTCATCAACTTTTAAAAATAGTGACCTTTGAAGGTGCAAAAATATTTTCCACTTGTATTCTGCTTCCTTACAAAAGTCTATATATGAAAATGAGTGAATATGTTCTTCTCTTAAAACATATCTGCTTTGTTTTATTTTACATATCTTGTCTGGCTAACAAAGATTATAAACTTGTCTACACAGCAGTTCATAAAAGATTCAGGAACAGAAGAACAAATAATAAAGACCTGTCCCAGGGTTTATTAATGCACATAAAAGGATATTTAATTCAGACATCTGACTAAGGACTGGGAAAAGAGAATTTGTGAAATAGTCAACTAACAGCTCAGAATTAGCCATCCATTGTAAAAATAAGGCCTCATACCATGGGTAAAGGAAAACAAATAAACACAGCACAAAGCTTTTTACAGTGAAAGAAATGAAGTGAGCTGACTTTCAGGTCTCCTTGTAATGAAGCGAAACAGAGCAAACCATCTAGATTTGCCTCTTTCCAGATTACTTCTTAATTCTTCTTGTGTGGGCAGGGTACAGATGTTTCACCCAGAGTTTGGAGCAGCAGTTCAGCAGTAACAGATATGCAAAACATCACAGGAGCTGCAGGCCTTTGGGAGTTCACAGAGCTGCTCACGCGGGAGAGCACTGGCTTCTGCATGTCAGAGGAACTGCCTGACAGCCGGTGTTTCTCCCCTCCAGGCTGCTGCCGGAATTCTTCTGCTTGCTTACGAGAACATATGCTTGGAAAAGAAAAAAAAAGTACCCTTCTCTGCTATTTGGCACCTAAAGCCTGATTTTAATTTCTGGGTGCAGCTTTTTCTCTGAACATATTGCTAAATACCAGCACATTGCCCATCTGTTCCAACTTGGTGTCTTCAGGGCTGAGTTCTGTAGAGGAAAGGTTATCATTAACTTGCCTTAAAAAACTTGATTCGTTTACAAAAACAGTGACTGGGGAAACTCATTGTACTCTCCTCACGCTGCAGGTTATTCCTCCCTGTTTTCACCGAAAGGATTCAGAAACAAAATCCTGCAGCCTGATGAGTTTGAGCAATCTTTCCTTCCATTCTTTCCTTCCAAATCTTTATTTCCATTTTGATTCTGGATTATCTTCAATGCAGGCTCTGAGGAAATCCTATAAGCCACAGACAGACCTGGGTTTTCTAGAGTGACTGGAAGGACACAAGTTGACTGAGGAGTCTGACGGGTTTGTGGACATCAGTGAGTCTGAATAACCAACTCTGAGTTTATAAAAATGTTAACTTTTATCAAATCAGTACAACATAGTGCTCTCGGAATAATTCCTGATACAGTGTACAGAGAGAAAGGTCTTGTCACAGCAAATAGATAACAGATTTCCAAATGTTTTATGTCACATATCTCCTTGAAAGTTCTCATAGAAATTAAGTTTCTGCATTTTCTATAGGCATGGCACCCATATATGAAAATCTGCAAATCTTTACCTGTTAGTTTAAATCCCTGTATGAACTTGCACAGGCTAAATGAGGCATATAACATCTCCAGGGCTCCTCCTGGCTGCTGGTGAGTCATTTGACAGGTAATTCAGATCCATTGGGATCTGTCACATAGACGGTCAGCCCAGAAGGCCTCATGGCAATGGGCCTTCCAGCTCCAAGCTGGACAAGAATCCAGCATCCTACCAACAGTCAAGAGATCAAAAGTTTCAGTGTGTGTTCCAACAACATCTGTCATGAGTCAAGAATCTGTTAAATAGAAATGTCCAACCAATCCTAGGAAATAAACCTCATCTACTTTAAGGAATGGCCAGAACTTCCTGAAGTACTATCAATGTCATTGTTATGATGAGAAATTCTCCTCAAACATATATCTCAAGGGAGCTGTGGTAAGATTTTGTAAATTTTTACAAGACATTATACTGAAGAAATGATATTTACATGCTTCAATTCTTTAATTTCATCTACGTACTTAAGTATGTGTATGTACAGGTGTATATGCATGGTCATGTTCTATGTGTGCATATGGGTGTGTGTGTATGCTGGTAGGTAGATGCTTACGGGTGTGGGTGTGCATCTTTCTGTCAGTCAGTTCAATCCAACATTAAAAAAAAAAAAAAAAAAAAAAAAAAAAAAAACTAGGGTCATTTCAAAGACATTTTATTCCCACAACTGTTAGGAAAATCAGTAACTGGGCGGAGCAAAAATAGGTTACGGCTACATCTATAGTAGCGAGCTAAACATGCCTAGTACTGTTCTGTGCTCTTGAAGCCAACTGGCATCAAACAATGTTTCCTATCCTTCCAAGAATGGTGGCCATGTCCAAGTGCCTATTTTGATGGGCCTTGGCCTTTTCTAACTTCTCAGTAGTTCCTGGGAACTGTTTAAGAAAGTGCTAGTTTTCTCTGGCCAGAACCGTGCCAGCTAGTATTCTCACAATTTAACAGAATGATTGATCAAGTTCCAGTGCTTGGAAACTTTCCCTAGTATTGTTTAATTTACTAGTGTAGATGCAGCTTACGTGTGCACCCAACTGAGAAGAAAGCTGTTCTGTTAATTCTTTATTAGACACCATATTATGCCCAGTGGAGCGATGTTCTGAGTATCCCAGCAGTGGCGAAAGATTTGGTTCCCCACTCACGCTGTCAGATGTTAAGGAGACTACCAGGTGGCACAAATCTGTTGGAAAATGTGCTGTATTGTTTCCACTGTTCATAAACCTGCTTGTTTCTTCATGTCACCAAGCACTTCATCTGCTGTGGGAAAGACATGTATTCAAGGCCAAGGGAAATTGTAAGAAGGGCTCTGAGGGTCACTCACACTAAAATGGCTTGTGATTTCCTAGAGGTAACATACTCCCCTGCTTTGGACTGAGGCTGCCTGGAAGTCAGCAGTGCTGAACTCTGACTTACTTAGGTGCCATGGCTTTTTTCCAGTGATGTACAGACAGGGCTATAGTGCACCTGAAAGTACCTATTCCTGCAGCACTATGCACAGAGTGGAAGCAAATAGTCAGACTTATAGATACAGAAATAGTTGAAAGAGGTGGCAAACTGGCCTGTGGGGGTTGGAACTAGATGATCTTTAAAGTCACTGTCAACCTCAACCTGTCTATGATTCTATAATTCTGTGATTCTATGGTTCGAACTGAGAAAATTGAGGTTTGGCAGCAATGTCACAAGAGGAACAAAAGCTATGACTTCTCTGTAAGCATGACCGTCTCCTTACCTGTAGTTCTCTACTGCTTGCTACATGAGACAGGTACTGTTTAACACAGCAGGAATACCTGAATCAGAAGCCTGTACACCACAAACACCAATGCAGACTCTTCATCCTGATGAACTGAAAGGAAGAGCTTAAATAATAAAAGAGCCTTTTAAATGATATCATGGTATCTTAAAGTGGAAGAAGTCTAAAGAAAGTTGCTTTCAGGAGCAAAACAGTGTAAAGAACCTGGTCAAAATACACATAATCATTTGTAGAACAATAACAGTGAGAGACCAAAACAAGGTGGTGTTCCCAATCCAGGTCCAAGACCGTATGAGGCAGAAAAAGTAAGGCTTTGTGTTGAACAGCTTGAGTCTAACTAAACAACTCTTGCAGTGGTTTGAAGGAAAATGTGTGATCTACCCAAAATTATATGTCAAGTCAGTCACAAAAAAAAATTTGGTTTCCTGACTGCCTGGCCTGTGATTACCCAGTTGTTCATGATTCCTATCATATGGACAGAGGTAGATATAGAGGCAGAAAGACAGGGATAAATATTAGCGTACATACAAAGGAGATACTGCTGTCAGTGAGCTGAACACTGAGCTTATCACTATTGGGACTGATTAAAAGCTTTTCAAAAGAACAGATTTCCATGGGAAAAGTGATCTGCAAGATCGGAAGGTTTCTGGAAAATATCAACATACTTCAAACTTGAGAGGAAATCGTAACAAATTTCAAATTTTCAATATCCTTTTCTGTCTGTGGTTTTTGTTTTTAAGATGTTAAGGATATATCTAAGCAGTCAAAATATAGGAGTAAAAAAGTTTCTGAACACTTCACTTTGTAGGGAGTTCCTGAAACACTGCTTTCCCAGGATAATGGTGAACTCAGGCTCTGGGGATGTATTGGGATTTTTTTCATCAGTCATCTCTAGTACAACAAGGGGAAATGTACAGCCAGGGTGTGCCAGTATACCAACTGATCAAACGAGCTGCACAGGGATATGTGGCCTACCCTTTGCAAACAAGGCCATGCATGTACATGCCAACACAATTACTTTGCTTGGATGTGCCAGGAGTAAATGGAATGTAAAGTAGTCTGTAAATAGCTAATAAATCTTGCTCCCAGAGTTTTATGTGTTTCTACCTAAGTCAGGAAGGAACTTGATTTTTTTAAAAAAAGTTAATGCAACTAGCTTAAATGTGGTGTTTAGTGGAAGAGAGAATGGAAAAGGTTTTGATTGTTCTGTTGTTCCCTAGAGGGGGGCATTAGTTTTAAATAAACATTTTTAAGATCTTCAACCTTATTTCTAAAGGAAAACAAATCATCCACAAACTTAGGCAGACTCTTTTCTGTTTAGCACAGCAATGCTCCCAAAAAATAATATCAACAGAAAAAAAGTTTGTGGAAGATGACTGAAGCAACTAGTTCTACAAATCCTCTATTCAACTCCATACACTGAGCAAGCTAAACCCTCTGTGTACCTAAAATGATTCACTTTGTGGAAAGACTAATTATTTTTATCAGAAAATAAAGGTTGAAATTAGACTTTTCATTATTCAAAGTCTGGGGCAAATCTGGGGATAAAACTTCCTGATCCACCTTCACCCTATTCCTTCTCAGAGCAGCTCCTGAGTTTTCACTGAGACTTGTAGCAGTGAGTCCCAATAAGTCATAAGTCCAGCAAATATGATGTCTGCTCAGAACAGTTTGTTCTGAGGTCTAATTCTGTGTTGCCATGAGCAGCACAGTCAAAAATTGTCACAGTGGTTTATTGGGAAGCTCTGCTGATAGTGAAGGGCTGTTTTTTAACTTTCCCTGTGAGGAGAAAATATGATTGTGCTAAAACAATGATTCCACAATGTAGCCCCAAAGGCTGAATTGACTGTAATGTATAGTTGACTTCAGAAGCCTAAACAGTTGGTGCTCTGTCTTTCTGCCAGGACATTCATCTTCTCCAAAAACATTATCAGTCTCTGCTTGAATGTGTGCACAGCTGTAGTGTTTGAAGACACTGAGTAAATTATCTTGTATTAAATGTTTTTAATTGTTTTTCACTGGACTGTGACCTGACTTCAGAAACATTTGAATGACGGCAACTAGCAACAGGATATCCCAACAAGTGAGAAGATCCTGTGTCAGTGCATTTGCTGGAGTTAGAACAGTAGAGTTTCTTTTTTCTTTAATATGTCCACAAGAAAATCATCTGCAGCAGGGAGAATGCCAGAGCTTATCAGAGAGAGAAAAAAACTGCCTGTATTTCCTGGATCTTTCTGAGCTTGGGAATATTTGTTGCATGATTTTGGGCTACACTGACAAGGTTGTGCCAGTGAAAGCAAATGAGACTTTGAAACTGTCTTGCTGGATTCTGTGCAGTCTACATGTTCTCTGTGTCTTTGGTACAGATGACCCTTCAGTTGGACTTGAGGCAAAAACTGAAGTGAAATCCCTGGGTTATTTTCGTCTCTTCTCCTTTTCTTCAAAGTGGTGTGTCTCTGTAGGGAATTCCGGTACAGTCACCCTTCTCCAAGACTCATTATCATTCTCTGATGAGCTGAGAAGAACTAGAATGCAAGAGTCACTAATTAGTCTTCTTAAAAGTGATAATAATGATCTCTATTCACCATTTCTCCACCAAAACAAACTCAGAGAAATATATCACAGAGGGTACAAGGAACCTACACTTGATCAAAGACCTATGGACTTTTTGAAAAAGACTTCAGGAGAGACATACGATGTGATTCTTTGCAATAGCAAAGACTGGACTCATAACCCAAAAGATACTTCCTTGTTTCATATTCCTAAAAAAGCAAGAGCAGATTTGCCCCAGTTGGAAACCTTTGGTAGCAACACTGACGTCTTCCTACAAGGCCTCTAGCCATGTGAGGGCAAAACAATTGCAACGGGACTGTGTGAAAGTGAAGGACCTTTTACTGAACTCATTTTTGGACTGCGCACAGGACTTGATACACATCCATGTATTTAAAAAGGTCACCACATTTGTTAGGAAAGAAATGAAATGTACATCAGTGCTGTACTTAATTGCAAAGCCAAGAGCTGCTGAAAGGCACAAAGTTGCAGGAATTTACTGTTTTCTCAGACTGGTGAATTAATGGTACAGACTAAAAAAGACTGGAGGAAAAATAAATGGATTAGCCAAAATAGAAATATTCTGTTGGCATGATTACTTCTTTAACAGGTTAAAGAACCTCTTAAAATAAATAAAACGTTTTACATTCTAAAATGCTTTGTTCTATCAGAATTCCCTTTTTTTGCTATTTTTAGAGCAGTCACCACACCAATGAAATGATTATACATACTACACTTTTCTTGACAGTGGTCTACTTTAAATGTTTGCTTGAGATATTCTTATAGCATCACTTTCCCTTCTTTCAATCAATGGTTATTTAGCCAGCAAACAAAGAAATACCTTGCTAAAAGCACATTCAGATCAAGGAGGAGTGTGATCAATCAGTCAGATGGCAGATCCAGAAATAAGAATCATCCACAACACAAGGTGATATGGTGTTTGTAGCACAACACAGATTTTGTGCTTAGAGAACCCAGCACTTTAGTTCACAGCAGCAAAATGAACTTCCCAATTGTTTTCAGTTATTGCGCTTTGATTTGCATTGCAAAGTGGACACTGAAAATGAGATCTGCATTTCCTTTGTCCAAAACAAAGCCAGAAGATTCACTCCATAACTGCACCTCATGTTCCCCAATTGCAAATGGCCATTGAGTCATACCTGTGAAGTATACATGAACGTGGGCTTTGGGAACTCAGTGCCCAATGTTTCACATACACATACAAATCTAGCCTGAATCTGCACTGGTCCAAATAAACTCTCTTAGTAGGCAAAGGAAAGAAGAAGGAACTTCTAGCATATGAGTCATCTGACCCAATTTTGTTATCTCACTCATAAATATTGAGTTCTGCTATAGGAGCACTAATTATACCTGTTTAAGTTCATTTAACAGATCCTGCATGTGACTGATTTTATTTATGTATAGTATTTTCTGATCTTTTGGGTGAGTTCTAAGCTCCTATGATCCCTAGTTTGGTATTAACTAACAAACATTTGCAGATCTAACTCATTTTTCCACCATCTTACAATCTTCTCATATGAGACCTTGTTTATTATAGCAGATCACTTCAGACTAATGTCAACACTAGTAATCAGTTCAAATGCATTGATGACTTCTCTGAAATTTTCAAAAGTTTAAGGAGCAAAACTACTTTTTGTTTAGGGAGATGTGTTTCTCCATGAAGAGTTCAGAAAATGCTGAATTGGATGTAGTAGTCTTCCCCAGGACACCTTAAATAAAACTGTATTGTCCTACTGGCATGTTTATACTTTCCAATGTTTTGATCTTTGCCTTTCCTTGCAGAACCTGTATTCCTTTTCATTGAAGTCTGTTCCATCTCACCTTCTCAACATCCATTTATTCCATTACTGAGGTCCTTCACCACTCAGATGGTGTCACTGTTGAGCAATGCAAAGATTCTCTACCTTTCTGAGAGAAGAGCACACTGATAACCAAAGTGATTTTCTCCTAGCATGGGACATAAAAGACTAAAACCTGTACTGTCACCCCACTGTTGGCAGCATACAAGCACTTTACCTACTGATACTACGTGCTTCTTTTTCAGCTGTGACTGATACTAAGAAATTAGACGTTCCTCAAATGAGAGCATCAGTACAACTGTTAATAACTCAGAAACTCACTTAACTGTGGGCCAGGGCTACAGGAGAGCACTTGTCTGGTTGAGGTTCAATGGGTTCTGTTGTGCACAGAGATAAACGGCACAACACCATGACTCCCACAGAAGAAATAAAGAAAGAAAAAACACAAAAAAGCATGCTTAGAAAATGCTGTTAGATGAATTGCTAACGTTTGGAGTCAAAGGTACAGTTTTCTACACAGTTTTCTACACAGCCATATGAGCAGAAAGGATTGCAGGTTGACCACACCAAATCTGTACTGGGGTTCTGCCTTCAACAGACATACCGTAGTGTTGGCTCTTAACCACAGGTATGCTCAGGAGAGAATGCTGTGCACTGAGAAAATAGTGACCAATAACAGGCCACTAAGAGTAGATGGGAGGAATTGCCACTGTCCTAGATCCTCCTACCTAGCACCATAGATTTTCACCTTCCTGGCTATAGAGATCTTCCATCTAAGCCGCATCTGCCCACAGTCATTGTCTTGCTCCACAGCACTGAACATCAAATGCTGTAATGGACTTTGTCCACCTCCCGCATGATGCTAACTTTCACTTCTCACTGCTGGTTCTCTGGTTTCCCAATTACATTTCTTCCTCACTGATTTCTATGATGTGTCAACTAATTTTGTTACAACTCCATGATGCTGTGCTTCTTTAATGTCTCTATCAGCGACCAGCACATTCCTGTTCTCTCAAACTCACTTTCCTTTTTCAGGAAAGTTTCCTTCTTCAATTGCAGACCTCCTTTTTTTCTTTCTTTCTTTCTTTCTTTCTTTTTTTTTTTTTTTTTTAATGACTGTTTTATAGCAGGAAAATAAAAATCTGTCTCTCAGAACTATTTTTCCAATCATTTCCTTATCTTCATATTTCTGATTTGGATGGGTGCTTTTGCATAAGGACTATACAATTCGCAATTCACATTTGCATCCAAGAAGAAAACATACATTTGGATTCAGAGAGATGAAGTACTACAGATCTGATAAAAAAGGTACATGAACTTCATCATGGTAGCTCTTAGTTAAAGATTTAAATGTTTCATTCTTTTAATCAGACTAAGAGTTTGTTGCATTCCAGTGCAATCTATACTGGCCCTCCGCACTGACAGTGCAGTTACTGCAAGGGGAATTCACAGCTGTCACCGTGTCACCATTTGACACAGCAGCTGGCTGGGATTCAACGAAGAGTGATTCAAGGCATGGACATCCCAATGACAAGAACATAAAGCTTTTTCACCTTGAGCCAGGTATACTTGATTTCGACAGTTTCTGGGTTTAAATCCAAATTCTTCAACAGCTCAAGTTCCAGGGGAGGAGAAAAATCAAGAAAGAAAAATACTGCTGTTAAGTGACAGCCCTGTGCTCATCTCAGCTTGAGAAGCCTACATTCACATCCTTTCCTCAAATCAAGTTAAGCTGGTAGCTGTATCTACAACTGCTGTCACAGCTGAATGCCTTAATGCATGTTTATGCCTAATCTTGGTTTAAACCCTCATGTACATTTTGGAATTTTTTGTGCATTGTTTGTTTGTTTGTTTTACCTTCAGTTCAAAATGAAAACTGCTGTGGAAACGTTGTTTCTTTTTTCTTTCCCATTTCATTTTGTGAAAGAGAGTTCTTGTTTTCTGGCCAACATCACCTCCAGCTTCAGTTAGCACCGTAGGCCATTTGACTTGCGATGGAGTGGAACTGATTACACCCCATAGAAAGCAGCACTGGACAAACACACTAGTTTGTTCCTTACAGGGTCCAAGGAGCTAATTGTCTGTATGACAAAAGGCATTTCTTTCTCAAACTTCCCTTTCCTCTCTGCTGAGTGAAATAGCACTGTCCTTTTAGGAAGTGAAGCCTCAGATTACAACTTATTAGCATCTGATCCCTGCCTAAAAAAGCACCATTATACATTTTCTTGTGGCATTACTATTGCCTAGGCCTCTAATTAGCTGAGCTCCTGGTCTGTTTTGTTAGTTATTCTACCATAACAAGCCTTAGCTGAGGCCATAGGTCTACTGCAGCAGGCACCATGCAAACCAATTGCAAATTATATGTTCTCTGTCCCAAACACTCATTTGCCAAAGGTCACAAAAGAAATTACAGGCAAAAGACAGAATCCAAATCTCCTGTATCCTTAGTCCAGTCCATTAACCAAAAGACTTCCTCCCTTTCATGGTAATTCCTATGGCTCAGCGATAGTTTTCTTTTTCCAAAATACTAGATACAATAAATTACATGAGATGGAAAATGTGTGTTAGTGAGGAAGAGAGCTGGGACTACAAGCACGCATGTTGGTAGAAGGGTTGTTTTTGTATTTTGCTGACATAGGTGAAATGCAAAGTAGGTGAAATCTGGTTAGCCTAAGATGTCATCTGATACACTGAGAGAAGCAGATCAATAAAAAGCTTTATGTTAGACCTCGCATGCCAAGACAGTAGCTATGAAAAGACAATGGGGTGTCATGAGAAAAATAAACACATAGTTGAATGGTTGACTGCTAAAAAAGAACTTCATGAAGATTACTGGAAAACTGAGGGGGATTTTACTGAGAGATGGAAAAGAAATATCCACATTGCAAAGAAAAAAAATTTGAGACACTTTTTACAGAAGAAAAAATAAAGGCTTCAAATAGAAACACTCATTTATGCCCAGAAAAAGAATCAACTTCATGTTCTCAGGCAGAAGCACACAAGCATAAAGTATATCGATGATATCTTCATCAGCCAAAATTATTAATAAATGTTGCTTTAAATTCAGCTCTGGGCCTTGTGCAGGTGGGACATAGTAAATTCTAGACTATCTCAATGGAGTTTGCATACACGCTTCTTCAGGCTGAATGGGGTTTCCCCCTCTTCCAGGAAAAATAATTGTGACTTGCACACATGAGGTTCTGAAACATCAGTTCCACAAACAGGCAAGCGGGAGATTAACAGAGCAGCCATAGGTGGGGTACATGTTCATACACACGGCTTGAACACTGTCAAAGAGGTTAAAAAAGTGGCACCTTTCATGCAGCTGTCTCAATTAGAGGAGAGTACAAACCAGTATTTTCTAAGAAAAAAATTACCATAATCCGAGTACAAGCTTCCATACAATGATAATTGCAGCATTTCATTCTAGCATCCGGTAAAACTACATTTTGTCTCTCAGTGCTGCAAAGAGATGGAGAAGTGATAGTGTTCCTGTTCAGTAGATGAAGAAATAGAGACAGAGAGATTACATGAACTGTGCAAAGTCACATAGAAAGTTTAGGTCAATGCCAGGAACAGAAGTCAGACCATGGGACTCCTGAACCTCTGTCCAGACATTAAATCCAAAAGAGTTAGTTAACCAAAGGCAACATTTGGGATCCCAGAGCAGATCCCTCAGTCAACCTCAATACAGAGCTTCCAGTACTGAGTTGCACAGTGAGACATGCATTGCAGGATGTGTGTACTTATGGTGTATCAGGTTATGTGCTGTGGAGAAGCAGCGGTAAAAAGTTGCTATCCCAGAATCTGCCCTCCACTGTCACAGTGCTCAAGCTGGTGCAGAGAACACCACTGCAGACCTTGAGATGGAGCTGAAGGGCTGTGTCATCAGCTGTGGATGTCAGGTGGGTCTCGCACAGAAGTGTCACAGAGAGTCACCTGCTGCTGGCTGCATAGCTACTGCAGCCGTGTTGTTAGGGAGAGCAGCAGCCCATTGAACCTCTTAATATAATGTATGAGATTGGTTTCTTCTCACCAATAGCAGAACTGTAAGCCAAAAAATGCTTACAAATATGGCTCTAGCTAGAAAGAATAAAGGATCCTGTCACAATTTCCCATCATGTCTTTATTTCTGAAAGCAGCAAGCAAAGCACCCTTTGGATTCTTGAACACGATTCCTCCAGAAATAGTGTGCCTTTATGTTAAAGAAATAGCAAATTCCCAGATGAGATTTGCATCTTACATGAGGCCCACTATAAAGGTGCATGAAATTTCTCTGGAAACCTTTCTCGTCCTCTGTTGATGGCAGTAATAGAAAGGCAGAAACTCATCCAGAAGCATAGCTGAATAGCAAGGGAGTTGGTGCACACTACTGGAATACTGGCACTACAAAATGTGCTTATACATCTGTAGGAACAGGGCTGTGTCCACCCCACCTGGCCATGGTGTGTGACATCAAATATTATTCCTCCCTCATTCACTGTGTAGGGAGAAGCACACTGTACATTTGTGCTGACTTGTTGCTGGTTTGGGGCTGAGTTGGTGAGAATAAGCTCCCTGAGTATGCACTAACCAGTCTCTTTTTATTCCTTATCTGCCATTCCAAGAATGTCAGGAAAAGGTTTTTCACTGTGAGGCTGGTCAGGCACTGGTACAGAATCCCCTAATCCTGACATCAAGCCTGCTAGAGTTCCAGATGCTTTTGGGCAATGCTTTTAGACATGTGGTTTAATGTTTAGGTAGTCCTGTGTGGAGCCAGGAGTTGAACTCAGTGATCCTTGTGGTCCCTAGATATCTGCCAAATCTATCTCCATTCTGTTTCCTAACACCAAAGGCAGTAATTCAGTGGGTGCTGTACAGTCTTTTGCCATTTGTCTGTGCGCCAGAACAACAACAACAACAACAACAACAAAAAAGCAGGAGGAGAGGAAGATGCAATAGTCAGACCCTTGGCCCCAGTGGCTTCTTGTGCCTTGTCAAGGTCAGAGGGGCAACAGTCCCTCCCATGTGGAAGGGAAAAAAAACAGAACTTCACAGAGCTGCACATGAAATGGCATTTCGTGCTCAAGGGCATGGATGAACCAGGAGAACAACACCCTTTCCCTCTGCAGTGTGCCCATGGGCTTCTGTCAGTTCTCACCAGAAGTTCCTTTATCTTTCTTCCCTTTCCTTGTGCATAAGCAACAGAACACAGTGTTTTCTCCCTAGCAACAAGGCTGTCACTGGTGATGCTCAGAGCTATTGATTTCAACAACTCTCCAGAGCTCTTCAAGCCAAGAGGGAATTGTAATCACTTCACAGGGTGGCAGAACCACAAAGAAACAGAGAGGAAAATGGGTTTCCATGTAATTGTGGAAGGAATGGGGAACACAGAGTTTGAAAAGCAAAATTACAGCCCAAGGCTCTTGTAAGCATTGTTATGCAAATCAACACAAACGCAGCTAGGATTTGTCCTCCAAATTCCTAGTGATACCCACAGGCACCAATTTTTAATTAGAAATTATCTGAAATGCTCAACATGCTCATACATGCACTGAAACACCTGTGAGAGTCCCCATACCTCTGCTGGGTGTGACAATACACAGACCAGTGCCCAGGTCCAACGTGGAGCTACACTGTGCTCAGTAGGAGAAAGGTTCTGGGAGAGTAAAGCTACTTGCCAAGGGAGTAATGGACTGCACATGAAGATCAGGTTTGTTATCTGCAGAACACATTCATTCACATGCTGAGCCTCAAAGTAATTTACTACTGCTCAAGAAAGCAACAATTGTGTCAGTATCTTTAAAAGCTTCTGAGAAGCTTGACCAGCAGAAAAGTTAAATTAAGCTTTTCTACAATCATTCTGTAGATATATTGGCCAGGCTGAAGACTGGGTGGTCACCTGCACTGCTGCTCCTACAGCTTCTGCTCCACTGACAATCAACTCTTACTGTTTCTCTCATATACAAATAATTCTTCCAAGATCTTATATCTACTAGCATTTTCATCCCTATCATGTGCTGCATTTAAGGCATGCTGAAACCTGATGGTGCAGACAAATGTGTTAAAGCTGTAAGCATCTAAATGCTTTCAATGTATCTTTCAGTATGAGAAGAGTATTTCATGTAAAAACCTCAACAAGGTGAACTCAGTTTCTATCTGACATTTGCTGCTCCTGTTCATTCTCACAGGCGAAGAAATGATGCTCCATCTCTTTGTACCCTTCAAGATATTTCCATCTGGAGTATATTTTCTGGAACTAAGCATGTATTTCAGACCTCTGTATTGCTATTATTCTAAGAGGATTTCCCTGTTAGCACCTTGTGTGCTTTTGTGGCAGAGGAAAAAGATGGCTGCCATGCACAAGTCCTTCAGACAGCTTTATGTGTGAGTAGTGCATCCTTCACCAAAGCAGTACAGGATTCAAAGTCAGCCTGTTAGTAGAGAAACACAAATTGCACAAAGCTGAAGTCATGGTTTATTCACAGTGGATTGTTTCTGACTTGCACTGTAAGGAATGTGTTGAATGTGTTGTACTTGGAATAAAACTGGCAATTAGGGAAGGCAGAAAGAGAGGAAGCTGACTGAGAATATGCATCAAGATACAAGTTTCTGTATGACATTCCTACTTCCAAAGGTGTTTTCTAGATACTTAAGCAATTACACGGTCCTCACTGTTATGAATCTTATCTCCACTACGTCCCTCTAGGGCAAGCAGTATTCAGCTTTCTCTCTCAGATGCCAAATAACCATACTGGATACCTAATAAGTGACATGAGTAAAGGAACATGAAATATCTACAGGCTTAGGCTTCCTGCAGGCCCTTGTGTTGTTCTTGTCCTCTGCTTCTTGATTTTTCCTCAAGAAGTCAGGGCTGCAGGCTGAGCTGTCCTTACTGAAACATCATGGAGGCTTTTGCAAACTCAACTGTAGGGTGATGCTGCTAAGGAGGCAAGGAAACTTGCAGTTCATTGTTACAGTGAGAAGCAGCAACTTCTAGTGTAGCATGGCAGTGCTTTGCAGCATGGCAGAAGTGTTAGCTGCATGCAGGGAGGCAGTCCTCTCCGTCAGCCTCTTCTCTGACTGCTCTTATAGCTCTCAGCCAAGTACACCAATGGGAAACTGCACAGAAGTTCTTCCAGTGCTATTGCTTTGCTACTCTTCGCAGCCCTTCATCTGAAAAATAGACATTTCATCATGGACATCATCCTAGCCTCATTCAATTACAGAAATATACAGTGTTTGATTTCAAAGATCTGTAACTACTTATTAATTTATGTAATCAAACAATTATTTTCTACGTTATTCATCTATGAAATGTGACAATTGTGTCAGTACTTTTGCTGGTAATCTTGTGCGCTCTTGTAACCTTTGTAACCTTGGTCAAAAATAAAGAGAAAGAGGTAGAGAGGGTTACCTGGGTGTCCTGGTGGACGACAAGTTGGCCATGAGCCAGCAGTGTGCCCTTGTGGCCAAGAGGGCCAATGGCATTCTGGGGTGCATTAAAAAGAGCGTGG
>JAOWBP010002052.1:71134322-71162692 GCA_028571105.1 Tragopan temminckii
AGGAAGGCAGGAAGGCAGGAAGGCAGGAAGGCAGGAAGGAAGGAAGGAAGGAAGGAAGGAAGGAAGGAAGGAAGGAAGGAAGGGAGGAAGGGAAGAAGGGAGGAAGGGAGGAAGGGAGGAAGGGAGGAAGAATGGAAAAGAAATTCCCCTTTCTTGAATGTTTTCCAGTTAGTTCCAATGTGTCTGATCCACACAGTCTGCTGAATACTGTGGACATATTTCCATTAGCCCTGAAAGAATTTTGGTCAGGCTCAGATTCATCAAGCATGAGTATTACAGTCTGATTGAGGCTATTTATACCTATTAGACTTGTGGTGAGAGGGAGTGTGAGAAAAAAAAATGCATATATGATCTTTAAAATTAGGAGGAACAAGAATTGTGGTCAAATACTCAGACCAGATTTGAGTCAGGATATATGTAGTGAATGTGGAGAAATAGAGAACACTGGACTCCAGAGAGTGCAGTACTCTAAAATTTCTACAGATATGGGAGGTAACATTCTGAAAATGGTTTATCTTTGAGTCATCATGTTCCAGGTCTTGGAAAGGGATGAAGAGTAGATGATGAGGAATAAAAAGAATGGTATCTTTGCATCAAGACTATCCCATCTTTCTCTCACAGTAAAGGCATGCATTACTAACAACATAAAAGAGAGGAAAGTTTAATATATAACAAAAAAGCAGGAAACTTTAAAAAGGTAACCTTTCACATCCATTGGAAACAATACTGTGTAGAAAGCTCAATGTACTTCATTCATCAAAGCTGATAGCAAGATAGGTACTTGGGTCTGATTCTTCCAACAGAAATATTTCCCTTATAGTATTACACCTGCAGGCTGGAATCTCTCCAGCCTTGTCCTTTATGCGGTTGAAAGAGCTTTTGCTCTCTGTCTCAGTGGACGAAGGACGAGTCCTAGAGTTGTCTTTATAGATGTTGAGTCCATGGGAGTACAGAGATCCTAGTCATTGGGGTCTCCAAATCAGGTGATAAAAACTGATTTGTTTACAGAGCAAACCAGATAAACAACAAAGACATCAACCAGGGAAGGTCTGATATCTTGGTCCTAAAGTATGTCTGGGAATAGAGATACACAAAATGCTTGGGAACACTTCAAATTTAGATTGCAAGGTTCAGACATACTATTGCCAGTTTACAATAATTTACATTGTTTTTGTACAGGTTCATGCCACTTTCATGCCATTTCTCAGGCTTGAAGTTTTCCGGCTCTGCAGAGTGTGAGAATCTCTAAGATCTGTTCATTAGAAAATATTTCAGTCACCCAGAGGAGAAGGTGGAAAGCTCAAAAACCAGTCAGACTTTCACAGATAACAAGGGAGAGTGACATTTTCTGAAGTACTCGCAAGTCAGGTACTTCCAATAATTTCACAAAGAAAGACAAAACTCGAATTATTAAAAAGTGAGTGCAGCAACTGAAGAGCTGTAGTAGTGACTTTTTTTTTTTTTAAACCAATACATTATAAAATGAAATCTTATTGTTATCAGCTCTATTTATAATGCAAACATTGATCATAAAAAGTTAAAAATGTATTTTTTTCACTAACATAGAGCAATATTGATAAGAAGTCCGTCAAGGATTCTAATTTCTACATCAGCCTGCTCCTGCTGGCCCAGGAATGTAAAGAATTTGAAAAGCAAAGCATTAGAGAGCTTCAAGACAGCTCTACTCGGAAAATAGTACTAAGAGTGCAACAGTTCTGTTACCTATATAGAGAAGCTAAAGTAACAGAATGTAAGACACCAGTATGTGTTCTCACCAGAAGCTTATGTCAGAACAGAAAGTTCAATCTATTTCCTGAGTCAGAGACTCCTGTCTCACTCACAAGACCAGCACTCTTCCCTGTATGTGCTTTCCCCTTATCTCCTGAGGTTTCAGTGGATAAAAATACATTTTTGCTGTTCTGCTTTTCAGATGCTCTCTATGAAGCAAGATGTCCACATGTTAGAAGAAGGACAGTACTGCTAGCTGAAGTCAATAGCAGAGCTCCCGGTGATTTTGGTAATGCTCTATCACATAACTGCCAGGCAGCAACTTTTGTTGCACAGTGTTTGGAGAAATCATTTCTCCCCTTCACCTCAATTTCCCGGTTTCCACCCTGAGAGTGTTACCTAATAGACTGCATGCAGATTCCAGGAGGAAAATATTAGAAATAAATCCTACATTTAAATTTGAGATTACTGTTCCTTTGGATTTGTTATCACTAGACCTGGGGATGGAAAGACTTGTATGGGCTGGCTGGTGTTATGTTGAAGTAGGGGAGGAAGTTCTGCTGAAAATGACTGAGATTGACTCTAACTTCTAGAGATACCAATTTCTGCTGTAAAAGAGGCATGTCTTGGCTCCTGGACTCTCCCAAGAAGAACAGAGAAGGTTGGAAAGGACATAGATCTCATTGAAGTAAAAATGGTAAATTCATAACATCCCTGTATTCTTATTCCTTCCTCCCCAAGCCTTTGCATTATATTTAATGCAACCATAAAAGCAATCCCTCTGTAGCTAAAAATAAGAACCATCTCATCATAGTGTAAAACTGATTTGCAAAAGAGAGAGGTGGTTCAGAAGAAAACAAGATTTTGTAGTGGAATAACAGCTACAACATTATGGTCTGTGTAAATAAAATCTTAATGGCTTCCTTCTTAAGGCAGGTGGAAGGAGATTTTCAAGTCTGAAAAACACCTGAATATAAAACTCATCATAGGGAGACACATGTAGGCAGCCTACGTGCAACATAACCAGTTCTCTTCATATAAATTCTAGAAGGCCAGGCTAATTTAAACTGAATTTTCTACTTCAGATGCTGCTATCCTAAGGAATGGAAAACCAACTGAAAGCAACTGTGCCTGCCCAAATGCAAGCTGTTCAGTGGAGCTAAACATTGGATCAACAAAAAGCAGTAACTTGATGTGTGCATAAGGAAATCATGCACCAGAAGTGTTGGATGCGTTTTATGAAACGAGAGTCATGTTCTGCAGAGAACTGAGAGAGTCATTTCCCTCTGCTCCACTTACTCACGCAAATGCACACACCTGTAAGCTATGCACTGAATGCCACAAACTTCTTTACTGGCTATGTTCCAGCAAAAGAATTAGAACCTTGAAAAGGAAAGAGAATGGTTTTGTTCTTTCCCACACTCCACTCCTCCTTTCTGGAGAAGGTGGGAGATAGGTGACTTTGACCTACCTTGTACTTCTGCCAGTTTCTTCAACACGTTAGTCAGTTTGCTCTGTCTTTGTTTCAGTGATGCGTTGTGTAACATGTGAGCAAGCAGAAAGCCAAGTATGCATCAGCAGGAAGGCTTGGAGTACTCTGATTTTTTGGCATAATCTGATGTATTGTGAGCTGGGTAGTAATTATCTGACAGTGAGCCCTTGGAACTGGCAGCTGTACACTGGAGACTGGTATTCTGAATAACTTCATACACAGAGTATAGCTGTGGGGAAAAAAAAGACCTGAGAGGTTTGGAATCTATTGATCAATTACACATAACAGTGACAGTAGTTTAAAAGTTGTACATTTGCTGTTTTCCAATCAAATATCTGCCACTTTGCTCCTGTTCACCTCCACTGTGACCCCACTGCCTTGAGCTCAGCCCTATCATTGGTTACAGACTAGAAGGCTGTGAGGAAGGAAGAGCTTATGATACAATATCCTGGATGTGGGAAGAATATATTTCAGGGTATTTACCAGCATAAATAAACTAGCAGATAGCTGTGAAAATGTGTGCGTTTTGTTTCATTGGAAGCTGAGATGTCGGTTCCTCATTGATAACGGGGACTGGTAGGATTTCCTTACTTCCCAGTGACCTTGTGGGAAGCTCAGAGGTTTGTGGTAACAAGGTATCTTAGATGACACATTGACCTATTGTCTCTAGGGGGAAGAACATAAGCCAGCTGTCAGCCATAGGGTTTCTTTCACAGCTGATTTACTGCCTTTATACTAATGCATTTCTGCTGAGGCCCATGCCATGACTCAGCCAACCAGCCATAAAACAGAGCTCAGTTCTGCAGGATTTCACCAGCTACTTTTCCACAGAGCTAAGTATAACAGGTGCTGTGCTCTAGGAGACAATTCAGGATGTGTCTTTCCCTTCTCTTGTCACAGAAACAGTCCTGCACAGAAACTTTTGATGAGCCTAAATACTCAGGCATGTTATTTTACAAGGCATGCAAAGAGAAGAACTCCCAAAGTCAAGATCTGGAACAGGTTGCTGGAACCAGTCCACTGGAACAGGTTGCCCAAGGAGGTTGTGGATGCCCCATCCCTGGAGGCATCCAAGGCCAGACTGGATGTGGCTCTGGGCAGCCTGGTCTGGTGATTGGTGACCCTGCACATAGCAGGGGGATTGAGACAAGATGGTCATTGTGGTCCTTTTCAAGCCAGGCCGTTCTGTGATTCTATGATTGTATGAAGAGCTGGCAGAACTCTCAAGTGAGAGTTCAAGTACCTGCTGCAAGATTCTCAAGGAGTACATCCAGCCCTGGCCTATGGCACTCTGTGCAACTCAAAGGCCTTGTGAAGCTGTGGCTATCATCCAAATGAGTGTCCATAAGCACACATGCTCAACAGGACACACAGGACATGGTGTGATTAGGCACAGCAGCTCACCCAGCTCTAGATAACTTCATTCCTTTGTAAACAAAGAGCTGGAATCTGTTCATACAGTTGCAGCATCTCTGCAGCAAAGAGATAGTTTGGTGTATCAACTGCAAAATTTGGTGGTTTAAACTCATTTCATCCTTCCAAATGCATATTGTAATATAATCAGGATGGCCAGTGCTTTAGCCATCAGATCAAAGTTGACAATGGAACCAACCTGTTGTCACGGGTTCACTAATAACTATTTCAGATGCATCGCAAACAGCATCTTGTCTGTTTTTTCGAAGAAGTTTTGCAACCTTAGCATAGAAAAGTTCTATCATTTCCTGCAGGGCTTCCTGGTGACCTCTTGTCACTGACAGAACCACGTGCAAATACTGTAGTCTAATTTGCTTTTCAATTAGCCATCAGTCTACAACCTGCAGAACTCCTTGAAAGAATTGATTGAAAGACTCACAACCAAATGATTTCAACTTGGACTCATGGAAGAGAAATCTTCAATCAAAACCCACAGAAACAGAGATCAGAATGGAAATAAAAAACAATTCAACACCACAAGTTAAAGGTAATTGCAGAGTGTTAAACGTTGATAGATGGATTCGGACAACGAGATTTGCGATCACACTTCTCCACTGGTTTCTTTCCTGCCTGAAGGCAGAAATCTGAACTCATCTGTTAGAAACACATATTGGGTGGTGCATACAGTAACCAATTTTGCTTTTCATAAGAGAATAATAAACTTTCCATGATAAGTGTTCTTTAAAGGAAACTACTGAAAAATACTGAAGGTTGTAATAAAGTCTTCATTAATGGTTAATGAGGGACAGACTCAGGACAAAAACTTGCATCCACTTCCCCTTCACAACTGTAATCTGGAGATCTTTAATGTTGTTACACAACAACATTATGAGGAAGAAAACACCATTCCCCATTTTATTCATCCACAGGAGAAGTACACTCTTTGAAACATAGAGTGAAGCTGCATGCTACAGATTTTGCTCTTCTCTCTCCCAAATCCCTCTCCTTTTCCTTTGCCAGACCTAATAACCATCAAAGCCTTTCCTTAAACAGTTCAGCTCACAAAGCTGCAAAGTACTACAAAAGAAGTCTTTCCTGCTGGTTTCATGAGTTGAGTTGGCTTAGCCAAATATCAACTGAGCACCAAAACGTACAGAGAAAAGAGGACAGCGCCACGTGTTAGAAGTGGAGTTCTGAAAAGAAGGGAATGGGGCTTCCACTTTCCGGCAGCAGTAAGCTGCTAGATCAGATAAGTTCTAATAAGTTTGTAACTTCACTCAGAGAGCATGACAGAGGGGAGAACTGAATCTGGTTAGTGCCCTCAACATGCATCCACATTACTTATGGCCAAGGATTAACCTCTAGTGGTCTGAGGTGCTTGCTTTATGGTCTGAGCTCACAGGCTTTGACTTGTGGTGAGGAGATTCATAGGCAATGTTCCTTCATGTGTGCAACAAGAAGCGTGTATTAGATAAGATATTAAGTGGTCCTGAGAAAATTTTGTCAACTACTAAATGTTACTCAGCAGGTGCTTACTTTCAGTGGCTATTTTACACACTAGAAAGATGAAAGATGGCCTTTCCTAAAAGCTCATCTCTTTCATTAAGGTGTTAAAAGAGACAATATTCTGAGGATGTGGTTACCTGAAACACGAGAGATGCTTAACTTTCTTTTCTTTCAGGATTATCTCAGTGAGGCATATTATTGTGTGACACCAAAGCAGCTTTGTTGGCACAGGTGATGTGGTGGCAAGAAAATAGCCAGCAGCCATCCTCATCAACTGACTTTTCCAAAGTAGCCAACAAACCCTGTAATGACGCGCTAAGAAAGTGACCTGGAAAACCAAACATAGCCCAAGCAAATCTAGGAAAAAATGAAATCTTGAAAACTCACCATTTAACATGACAAAATTTTGGGAAAACTTGTCAAATCATGCAAGAACTCTTGCAGGATTACAAAACAAAAAGAAAAAAAGACTAAATCAAATGTTATCATCTATCCAAATAGCAATAACAATAATAATAGTAATAAAACAGTGGTATACAATTTTCCTGCCCCAAACCACATAGTGGAGAAGTTTCATTTTCCCTTGCTTTGCCAGGCATGTGTCTCAAAGCCTGATCTTCTCACTTTTTGCTGTGTGCCTGTAGCAAAAAGACACTTGATGACAGCATCACGTTCTGAGTTTTTATAATCATGAACGCTTTCAATTAAGCCACAATGGCTTTAGAAGAGAAACTCCTTGCTTTCCTTACTGCTTTCTCTTCTGTTTCTTCCTAAATTCTGCATTAAAATAGCTGGATTTTGCAACTTCAGAATTGCCTTTCTTCTGCCCTTTTGGACTTCTGTTTCCTGTTCTGCAATACTGTGCAGTGCCTTTAAAGTTCTTGTCTTGCAGTGAGGTTTGAACACACATTCCCTGATTGTGATTTAGCAGCATTCAGAGAAACTGAGGAGGAAGAAGGATCAGCAAGAGGATACAAGGTTCAGAACACTTCTTCTGTGTTATGAAAGTCCTCTAGTCACTGCAAAGCGATTCCCAAGTTGTGTTTGCTGTTTGCACTAAAAAAGGCAGGGTAGAGCATCTAGAAACTTCTGTTAAACCAGGCATTGCTAGAATGCACACCATGATGCTACAGATGAGTATTTGCCAGCTGTATGCAAATTAAGATAGCTCACTCTCTTTCAGGGACTCAACTGATTTACAGAAACAAAACTTTAACTTCTTGTTGACTGCAAGAGACAAAGGGTTTGTAGCCAATGTCGGCTTTTGAATCTTTTTGGTTTTACAAGTTCTACATCTTGAGTCTGAGTAGAATCTGCTTGATGACTGTGTGGAAACTTGAATGAAAAGCAGAGTCTGCATTTTCTGTCTTGTCCACTGGGAGTATCCAGGCAATACATTCTGTTTAGATCCCTTCATTCTCACTTTGATTCAAATCACAAAGATTGAGCCTTATCTCGTATTAAGTTCTACAAGGCAGGAGCAACCACAGTAAGGCCAGTGGGGAAACATTACATGGTGAAATGTTTTTCCTTCTAGCACAGCAGGATGACTATAGAATCATAGAATCATTTAGTTGGAAGGGCCCTTGAAGGCCGTCTAATCCAACTCCTCTGTAGTGAACTGGGACACCTACAGCTAGATCAGCTGCTCAGAGCCCTGTCCAGCCTGACCTTGAATGTCTCCAAGGACAGTGCATCCACCATCTCCCTGGACAAATGCTCTGCTATTATAGTCTTCTAAGCCAAGAGAGGATTCTCTCACAAGGAGGAAATATTCAACCATATACTTACATGGGTTTTTGCGTCTCGTTGCAAAAAGGTAACAGTGCGGCCAAAGTATTGCCTTGCATTTCTCTGGCTAATTATTTGTTTAAAAATAAAATAAAATAAAATAAAATAAAATAAAATAAAATAAAATAAAATAAAATAAAATAAAAAAGCCTTGGCCACTGTGGGGCCAAGTAACACAGAGTGACCAACCTGTATTATGCACTACTTTACCCTGTGTGGCCCTAAGAGTAAACTTTATTTACAGAGGATTTTTTTCAGCTCACACATAAACTAATGTCACATTTTCATAAGCTGAAACTAATAACGTTTTTTTTGTTTTTTTTTGTTTTTTTGGCCTTTGGTGCAACATGAGGATTTACAGGTGCAAAGTCAACTGTTAATTCCTCTGGGACACAGGGGGCCAAACACATGCCAGTCAAGTCTGTGCCACTTGTTGGAAAATTTGGAGCAGAAACTATCCTTCCAGCATTGCCTAAGGTAGTGCTGTTTGGCACATTTCTAGACCACATCACAGATCATGATGGCAATTAAATAATACTGATTTATTGTCCTGTGCTGTCCCTTCCCTTCTATTCACAAGCAATCTATGTCCAACAGATTTTACAGAAACATTGAAATAGTGGCAGAGCACAACATGACCATCTATACTTCGCTTGCTAGCTGAAGGCTGATAGGCGAAGAGCTTCAAGAGTCCTAGATGAAAAAAACTGTGTGGACAATACAACAGAAACATTGTTTGTTAGTCTATGACAAGATATGATTCAGATACACAAGTCAAATTGTAAACTGGATGAAAAAATGCCTTCTTTCTCAGGATTTCTATTTCCTTTTCTTAAAAAAAAAAAAAAAAAAATCTACATTTCAGCATCTAAAGTGCTCACAGAACTGTTCAAATTTAAAACTGCAGTAGTAGATGAAGGATTTCATGTGCCAGTATGTGTCTCCACTTTATGGACCATGTTCTCCAGTGCAGAATATAACCCAGAAGAAGATAAACATTTACTTTATTATGACAGTAGAAAGGTGCAGCATCACTGTGCTTTGTTCACAAATGATAATGCTCAAATAGGGAACAGAAACAGAACAAAAACCAAAAATATTAACATAAACAGAACCTGAAAGGATTCTAAGACAGGAAACCAAAACGTGTTGAGATTTTTGATTTTTTTGACAGATGTTGGTGTGTTCTAACCATTTATTAAAATATGCCTCTTTCCTCACCTTCCTTCCCATGACAGTGAAGTTACTGCAGACATCCAGTCCTATAACTATGAAATTTAGACAGCAGTAATTTTTATGAGCCTCACAGCTGCAACATCCCAAAGTGTGCACTTTGCAAGCACTGAATGAGTGATCACACACAGATGACAGGCAAGTCAGTTCAGATGAAAGTTTTGTAGGTGAGATTTTATGCTGTCTTTCCATACTGTGTGACATTTTAAATAGAGACTCAAAGCTGTAATCCTGTTCTCAGAGCAGCAGGACATGTTTCAGCAGACAGAGCAGCCTGCTACTGGCCAGCTCCATCCACCAGCCTCCTGGGCTAGATTCATCAATCATTTCATTTAAAAGTCTTGAGTTTTCCATAATATTTTTTACAAATGCTTCTCTCTTTTTACCAAACACTCCTTTGTCCCCAGAGCCTAGGTCATCACAGAGCTGCGTCAACCTTTCAGGATAGAAGTGAGACAAGTCACAGACTTTTTGAGCCTTATCTTTTCCGTTTTTGGAGAAACAGCACTGATTTCATCCCCTGATTTAGGGAAGTACACATCCCCTTGGCTTTTCTGCCACGTATTGATTTTAGCAGTAAACCGCTTGGAACATGATTGTCTTAAGTGTACTCCCCAGGAGAGCTTGCTGGGTTGTAACACTTCCTTTGAGAGTCTTGGGAAGGTGCCATCCCTTCAGGCTTGCTCAGGACTCTTAGCACTGTCCAAAATCATGGTTACATTGGAAGTAACACTATCTTCATTTAGTCCCTATTTGGACATAGGTTTGAAGTAAGGGAAAAGCCAGCGTTCTTCACATACTGTGACTTTTATGATGATTGCACAAATGAAGACTCGAAGACCTTTCACAATCCTATCCTTTCATAACTCTTGCCAAGATACCATGGCCTTGATTCTTTACTTAACAGCCTAATTTCAGATTTATCTACAGTGACCCTGAAAGGGACTCCATTTTAAACTTCCCCTTTCCATCTCTACTTAGGTCATTTTATGCCACATTTAGTTTGTAAAATTGTGTATTTGTACTGGGCAGCAAGAGTTTCTTACCAAGCAAACCAGATACTCTGATGTGATACATTTATTTTTATGTCACCACTGTATATAGCTTTGTCTATCTGACTTTTCTATTAATTACTTGATCCTCTTTCCACCTCCAAACAAGTTCATTGCACTATTTGTGAAAGAGTCATTTTCCTAATTTTATCATTTTGCGCCTGTTGCCCACACTACACATCTATATTTTAGCAATCAGCACAAACTGGAGAGTACAGATGAATCACCAACAGGTTCAGTAGTTGCCTGACTTTCTTCATTTGACTTGCAAGTGAATCTGGAGGCTTTTTTTTGCTCATACCACACTACCAAACCTGCAAACTGCTCTTCAGCAAGAACACTGCTCCACACAATGTGTAGCCTTGCGTAGGCTGTCCCTGTTTTCACCTTGAGTTACATGTTGCACTAGAATAGAAGACATGAGTCAGAAAGGTGAAGGGTTAAACTGTTAAAAACATAAGAGGAGAAAATTCATTCAGAAAACTGTGGTTTGTAATGGGTGAGAGGAAGTACTGTAAAATTTCTTGTAAAGCCACAATGGCCAGCTCATCAAAGGAAACCCCTCCTATCAGAGGCTTGCACAATGCCTCCTGAAGTCTGAATGGTTGCCAAGCCATGACCACGCAGTTAAGGGAGTGCAACAAAGAACCTCTAATTAAGAGAATATTTCCATCTTCCTGTCCAACTTACTCCCCATCTCCTTTTTTCTTCTTTCCCCTTGCATTATTATTATTATTATTATTATCATTATTTTAACAGCATTAACTTTCTTAGCAGTTTCTCTCTCTTTTTTGCATTTTTCCTCTGGTTGCCTTGCAAGCTGGAATGAGATATTCTCTATATGGAAGCAAAGACTCTCTAGAATTCTTTTCCACTCATTGATTTGGCACTCACCAAACCAACATCATCAGCCTGTAATTAACTATTTAGCTTCAAAATATCCCAGCAGCTTTCTGCTGGTTCAGTCCACTGTGATGGCATTGAACATCATAGACAGTATAGAGGTAAGACCATACAGCTGGATACCAGAAATGAAGGGTCACCACATTATTTCTTCCTTTCCGTTGTGAGAAACCAGTAACTCAGCTCAGCTCTTTAGGAAACCACTGCTTTCAGCATGATAGAGGCTTGTCCTAGATTGCAGTGTGCTACGGTCAGCATACTGTTTACATACATGTATTTAGTGAAAAGTTGACTTTGGAGTCTCTGAGATGGGGCTTTCCTGGTTTTTCTATTTTTGTAAAGTCTGTGGAATAATGGTTTAGCTTTGTTCTCCAGGCCTTTCATTTCTTCCCTTTTGACTTCCCCTTACATTTTCTACCACGGAGCCCCCCCTCAAAAAACATCAGCATTTGTCTCTCTAGACTGCAATTTGCCCTAAATGAACCAACAATGAGTTGCACAGCCTTTCTTGATGTAAACAGTCTTTGTTCATAGTTCTGTATGTTTGGCATAGACTGTTCCTGAGGTACAGCTCCAAAATGCAAACTTAGCACTACTCCCTTGAAATAGCACCTTACATATGTCAGCAAGAGCCTTTTGAATTTTATTCATGTTCTCCAACATATCTGTACCCTCGTCAAGCTACTGTGATTGGGGATATAGTATGTATATTCGACTGCAGAATGTACACACCAGAAGTACAAGACTGAGAACAACTGCTTGCAGAATCACACTTAGCACAGCTTTCAATTTGGAAATGAACCACAAATAATTGTTTTCTGAGAATAGTTTTCTGAGCAGTTTTGTTTCCACATTACTATAGCTTTATCCTGACTACTTGTCCTCTTTCATTTACAAAAAATATACAAGAACAAAATGCCATTCTAGAAACTTAGTATATTTACAGTTTCACCCTTATTCTCAAAATACCTCACTCTGGGAAGTGGCGAATTCAAGAGCTTGAATTTTTTTTTTTTTTCTTTATTTCCTTTTCTGTTCCTGCCAGTTAAAGCACAACTAATTCCCAAAAGGAAGCCTGTGACCCCAAACTGTTTGAAAGATTCACAGCAATATCAATACACTTAATGAATGCTTTCATGAGACTATTTCACACATTTCAGAGCATATCCAAATGAAGTAAAAGCCATATAACTTCTATGCTGACAATACTCTTTGGCTTTTCCATGACTCATCCTAAAGCCAATGCAATGGACAGCTGTCTGCTGCTATTTTTAGCTTTTGTCAACTTGTACAATTCTTCACTGCAAGCTGAGCAAATTTCCACGAAGCATCCATAGAGCAGAGCCTGCAGATAGGAAAAAAAAAACAACAAAGTGTTGAAGATTGCATAGTAGATAATCTTTAGAAAGAGAGAGTGATGTGGGATGTCAAGAGATGCTGTGTATCATACATTACTCCTAACAGTTTCAAGAGTTTAGATAATCCAGTCACCATGCTGTTGGGGTTTTGGTTGGTTAGTTGTTTGGTTGATTTTTTTTTAATGGAAATGGCTGGTGATTTGGGGTTTTTAATGATAAGCAACAGTCCAATTGAATGCATTTGTCTAAAGACACACAAGTCACATTTTTGCACTTCCTTGTATGTTTGTGAATATGCATGAATAAGATTTGCAGACACTAAAAATGGCTAAGGCTGAGTTCACAGTTCAAATTCTGGACCTTAGGCATATCCAGCTGGATAATATTGTTACAAATTACAAAGCAATAGCATCAGCATGCAAAGCATGGCACATCCATGCTACATGATCTATAGGCCTTTGGCTTCATCAAATATTTACTTTTTCTATTCATTCTTGCTATCTATTCTTGGTTAAGTGGAAAGATGGCTATTATTAGAATCCTGGCTACAGTCTGAGCATCTTTTGCAATAAAATCTTCATTGTTTTTACTGATTTGAACTACAGTGAAGAAGATGGAATTATTCTTGCATGCTATTAAAGAGAGGTCATGAAGTAATTTAGACCAATGGTGGAAATAGTATGAGCTCATTTTTAGGTCTTACCATAGATTTCCGACTTGGCATTGGATAAGTACCATTGTCTCTTAGGCTTCCTACTTGTGATGCAGATACTCCTTTTCTTCCTACTTTAGACTATTTCACATATAAGATTTTTCACGGGGGATATTATGTTTCTTTGTTCATACACATATTGCAGGATAGTATTATTAAGAGATTCTGTGATGTAAAGGTCCATGTACAGGGTTTCTGCGGCGTAAAGGTCTATGTACCTATCAGATGTGGGAGGGCCAACGACTGAATGTAGGTGAACTTTGCAACCACAGACTGCTGCTGCTGGTGCTGGGGAGCATGATGCACACACAGGATGTCAAAAGAGGAACAGTATCTGCCTCCTTTATTAACCTCACAGTGGTTTCAGGTGATGCTGCAAGGTCAGTTCTAACTCTCTCGTGTGAAACAAACCCCTTCCGCCTCATCTGTGCACGTATGGAGGTGTGTGCTGCGGTGGGGTCTTTGCATTGTACCTTTGTGTGGTGTGGATAGGAAATATGAGCCAGAAAGAAAAGCACACTGCAATGAAAAGCAGATCCCACGCTCATCTCAGTTTACTTGTGGCAGGCAAGGAGGAAGTGATGCTGGGGTTACTGATGTGAGACAACACGTGCTTACCTTCCAGAGCTCCTCTCTGCAAATTTTCTCAGCAGTCTCACAGCTTCATTCAGCCTGTTAGCTTTTGGTCCCTGCCACATTACAACCAAGCCCAAACTGCTTTAAGTATAACCCATAAAACTCATCACCCAACATCCCTCCATACATCTACATCGTCAAGATGGATCATTCTTGGGTTCGCACTGGACTGCTTTATCCCCTTGTCCACAATTCTTATGTCAGGTTGCTCCCTGATGAGCTAGCCACAGAACTGATGAACCACTTCCCTAGGTAAGAAAGCCCTAGGATCTAAGGGAAGGTGAGGTGAGCTCTCCAGAATTTGCTTCACACAGGCAGAATAAATCCAAGGAGCTGACATCAAATTGTATTGAAGAAGGGCTCACTGTTGAGTGCAGGAAAGCAAGATGGTTCTGGGTTTGCTTCTGGATCTTCTGTCTCAGACTTTCTTTACAGCCCCATCAGACAGTATCTAGGGAAGGAGACTCAGCTGGGCATATGCTACAGGCAAGTCTCAGTCCTTTCAGAGCACCAAACCTCCACTCATGAAGGGGCTACTGCACAACATTAGTGTCACACAACATTTGGTATTTAACTGGCTGCAAAGCAGTTAAAAACTACCCTCTGTACACTGATGATAGCATGTACTGAGAAAAGCATTTCATTATTTCACTTTGTCTAGCACTGGGACACAAGGACTGAAAGAGAAATTGGCATATGGATCAGCATGCTCTCATGCAGCCCAACACACTACTGCGTATTGGAGAAGTAAATTTTTCTGTCTTATAAGTTAATTAACATGGGGGAAAATAAATCTAGATTCATTGCACTGGTCATGCTCCTGGTGACAGCAATACATTCTATATTGGACTGGAACAGCATTTGTGTCTAAAAACTTTCCCTGTAAAGTCAGAAATCACCTTTTACTTGTTCCTGGGCAATGCAGCTCAGTGTACCTGATGTCTTCATTTAAAATTTAAGACAGCCATAAAGACCATCATGTAAACCCCCTTCTGTTGACACTACTGTGAATTTCAGATGTAATGTTGAGAACTGGTATACATTACGTGTTTTCATTAAAAAAAGCTAACAATCCTTCTCTTGTATAATGTAACTTCTACTGTTCAACACATTATTTTTTTTTCACTTGTTTTGTTATTATTTTGTTTGTTTGCTTGTTTGTTTAATGATCATCAGCACTGCTGACTCCACACTTAGATGGCTATTGAACAGATGTAGGAAACCATAACTCAGGTATGCAGTTATATATAAATAATTCAGTTATCTCTGAATTTATAAAAATAGATAATGCTAAGCTGAAATGGAGGTAGATTTGGGGTAAAGAGCCACTTACCACTGCAGGAGTTCATATCTTCCCCAGTTCAATCAAGATGTGCCCACAGCAGGCTCAGGCTGACCTTGTTTAAGGGGAGAGTGATCCAGGAGGGGCTATTAAATGTGGGCTAAGTCCAAATCTAACCCCCAAATAGCAGGATGTCCAACAGGAATGGAGGTTGTTACGATCTGTGAAGCCTGCTCTTGATGTCACTATGAAGTCACAGTTAGATTGAAGTACTGGGATATAGCACAGCCTGGAAAAGAAACTAAAAGAAACCCAAGGACAAGTGGAGGTCAAGGGAACATTTCTCTGAAAAATAAAGAATCAACTTCTGTATTAAATATCTTACTTTTATGTATATGACTATAACACCTCAGTAAAATTAAAAAATGGTGTTTGGTGTGATATATAGCCAAATAGTATCTTCAATCAGTAGAAGCTAGCCTTAAAATAAATTTTAGTTCATGGATTATTGCTGGACCATGTAAGTTGAAAAGATAGGTTTTCTGCTGCAAAAATTTATGACTCATTCAAAGCCACCAGAACAGATAAGTTGATGTATGCCTTATCTACAATAAAGAAAGTGATTGGGATGAATTCCCAAACATGTGGTTACGTGAACGATGAAAAAGTTGAGATGTATGTACATGCTGAAGGAAGAGACTGGTTTTTTACTAGATTCAGAGAAGCTCCTCCCACAGGTAAAGAGTAGATACCATGAAACAGATGTAGTGATGAGAAAATAGTGATTACCTGGAATTCAGACCAATACGTTTCTGTACACTCTGATATTATACACATACCAGAAACGTAATGGAAGTGACACACGTAATAAGAGCTTATCTCAGCTTCAGTCAGCTGGGGCCCATACACACAAAGAAGGAGACAAAAAAGGTGACGTGTGAACATTTTTATTCTTTTTTATAGATCAACCACAGAAATCTGTAGGTGTAAAACCTCATGTTTTTTTCAAACAGCTTCATATTCTTAATAATTCTTTTTTTTCCATTTAGGAACAGAAACACTCTCTTAGTTTCAAAAATGTACTCACTTGCATTAAAAAAGCAGCAAATATTACTAAGTAAGTAGGACACTCCAAAAGTAATGCCTCCTATTTATTTCCACAGAAACTAACACAGCTATAGAGAGCATAAGAACACTAGTTAATGGAGAAATTCTCAGCTACAAAATACCATTTTTCAGCATAGTCACCACCATTAGCTGTGCATTTTCGCCAGCAATGAAGAAGAATCTGCATGCTGTGCTGGTAAAAATTTTCATGGCCGTCCAGAACATGGCTTTTCTTACATGTCACTGTCACTGCTGGTGAAATGCACCACCCACTGCCCCACAGTGCCCACATCCACTGTTTGGTCTCCACAAACATTCAACACTCATCACTGAACATCAGTGGGTTCCATTTTTTCCACATGGAAGAATTCGATTCCCCACCTTTGCTTCATCTGCACTTCCATATCAGACACCATTCTGTCAGGCTGCCCCTCTGCTACTATCTGTCACACAGCAACAACATGGAACAGAATATTGGTGGGAAGGTTCCACCTGTACTGCTATACCACCAACCTCCACCTCTGCTATCATGGGCCAACCTGATAAAATGGGACACATCACTTTCAAAGGAGCCCTCTTATTTTCAGTACATTTTCATATAAAACAGAAATTTACAATGAAGAGAAAAAGAATTCTTTCCTGTCATAGGCTAATTTATTAATATTTGCTCGCACAATATCAAAAAAAGAGAATCAGTTATGTTCAGCTTTCGAAAGGGCATAAATCACCTTCAGTTTAACCAATTCACACTAGTTTTTTGGGAGGGTTTTTTTTTTTTTTTTTGCACATACTTAACTGCAGATCTTACTTAACTGCAGATCTGATACATGCTAGGGTGAAGCTGTAAACCCTAACATTTCCTACAGCCTGGCAGAAATTGTGAATTTGAATTCATAAAAATAAATGAACAAAGTCCTAGAAGATGTTGAGTATCACTGGCCAATGGGAAGTCATGGAGAATGCACTGAAAGAGAGATCGGTGCCATTTCAGCACAATTCAGCTGATAAGCAGCATGGAGTTTGTTGAAATGGCCGCAAGTTGTACCAGAGGAGGTTTAGGTTAGACATAAGGGAGAACTTTTCCTCTCAGAGAGTGGTCAGTCACTGGAATGGCCTGCCCAGGGAGGTGGAGGAGTCACCGTCCCTGGCAGTGTACAAGGGGTGTCTGGATGAGGAGCTACGAGATATTATTTAGTGCTTGTGGTAGCAATGGTAACGGGAGGATGGTTGGACTAGATGATCTTGCAGGTAGTTTCCAACCCTGTGATTCTATGATTCTATGATTCTATGATTCTATGAAAGCCACATATTCCTTCTATTTCTGCATAACCTGCATGTCATGAGTCTGCCACCCTGCCATGCTCTTAAGGGGAAGGTTTGCACAGCTCATGTGACTGCTCATCTTTCTTCAGCCCCTTCAACTTTCACTGCATCTGCACCACTGAGGCCAATTTAAGGAAGTGGATGTACCCACAGGACTTTGTGCTGAAGGAGGTGCAGTTTAAGGCCTCTTGCTGGTCCTTGCATGCAATATCTTCTTTGTAATTCACCTTGATGGAAGATCCCAGCTATTAAATTAACAAGTGTGAATGGCACAGCAGGACTAGCACAAGGAAAGGCAGAGCTGTCACTGTATTTAAATGCAAATTATTATACTTTAAATGCATTTTCTTTGCAGGACACTGCACTGTTTCTTACTGTGTTTCATAGGAAATGAAGTAAAACCAAAAGCCAAGATTACAGCAATTGCAGAAAAAGTGAATCCAGAGAAGCAGATTACATCTGAATAGTATAAATGCAACCGATCTTCAATTGCTCATTAACAACAGGGTTGTACTGTTTATTTTTATTGCAGTTGTGATTTTTAGGATTAGGCCTATCAATATTTATCCATGTGTAACAGAACGCAAACATCCGGTCAGCTCCATGGAGCTGCAATTTCACTACACTGTAGTCACAGAACAAACAGATGTTCTGTTTATACAAGGAAGATGGGAGGGTACAGAGGGACAAGTGTGGTTATTGCCATAATTAACCTGTTGTGCAAGACATATGAAGGTGATCTTTCTCCTTCAGATAACACTTCTTGGTGTTGCTGAATGGGGTTGAATTTTGGTCTTTTCAGTATTTCTTTTTTTCCCCAGTATGTGCAGGAGATGCCAGAAAGTTCCCTTGCAGGAACACCTGGGCATTTCCCTCTGCCGTGGCTCAGGGCTGCTCATATCTCCCCAGGGAAAAATATCCAGGGCTGACGGATGCTGACCCAGCCACTAGCTCTAAGTATGATGACATTTTTAAAAATAGCAAAGCCAAACCAGAAGCATTCTGAGCAAAGCCTGCTGAATGACAAGGGTTTGCCAGAGTAACCGTGCTCAAGGAAAATTTGAGGGGAACTATACGGACTTGGCTGTTTCTTGTAACACAAAAAATGTAAATGATGTAAATTCATGTAGATGATGGCAATAATAATATTTCTAGGAAAATGTTTCCTGCCAGGATATATAAGCATTACTCAAGGAAAGGCTACTCTCACTTAAGGTATTTAAAGGCTTAAAAGGCTCAACAATTCCGTAAATAAAACATACAGAATGTTAATAAAAATATCATTAATGTATTTTTGTGATTTCCCAATGCTGCTTCTCTATTCTCTATAAACTGCACACTCCTCAGAGCAGAGACCACTTGGAGTCTGCAGTGTGAGTAGAAAAGCTAATGAAAAAGAAAATTAATTTCTTCACTTAGTACTCTGACAATCAAAAATGCTCAGGGGGGGCACAATAATGTGAGACCTGACATTAGAGAAAAAAATACAGCATATTTTATACATTTATTTTCATCTCCATATGATTTTGAAAGTTTCTGCCCGTAATAGATGAACTGCATTACCACTCATGTTAATATACTGCTGTTTAATGATTTTTTCTTGGTATTCATTTTAATACAGTTGATGTTTACTTAGAACAGCATTAATAATACCAGGATATCTATCATATAGGAAATGGCTAATGAAATCTGCTACTTTTGTCAATGGATGTTTATGTTTCAAAGCCACACTAGATTGTTTATGCAAGATTTAGGGGAGAATGTTAGTGTTTTGTTAGTGACTAATAACAAGAGTGAAGTTAAATGGCAATTAGTATGGGTTGTTATTATTATTACTATTGCTGTTATTTACATTACTTCAGGACTCCCTGGGGCTTCAGATCGATGCTTGAAGCAGCTCAGCTGTTGCTACAAGACTTAGGAATGAAACAGTGTTTGATAATGGTAGGGACATCAGGCTGGGAGCCGATCGAACGTGCTGACCCTGCCAATTGCTCTCATGGTGAGTTGCCCTGCAAGAAGCCGTGTTGGCTCCAACATATTTCTGAATGAATGAAGTTTATCAGGTTTCTAAACATGGCATACTTATTCTCAACAGTGCATTCAGCGTGAAACTCCATCTCTTAGTTTGTTGTTTTGGGGACTGATTCTTACTCATTTTTTCTTGCAGAAGAAAATCAAATCATATGCAAAGGTCAAAATATCTATGCACAGCACATGTAGCTTCTGAGAAGTTTTGCAGATCTCTACCATCTCAGAAATGGACGCCTTTCCTTGAGCATGGATTTCAGGAATTTACTTCTGAAAATTACAAATGCCTTTGCAATTTATGAAATGAGTCAGGCATTTGAAAATGGCATTTTCCTTCTTCCTTTGCAAGTCAAGGCCTGAATTCATTATTTAAAGTTTTCCTTCCTTTCTTGCATAAAAAAAATGAAATGGTGCATCCTTGTTGCAAGGACATGTGAGAGCTGCCAGATTGCATCACAACAGGGACAGTTCTGAGCACAGAAGCAAGATCCCAGAAAAGCTGAGGAGCTGCACTGGTCTTTGGTTGTCCTTTGCCCACCCTAGGTGGCTTCTTCACGAGCAAGGACAAATATTGATGCTTTCCATGAAAAAAAAATGCATGGTTTTTATCTGTGGAATTTGGCCCAACACACCACTGACTTATATATAGGGCTCTAACCTTTTCTTTTTGTATGTTAAAAAAAATGTTCACATTGAAATCACAGGAAAATTGAGTCATGTTAAGTTCATGGGAAGGAAAGTATATTGCCACAGGAAAACATTTCTCTTTGTTAGTTGCTGTTAAAGAATGAAATGCAAATTCTGAAAGCAGTTCCCTTTCTTCCCTTTTTTCCCCCTTCCTCAGCAGACCCTGTGAATACAGAATATCATGAAAACCACAACCATTCACTGCATCCCTTCAACTGCTTTAAAGCCAACAGGAGTCATAGGTGCACAAGGAACCAAGCACCTCATCAGCATGCTGCAATTTTTAGCCATTATTAAACGTAAATCTCTCTAATATCAATATTTATTCCTGCTAAATATTAAAAATGTTTAGGCTTATGAGTCACCAACTCTGTTCCAGTTAGCGCTTGCTCTACCATTTCCACCCCTGAATGGAACTAGAGATTTACAAATGATATCAGCAAAGTCAACTGTTACGAAGAGGCAAGCACGGAATAACAACAGGGGAGATAACAATGTGCATCTGTCAGAGCCAGCATGCTCCACTGTTGCCATTTCTCCACCGTTGGTTTTACAGCAGGCTTGAGTGGTAAATCACAAAGACCGTGAATAAGTACAGAAGGATTTGCCCACAGTTTGTTCCACGCAAGCTAGAGGTTGCCATGGGAGACAGGAAGCATTTTTCGGGCACTCCCACAGCAATAAACGGTTGCCAATTAATGAACAAGTAGCAGCACGCTGTGTTGTGTTCGGCAGTAGGTTTGTGAGGTGACCAGCAAAAATACTGAGGGAAGATGGAAAGATGTTTTCCCCTTCAGCTCTAATGGCTACATCTCACGGTCCTGCTGAAGAGGGCATCCTGTTGTTTGCTGTAAGGCAGTAGGTTTAGTCTAACTTCCAGTAGACTAAGGGTCTGTGTAATAAAAACTCATGCTGCAATGTGCCACAGTCATTCTAAAGCTGTAATGACGTCTTGGAGACAGCAGAGAAGAAGCAGAAATCCAAAAGCTAGTTCCCATTTTTTATATAGGGTATTTAGTGGGCTGTTGCAAATAAGAATGCTTTTGATCTCATAGCTCAGATCAGTGGCTGTCTGCCCAGAGAAAAGGTCTGCTGTGCTAAAAATTCTTCTTCAGTCTGGGAAGTGAGAATGGGTGGCACCTGGAGAAGATCTGGTAGTTTTCCTGTTTCCTGGGTTGAATGGTCCATCCGTGTTCCTGTAACTCCGGGTGGTGGCTGCTCTGGCAGGCACAAAGGTGCTGAGAACCACTTCTGGACCAATAGAGATACCTCTTTTCAGAAGTCACCACTGTAATTCTATTTTACTGGAATAAGCAAGCGAGACATGACTAATCATAGCTTCAGACGTAGTGGACAAACGGGGAGGAGGTAGCAGGAGTCTGTGGCTGTCTGAACTGTGAAACTGAGAAGCTGAGTTGAAGAAGTGCACAGAGGATCCACGCCTTTAGATAGCTTAAGAAACCTAGCTTCTTATCTCAGTGATTAGGCTGTGCAAGGGCATTGTGAATTCCGAGAACAAAAGATACAATTCCCCAAGCCAAAGGGACTGGAATAGAAGTCTACTATGAATCTCTTACTTCCTAAAGTGGTCCCCAAAGGTAGGGATAAATGCTCACAAGCAGGAAGTCTTTCACTGTGATTGTCTTTATCCAGACAAAGGCATCACTTTCCCAGGTCATGATAATATCCCTTGAACATTTAAAGAATCTTCACTTACGTTTTCTTTTTATAGATCTGTTCCTTTTCTGTACTCCCCCTTGACTTTCCATTTTTCTTGTTTGCTGATTTGACTTCAGGAGTCACGTAATCTCGCATGTTCTCTACTGATAAAATAGGTCATATCTTCCCCAAAGGAATGGTCTTACCTGAGTACAACAATACATGGAAAATGCTGCAGACAACAGATTCGTTTCATTTATTACTTAGCCTAAACTACGTTGTTTGATGGTAAGAAATACAAACCCTACCGTTAAAAATATGTCTTGCTTGAAAGATCTTTCCACAAAGCTGCAAGGAGATCATATGCTACATCCTTCACATGCAGAACAGAATCAAAGAGCAATATACGAAGGGTGAGAAACGCCTGGTGTTTATTTGTAGGCTCTACCAATCCTAAAAATTAAACAGAACAGATTTTGATTTTCACCCATATATTTTTAATTAATTAAGCTTCTCTCTGTGAAAAGTATAAATGAATGAAAAGATATTTTAAACTAAATAGCATACCTAAAGCACTACCACAAAAACAACCCCCTGGAGGTAGCACATCTACTTAGAGCATACAAATACAAAATAAAATAAAAACACGTGTCCTTCCCATCCTATTCCTTATTCACACTTACACGCCAATAGGCACTGCATTACCTTCTCTGAGCCGATGTATTGGAACCATAGAATCTTAAAATCCTAAAAAGTTGGAAGGGACCCTTAAAGACCACTTAGTCCAACTCCCCTGCACTGAACAGGGACATCTACAGATATAGCAGGTGCTCAGAGCCCCGTCCAGCCTGACCTTGACTGTCTCCAGGGACAGGACATCCATCACCTCGCTGGGCAACCTGTTCCAGTGCCTCATTATCCTTCTGGAAAAAAACTTTTACCTTCTATCCAATCTAAATCTCTCCTGCTTTTAGTATGAAACTATTTTCCAGAAGATAACAGGACCAAGCTCCCAAGTTGTGCTTCTGCTTCTACTATCAGTCACTGAAGCTCTGGGTTTCAGGGAGAACCTTGCTTATTGGTCAGTATGGAGCATAGCAGAGCACTTTGTAGCAAACCCTTCATCACAAGCCAACCCAAGATTTAAGGAAAGAAGTCTCACTGAGAGATGGAAATTTTACAACACTTTTCCAGTTTTAGAAACTTCCCAAACTCTTCTCCAAGAAGACACCAACATTTGTCTCTGTGTAAAGTCCTGTTCTTTATAGTAATCCTTGACAAGAATACAACATAAAAACCACTCTAAAGACAGAGTACTGTAACTCTGAAGTTACAATACAGTGTGTCACAGAACTGGGGAAAAAATTGATGCTGAGTCCTCCCTGCTAAGCATTCCACTGCATTCAGCAGCTGTTGCAGTTCCCTTACTCCATTTGAGCACCTACTTCCCACTGATACCTAGAAGCTTGAGATGCATCTGGAAAGAAAATAACTCTTTTCCTTTGTGCCCCAGATTAGCTGTTTCTTTCTTGTCAGCAGAGAAGAATTACTAACAATATACCAAGCGTGTTATAGACTGCAGATAATCTGCTCTTACTGCTGCAACTGCATGGGAGAACACCAGGGCATGATACCTTCCTGTATGATGATTTTAACTCAGTGAGACCAGAAATAAATGTTTGGACAATGCTGACTTAGAAACCTCTATTGCTGTTTCATTTTTGTTTTGAGGAAGAGACTAAACTGGCACAGAAACTAGTAACATGCTTAGTTAGTTAAACACACTGAGATGAGACTGTGCTTATTCTGAATCCATTAGACATCTCATACAAATGTGACCACAAAAAATTATTGGTCTTCAGAAAATGGTATTCTAAATAATCATTGTGGTACAACTGAATGGAAGGACACAGTGACGCCAGCTGAGTTCAGGCGAATGAGTTCAGTCAATGAGGCTGCAGGATTTTAGGATTCTATGGTTCCAATACATTGTCTCAGAGAAGGTAATGCACTGCCTGTTGGCATGTAGGTGTAAATAAGGAATAGGATGGGAAGAACATATGTTTTTATTTTATTTTGCATTTGAATGCTCTGGATCAGTGGAGAGACCCTTCCCATGTTCCAACAAGCAATGAGGAAGGCAAACTGTGCTCTCAGTGGGCTTCTCCCTCTGTTCCCCAAGGCAGGAGCCTACTGTACCAGATGAGATTGTTTATTTTCATTCTAGCCTTGGTTTATATTTTATAGTTTATTAGACATTATTTTTATTTGTTGTTTTACAATTATGGTCCATCTGATATTTTCTTTTTTCTTTCCTCCTTCTCGTTCTCAATAAAAAAAATCTGTTTTGCACTGTCAACATGACATGCAGAAGTTTCAATGAATCCATTACTGAACTTTTTTTTTTCTTTTTTTTTTTTTTCTGGAAATCCATTGCCCTGTGGTGACTAGTTCCACTTCAACTTTCCTCCAATTCCACAAATTGCATCAAAGTTTCATCATTCCCTCATTCAGGTTTTCTCAGAAACATTACTCAACAGAGAAGAGTGTTCCGGTTGTTGAAAATGTTAAGGGGCAATATTTTCTTACATTTTTGTGGCTGTTTTCTCTTTTGGAGAGAAAATATTATCAGAGAGGATGTTTCCCTGCTGATTGCAGTTGCTTGTTTTTCCTCTCTTTCCCTACATTTTCCTTCTAGGATTTTTCCAATTCAAAATTTAAAGCAAGTTGCTTTACAAAAGTGCTTGAAGCTGCAAAAATATTTTACTAAGCAATAACATTGGAAAGCCTAAAGGGAAAAACTTTCCTTTTTCCTTCCTATAATCAAAGTCAAGCACAGAGACAGCAGGGTGATGGAGGAGTGTCAGTAACACTGAGGTCCTTTTGCTGGTTATGCAAGAACATGCTACCATCTGAGCCACTGCTGACCCCAGTAAGGAGAAGTTACAGGAGGAAATGATCCACTCCTGCCTGCAGCAGCTGGACAGCAGGGAGGAGGGCTGCTACGTGGCATATTTATCTGAGCAAGCTGTGGAGATCACCCACTGCTTGAGTTTTCTTTCTTCTCCAACTTACTTACACTACAATTCTTTTCCTCAATAACTCTTTTTTTTAAGGAATTTGATTTATTATCAGAGGATTCATAACAGGAGAAAAATCTCCCCTCAAGCTTTCCTTCCCTTCCTTCATGCCAAGTCCTTAGTCTCACTCCTTTTCCTCCCACTTTCTTCTCTGGCTCTTCTCCCATGCCTTGCAGCAGGTACCTTTGAAGAGATATTCCTCCACCCCACTAGTTTCCCTGGCTGTTCCTCCAACATAATGGTGCCCTTGCTCCAAGACCTGTTCTCCTTTAGTGAACTCTGTCCTCATGTACCCTCATTACCTTGGGCCTCCATTCAGCCATCTCATAGAATCACAGAATCATAGAACAGCTTATGTCGGAAAGGCCCTTAAAGATCATTGAAATCCAGCCCCCTGCTGTGGGCTGTTTGCCACCCACCAGATCAGGCTGCCCAGGATCCTACCCAACTTGGCCTTGAATGCCTCCAGGGATGGAGCATCCACAGCTGCTCTGGGCAGCCTTTGTCAGGGCCTCATTACCTTCTGCGTGAAGAATTTCTTCCTAACATCTAACCTAAATTTCCCCTCTTTTATTTTAAAGCCCCTTGTCCTTTCACTATTAGGCTGTGTAAAAAGTTGCTCCCCTTCCTGCTCATAAGCTCCCTTCAAGTACTAGAAGGCCATAATGAAATCTCCTTGAAGCCTTCTCTTCTCTGGACTGAACAAGCCCAACTCCCCAAACCTTTCTTCACATGAGAGGTGCTCCAGCCCTCTGATCATCTTTGTGGGCCTCCTCTGACCTCCTCCAGCAGTTCCACATCTTTCTTGTGCCGGGGCCCCAAGCCTGGATGCCATACTCCAGATCTCCTTTCAGTGGCAATGCATTCGCTACATGGAAATATGGGCTCTCTTGTTGTGAGCAGCTGCCACCGGGTCTGGAGATGAACAAGGTGACAGAGTGCAGACAATGATGGTGCGACTTTCTCCTTATGAACCTCAAAAGCCTCATTCATCTCTAGGCCTGGTGAAACTCTTCTAGTGTAATCGATAACTTGGTGTGTGACAACAGAGCTCAAAAGCGGTGCTGACTGAGTCTTGCTTCCCACAACTCCCTCTCTCAATCTATCAGAAAGGCTTGTTGCAATCTCCCACCCCATCCCTTCATTCCGTGTTGGCCCTGCTCACTCCTTGTGTGTTCCCTGTGCTACAACCACCCCAGACAAGTATGGTTGGGCTCCTATCTTCTCTCCCACTTGTCTCTTACTCCCACTTCCATACCTACCCTACTTTTCTGTCCCATAGTTCCCTTACTGCCCCTGGGTCTCATTTTCCCAGGCAAAGCTCCTCCAGCCAGACTTTGTCTCATGTACCACAGCTTTATCAAACCACTGCTTCTTGTTGTCTTCTCTGTCATTCCCTGTGTGACCCTCCAAATCCCACCCCTTTCTCTCTAGAACCCTGTCTCTCTAACATCACCCTACCTTCTTAACCCTTCCAACCTATCCACATACTGCAACAACTTCCTCATCACCTCCTTGTAAAACTACTGCTTTTTCTTAGAAGTCTGAGATACCAGCGCGGCTCCTGGGCAGTATGTAACAGATAATATTGGTGAGCATTTTAAGAAAAGAGAAGAAAATTAGTTCAGCTTAGAACATCAAGCAATCTGGGACCTTGATTTTTCTCTGAATCAGTCTTTTCCAGGGATCTGATTTGTACCCATTTTGACAAGGTTGTTCCTAGTGATGCTAAAGAATTTCTTGACATTTTGGGAGAGAAAATTACTGCAGTAAAGTCAGACAAACCTCTGTGAATTATCTGTTTTTTATGCCATGTGCCAGGTATCTGAGCAGGAAATAAAAGAGCAGTTGGCACCTCTGTGGCTGTTTAGGTGGAAAATATATGACTCCCCTCTTCAAGCCCAAAAGAGCAAAGCCATAAAAAGAAATCCCCTCTGTAGTCTTCAAGTGCCTTTGACAACACAAGCACCAGCTTTGTGACCGTGCATGATTAGAAAGCACCCTCTCACCTTAGTCCCTGTGGGTGCCACCTGTGCTAATACACGGCATCTAACAGTTCAGCAACAGATCTCAGCAACTGCCTTCACCTTCATTAAGAAGCAAGAAGAAGAGCAGGCATTGCTTCCCTGTTGCATGAAGGCTCTTTGCATTTTAAAGAGATGATCATTTGCATGCAGCCCATAACTCTTCTGCATGGGTCTCCATGTAGCTTCTCTATCCATTTCTTGCTCGTTTCTCAGGTGCCACAGCTGTATGCCAAGTTTTAAATCCTTGAGACTAGGAATGTCAGTGTTTCTAGTGCCAAATGGTAAAAAGTCAAAATTAAGGACTTATTCAACAGTATGTCTGAAAAAAATCAAGTACTTCTGAGGTCTCCAGGTGTGTTGGCTTCATACTTTCAACTGTACTCTATTTAACCAAATGAAAATGAAGTTCTTTCAAAAACACTTTTTTCCTGGAGGTGTGACTCTACAACATGCTACAAACATTATTTATGGGAGGAGTTATTTATCTGGATGCTTTGCTTGGAAAGGGGAAAATTAATTTGGAAAGAATCAGAATACTACTTCTGTCCTCCTATCTTAGTGCATTACCACCTCTACCCAGGTCACCAGGATGAGATTGCTGTATCTGCAACAAAGTTGTCTACATCTGCCCTCCCCATTAGGCTTATGATCTGTAGCCACTGTAGCAAATGAAGTTGAGTGAACAACAGATCCAGCCAAACCCATTTAGTTTGCGGTACAGTTGGTCACTGTCAGAACCTACTGATTATAGCTACTCTATTTTCACCGACCACACTGACAAACGAAGAAAAAAAGATCAAGTGCAGATACCTATGTTGTAGTAAGGAGGAAGTGTACGTAAACTACTTACCTGGTTCCAGAACTGCTGATGAGGCATAGCCAGTAGAGTTTAGGACGTAATTTGTTCAGACAGATGTAGACATACACGCTGTTGCACTTCAACCTCCACAGACCAATCAGTTCCACTGGTCTAAAGGGAAGACCTCTCTGGTGTCAAAACCACCACTATTTCCAAATTCATTAACTGCTTCTAAGAATCCTCACATTCAGTTTATGCAGTTCAAGCCACTGTTTCATTGCTTTTATCTTAAAGTTTTTGTGTTTTTTTTCCCCCTCAGCTTGTATTCTCCACTTCCAATAAAAGTCCATCTGCCCACTCTGATTCTATCCTGGATGTGTGAAACAGAGTAAATCCTCCCTCCCTGAATCATCTTTTCCTATATTTGAAAACTGTATATACACCAATTATAAATTAGTGTAATGTGTTCTTTTTTTAAAAAAACAGTCATTTAAACTCATGTGTCTTCATATAACGTAAAACTGCTAAATCAAGCCTGAAATAACTATTTT
>JAOWBP010002052.1:71170764-71191619 GCA_028571105.1 Tragopan temminckii
AGGGAGGGAGGGAGGGAGGGAGGGAGGGAAGGAATGGATAATGAGGTATCTAGATTGAACTATGCATCCTGCTGACTACAGAAACATTTGTCAGGGCATCAGGAAAACTGATGTCCAAATTGATGTCCAAATCTTACTGCAGTCCAAGTCTGGAAGGAGCTGAGAACCAAGATAAACAGGAATTTTGACTCTGTCACAAGGCTAGGGCAAAGCAGAAATGTCTCTCAGCACAGCAACAGGAATTAAGCTCGTCCCTACTTGCTAAATCTTCTGCTTGCTTAATGCCAAAAACAGGCAGGCAGACAAAACTCTAACAGTTATAGAAAATACTATGCAAAAAACTACTTCAAAGCCAGCAAAACACTAACACAAATTGGATGCACAGATCTAGAAACAATGGGCTGTTTGATCAGATCGCATTTTTGTTTTAATAGCAAGCATACTGGAAATACAACTGACATTGTTTTCTACAGGTACAACTAGTATACAGCTAGAGACATCCATACACAAAAAGATACAAAATGGGATATATGAACATATTCAGCCACCGTGCAGGAGTGAAAGATTATTCAGTCACTGCAGCTGGGGGGCAAAAATCAGGTGCAACATCAAAGAATGTTGGACCTTTCTTCATTGGGTATTTTGTTTTAAATCAATTCATGCTGCCAACTAATAAAGTAAACACTATACCGTTCAGTTAGGAAAGAAGTAGCTTAAACCAGCTGTTCATTTACTTTCTCTGCGTCAGAAGCAGGAACTCAGTGAGTTCCTTGAACTCAGCATTCACTTTTCTTTCAACTTTATATACATGCCTTCACAATCTCTCGCTATGTTTTGTGTTTTGTTGCTTTTTTTTTCCCTGCATACTGCAGGCAATAACTGTGAAACTCTTTAATTTAACAATATGTTCTTTGTCCTGCAACTCTTCCTGTTTTGCAACCACATAGATTATATGTATGGGCCTGTAGAAATAGTCAAACAGTTAATATGGGTAGGGTTTGGCATACTTTCACTATGTACAAATTCTACAATCAAGTCTTGACAGGAAAGCACTGTATCACCTGTGGTTCCCAGTCCTGACTAAAATATGCAAAATATCACTACTGGGAATGACACCTATTTCCCAGAGAGCTGTAATACCAGTTTCTTCTTATCAATACATCATTGAAAGGTATTTTATTTATAGTTTAAGCCATTTATTTTCTCTGCTATATTAGGTTTTTAAAAGTGACCCCTGCTTTATTATGCTTTTCAAAGATACAGAGACGTTAGTTCAAATTGTGTTAGATCCTTAGTTTACAAGTACAAAGAGACTTATACCAAATATCTACATTAACCCCTGAGGTTAAATATTCATCTGCATGATTTCTTGGATCTTCTGTTTCAGCCACGTGCCCTCTGCTTGGGTGTAGTGCACACCCTACCAGAAGGCAGAAATACACTGTGCAGAGCATACAGCCTGTACGAGAAGAGCAAGAGTCTAACCTGTAAAGCAACAAGTTCAATTACAAATCCTGCCGATGAGACGGGACCCAGAGTAAAATCCAGTGTGTTTCTCTAGGTTTGCATCAGGAGCAACAGGAACACAAGACAGGTAACACAGTAAACAACAACCACTTCATTTGTATCTAATAAAGTAAACAGTCATCAGTGTGAACATGCATGGAACCAGATCTGGAAGGTAAGGAAATAATACCTTTGCATAATCCTTTTTTAGACAAGAAAGTATTTCAAGTCCTTCATGTGGGCTTGGGCCTTGAACCTGAAGACTGAATTGAAGCAGAATCTAAAGACAGAATACAAATGAGAATTTTCTACTCTTTAAAATTTGCCTTATAGAGGTAGAACCTCAAAAGACTTGGAATTCTTGCTCTGACCTCAAAAGACTTTAAAAATGGTTACTTAAACCACTGGAATGCACAGGAGCAAGTCATCTCATGAGGTTCACAGTCAGTCCCAACCCAGAAGGTAAGAAAACTCAGTCAGAAATTTTAGACTTCTACAGGGTGGAGATTTAAGCTTTAAAATGACGTGAGGAATCTATTGACTGAGTCTTCTTCGGCTTGTGCTTGGAATGAGCATCCAGTTCCACATTCTGTGGGGCCAGAGTTCTTCACTTTCCCTTTTAAGGTCCATGTGATCTGCTAAGCAGGGTGAGACATAGTCTGTTTACTTTCAAATGGAGGAAATGCTCTTATGTGATACAGCAGCCTTTAAACCCGGCAGAGCATGGAGGAACACTCTCACTGATTTTCTCCATTAACATTCAGTTAGCTTTGCCTCCATTGGAGCTCATTAAATTTCTTGGCCAGCTTTCCACATGTGCAAAACCTCCACCTTTGAAAATCATAAGCACAAAGAGCACACAATGATTCGTTCTTAATTCTGGTTTCAAAACAGCTCTCTAAAATAAACACTCTAAGGAGATGCAGTGAGGAAAGAGAAACACCACTCTGCAGAAAGCGGGAAAAAACAATCTAGCACAAGGGTTGAAATAGGCAGTAGCAAGAGAGAAATACTTCAGCACACAGCTCATGAGCAACCAGCAATGATGGTGCAACATTGGTCTGCCCTTCAGCCAGGCAGAAGGAACAAAGCTCTCTTTTTTATGGAAGTAATGGGAAAGACAAGCTCTCCCACTTTTCCTGTTCTTTAGGGACAAGTACTGCTCACCAAAGAAATCTCTTTCAGCTTACCAAGCCAGCACAGACTTGGCAGTTTTGCTGCAGGAGGGAGGAAGAAGACAATTCAGGGTATGCTCTATGCTGCATTCAGCAGGTTCTCTCCCCTCTGAAGTGCAAAAGTGTGGACAGGAGCAACCAGCTCACCTCTTCCCATGTGATTTAAGTGTGTGTGTCTGGTAAGGAACTTGCACAGACATCATGGAGGTGCTGAATATTTGTCACCTGTGGGGAGAGTGAGACTTCTCCCCTGGTGCTTAGCCCTTTCCCCTTTGGGCTTGGCAGAGGACAAGTATTTCTCTTGTAATGAGCCTGTTAGAACTCAAAAAAGCAGTATCTCTGTGTAGTGCCATATCTCCCAAGTTCCTTAGACCTTCTGCCTAATTAAACCTGCTTCACTCCTATGCCCCAGGTTGTCTAAGGTCGTTAAGCCAGAGCAAGCTACTGTTCTTGCCAAAAATGTATGCATTCATCTTGTTCCTGTTCTTTCTTTAGATTCCTTCATTCCAGGGGACAGACACTAGCAGAAAGTTACACTTCCTGGCTAATCCAGTGTTTTGTTCTGGCTCAGTGGTGTTTAGAAAGTTAGTTTTCCTCTCACCAGACATTATTTTCTTTTAGACAGATCTGTTGCACAAATTAACGTATCTGTCCAAAGCACCACAAGAGACAGTAAGTAGATAATTTTACTCCCCCATTCTTTCAAACTTGCAGTCACCACTAGAGATGAGTGGTCCCTGCTGAACTGTTATTTCTCCTGCTGTGCACAAGGGTTGTAGCAATGCTCAGTCAGCGTAGCACATACTCATCCATGGTTCCATTAAAAACTATGTCTCAAGGGTATCTGTAAACATTCACTTTAGTTAGCCAAATGTCCCAGTTATAGGAATAATGCAGGCACTGCCCTCAGTGAGTTCTGTTCAGAAGACGATTTGAAAGGACCTAACCAAATTTCAAATAGCAGTGCTAGACTTTATAGCTGTTTATATCATTTGGCTATCTTCCAGGTGCTTAAGCTTAATATTCCTGACTGTTAGGAATATCGTTATCTGTAAAGTACCATGGACATTTATGGTGCTATATAAATGCACATTATTAATTAATAACTACGTGTACAATACTGAGTGCTAGTATTTTAAACACTTACAGGAGCAGTCCAAACATCAGCAGCACATGTTGCATTTTAAAGTTCGTAATGCAATCCGCCATTCCAGTGGACCACAATGAAGCCCTCAGCCCATATGCTTAAGCTCAACTCCTGAAGTTCAGAAGCTGCACCCAAGCCTGGATGTCAGCCCAAGATCTGATTGAGCACCAGAGCCTACAGGGCCTCCCTGAAGGAGGCTATGATCAATGGCTTATGCAGTGATCAGAAAACTATTTCAGTAAACTATTGTTTGTTTAGCACCAGGAACAAAGTAGAGACAAAACAAGCAGACAACACAGATCTATGTTTTTTTTTAACTTTCCATCTCCTAAGAGTACCTTAAAGTAGATCTCATATTTCTAGAAACCCTCTAGAAACCCTTCAAGGTTTGCTCTTCGTCTGGCCAACACTCAGAGGAGTCAGTCCCCTAAGCCATATTCATAGAATCATGGAATCATAGAATCATAGAATCATAGAATCATAGAATGGCTTAGGCTGGAGGAGACCTTAACAATCTAGTCCCAACCCCCTGCCATGGGGGTTGCCACCCACCAGATCAGGATGCCCAAGGTGCCATCCAGCCTGGCTTTGAACACCTCTGGGGATGGGACATCCTCAGATTCTCTGGGCAGCCTCTGCCAAGGCCTCACCGCCCACTGAGTAAAGAATTTCTTCCTAATGTCTAACCTAAGTCTCTACTTGCCCTTAGCATTCAGAACAAAGCCCTTCAGTCTGTTGGTGTATTGGCGATACTTGACAATCCACTGTATTGATGTGTTAATGCATTAATGGAGTTTGATCCTGTCCAATGGAGTCAATGGAAAAATGCTGAACTCATGCAAACAAATTGACTGCCTATAGATTTGCAATCTGAAAAATATTGCACATCTTCCACACTCATCTGTGAGTTTTTTTTCCCCCACCCTCCTTTGCTAAAGCTATTCTGTGAAACTTGGTTCCCCACACAGTCCCTGCATATGTTTTGTAAAGACTGTACACCAAACTCTCATCTCATGCAAGCTCCTGAATGACATCCTGCAACAAGCAGGACAATGAGGAAGAACATGCTGAGAAGCCTTCCTTGTATTCTGAGGTTCAAAATTATGTTTTATCTGTCTGATCCCCCTTTGCCTAGTGTCACACCAACCCAGATCCCTCATAGTTACCATGTCCCTATTTTTCCAGTCAACTGATTCTCCTGACACTACTCTCTTCCTTACAAGACACAGAAAAGCCAGTCCCTCACTGAATACTTCTTTCATAAATAGAATCATAGAATCATAGAATGGCCTGAGTTGAAAAGAACCATAAAGGCCATCTAGTTTCAACCCCCCTGCTATGTGCAGGGTCGTCAACCACTAGACCAGGCTGACCAGAGCCACATCCAGCCTGGCCTTGAATGCCTCCAGGGACCTCCTTGGGCAACCTGTTCCACTGTGTCACTACCCTCTGTGTGAAAAACTTCCTCCTAATATCTAACCTCAACCTCCCCAGTCTCAGTTTAAAACCATTCTCCTTTGGCATTCCCCCTCCTATTTATATGCTACCTTCAAGTACTGGAAGGCCACAATGAGGTCTCCCTGAAACCTTCTCTTTTTCAAGCTAAACAAGCCCAGTTCATTCAACCTTTCTTCATAAGAGAGGTGCTCCAGCCCTCTGATCATCTTAGTGGCCCTCCTCTGGACCTGTTCCAAGATCCTTCTCATGCAGCTTCAAACTCTGCAACAGCCCCCCAGGGAGGCCTTTGTCGTAAAGCAGGTGGTTTAGCAAAGCCTCAGATAAATCTTTTAACTGTTATCGAGGAATTTGGCCACAAGATCAATAAAAGGTAAAGCAGGAAGATGGAAATTTGGAGAGAAGTTCAGAGGCGTGCAGTAAAGAGGGAAAGGGAGACAAATCCAGCCTGTGGAGGTTGCATCTTCTCACAGAACGTCAAGGCAAGAGAAAGGCCCAGGAAGCCTGTGTCTGCTGATGGCAGCAGAAACTTCCCATCTAGAGCAAGTGGGAACGTTTTTGCATAGCCTTTGCTGATGGACCTGCAGTATCTCTTCCTTTACACCACTCATTGCTCTTCTTGGACATTGTTTTCTTCTCCCACTCACCTGAGGCCTCAAATTCTCAGCGTCTTAGTAATGCCTTCATGCCCTCTGGATCAAGCCCTTGATAAGCACTACTTGTTTAAGCAATGAAGTGGGAGGGAAAGTAAGAGGTGTATAATGAATCACAACAAACTTACAGGGGATTGATTGTGTAAATAAGAGGAATGTTTAGTCAACAGAGTGCATAAAGTTATGATAACCATGACAAGTTGAAGTGAATGGATCTGTCTTTACCTAATCCCAGTGTAACCTAGATTTATTCTGGAACAAAATGTCTCTCTAGCATTGTCAGCTCAAGGTAATATTTGGAAAGTCATGATTTGTCATGCAGATTGCACGTTGGGGTTGCATAAGATAACTTCCACAGAGTCAGCTTTTTCTGAAGTGTTATATACATATGTCAGATTAATTTGACCTAGATGAAAGGTAGATTTTTTTAAGAGCTCCTGCATCCTGTAATGCTAAATGTTAACACCTAGCAGACTTATCATTAATCAGATAAGATGATGTATAATAATGGATTTATATAAATACTGCAAATTAAATACAGAAATACTGGGGAAACCCAGGAAAATAACAACCAAGAGTCCCAGTGACATAAAATGGAATTAGACAAGTAGATACTGATAAACATACTGCAGTGGGGCAGAAGGACATAAATGTTTAGGCAGGCATGAAGCATGTCTAAAGTTAAGATGATACTGCATGCAGACACTGTTGCTTTTTTCCTTCCACCTAAGCATCTGGTTTGTTTCATTTATAAAAACTGTGGGAAAAGAGTAAGATTTTGATAATAAATGAAATTCCTGCACAGGAAGTTCTATGAGAAAATAAGAAACCCTTTATTCCAGAAGGAAACAAATAAAAATAGGCAACTGAAATGACCAGAAAAGATACCAGGTTCTGAAAATACCTTACAATACTTACTAGATTGTGAGCTGCACAATGTTACCGAAGGACAAGTGTGTCTTAAGGAGTGATTTTGCCAGGATCTCCTAGGGTGTGTTTAAATGACATAATGAGATTCCGACACGTTGCTTAGATGCCTGAACATATTTATCCTGGCCACTGCATGCTAATCATCTATGCATTTACTATACTCCCTTAGCTTAAACTTTCAATATGGCAATTCAAGCCTACGCTTCACTTGAAAGCAGAGAAGATACTTTTAAAATCATATTGACATGCATGATGTCTACCTCTGACTGTAGTCAGCAAAATGTTCTAGAGACTAGTCAGCAAATATTCTGGAGACTGCATACAGAAAAAAAATACTCCCTTTGGGTTAGTATGCAAAACTAAAAGTATGCTTTGTAAAGAAAGTAAAGAAAACAAAGGAAACAAAGCAAGAAGGAAGAAGGAAAGAAGAAGACATTTTAATTTTTTTTAAAAAAAAAGGAACATGAAAAGAAAAATATTTCTAGAGGTGGGGCCAAAAAAAAAAAAAAAAAAAAAAAAAAGAATTTTTCTTTTAGGCTCCAACATTAATAATATTTCAATCAACCTCAAACAGAAATTTTGGAAGCTAATTGCTATTTCTATCAGCCAGTTACATCCTATTTTAACCATATTGATCTGAAATACTTGTTTTGGAGGTTGCCAAACCAGCTCTGTCTCAGACTCATTTCCACAGTAATTCAGAGCTGCAGCCTTTTCAGTCACAGCTCTCATGCACTTGATCCAATAGAGCTAAAAGATACTGTATCTCTAAAATAAATTGTAGTACATTCTCACAAAATCAGATGTGGAGAAGAACCATGGTGAATAAAAGAGAAGCAAGAAGAGTTAGAGTGGGAGAAGATGGTCAGAGGTAGAACTACTCACTGCGGGGTCGGAATAAGTGAGACTACTGGGGACACAGTCATTTCTGGGTAAACTACTATTACCTACACACCTATTATGTATACTGCCGATGGCCTAAAGAAGCGTATTGATTGTTTTACTTAGCTATTACAGATAGCATACAAGTTCTGCACGTGGAAATATCATTCTTCAATTTCTCCTTTGGATAATGTTGCACTAAGTGCTCATTAGACTGAGGTTGGATAGGGCCCTGGGCAGCCTGATACAATGGGTGGCAGCCCTTCCCATAGCAGAGGAGCTGGAACTAGACAATCTTTAAGATCCCTTTCAACCTACACCACTCTGTGATTCTGTGATTTGAGGAGCTCGGTTGTATTCATAGGTATGCATAAAAACCCTTCTACACCTTCTTTGCTGAGACAGGCAAGTTAGTACTGATCTGGCTGGCTGCAACCTACCTCTCGACTTCTCCCAAGTAAATATATAATTCCTACTCCATGGTACACATGTTTTTGTTAGTTTACTCCAGCCCAAAGTTTCAGGAGTCTGGAGCCTTTGACTGTGAACTTCTAATTCTCTACCCCAATCAAAATGCCATCTAAATAAATGTTAACACTCTGTATGGAGAGGAAATTATGTTGTAGTTTCTGGTAAGGCATTTCAGGATACAGTGTTCTGAAGACATGTTGTTTTCCAAAAGCATAAGTGCATGCTCTTTTTCTTCCAACTCTGTCTAATGGAACATTCACCTACAAAAAATACTTGTTATCAGCTATGGTGTTTCCATACTCATTCACATTTTGTCTTGATTGCAGTAGAAAATGTTCCCATCTTCCCATCTTACACAGGGAGAGGATTTTAGTCTTTGTTTCTCTTTACTCTCTTTACTACTAAACATATCTATCTTTCTCTCTGTCTCCTCCTTTAATATTAGGGCAGAAAAAAAGCAGCCTTGTAGTAAATTCTGTCTTCTGTAGCCTGTGGGAAGATTCTCTATCCCCTGAAATACGTCCTTAGGCATATCCTGAAGGATTTTATTCCTTCCTTTTTCCAAAAAACATCTTCAGCAAACTAAGAGCTTGACATACTTTTAACCCAGTACTTGTTTTCACAGTGCTGTCTGAAAAGTATTGCAATTTCCAGGTTATTGTTTTTTGTACACATGAAATTCAAATATATCTTGCAATATAAATAAACACTTATTTTTCACCACAATGTCTCGTCTTTTCAACAACATCACAACTCATGCACCAGCGTCTACTGTAAAGTTGATAACTGGACTGCCTTAGGCAGGCAGTCTTCATCTCTTCTGCTTCAGTGAAGTCCATTAGTTCTGTGAAAAGCTCATTCAAGTTGGAGTTGCTATCGCCATCATCTCCATCCAAAATCTTGTCAAGTGATATCTTCTGTGTATCTTTCCCTGTATATTTAGTTTATGGTAGTGAACTGATCACCAGCATGAGGAATGCCTGGGGCTGGTCTTCTCTGAGCCAAAATTCACATGCTTTCCTGCTCCTGAGCTCTTTAGAGAGATTTTGCTTTCTCTTATTTGGTCTGGGGTGTCAAATAACCTGTGGGAGAGACAAGAAGATTCACTATTTGTCAGATCTGCTTGTTTGGCAAATTCAAAACAGTCTTGTTGGGTTGAATACACTTCTTGCATAGTTTCTCAGTTTTTATTTAAAGTCTCAGTCTGATGTGGTCATCCACAAAGCAATCCACTGAATTATCCCCCCAGGACTGAAAGGTCAGATCCTCATCTGATCAAAGCTGAAGCCTGTTCTACAATAAAGCTTCCCTTTGTCCACCTAATGTTAAAAATTCCTTTTCATTTTCTTTCAGTTTTGTGTTGTTACAAGGGAGGTTCAGGTAAATGTTAGGGAAAGGTTCTTCATCTGAGGGTGGTGGGCATTGAATGGGTCATGACCTCAAGCTGCCAGAGTTCAAGAAGAGTTTGGACACTCAGACAGCGTTTGAGTTTTGGGTAGTCCTATATGGACCCAGAAGTTGAACTCAATGATCCTTTTGGGTCTCTTCCAACTCAGGATATTCTATGAGTCTGTTTGTTTGTTTGATTTCTAATTCTACACACTTTAAGATTTTGTAGTGCTATTTCGTATCTACCCTCCTCTGTTACATTAATTGAAAACTGTTAAATGCACCAAGGCCTGGTCTAATGAGAAGAATGCTCCTTCTTAATTGACTCCTTTTTCTTTGGCACTTTGATTGCAAATGGAGAGTTAAGAGCCATCTGAACCTCTCTAATGATCTTTCGTATTTCCAAAGAGATTCTATTTCTGGGTTAGCAATATCACATTGTGCTTATTTCATATGTACCTTCAACGGCCCACCTAAATTGTCAGAGGGAAAAACAGGCAGCATTTGAGTGGAAGCCTCACAAAATAATTATGAGGTTGTCTGTCAGTGAGATAAAAATAGTCTCAGACAACTTTTATATATCCAGACAGAAGTCAATTTAAATGAATAAACAGATTAAACAACATAATCTCGCATGAGCCACGAGCAGGAGCACTGCTGCCTTATCACAACAGAAACAGGGAAGAGACCTCAGGAGTCAACTGATCCAAAATTGCTTTGGGCAATGCATTTGGAGCCAAAGTTACATGATGTCCCATTCCTGAATGGTGGTATTTTTCTGTGTTTGTTTGTTTAAATAATTATTGCCAAATTCAAGCCCTGTCGGAGAACAGCAAGTGAAAGAACACTCCCAAACCCAGCTCCAAAGGGGCAGGCTAGATTCAATCTATCACCATATCTCCAGTAGTCAGAGATGTTCATGTAACACACTTGGATCCTTTTTGGAACCACAAGTTGTTTAATGTACCAACCACGGGAATACATTTTGTTATGAATTTCCCTGCTCTTTTTTAGAAAATATGTATACTGCCTATTCTTGTAGTGTTAACAGGCTTCCTTAAGAAATTAAAAAATAAATCTAGAAAAACAAAGCATTACCTTTCAATGACTTAATAAGATTTTGCATCATCGTGACTATTATTATTATTATTAAAGTAACCCAGCAACAGAATAATAAAATTATACTGATGTGAGCAATTCACACCCCTTTGATTAAGAATGTGTCAGCACTTTCCCGCATGAATCCTCCTTTTTGGTGGAATGAGAAGGAGTGGGAAAGAGATAAAAATCATCTGCTGTAATTCTCTGTGGGCTGTTCCCTGGCAGATGATATTCTAACACTGAAGCCACTTCTTTATTAATGCACCTTTACGAAATTAATTAGTAGCCTGCAACATTTATGATCTTGATTTTTATACTGTATTTCCATTTAATTTGCAGGCCCTGGCGACTGTATGTTCAGTTAGTTTGCTAGCTGCTTGTGTGAGGGCATACTTACTGGTGGCATGCATGAAGACATGGAAGCCAATATACTTTAGAGGTGTGACCAGGGTTTGTACACAGCATATGATCACTCATATGCATCAAAACCTAGGGCAAAATAAATCCTTTAGAGCAGTCTTCCACTTGAAGAAGTTAGTGCTCTACAGCAGGTGTAACAGAAGCCTGTGTCTGTAGAAGTTAAAGGCTGAAGAGGGACCTAAGCTACACCATCCACCTTCGGGTGCTTGACTTACACACTATGATGTTAGTTGGCCCAGTGGAACAGCTCAGACAGCTTAGACTTACTAATAAAAACAAGAATGAGATCAGATACCTCTCGAAGGTAATTCAAGGCTCCTGGGTGGTAAGCCAGAAGTTCTCTTGAGCTCTCAGGTAGGAAATAGCTCCAGTACGGACAGGAGGAGGCAGACAAAAGTTTCATCCATCTTTGATCTTAACCCAACTGGTGCAAAGAAAGCTTTTGAGCACCAAGACCCTTTATGAGAGTAGTGTCTTTGAAAATCAAAATAATAACAAAGGAGCCTGAAAAACTTTTTGCACAGCAGCTTAAAGGTAAAGATACAGTAAAGGTGCAGATCTGTCAATGGATGTCCTAGACCCTTGTCAGCCTGAGGGATTTCAATTCTCCATCTCCCATTGCTTGAAGGCATGGTCTAAGCACTGACCTTCAGGGCAGGGCACATGTTCTTCTACTTCTGCTGTGCATGTTGTACAATTAGCACAACCAAAATGGTAACATGAAGAGACTAAGCAAGAAAGAGTATCGTCCTGCAGCTATGTTTGTAAAGAGTGCAGGATAAGCCTGTTTTGATTTCTTTATGTTCTGGCTCAGTTATGTACTTTCTATCATATAATCTGTCAATAAAAACTGTAAGTAATCTGGGATGTGAGTCAGAATTAGTCCTGTTGATTGACAAATGTAGCTTACTGCTCATGAAGTAACATATACTGCAAGGCAAGTAAGGGTACCAGTATCTTGGCTGTTAGCATTTGGTGTTTATATTAACTCCTTCCTAGTGGTAACAGATAAAAAGTTCATATGTATGCTAGTAATATAAGCAATCCCGTGGAACACAGTAGGGACATCAGCAATTCATCATCTCCACTGTTTAGTTGTGGAACAGCTCATGGCACACTTCTGACCTGTAACAAGTAATATGTCCCTAAACAATTCCTGGGAAGACCCTGCTGTTAGCATAAGCCACAGCCCGCTCTCAGCAGGCAGTCTGGATGCAGCCACTCTCTGATAGAGAGTAATAGAGCTTAATAATAGGGAATCTGTGCCAGAGAAGGGTGCTAGGCATGTTTTCTTTAGACTTAGAGGTGTATCCAGCAGGAGTTTCGGTGTGCAAGGCACTGTATGAACAAATAAGGGATTGTCTCTGAAGAGAAAGAGGCTCTGTCCCAAACAGTCTTCAGTTACAGATGGCTCTTCAAAATAAATTCCATGTGCTGAATTTCAGTAATGCTTTGTGCCTGTGAAATAGTCATGAAGTGATGAGAAATGATGAAAAGGAGACCAATGCAATGTGGCAGTTCAAAAGAAAAAGGGTGAAAACTTCAGATAAATAGAGATTGCTTCAGTAGAACATAACTTCAGAGGCTGCCCCACACAGAATGCTGTCTGTAGGGACAGACGTTTTCAAACCACAGCCTGAATTGCCATTCTGTACTGAGCAGTGTGATTATTACATATACAACAGTTTTTGGGCAACACAGAGAAATCCTGGAAGTATTTTAAGCAGTGGTTTTCACAATTTACAGTTGTGACAGATATAGAGTTAATGATCAGAGCATGTAAAGTGACCTTGTTAGCTCTTTTATAGATGCTGATCTAAGAGATCTTTGGCAGAGAAGAGTCTTAACAGAGTTCTTAGAGGTAACAATAGAGAAATACTTATTTTTAACTTACATATAGGAAAAAAAAACATAGGAACATATTCGGAGTCCAAGAGAGTATCTCAGAAAGGAACAGCAGCCAGTATTGGCTGGATGCTGATACTCCTACTTTGGCCAGTATATCCGTGTCTTGATTTTCAAGAGAGGTCCCATTGGCCTACAAGGGTAAACTATGATTTACAGACCTGATGATCTGGTCCATCAGAGCTCCCTAGAAGACCCTGGAGCTCTCAAGGAAAAATTGATCATTGTCTGTAGAGGTTTTCAAGAAAAGGGTAGATTATAGAATCATAAAATTGTAGAATCATAGAATCACTACGTTTGGAAAAGACCTCCAAGATCATCTAGTCCAGCTGACCATCTGTCACCAATATTTCCATACTAAACTGTGTCCTCAAGTACTACAAGGATGACCACAGGAACTACCAACCAGTCAGTCTCACCTCTGTGCCAGGAAGGATCATGGAGCACATACTCCTTGAAACTACGCTAAGGCACACAGAAGGCAGGGAGCTGATACAGGAGAACCAGAGTGGCTTCACCAAGTACAAATCCTGATTGATCAATGTAGTGGTCTTCAATGATGGTGTCACTGTATCAGTGGACAAGGGAAGAGCCACTGATGTCATCTGTCTCAACTTCAGTAAGGCCTTTGATACAGTTCCCCAAAACGTCCTTCTCTTCAAATTGGAAAGATAAGGATTCAATGGGTGGACTGTTCAATAGATGAAGAATTGGCTGCAGGATTGAATCCAGAGAGTGGCGGTCAATGGCTCCGTGTCTGGATGGAGATCAGTGACAAGTGGTGTCCTCCAGAGGTCAGTGCTGGGACCAATACTTTTTAATATCTTCATCAATGACGTCAACAGTGGGATCAAGTGCACCCTCGGGTTGTGGATGACACCAAGCTATGGGGTGCGGTCAACATGCCCAAGGGATGGGATGCCATCCAGAGAGACCTAGACAGGCTCAAGCAGTGAGCTCAGAAGAACCCCATGATGTTCAACAAGTCCAAGTGCAAGGTCTTGCACCTCTGTTGAGGAAATTTTTTCCTAGTATACAACCTGATCATCCCCTGACACAACTTGAGGCCATTCCCCCTCATCCTGTCACTGTTACCTGGAAGAAGAGGCCAACCACCACATAGTCACAACCTCCTTTTAGGGGGCTGCATAGAGTTATAAGGTCTCCCTTGAGCCTCCTCTTCTCCAGACTAAACAATCCTAGTTACTTCAGTAGCTTCCCATGAGATCATAGGATCATAGAATCTCCAAGGTTGGAAAAGACCCACAGGATCACCCAGTCCAACCGTCTACCAATCACCAATAGTTCTCACTAAACCACGTCCCTCAACACAACATCCAAACGTTCCTTGAACATCTCCAGGGTCGATGACTGCACCACCACCCTGGGCAGCCCATTCCAGTGCCTGACCACTCTCTCAGAGAAGTAGAAGATGTGTGCTCCAGACCCCTCATGAGTTCATCGTCCTTCCCTGGACATGTTTTAGGACCTCAATGTCTTTCTTGTAGTAAGGGGCCCAAAACTCAACAAAGTACTTGAGGTGTGGTCTGAAGGATGTGGTGCTGAGGGATGTGGTTTAGTGGGCATGGTGGTGATGCGGTGATAGTTGGACTAGATGATCTTAGTGGTCTTTTCCAACCTTAATTATTCTATGATTCCAAGGAATTCAGAGCTCGGAGTCTGTTGACTGACACAGTCATTTTTCCACAAGCAATAAAACACGGTGCAAATCCTCCTAAATGGAATCCTTGAAGCATTGGTCATTAATATCTGGACACATAAGTGGAAGCAGGGAGCAGGAGTGTGAGGCTTGGCAGCTAGCAAGGAGGGCTGTGTGAACCTGGGAAGAGACAGTAAAACTGGAAGAGCCTCAGTGTTAGATTACCCAACCCAGACATCAGAGATGTCTCTAACTCAATTTCTTGTATGAATCCTATTATGTGTTACATTTCAAGAGAGAGTACAGTATGTAACTTTTGTAATCTTGCATATCTTGTGAAAAGTGAAGCAGAAGACACACAGCAATGCATGCTTTTTTTCTACGGTTTGTAATTTTAGTCTCAGTCTAGTAACTAACAGGTCAACCTTTCCCTTGCAACATCCACTAATAGTTCCAGCATGGTGCTTTTGTCTGAAAAGCTGAGGTTTCCAGTCACAGATGTTGTTCTTTCTATCTAATACCAGTAGTAAGCACAGAAACCATTGACAGATTTGAAACTGCCCCTCTGAGTGTGGCAGACTGTGGCCCTGGATACCTCCCTAAACGAAGAGTCAGATGTCCTGAAGTGTAAGATAGACTCACTTCCCATGCTGAGAAGATGTAATCTTCTCTCAAAGAGGAAAAGGATTTTGTTTTCTTTGTTTTTGTTCCAAGTGACATAGTAACATCTACCTGAATCCAGACAGTAATTGCGACTGATACCTATCAAGTATCATTATACAGCAGGATTTGACATAGCACATAGGAAACACAGTCATTTTGTTAAGATCTGGGTGATGACCAAAAATGCATACAATAACTTAGGGTCAGTAGGCTTGTCTGGCTGTGTGTCTCTCCAGACGACTGCATTACAGAACAGTTAGTTGCAGCCAGAACTTTCTAATTCAGCAGCTGCAGCAAAACACTTTGTGCAGTTGTTTCATATTAGCCCCAAACATATTTGCCTGTGCAACTGTTTAATAAAATAAAATTAAATAACTAAGTATCACTGGGGGAAGGGATGTTGCACAACTCCGATATCTTGTTCTACCTGAAAGAAAATTTTTTACTTCGTTTTACTAATTTTCTACATACATTTATTTCATGTTGTCTTCTCTTTTCTCAAATATTCTAATTTCTTTCAAACTGAAAAGTTTAAAGGATTTGAATTTCTGAAAAATCTTTGTTTTCTTACTCAGCTGAAACAAACCCACAGATTTAGTTTTAATTTGAAAACAATTTCCGAAACTCTCTGACAAACTATATTCATACTGAAGTTACAATTATCCAAAATACCAAAATCAACTCCTCTTTGGCACTTAATTTCCCATCATATGGTAGAGAAGAGGCAATGTAGACAGAAGATGGCTGGCCCTGTACCTGTTCCACAGATTACCCCTTAATATTTGCAGGGAAATTGAGAAGAGAATATATGGTTTCTGCTTATCTCAGTTGACGTATCAACCATAAGGGTATCAGTGAGTTAGAGATCTAGAGATCTGGTCTGCACTAGGATCTGAAGCAGTTCAAAACACACCAAGAGCCCCTATGTTCTCCCAGTCATCTCTACCAACTGCTCCCAGCAGACACAGTACAACGAAGACAGACTCACATGAACTTCTCCTGCACAGCCCTTTCCATGGCACTGAAGATTCCAGAGACTGCACGCCTTCACAGGGTGTGAGATAGCAGGGAAGTGGGAAGGGCAGAGAGAGCCTGGCAACTTCTCATTGCCACCTAGACCATGAAGAAGCATTCTTCAGGTACCATCGTGGTGTGCTGCAGCCATAGGCTTGCTTCTTCACAGTGAGGGCAAATAGCCAGACTCATCCCCATTGAGACGTCTGGGCAAATCCCCCTTTCTGAGGAAAGGGCAAGATGATACATGTCTCCTCCCTCAGCTGGCAGTCACTGCTTTAAATGCTCGTGTTTTGCAATGAGTTCTGAATTATCTTCTAAAATTATACATGGCATCTTCCATCTGAAACAGATGTCAGCATGGCATATGTTTACCCAGGAACATGCAGATTGCTCTGATTTTTCACAAGGAGAAAGTCCACTTATTTCACTTCTAAGGTCAAACCTGCAGCACTGTGATTTCTGCAGGTGGCAGCCAGATGAAACAGCTGTTGGTCTATCTCCTGAAGGCTTGGATACCCCTTCCCAAACTTCACCAGAACCCAAGGACCTTTACCTAGGGTGCCCCCCAAAGCTTAATTAGCTGTCCTCTGAATGGGATGCACAGTGTCGCTCAGCCTATCTACACCCTGAAACTCCCTGAGCAGTGAGGTGGACCTCCTGTTCTCCTCCTAATGGCACTCTTCCCAACTCAGCAGAGAAAAATGGCTAAAAATATCGAATAGACATCAGTCCTCAACTGCAAAGTGAACTTCAATAATCACAACATAGAAACAGCATCCTTTGAAACAAACAAACAAAAAAAACCAAAATAATTTTAAAAATGCAAGGTAGAAATTCTGGTATTTTACAACCATTTCCAGTCATTTGTTCTGCATTAATTTTTTTATGCCAACCAGCTAGAAGTAGGTAGTCCTGACAATCAGTGATGTTTCCTAAGACAAACTGGTCCCTTGAGTATTTCATGCATTGGTCTGTGATTCTGTGACTTCTGGTGCATTCAAAATACTTAAATGAATGAGAAGAAAGCTGTTTTGGCATTTGCTTTTAACTTTTTTCCTTGAAACAATAAATTTTTTCGAGAGCGGCGACAGGCCCCTTTGCTCTGTGCTTATGCAGCACCTGTTTCAGCAGCATTTCATACATGAGATGGCTCCCCATACTAATGGCTTCATTTACTGTTGCAGTTTCTGAAAGTCATAATCTTTCAGTGAATTTAAGATATATTGATACAAATTTCACTGCCCTATTATCATTTACTACTCCACCCCTACAGTAGCAATATATGTCAATTAAATGGGTCTTTTCTTTAACAAAAGAGTGTCAACGTTTTCATGCAGAAATAGGTTTAACCACATCAGTGAGAAAACAAGGTTTAAAGCACCAAACTCTCTTTACATATCATTTTAGGACTGGCTGCAGAAAAGAACATTATAATATTAGTGAAAAGAAACACTCACACTTTTATGTTATGCAGCTACTCGTGTAGCAACAAAAAGTAATATACAATAAATAATCTTCACAGGTTCCCAGTTCTGCAAGCTGGCATGCATCTCCAGCTCTTTACATTCACTGAAGTTGCATGTATTTCTGTTCCTGTTGGAAAATAAATAAATAAATAAATAAATAAATAAGATCTGGTTTTTAGAAAAATTTGTTAAGTCTAAATTTTAAGGACAAAGAAGGCTACCAGCATGTAAAACAGCTGAACTGATTCCATATATACCACTGATCTTCTCTGGACTAATTCCTGCTCAGGGTTCATTCATAAAGTAGAACTTGTCACAGCTGATTTAAAACTGATTAAGTATTATTTGCAAACCACTTTAAAATTGGCAGAACTCTTCCCCTATATAGAATGAACTCAAACCTACTGTTAGATAAGGTTTTCTTTGATGTTCTTGAAGCAGCCCTTGGTTCTGCATCTGTCTACTGAGCACAGGCTGGAAACCATTGAGCTGGATCAGGTCTTCTATGTTAATTAAAAGCCTCCTAATGATGGACAATACACAGTAACTTTGGGAATTTTTTCTCTTGTTGAATTACCATCACTATTAAAATATGTTAATGATTTTCAGTCCGATTTGTCTAGCTTCAGTATTCAGGCTTTAAATCCCATCAACCATCTGCATGCTGGCTTGAAAGACCCTCATTCCCTACAGTATACATAGTCATCAAATCATACTGTAACGTTTTTATATACAAACAATGTGCGCAACTCATATAACATCCTCCATATCCATCAATGACCCACCATTAAAAGAGGTTTTCAACAAACTTGAACACAAGTCCATCAAAACTTTCACAGTGTCATGTGCTCTACTGCTTGGTGCTGTGCCAAGAATGTGTTAACATACCTGCCCCCATATGAGCAATAACTCCTGTGGTGGGAGTGTTTGAAATGCCCTGACAGGAAAGCTTGAACTGAGGCCAAAGGAAGCTTTCACTTCCAAAAGGCTAGGATCTGTGAGCTCCTGCGGTGGATTTAGTCACAATGGCAAGCCGTTCAGACTTGTCACCCATCAGATAATGAAAGCAAATTAGGAGTTCCAGCCAGTGCAGGGGCCAACACTTGGGCAAGCAGCTGAATCCCCCCTAAATTTCTGATGGAGCTGGGGGGAGGAGGAGTTTCACACTGAGGATGTTGATTGGAAGCCTATTTCCAAGTTGAGCCTCTTTTTGAAGCTACCAGGAAGTGCAAACAGACATGAAGCAAAGCAACATGATTTGTGTTACGGTCAATATTTGCATAACACAGTTACACATGTCTGTATGTATGGGTGTATAGCAAGCATAGCTAATAGTCTGTAATTATGCCTTGGAAGATATGCACACCAAGGAATTTCCAAAGAGTCTGGCCTGGCAGAAAATGCAGTCCCAGAAGAAGTGAAGCAGTTTGCTGGGATTATCCCAACATACATTGGAGCTGTATGGCTAAGACTTGAGTCTGTCAGATAAATGGGGGACTCCGTCTTTTCCCCAGTTGAACACACGTATGATAACTTCTTGGCAAATGCACCAATTTTAAATTCGGTTTGCTCAGATACATCCATATGCAATGTTGACGTTGGCTTTCAATAAACATCTCTGCCAGTAAAAACCAACTCCTAAAATATTCCTGGAAAGTAAACAGAAAGAGGCACAAACCTTAAACAAAAGGGAATTGACTAAAAAGCCTGGGCCAGAAAATGCCCACCTTCACACAAAATGCTGAAATCACAAATAAATCAAAATTTTATTATATCTCTTCAGATTTTTAATGTGAAAATGTGGTTCTGCACTTTTATGTGTCTCTGTTATGATTTGTTAACAACATGCTAGCACCTGTTTGATAACGCTTTAGTAAAACACTATGCCACCAAGCTATCTCCTCTGTAAATTTCTGTCACGACAGACTTTAGTTCCACTGCTGCACATGTTCTCAGGTTATGGGACAGCTTAAAAATGCATAGAGTTTATCATTTTCTGCTAATACTGGACAAGGATCTCAAATAGAATAAAGAAAATGATAATGTTCTTGAACATGTGGAGTTTTTCTGTTTGTTTGTTTTCTCACTCTGATTTAGAGCTTTGATGTAGAACCATTCCCAGCCCCATTCTGTGCCCTCTGTACTGCTGTCTTTCTCTTGTGCTTTCCAGACAACCAGGATTCGTTTTCATCTGGGTGTTTTGCCATATCCCAGATTGCCTTCCACTTGACTGGATGATATTTGTTTCTTCTCACTACTTATAACATTTCATTCCAGATACAAATAAATTGGCTACAATGTCCATTTCACAGGTTCTGCAGCGTAGATGCTGTTGTTTTCAATGACATTTTTGATCTTGTGAATTAAAGGTATTAATTTATCTTTAGTGTGGGTAGAGGAAGCAAAGAGTTGATTTTACTCTTAGAAGTGCAGCGATATTGCAGCCAGTGTTTGTCATAAGAATCTGAAGAGACAGATAGACAGATGGACATGGACACAATTAGTGATGTGCATGAGGCAAGTGGGAGAACTTGGCTCTCTGAAGGATTGGGTGTTAGGCAACGGGCTGGAGAGCAGTGATTTGATGCAGGACAGCAGCTGTCTCCATTATCTGTGGGCTCCTCCTTTCCTGCAACTGGCTCCAAGGCAACCACAACTCCCATGTGCCAAAATGATTGATGAGAGGAGATCCCATCTTCCTTTCTCCCTTACAAATGGTTTTAAGCAATTTGCTGCATGCCATCAGCTAATGAGGAGAGAATAACTGCCTTGAACCATTATATGAACAGATTATGGCTGACTTTACAATATCTGAGTTTTGAGGAGAAAAGTCCAAATGTAATCATCATTGCTACAATGTCCTCATCTTGGAAAGATCATATACCTGTTCCTTGGAAACTGTTTTTTCTTTGTTGTTGCTGTTGTTGTTGTTACTTTATTTTTCTTTTCAGGGGTAGACAGAAATATTTTACCAATGCCCTATACATGTTCTGGACAGACACTTCTTTCCATCTT
>JAOWBP010002052.1:71191719-71204043 GCA_028571105.1 Tragopan temminckii
TTTTTCTTTTCAGGGGTAGACAGAAATATTTTACCAATGCCCTATACATGTTCTGGACAGACACTTCTTTCCATCTTGTTCTGGCTTGAATTGTCACAAATCCTCTTCTTTCACAGGTTAATTAATACTGTCATCTGCAACATTGCTCTGTGATTTTTTGTTCTCCCTCAGCTTTTCAGTGCTGTCAGTCTTCTTCACGAGTCTGCAAAATATTCCTGCCTGATGAAGATGGGCTACTTATAGTATTTTTATGTTTAAATTCATTCAATTTGCACAGAGTAGTGATTGCAGAAGTAAGCATCCTTTCATTTAATGAGTCAACATTAGGCATCTATGTATTTACATACTGTGTTTTAAAGATAATGGAAGAATAGAAATCTGTCTTGATAGAATTGTGACTTCTTTAATGAGAAGGGTCTCTGAAAGATCAGTTTTACATGAAGAGAAACATTCATTACTCAGAGAACTTCATCTTTTCAGACTTTGGCTTGTCAAAGTTGGGGAATTTATTTATTTTCACTTGTAGACTTGTATACATCTAAGAGAAAATAAACTGGCTAGACAGAAACATCTATCAAAGCTTTTAGAATAAAAGTTGACTTACATGCTCTGTGCAATGATTTTATATGGAATTATATATGTTATTAATCTTATTTATTTGGAAAATGTAACAATGTAAAAGCTTATCAGCAAGTAGAATAACAAAGACCACTGTAAAGTTTCCAGGAGAACCAAGTCTACCTTCTTCCTGACATCTAGCACCAACTGCCAGTTCTTTTCCATGGGAGCTACAGAGGAATGGTAAAATGAAGAGTAAAAGACACAGAAAACTAATAGTTGTTAACTGTTAATGCAGTCTCTTACTTCACGGTGTGACACGGTGACATGGTGCTTTGCTCACTGTTTCTCTGTAGAGATAACTGTTTTTACTATGGGTCTTGTGTATCCACATTACCTTTGAATGATTAGCTTGTAAATCAAATGGCATTCGTTGTATTGCTAAGTCTGTTTCCTCCATATTATGCGCCTCCTCTCTAAGGTCAGGTAAGCTTCTGTGTGAGGAGGATTTCCCAGGGTGGAGGGCACAGCACTAGATGAAAATACACAGAAAGCTTTGGCTTGCCTGGTGCACTCAGCATGCGTCCAGAAACAGGAGAAACCATTTACAAAGAAGACAGCCCATTGCCTGGAAAGTTTTGTTAGAACATTTCAAGTTGACGTGAAGCTCTGATTCACCTTCATTAGCTGGTGCCCAGAGGGGAACTCGGCATTGTTGAGCTGCAGTGGTGTTATCCATGTAAGGATATGTGTCTACACTGCACAAAGGTGTGACTTGCTAGACTAGAAACCACAAGCTAAACTCTCAGGTTATATCTCATTCTAATCAAAAGTATGATGGAAGTACATACAGCCATACCCAAATGAGCTTTCAACACTTTTATCTGCCTTCAGAACAAAATCTAGCCCAAGTTCTGTGGGACTTTATAGACTTCCCCTCCAAAGTCTTCAGAGCAAGACTTTTCCTGTAAACTTTACAGTGGGAGGTAGAATACATTTTTACTGGAAAGTATCCAGACAAAATTTGCTGACTCAAAAGATTAAAGATCATAGATAGGCTCATGGATGCAAATACGAACCCCTCAAGAATGCGATGCTGCTCCTATGAAGTTCAGACTCACTTCTAGTTCAGATGAAAGCTTGACCTCAGGGTGTCTATCCAAATTAAGTTCTAGTGACAATTACTCAGTGTTCTAAGAGTTTTGCATTTACTTTTTATATTAAAAAATGAGCAAGCATCTGTTTTGCATATATCTTTTATGTTAGAAAGGCGCATTGAGATAACACTGCTAAGCTCTGCTGCAGTAGTTCAAGACCCAGCTGAGAACCTGCATACAAACACAGAAGAGCTCAGGCCTCCTGAAAATAGCAATGTAAACAGACAAGACAGACATAACTGTGGGAGGAGAATATTTGCAAAGATGTAACCTGCAGGGCTACATTGGACAAGTGAGCAACAGTCTGCAAAACTTCAAGAAGGAAAACCACTGAAATCAAAGGGCTTTCCCCAGACTTCAGTATAGCCAGCTTTGTAGCCTAGATGAAGCTGAAATTATAGTTTCCAGTATTTACCCCACACTATTAAAGCTTTGGAGTGTAATGGTGATAGAATTTATTTGCAGATTTTTTTGTGCTTGAGTAGTCAAAGGCAGAAGGGAAGATAGATCAGCAAGTGACACTAAAACAGATGGCAAGCTGGTTGTTGTACACCAAGTGGTGCAAGTTAGTGTATTTGTGTGGATTTCTACCTTGTTACCATAACTATACTTTCCAAGATCCCCAGTCAGCAAGTTCTTAATGCCAGCACCTCAGTGTTCAGCATCACCAGCTTAAAATGATAACACACAGATATAAGAGCATTTAAGGGTCTTTTGTCCTGCCATTTGTATTTAAAGTTTCAGGATGATTTGAGCTATATTTTAAAGTTCTCATCTTCATCCATAAGGATAGAAACTATTAAAAAAAAAATAAAATAAAAAATAAATAAATAAAGGAAAACTGAAACAAACCTGAAACAGCATTTAGGAATGTGAGATTCTTACCTCTTGCAGAATTCCAGCATCCTGCCCTTGAAGAGGAAGTTGAAATGTCATGATATGGAAAAATGCATTGGTAACATTGGTAACTGCACTGGTGAGGCAGAGAAATACAGCAAAGCAGGAACTGCGATGGAGCTTTCTGCACTGAGTATAATTAGTGCAGGAAGAATTTTGGCGTTGAGAGTTGTTCAGAAGTTCTCACCATGAAAAATTATGTCCTAAGGCTGAAACAGCGGCCCATGTGAGCAATGAATTCCTTCTGCCCAAATACCTTCCCCGGTCTTCTTTTTTTGTTGTTACGTTTGAATTGGCTCAAGATTTTCTAAGGAAACTGGAAACAACTTTACATACAATTTATAGCTTTTTGCTTACCATGCTTTTCCAGGGAAGCCAGGCTTATGTGAACTTCTTGAAGGCATTTTGCCCAGCTTCATCCAAATCTGACAGCAAAGAAGAGATCTTAAATGAAAGATGTTTTTACAAGAGGTCTGTATAAAATACACATTGAGGCTGCATGCAGCATGGCAAGACATTTGTTCAGAATGAGTGGCATTAATTTCAGCTTGTTTCTTAAGGAAGAGGTGCTCACTGCCCCATCACTCATGCAGGTCTGGACCAGCTGAGTGCTCCCTGTGCTGCTGTCTGTTTCAGGTCAAACTAAAAGAAGCAGGGAGGGGTCAACAGACTTCATTGAACTACTGCTCACAGAACTACTTAAGTCACCATTTTTCAAACATCTTTGGTATTAAGCTTCATGTTTTAGTTTAATGGTAGAACATGTTCTTTTGTGCACAGTATTTTTTTGCTTATAACTTCTGCCTTTGGGTTACCATCTTCCATGTGTTACAGTGAGCAAAATGCTGAAATGTCCAGCTGTAGGACATGCTGTTTTCTCATTATCATTTGAGTTCACTTGTAGAGTGAAAGAGAAAAGAAGTACTTCTGTGAGCCATCAGAGACTTAAGATACATAGACAATAAAAAAGATCATCGTGTGGTAGCATAAATGGAGTATTTGTCTTAGAGATAGCTGTATTCTATAGTGCAGCATTTCCAGTCAGGATCAGGTGCCTGAGGCTACGTGGTTGCTGTGTAACAAGCAGCTCCACACCTTATGAAAGCATGTAACCCTGTATGACAAATGGGAAATTATTACACAATCATTATATGCCCTTGCAAGACCCAATTGCTTTAGAAAGCTGGTACCTATTATGACAAAATACGTCTCCTAAGATTGCTATCAGTTGGCTTACACTGTAACAGTCCCTCAACTTGTGCCCTCCATTTAAGGCCTTCAGTGTGATGAGTTTCAATGGCCCTTGTCCACAGACTTTTCTTTAAAGAATCACAGAGCATTTCAAAGAACAGTCTTGTGCTTGGTTGACAATAGGCAGGATGCAAAGATGGCCACAGACAAAGTTTCAGAGATCACAGAATCACAGAATTGTAGGGGTTGGAAGGGACCTCCAGAGATCATCAAGTCTAACCTCCTTCAAAAGTAGGTCCCCTACAGCAGATTGCACTTGTAGGACTTCATACCTTCTCATTCATCTGCGGTGTGGAGATAATACTTCTGTTTGACCTTTCTTAACTAGTTCTATCCTTAAGGACAGAGAAATATCTTCTACCACAATGTATTTCTGGTATCTATCTCAGACATACATGTAGGACTTACCGTACTTTGAATAAGGAATAGCAACAACCTCACTGCCATTTGGAGCTGCACTTATTTATGTTAAAGGGGCTCATCATCACTATCCAATTAAAATGGGTTGCAGCTAATCAGAGGCAATGATGTTGCTGAGGGGGAAGTGCTGACACAAGGAAAGAAAGTGATTAAATATCATTAGCCATCTTTTATGTTATCAGAAAAGGCTCCCTGTCTGAGCCAGGTTAACTCCCACTCTCTCATTGGTGCACTGGAGGATGTTTTCTGAAGGATTCAGCTGTATGGCTTTCATTCATCACAACTCGTTCTGTGAGCACTCCTCTTACCAGTCTGATCTATCCAGCCAGGACTTGCAGAAGCAGAGACTCCTCCATGTACTATCTCTGTCCGAGTACTTGAAAGTATTTTGAATTCTTAAGTATTTCACATGATTTTTTTTCTCTCTTTTAATGAGGTGGGCATGGTCCAGTCTTTCAAAGGTCAATGAAGGACTGACATTGGGGAATTTTCCACGATGTCCTGTTATTTTGTTAAAGAGATCTTTTAAGAAGCATACACTTCAGCACAAAGGCTTCAGTTAGGGTCAGGGCCCTGTTGTGCCAGGCACTATAAACACAGAGTAAAACAGAGCCCCCATCCTTTAAGATATTGCAATGGTGGTCTAAAAAGAAAGTAGAGATTCAGCATAGTAAATAGTATTTTATAGTTGTAGAGCTGTTCAAAGTCCTAGTCCAAACCTAACTCAGGATTTGAATCAAATTAAATCTCAGTTCTTGCTGTGGTTCACTATGGGAAGGTGTCACTCACCCAAAAACAACTTCGTGTTGCCTGACCATGGCAGAGCAGGGGGGCAGCTGAGCTCCTACCACACACAGGCTGTACACACACTGTGTGCTTAATGGAATAGGTGTTACACTTACATTTAGCAGTCACATGTGACCCTTCAGTTCCTATTTGCTTGGTCCTTCCATTATTCATTTATTTGCAATCTGTATCAGATCTTATATTAAAAGAGCATGATGGTTGGGAGCAATAAAATCTCACCAAGGAGATCAAGTTAGCAGTAAATAAGAAGCCAAGACAGGAGCTGAAGACAGTGATTAATTTTGGGAATGTAATGGAATGGCACTGAGTAAAGGAGCCTGTAAACACACTGAGATTTTCCAGTCTCACACTCATGTGATTTCTAATTTGTTTGAATCTTTTCTAAATGCTGAGATACATCTTGCCAGTGTTAGTATCCCCTCAGCTATTGTTACCTGAGGTCTGATGGTCTCTTTATTGTTATGCATCAGATACTGTCATCTAATGAACGCTGGGAACAAAAAGTGGACAACTCCTCAGTGAAATCAGGTAAGGTTTAGTAAAGTCAGAGGAGCTCCACTGATCTACTTCAGATGATAATCACAGATAATGAGCTCACATCTACTTCAATTCATCAGGAAAATGTTGCAACTCCAGTTCCCTGGCCCAGCTACATCCATCTAAATGTAGAGCAATGCTATTCTCCTTATGCACAGCAAACAGCTACTCAGTTTGCAAGGGTATCTTCCATATCCCCCTTCATGTACTGAGCTGCTGGAAAGGTCAAAAACATGTTATTCTTAAAACAAAAAACAAAAAACACAAAAACAACAACAACAACAACAAAAAACATATTTCCTGCAGAAGATAAAAGCTCACTCATACATGAGGTTAGAGGTGTAAGTACACCAAAATTAAATTCAGAGTAGCATGACTAATCTTTCACTCTACCCCATGTTGTACCAGGCAGCACCATTTTATTTCTAACATTTTCAGACAAGCCAGAGTCCTAATAATAGATGCTGTAAGTAGTGCTGGAACATTATCTCCCTGTACAACCCCTACCTTCCTGTTTTGTCTTCAAGCTTTCTCCCAGCTCAGCCATGAGGCCTTTAAACCCCTCTGTTTCAATAAGCAGGGATTGACTTATTACTCCCACAAATTTTACACATGGGATAGCATATGTGACCACATGCCCTTGTGACCATTAATCCATCTGCCCTCCATGTTCCACTCCTTTTTCACCCACTCACTTTTCAGATTAAATGTGCTTTAGGGGGAGGGAGAATATTATCTCTCTGGGGCAGATTGATGAGCAAAGGAGCCAAAGGATGCAGCAGCTCCACCCCAGGCTGTTTGGAGGAGAGACTGTTTATTTTAGCCTCGCAGCTAAAGACTGCTCCCACCTTCCCAATCTAGGCCTTCTATCTGAAATGTCTGTACAACCTATTGTAATGATGAGATCTGTCATCAGAATGTTAACACTTATAATTACTTTTTACTTTTCTTTTTCTTTTTTCTTTTTTTCTGAAGAGTTAGATATAATTGCAGTGATAATTCTGTAAATATTTATAGTCCTACCTATAGCCTATATCTTGTGAGCTTTGCTAAGCAAAAGACTTGTGACACTATTGATGCCTTTGACCAATGTTGGACCAGACTCATCTTGACAAGCATGGAGGATGCTCCACAACTTCTACCGCCTCCTGAGAACTTTTTGTCCTTAAACACTTTGGTCTCACAGCAAGCATGCTGGTGCATCAGAGAAATCACTCGAGCTGTCTTCAGTAGATTCAAGATGGCACAGGACTGCGGTGAAATACATGACACTTAACACAATTAACACTCTCTATCTCCTAATTCTGTGGAATCTTGAAATTCAGACCTGGTTTACCAGTAGTCACACTAAAATCCTCAGATTTTATACGTTCTTCTACCTACAATCTCTCATTGTCAGTTCTTTATGTATTGGAATTTGTATAGGTCTGGAATTTTTTCTGCAAAACTTGAGTGAAATGTATAGCTATTCATTGAGCTTAGTGACATAAAAATGAATATCTGAGTAAAATAAACCCCCCAGGGTGCAAATTCAGAATCAAGTTAACACAACGTAAGTTTCTGAGTGTCAGCCGAACCACAGTAACTGCCCACATATTCAGTCACAACCTTGGACAAAGCTGCAACAACGTACTGAACCAAAGGAACTTGAACTGTGTGGTCTGAACCCAAAGTAAGTCCTGAGAGAAAAAAAAAGTATGAGATGAATATCAGTACAAAGCTCTGCATAACTGGTCGGTGGAGGTATAAATGGTTCTAAAAGAGAAATCATCTTTTCCAACCTTGTTGACTATTATTATTTCTCCCAGAAGGGAGTTATATTAGGGTGGATTGAAATATGAGACATAGAACCAGAAATGTTTTACTTTTAATACCAGCATTAGTATTGCCTCATAGCTGTCTGCATCTATACTACTCTGTGCTGTACAAAAACAGGAAAAAAAACCTTCCTCTGAACCACTCAGAGTGTAATGTTAGGAACAGCAACCAACTCCAATCTGCATTTTTTTCTGGCAAGCACTACAGAAAGCTGTAAAAGAAAAAGGAAGAGGAAAACAGAAAGTACTAACAGTACTCTCAGTGCCAGCCTCCTCTCTGTACTTGTGATCGTCCCAGATCAGCTGCAAACAAACCCAGAACAGAAACAGCTCTCTGAAAGGTTTAGTGGGGAACATTTAGCTGCAGGCTGATGGGAAGTGAGGGAATAGTGTCTATACTAACACTTTTTGGCTACTCAAAGCATTTTCTTTGACTCCAGAGGCTATCTTGTCCTTTGTAATTCAGAGGTAAAAGAAAAGTGAAGGAATGTCTGATACTGAAGCCATTGGAGTCTGAGAAATAGTTTAGAAATAAGCGGATAATAAAGACAGAGAGGTGAATAAAAAATAAGATGAATGGCCAGGCCCAGGGGGCCAAGGCACAAAGTCTAGTTGATGGACAGTAAAGAGTGGAGTACCCCAGGGGTCAATGCTGGATCTCATCCTGTTTAACATTTGCATTAGCAGTTTGGTCAATGGGAGAGAATGCCCCCTCAGTATGTAAAACTAGGGGCAAACTATCACCAGCAGGACAAGAAGTGATCATGCCCCTCTTCTCAGAGTTGATGAAGCTGTACATGGCATGTGATGTCCAGTTCTGGGCCCCACAGTACAAGAGAGAAAGAAACATACTGAAGAGATTTCAACATAGGGCCACCAAGATGGTCAAAGGACTGGACTACGTCTCTTGTGAAGACAGGTTGAGAGAGCTGGGACTGTTCAGACTGGAGGAGACTCAGATGATCTCCTCAGTGTGTCCAGGCATGAAAGGAGCTTACAAGCAGAGGTTGGACCAGATAGCCTCCAGAGGTCCCTTCCAATCCGAGTCTTTCTGGGGCTCCATGGATTCAATTAATCATGCCTACTTCATCAATTTTTTTTAGCTTGCCTTCTCCCTCCTCTAACATTTGATGAACTACAGCAGCAACTGCAAGCTCCCCCTGGGTTCAGAACTTGGAAACACTGGTCCCTGAGTAAACAGGGCTTCTTCCCAAAGAGTTTGCAGCCAGAGGATTGTAAAATTAAAATACAGAGACTAATGTGTCAAAGTTGCTCAATGGTTTGTCTCGTGGAAACTCATTGAAACATCCAAGGTCTGGAATCAGCCTGTCAAGAGTCTTCCTCACTGTTCTTTTCCACAAATGCAGGCCCAGTATTCAAGTCTTAGTAATTTACTTTTCATGTGGCCTCTTGCCTCAAAAATTCCTCAGCTATCCATGCCTACTTTTTCCTACTTTCTGAAATAGATGGATAATTCCATCTAATCTGTTTATTGAATTTTAAATGCACTAGTTACTGCAGGATTTATTCCAGGTAATAGGGCTCAGCTATCTATGTGCTATTATCTGATCTAACATCCGGAGGCCAAATTTTTATGAATCTGAATATAGCCAAGACTGAGCATATTGTGGTTTCAACCAACTTGCTCTTTTCCTCTGGAATGTATTTGTGGTGACATTTCCCTTCTTATTATCATCATCAAGGAAAGACCTACTATTTGAACAACATTGTAAAATGCATTGGAGTATAATTATTGAAGGTCACTCTGGGAGTATTTGCAGGCATCAAAAGACATTGTGGCTTTTGCATTACTCCTTGTGAACTGAGCTTCCTATGCTGACCATGGAAACTCAGTCCTTGCATCTTTGGACTCAGAGGAAGGAAAGATAATTTGCCTCAACAGCTCAGATCCTTCAAGTATTTTGATTTTGAATCTTCAAAGCAATATAGAGGGAAAATCTATTGTCTACCTAACCAGTCGTGGGATATGACACAACTTCCATAGCTACAAATAGTCGCTCTTAAAACTTTCCAGTATTGGCCTTGGACCCATCCAAGGATGTAACACTTATTTATCACTCTAAAATCTGAAAACCCAAGGAGATCTGTGTTCTCATTATCACATAAACAACTTTCACTACCCACTTTTGAGACCTGTAGCAAAAACAATGGAATTCATCTAGAGAGAGTAAATGGGATGTTATATGCAGTGTTCCTTCAGTCAAAGAGGGTTTCATTGTGGAAAATGAGACTGAAGTTAGGACTGTATACATACACTGCCCTTTGGCAGCCTCCAGTACATTACCTGCTGTTTGGAGATATCTGTGTCAAGCCCTCTAATGCCTAAATGACAACTGAGACAGGTTTACACAAAATTGAACTATTAGCCAGATAAGCCCTTTGTCTCTTCTTTATGTAACAATAGTAGCGTGATTTGGTGTCAATCTCTCTTCAAGATCCTAGCAGAAATAAAGCAGTTCTAAGGCTGAATTTTCCAGTAGTTCTTTGACTCTGCTGCTGGCAAATCATTCTGTGGTAGGACACTGGGGGGAGGTCACAGCCTGGCACTGATTTATTCTTACATATTAAATCACTTTTTCAGACTTGAACTACTTCCACAACAATCCAGCACCAATGTTTTAACAGCCTAAAAGCTTATCAGACACCAATCTCAGATCTGTTCTTGCTTTTTTTTGCCAATTTTTATGAGGTGGAGGTGGCAAAATGCTTGAACCTTGCACCACTTATCACAGTATCCTTCAAAACAGAGGAGTACTTCAGCTTCTGAGAACAATCCACTTACGCTTTTATGACTGAATCTAAGGTTCATTTCTTGTTTGTCCTTTTTTTTGTTTTGTTTTGTTTTCTGTCAAATTCAAAATCATGGGAAAGAGTTTGGATGTGATTGTTCTTCATGGAACATAAAAATTCTGCAGATTTCACTTCAGAGACCCCAGCAGCGATTAGGTTGTGCAGTTGGATTAAATGATGCAAAGGCCCCTTCTGGCTTTTAAGTCTGTATTTGTCAGAAATTGACAACTTTAAGCTAAATATCATGATAAAACTGCTCAGGTGAAGGCTAAAAGTGAGCTTGTATGTCTTCAAGGGAGATAAGTCAGCGGATTATATGAATTTACACAAATTGCAAATCTGACCCAAGAGGTGACCAACTACATGACCTGAGAGTAAATAGCTCAGGTGATGTGCTGGCCCATTGCACTTTCTAAGAATGAATTTAACACCAAAAGGAGTCATCTAGCACAAATACTTTCTAAAATAAGCAATGTAAATGCTTTGTAAAATGGTGGCTACGATAAACAAAAATACATAAATGCAAGAAAGGTTTTCCAGGCTAAAGAATGAAAGGAAATACACATATAAAGTTTCTGCCTTGTTTCTTTGAGTTGAGCTATATTTAAAATGACTGGTAGTATTATTCATCATCAGGAAGAATGAGGAGATGGGCTAATGGAGGAAATTAATGTTCATAAGGCAAAGGCCACTGACTTCCTTTTGCTTAAGCACAGCTGAGAAAATATCATTATAATATTATCTTTCATGCAAGTAAATGGCTCTGAAAGTGGCCACCTCTTTTTTCAGAAACCAGCTGCTCAAGGAAACTATCAGTCTGTCTTCAGGTCCTCTATAGACTCCTTCACGATACTACTTAAGTACTTCCCATGTAAATTCAGGATGCTTGAGTCAAGAATAATACCAATGTTATCACAAACAGTGATAAAGTCCTGTTTTTCAGATAAATAAATCAAATCAGTAAGGAAACAGCAATTCCTTTTTATTTGTAGGAAATAATCAGGCACCCAGTGGATAAGGATGAAGAACATCGGCTGACTAATGCTGTGCATAGATATTCTTGCCAAAAACATATGTTCTAAGATTTTTCAGGCAAGAATGGCAGCACATTACATTTAGCCCTGAGGAACTCACTCCTCGGCAGTGTAGCACAAGGAAGACTTGTGCACAAGGAAGGCACACTTTTGCTGTGAGCCTGTTTCCAGGCCGTGTGCTCATGGAGCAGAGCCAGCTGCTGCCCAGCACTTGGTGCAGTTCTCTGCAAAGATGGAGCAAGGATAAACAAATTATGCTTACGGCTTTAAATGAAGTGGTTTTAAGGAATTTTCCTTGTTGCAAATTTCAGTTCTGCACAGTACTTTTTCTGTAAGACTCTGCTGCCTTCATGATAGACAGGTTTACCCCTCTGAAAAAAACAGCAGGCTTCCTTGAGTGAGTCCCACAGTTAAGGGAGAAAGAGGCCAAAATTAATGCTGCCAGAAGCAGTCACAATTCTCCCAGGAGAAAAGGAAAGATGCAGTACTTACTACCAAGGCTCTGTTTTGCCTAGAGATTTTAGGCACAGGAAGGTAGTCTTTGAAGAAAACATCTCTCTTGGAAACTTTTAAAAAAACAAAGCACATGAAAACAAAATTACCTTTGTCTGTGCTAATTTGCAAATAGTGCTGGAGAAAATTCCAAAGGGAAATAGCTAAAAGAGAGGGGTATGGAAAATCCTTCATGAGAAAAGTGATTTAAATGATCACGTGAATAAGAAAACAAAAGAATAAAGGCCAATCAACTAAATTAAAAAGTATGATATGCAAAACTACTCAAGGAAATGCCTCTTTCCATGCCCTGTGTAGTCAAACCATGGGATCCAAGCTTACAAGGCATACTAGAGATCAGAAAACTCAAATGCTCAGCTTGATTGGATGTTTATAGGAGTAACAAAAATATTTGGAATTTATATAATATTACAGGAGATAAAACTTTGGAAAGAATATCTGGTCCCAAATATGAACTCCTACAGCACAATCAGTCTGTGAGGAACCTTATTTGAGCAGCAAGAACTTAAGAATATGGAATAG